>JAPZEB010000012.1:26651749-26672710 GCA_029783705.1 Chaetodon striatus | reverse complement strand
CTAGAGCCTTATTGTCATCAGACGATAGCTGGTGCGTTCTGAGACTGGCAATAGGGCTGCACAATACATCATTTTGTTGTAGGGTTTCAAAATTAGTTGTTTGTTGTGGCACTTAAATATGTACTTAATTAAAAGTCTTTGATGATCAGTTTGATTGATCTTTCATCTACCTCACTCCCTGGATAAACCAGTAAAGTCTAATGTGAAGTACTTAATCTCTGAAACAAGTATTCAACTAATCAATCAGTCAACTGAACAAAAATTTACGGGCAACTTCTTTGATACTAAGTAATTTTTTAAAGGAAAATTGCGAAAAACTCTCTGGCTTCTTTTCAAAAGTGAATATTTTGTGGTTTTCTCAGTCTTCTACGATCGCAAACTTAACATTTTTGGACTGTGCATCAGAGAAAACAAGATATTTTACGACCCTCTGGGTACCTGTGATGGGCATTTTTTGCTATTTGCTGAGATTCTATAAACAATCAGTTCATTACATGAGAGACAATAATCTTTACATTAATGGATAATCCCACTTAAGTTCCCTTAATTTTCCTTTCCCATGTTTTGTTTTGTTTGCAAGACCAAAAGACGGCTGCGTAATAACTTTGTCTTAAAATCCCATGTTGGATGGGCCTATAAGGCATGACACTGAAATAAAAATGAACGAAGTAATGATAATAGTAAAGGGAAAAAAAATTAATTGCTGTCCCCCAATGTCATCTTGAAAATTCCTGTTATTATATTTATTTGATCTTTAAAGGAGACAAAATTTGTCCAGACACTAAAGATGTGGCAGATTGGTGATTGCCATAATGTGATCTCATTAAGCCTCTGACTTCCCAATCTCAAATAAAACCTGCTCTGGTGGTAAAATGGTTATTTATAGCCCTGAAAACCACCGTGGAAGCACATTTTTGAGTTTCAGTAATTCTCAGTTTTTGAGACTACCTTGGCCTGTCACAAAGTGGAAAACATAACCTCTTACATGGCATGACTAATTTATCTTTTTACTATAAACTATATTTTCTGCTAGCAATTAGCACTTGGCTTCGGCCTTTTATTTATGTACAAACTACATTTACAGCACTCTGTCCATGGTGCTGCACCTTTTTGACCAGCAGGCAGTGCTAAATCCACAGAATTGAAACATGCCGAATCAGACGACAAATGAATGGGAGGTGTGTGTGTGTGTGTGTGTGTGTGTGTGTGAGTGTGTGTGTTGTGGGGGTGCCGGGGAGTGTCAAGAGTGCTGCTCTGGGGGTTGAGCTGTCTCCCGTGTGTATACATTGGAGCTCGGATTCCCAGCACAACCTCGAGGGTTTGCAGGGGGTCAGAGGGATCAATTGCTCTTGTAACTTAAGACCCTAAAGAGCAAGTAATTCCTCAACAATGAGGAAGGGGGTGGCCTTGTGCATGTGGCTCACCGTATATGTGTGTATGTAGCTATATGTGAGTTTGTGTGTATGCATACGTGTGACCGCAATAGGTGTGTGCGAGGCGGAGCTCGCAGCAAAGGCAGAAGGAGACAGTCTGCCGGGCTACATCTAATCTCGTCATCATCAAAGACCCCCACTTTACCTCCTCACTTTCTCCTTCCCCCTGTTTCCCTCCAGCCCAGATTGAGCCCAAACAAACCATCAGGGGGGATTATTATGAGGAAGAAAAGAGAAAAGGCTTAGCTAGCAGATTTCTAAAGAGCTTGGATGGCTCTTTGTTTTGTTAAATCCAGGTAACTGACAGAATTTGATGATGACTGCCCTGCTTTGGTTTAAGTCCCTGTGTGTCCTGACCGAGGGCTATCCACTCTGACGCCAAGCTATGTTGTGTTTAGGTATGTGGGCCTGATACAGAGAGGATGCTTCACTGGAGAAGACTCTGCTGCATGCTGATTTTATTATCATGTTTATGTCTGACTCTAATGGGTTCAGTTTTGTCTTCTTATGTCTATTCGCAGTAAGAACGCTTTAGTCAGCTCTATAAACAAACAAAAAAGTACCATCAAAGAAAACTATTTATGAACGAGGTCTTTGACCTTTCTTGATACGTACTAAACTTGTATTACTGTTTTGATTTTTACTGGATAATTGAAAGCCGAGTAAGAGGCGCCTATATACAGGGTTGGTTTGTTCATTTTTGATCATGCAGGTCAGATTGTGCACGGATACAAAATGTCAACTTAAAACAAACACTGAGGCACATCACTGGAGACACTGTATGTTGTAAAGAGACGCTGAGACAACAACATAACTACTATAGTGTTGTGAGACAGTGTCACATCACCAGAGGCCCCATGATACAATTTTATCCTTAAGTCACAATACATATTACTGCATTGCATTTTGCAATATGCTGAGTTGTGATAATGTAAATTACAATACTGTGATTTATCACCTTTTTTCAACTGCAAATTATTTCCCCAAAAGGAAACTGTCAATAAGTTCAGCTCACTTCAATTATTGTTATTACAGCATAATATATCTAGTGGACTGAAAAAGCAATTGATTTCATTATTCTGATAATATACCAAAAGATTAATTCTTATTTGCAATATTATTAATTTATATTAAAAAAAAAGATACTTGGCATCCATGTATAGATACAATACTGCCATGCAAAATGTCATGATACTATACTGTATTGATTTTTTCCCGACACACCTACTAATTAAAAGTATTTAAGAAGCAAGAGGTCGCTGAGATCGACTGTAGGTGACATTAACATGAGACAGGTCTGTAGTCTGTTTTGGGAAGAAGTCAATGGAAACCATGCTGCTGATTCTGAAGCAATTAAGTCACGTTTCAACAATCAGTTACTGCAGTTGTCTCGTTTAACTACAGATAACCTGGACATCACAGTAGACAAAATAAATTAATTTAAACAGAGACAATGTTGAAGGGCATGTGTGACATCAAGTGACAGGTCACAATCAGATAGACAGTGCCAGCAGAGAAACAAGCATGATGATATGATACAGCCATAGTACTGTTTGTGATACGGTAACATTTTCTTTAGTCTGTCTATCAGGTAAATAAACCTCTTAGTGTTTCAATCTAGACAGCACTGAATGGGACTCACCAGCATGCTGGTTGTATCACTACAATACACAGTAACTGATTACCTCTGGATGCACTATACTCATATCAAGCCTCACTTCCTCTTTTAAAGTGTAATATTTGAAAGTGCACACACCTTTAATTTACACTAGGAAGGCGCCTCTCAAAGTGCAGCCAGTGCATCATCAAGTAATTTGAACTCAGTGTGCATGCAAGTGAATGGGTTGTTTCAGGTCAGCAGTTTCAGCTTTGTTTTATCTACTTTGAACATAGCAAATATTTAAAAAATGATTACATCCTTTAAATATGCAGATGAATAAATGTGGATATTGTACTAATAATGGCAATATGGGAAATGCCAGACATGGATTGCTGTCAGATCTGTAACTAAACTGTGCCATTATCGTCACCACTGAGAATCACCTAATCACCTAACAATTTACAATGACGGGCAGATCAGCTGATGCTAGAAAAAAAACAAACTAGCTTTTATTAGAAATTCAGAGTAATCCCACATCATGCTGTGGATTATAAAGTGTGCAAAATTCTGAGTAAACAGCAGAGGTGACAACTTTCCTTCTGGTAAATGGCTAAATTTGTAGACGGACTTCTGACTAGGAAAACACTCTTCTTCTCTCAGCTCTAAATTTCAAATCTAGTCTCAAAAAGCGAAGGCAGATGATGGACAACAGCTGTAAAGACAAAAACTAGAGCAATTACGCATGTAAAAAGATGTCGTATCAGCATCTGATACAGCAGGATTGAATTGAATAAAGCCATATAATTTGAGCAAAGGAGAAAACAACGTCCAGCAAAGTGTGTACGCCTGGAAACAACAGATATTTCAGCTGTCTGGATGACAAACTGTAACAGTACTGGGATCCTCAATAAACAAATAAACACAGAAACAGGACTTATAGAGTTGCACCTCTGAGGCAGAACCAGAGTAACTCAGCCCGACTTTGAAAACTATCTTCTTCTGTTGACCTTTGCCTGAAACAACGCCTTTCATCTGCGGCAGATGAATGTTGACCACGACTGGAAAGTAAACAATATGTTTACTGTTAGTTAAACAACATTATCTGCTTGAGTTTCACTTGATGCATTCAATATTAATGTGAAATGACTATACATAATTACTACCCCATGTCTTATTGTACTAACATCTTAATCTAGAGCAAAAAGACCTTGCTAGTCTCTACGTAGGGGAGCACACATCTGTTGTAGTTTCATGGTTCAGAGTCTCTGTGTTTTGAAGTGTCAGGGTCAAGTATGCAGCCTGCTGTCATCTGCATTGGTAGTATTTCAGTGATTGTAAATCACAATAAATAGGATTGTCTAATGACAAAGCTTGACAGCATTCTTCAAAAAGCGCCACTAGCTGCTGCTTCAGTCTTAGTCTACATGTTTAAATGCTTAAATTGAACTTCGTCTATTGAGCTAAACATTACTTTTGTTCCGCTTAAACTATTTAGTCTGCAGAGGATCTGGTGTCCATCTCATGATTTAGAGTTTGACATACATCTGTAAATCTGTATTTCACCACTTTTTCCTCTTTTATTTTCGTTTTCATGAATCATGCAAAAGCTTTTTGTTGCACGCAGTGAAACAAAATCAAGATTGTGCTCAGGCCTGACAGCAGATGCCTCAAAATTCAATTTGCCTGGCTTTCATGGAAAAACAGTGCAGAGATTAGGCCAGCTGGTAAAGAGACCATTTAGCAGCACGTTCATCTCAGGGTGATCCCTGCAAATCACTTCCCTATGGTTGAAGTCCTGACTGGGTACAGTCCCGGCTGTGACAGCTGTATGTGAGCATGCATTTACCTGTGAGCCAATGTGTTTGTTACTTGATGAGTGTGGTAATGAATGAGGGAAAGTTTTTAAGCATCTGGGCGCTGAAAAGACTTTTCTGATTTTACCCATTCAGCTGTGTTTTTGTACATATTGTAACATAAAACAGACTTTATACTTACACTGAATTTGCAATACAATGACATTTTCTCAGACTTAAAATTATCTAGGGATGTATGATTTGATGTACAATTTTAATATTGTATTGACTGTCATCAGCCTATCAACAAACAAAATGACATCCACCAATAGCAGTGGCTGATGTTTTTCTGTTGTGTCACATCAAGTTTGTGCAGGCTAAAAAGCAGGGTTTGAGACTAATGGTGTCCTGTCATTCCAGGGACAATAGAAAACGTATTTGGGACAGACAAGAGATCTTTACCTGCACACCTTTGGGATAAAAGGATGCAGAAACTCACTATCAGAGGACGCACCCTGTTGTTTCCCTGATAATGCTACACTGTGAGCAACAAATCCGTGTTGACATGGCAGGAGGAGAACTGGTTAATATTAGAAGTTGCACTTAATTGCATTATGATGCGTTCAAGTTACAGTCAAAAAATTAGTATTGGGTGAAGGTAAATCCTATTGTTATAGCAATGTGCTCAAATGTATTCTTGTCAAATCTATTTTTGGCAATAAACTTGAATAAATAAAGCTGTTTGAAAAATACCTTTGTTGATGTTTTCACAGCAATAGTAAATAGATATTACAGAGGGAATTATGATTTATTTAGTTAAAAGACTTTTGAAGCAGTCATTTAAAAAAACAAACACATAAAAAGTTATATAAAGGTTGTTTCATAAATGTTTTGATAACATTTGTGTTCAATGTGTGATCAAATGGTTGTGTAATAAGGAATATTTATATTTATAAGGAATATTTCTTTGTTTCCCTGGCACAAAAGGGGGAATAAGTAATGACAAAAACAAAATAAACAACAGCCAAGGTATAGCCCAGGTGCATCCCTACTGTTGTCTCTTTAGACAATATCACATTAAAGTCAGGATTTAACCTTTTATTCAATATATGACTGATTGTTTTCACTCTCTAAAATATGTATTGGACCTGTGTGAGAATACTGAATACAGAAATTTATCTACACGACACAGGCTTTGTGCTTCTACCATAAATGTTTTATAACTTTGTTACTTGACTGACAATAACTTTTATATTAAGAAGGGGCCTGGCAAAGTATTCAAGACAAAAGTGCACTTTATTCTCTGAATGACTGACATTAATGCCATCCCATAAACGTCACTGCTGTGTACCATCTGCCGCTGTGGCTGTGCAACATGTCTGACATGACCTGTTAAATGCAAAAGATCTGCTAATATGCTCCATCTGAATGACAACACCGACAGGATCATAAAAATGATCCCACAAGAAGCAAAGTTTAATCTCCATCTTTAAGTGCGCCCTAACTGATTTAACATATCCCAGTGTATTTCATTGGGAAAACATTTTACTTTCATGTTTATAATCAGACATTATTTAGGCTGATATAGTCCAGTGTAAACAACTTTGATGAAATTCCAAATGTTTGAAAAACATTTTGGACTTGGAAACTTGATCATCACTCACAAAAATATAAAGTAAATCAGATTCGAAACTAAATGTTTTGAGAGTATATGAGCATACTATTTCAATGTGAAAGTTATCATAAGGAAGAGCCCCCCTCCTCTAACAGCACAACATACTTTTAAGTGCTGGCTGATGGCCACACTTTTCAGGGTTTCTAAGAAAACACCGTGAGAAGGAGCCAATTTTGGAATACCAATACTAAAAGCCCAGTAGGGAGCCAAGCGCTATTTTCTACACACAATTTAACAATTTTAAAGTGACCTCCTCCATTTAAACTCGAGAAGGGCAGCATGCTGCGGAGAGAGACGAGGTGAGCGGTGAAATAAAGATCACAGTGCCCCAAACCGACCCCTATGAGGTAAAAGATTCCCCTGACCAAACCCCACCCTGTAAACACTGGCCCTCTTATTAGTCAATCAAGCCTTTTTTTCATTGCCTTGAAAGAAGCTACATTTCCTTTCTCATTGAGCTGCTCTCTGAGTGGGAAAAAGCCTCATAGGACCACTGTGTATTTGTCAACTTTGATGTTTTCCTTCTATTTTTGTGAAGCTTCAGTGGGAACTTGGAGAGTTATGCATGTCTTGAAGGGCACCCACATCTGTTGTGCATTAGGTGCCGGCCGTCAACATTGTTACTGGGGACCTAATTTAATATTTTCTCTGTTTTGATCTTCCACCTTTAATCACTGGCTCTTGGGAGGATCGGCTTTCCCCAAGAAATTGTTCGAGAGCCGAAAGAAAATGTTATTGCAGCATGTTTATGGAATCATACATGTGAAGAGGGGACTCGCACAAAAAAATGCTGCCTATGTCAGGCCGTACAGAGAAGAATGGATAGTTGAGTTGTGGGTAAAAAACCGCGACATAACTGTAAGCAGTCAGGACATTCCAAACTCGCAATTTCAATTTCTACAAAAGCTGCTTCACCGAGATGGTTTGAGATTATATCTGCAGCATGAGGGAGACAGCGGTAGGGGGGGAGGAGAGCAGAGGGCAGGCACCACAGGATAGGTTTGGGTTTCTTTGAATCAGCACCAATGCTTTTATTAAACCACCATTTCTAATATCAATGTAACAGAACATAACAAAAACCTGGTTGTGCAGAGCTGCTCATGTTTGCCTCGGACTGATGGTTGGAGACATCAGGTACAACTTAAAGTCCCGGCTCCCCGAGGGAAACGTAAAGTGGTTCTTCAAGGTGCCTTTGAAGAGGTTTGTGTTCATGATATTCATGTCAGGCCGAGGACTTCTGGCTCTAGAAGCAACAGTCATGACACGGAGCGAAGCCTTTTAGCTGCCAATGATCCATCTCCTACTGCCAACCATTGATGATGTCTCCGTACCTCAATGGAAGAATAAAATTTGAGATGTTTTGTGAGGTTTCCTGAACTAATTAAATGCCAATGCTGCTTTTCCTCCAGCCAAGTTTTTAAGGTCAGTGTCCCATGACAAGAGATTCAAAACAACTTTTCTTCACCAGTATATTTAAAGCTCTGTGAATTTTCCCCAGTTAAATCAAGATTAGGACACAGTGAGTGTAGTCTTTCAACAGAGGTACTAAATTCAAAATTTCCTTGCTGACAATGTAATCACAACCTATAGTTGAAGATTTGTCTTAGGCTGAACTTCTGTTTTAATTAGTTCGGGAAATAAGAAATAGTGCCATGACTTTTCAATCTAAATAAGGTGAGAAGAATTGCTCTTCACTATTTTTATAAGTAGTGTTTCGGCTTCCTGAGCCCGAAGTCTAGATCACATTAGGCAATTTTCCGGGTCGGTTCAAAGCCCAGAACCCAGGCCTGTCAGTGCTGGAGGAGCAGCGGCGCTTCGATCTGACAGCTGGCACCAAATATTCTGGGCTCAAAACTGCAGAGTCTGGCCAGTTGGCCAAAGGTGATTTTTTTTCCCCAAACAACTTAGCTTTTGTCTTCCCAGATCTCAAGCACAGCAGACATTATTCTTTTTTTTTCTAGAATAAATGACTGCTCTGCTTTTTAAAATTTATTTTCTTTAAGTAAAAAAATAGTGTTTTTTATGAGTGCTATGTTATTGCAGTAATATTTATTTCTCTATGTATAGTAGATGACATTTTTGGAAGACTTAAGTTGTTGTTATGTTCTTGTCAACTTTAGTTCACAGAGTATTTATATATGTCTACTTGTAAATATTGATTAATAATAATTGCTGGCGATGGTTAGCTCACATTTTGCATATAGTGGTGAAGCTGGTGTGTAACAAGTCAAGCTAACAGGCCAGAAGGTGACACTGCCATGTCTGAAACAGACAGTTTAGTTTGAACTGTGTAGCAATATCAATGCCTAAGTGCTTTGTGAATGGGTGCAGAGATGGGCTACAAGAAGCAGTGTACAAAAAACACATGTGACATATAAGATTTTTAATCGCAAGCCATGCCCTGTTTGCTACACCTTCATGCCTGAACACTGGGCACTGTGCACGATAAGCTGGAGAATCAGACAGAATGAACTGAAAGCAGACATAATGCTCAAATCTAACAGGAAGAATGATGCAATGAATGACAGACAGGGAAGGCCGTTGTGTAGGGAAAGCCACATTTGTTTTGAATACATTGAATAATAATGCATACTATATAGAGCTCAAACGGACTGAAATTTTTATATCATGATTATCACCGTAATCGTATTATCACTGTATTGTTAAAATGTGTTGAAAATGTCCAAAATGTACGGATACACACACTGAACGTTTTATATCAAAAATAAATAAATAAGCACTTATTGTTTGCGTAAATATTAAAATAATAATACAGCCAATATTTTAAACAAAACCATGTGAACTTAAAATGCTTGCTTGAGTGTCCGTGTCACTGTAGATGAGGAAACGGATCAGTAGCATCACTGGGTTTGCCTGCAGTACACTCTCTTTGTAAACAAACCAAGAGCAAAACAAACCCACATTGCATGCTCTGCACACCTGCATCTGGGAGACTTTTGCTAACTTTGGTTGATGCTAGACAGTATTTACTGTGAGTTTTTCAAAGTGCGAATCAAACATGGTGTTAATGACAAGATTGGAAATTGTAATAACAACTGTAGTTAATTTTACCTGTTTCACTCCTATTCTTGTCACCTGTGAAATTTTTGGTTTATGGTAAACCACTGACAATCACTAATACACTCCAAGGAAAATTATTTTCCTTTTTGAGTACACAAAACATTAACAAAGAGAGAATAAAGCTCTGACTGAGTGATATGATTATGGTTTCTGGCTCAACTGAGTGCCCTGAAATTTATTGAGTATTACTACATAATCAAGACAATAAAATTATTTCTCCTGTATGAAACTGTAAGATTGTTTCTTGAATGGGTCCCGGCTGGCCTTCATGAGGCCAAAACAGGCCCAAATTTGGTTTATTGGATTTTGACAGCCCCCCAAATACAGTAAACCAACTTAGAGCAAATAACAGACTTGCTGAATAATTTTAGCACCTCAAACATGACAATACTGCGGAAATATGTGCGGTTATTTATACTCTCCAGTGTATAATACAGCCAGAAAATAGGATCTAAATTGGAGGCTGCTATCTTCAAACCAGCACAATAATCAGAAGAGTAAGATATATCACATCTGACATATGTATCAAAACATCAGCTCTATCCAACTAAACCTACACATACAGCAGCTACCAGGATGAATCCCATTAGATTTTACCAATATTATAATATCTACTTAGACATTATATAAACGTGTAAACAGTCAGAGAATTTGCTATACCTTTTTTTTAACCAAGGTAGCTATCCCTTTAATAACCCTGGGTATATTAGGAACTGTAAGAAATCAATAAGCATGGCTGCAATGTAGTGAGGAGACTTGATTTGTCAGATATTAAATCAATATACTATACTATCATGTTGAACACCATATGGTTTGAGGCAGAAGATTTAATCCACATTGCCCACTCCTGAGTCCCATTTAATTCACGTTGCATTCACTTACATTGAGTTATGATATATACCATTACACCGCTGACAGCGGCCGTGCTAACTGTGAACAGCTGGTACACATGGACTAAACTCAAGCATTGAGTTGCAGTTTGACAACACCAAACATGCCGGAGAACAGCGTAACTTACTGTAGACATTTCCTAGGGTTACTACTGCTTCTACTATTTAGCATGAGTAACAATGTCACTTAAAGAGTCCGGTATTTAGTTGTCATTACTCGTACAGTCAGTTTGTGTCGGTGCTAGCTCAGTTAGCTAAAGTTAGCTCGAGGAAACACTCACCACTTCTTTCGCCTTCGGAGAGAAGCCACTCTTGGGTCTGCTCCTCTTGAAAATCTCATCTTTGGTAGAGTCAAAGCCTATTCCTATCGCCTTGTTCCTGGTTTTGACTGTCTTGACACTGGCTTTGAAAAGTAAAGTGATATCCACAGCCATGTCTGTGCAGCTGCAGCGCAGGGTGGACCGCTGTAAACAAACTGACACGTCACCAAGTGACGACGTCATCGTCCTGCGACGCCGAGGATTTTCCCTGAGACGAAGAAGAAAGCCTTACATTTTACCTTAAGGTTATATCAGTAATTATTTACTGTAGCGTGTACTGTACCTGACAGTATTGACATTCTTCAAAGGTCTGACCTGCTGTCAAATTACTCTGCGCCTTGACTGACTTCCAGGTAGCGAAATTCTTCACATTTCAAAAATCTCTTAAATATAATAACTTAAGTTTTTAAAGACTTAAGTGGAAGGCTTAAGCTTTCAGTTAGATTATTATGTTTTATAGTATGGCTGAATGTCGTTGTGTTAAAATTTTTTTAACTGTATGCATGTGCTATAAGGATGTAAAAGGGACCAAATGTACAATCAATCTGTGTCTCTCTCTGTCACAGAAAAATGCCCTTACAACTTGAAGGGATGTCCAGCAGGAAGAGAAGACCTAACTGGACAGACCAGGAGTGTCTTCTCCTTGCTCAGTTAATGCAGGAGAGGAAAGACATAATCAGAGGGAAGTGCAGCACTGGAGTTTCAATACAGGATAAAAGACAAGCTTGGGAGGAAATAGCCCAAGCCATCAACAATGCCTTTCCACAGATGCAGCGTACAGTTTCTGACTGTAACAAGAAGTGGGAGAATCTGCTGGCAAAGTCCAGGGAGGAGATCAAACGACTGAGAAGGCAAGCAGGCACAGGTGAGGAAAACCTGCTTATTGGTAATAATAAAAAGTCTTATAATTGCTGTCGTTAAATCTACAATCTAAGACTTGTGAAATGAGTCAAGACACTCTGAGTGGGCATGTGCAGAGGACTGCAGATTATATAGTATTGTATTTATTGTATTGTATTTATTATTAATTAAGGCATGACATGATTTTTTTTCCACAGATAGCGTGACCCTTGAACAGTTCAGTACTGTGACTCAAGTAGTGATTTCTGTGATGAACCTCTCAGAGATGCTGCACAAAGACTCTTCAATCTCAGACTTGGTGGAAACTCAACAAAACAGGTACATTTATTTTACTGTTTTGCACTATTTTTAGTGCCTAGACTGAATTAATGCAAAACTTAACTGTCATTTATCAATCATTTATTGAAAATCTATTCTTGGGGTCTGTTTATCCCAGTTACAAAACAAGCACGCAGTATTTTCCCACTTACTCCCACCTAATGTCCCAGTTACATTCAGATCATCCACAAACCTCAATGTTAACAGTTTTCAGTGGAAATAAATAGCCCCTATGAAAACTGTCCACATTGAGGTCTGTGCATTATTAAGGGTTACAGCAAAATTTTTTTGTAATGTGTCAGTGCTGTAAGCACACAAGATCAAACTCCGAGGTGTAACCACAGAACCTGGACAAATTAAACCAAACCTATTTATGTGTCTAGATACCACTAGAGGCAAATACTTTTTTTTTTTTTTTTTGTCATTTGGCTGATCCGACCATTAACCTTAAAGGAGCTGTATGCGACTGTCATAAACTGGCTCTTGGGCCATGACAAATACAGGAGACACACCATTTTAAAGGATGAAGCAGAGTAATTTTATTTCACAAAAGTAACTGAATTTGCAGTCATATGAAACATTACATACAGGGTGGGGTGTGAATGTCAGTGGGAGGATCACTAATGTAGTGAGTACATGTGTGATCATTGTAGTGTGGGAATGTTGCAGAGTGCAGTACATAAGCAAAAGGGAACCGAGGATAAACTAAAGCTGATACTATACATCACCAAGGGTATGGCACCTGTCAGGAAGAGAGAGGGAGACAAAGAATGAGTTAAGGAGCCTACATTTACTATCTGGGAGGACCAGGCCCAGGTGTCACTGGAAAGGCCTGATTACTGGCCAGTCCCACACTCAAACCAGTTCAACAGCTGACAATGCTGAACAGCATCAGGGGGCACAGCAGCGATATTCAGAACATTAATATATCAACAAATCACTATGCTATTTAAGGTTTTTATTCTCCTGAGCAGAGAATAAAATTACAGTACCTCTGAATGTGTTGTAATCCAAGCTTCTTTGTTCTTTATTGTGCCAGCTCTGTATGCATTTTAGTGCATATGAGACCCTGTGAGTGTATTCCAGTGGATAGCTAATCTCAGCTGCTCTGCATAGTGCCCACCTTACGATTTACCTCCAGGCACCAATGTTAAGGCCCAAACACACCAAACTGACATAAAAAACTAGTGGTGACAAAGGCCGACTGGTGCATGGCCTCACACAGCCTGTGTCTCAGCCAAAAACTTGCCCCTAAACACACCAGAGAGACTACAGAGATGATGGGCAACTAACATGCATGTTCTGAACCTGCATGAGATGAAATAACTCTCCATACCAGCAGGTGGCAGTATTCTGTTTTCATCATGCAAAAAAGGAAACCAGAAAATCAATATGATGAATTGATGAATTGAGATTGTTTTTGCTAAAGAGCTCACTGACAAAACAATAATCTCACCTAATATTAAGTTTACTTTAGTCTCACACCCTCTTGACTTTAGCTGTGTGTTTACTTTCCTCATTTTTGTTTCTCTTCTAGTGCACTGATCTGAACTGCCAGCCAGAGTGATTTAATTCACTGATGGGCCCCGCTGTTTCCAATGCTGTTTCACCATGCTCAATTGGCCAAAAAAAAAAGCTGACAGGGGCTTACTAGTGCCAATGATGCCGGACGCAGTGCAAAAACTAGGGCGAGATGCTCACCGATAGCCTGACACTGACTGATGGCCGACTGTCGGCTTGGTGTGTCGGGACCCTTAGCTCTATTAGCGCTGCTGCTGTTATCAGTGCTGTTTAATGAGTTAGCATGGTTAGCTGCTAGTAGCTGGCTTAGCCACCTTAATGTGGAGAACCGTGTGCAGATTACTCCCAGGTTCTGAATCATGCTTTGAATGTCACATTCAGCTCATTTAAAGATGAAATGCAAATTCTTTTCAAACCGAATCACTGACAAGCTTTTTTTTCCCCAGTTGTGATGAAGATGGACACGAGCACCCGATGGATGAAACATTCTCAGACAAACTTCAAGTGAGACAAATTGAGCTCCCTACATATCCAGATCAATCCTCCTCTCCAGCAGACCAAAAAGTGACTGTATTCACAAACGTCCCGAAATCACTCGTAGTGAATTTTAGTCCTCATCGTGCTGCTGGCTTTACTGCCTCTGCAGAACACCTCGATACTCCCTGCTCTACTACCCCACCCTCAGTACACTGCACTACTTTGCAAGAGCGAATGGATCTGGAAATGTCTGTGCTGAGAAGACAAGAGGCTGTCCTGAAGCTGCAAGAAGAGTATTACACACTAAAAATTAAGCTGATGAAAAAGCAAATGGAAGATCCACTTTCAAAGAACTGAAGCAGCTGTAGAAAATGACCATTTGCACCCACTGGTGACTTGTGCTTGCCTGTGAAATGTGTATATTCATGTCAGTGAATATCCATAACCTCGAAATACTTTCCCAGGTGAATGCCATGTACCATATAACTGTGGAATTACAACTATTACACTACAACTATTACACTTTAAAATTGTTGAAATCCAAATAATTCTATGTAGGAAGTATGAATGAGTTTAGTTTATCTGGCAGGGAAGCCCAGCTCTTATGTATAGTTTTACACTGAGAAATGTTTATTTGCAGATTCATGCCATTTACTCCTAAGTGCGAATTTGGAAGCTGTAAATGTTTGACCTATACCAATATACATATTTATGAAAATTGAACCTAGTCTTGCCAATGTAAGTAAAGCTACAATAATGTCCTGTCTAGACAAATGTAGTAATTTGTGCGTAATATTTCTCATAAATCCGTTTATTTGTAAGTGACGGGGGTTGGCACCCAGATGTAAGCACTGGAGCCCAGAGTGTTGAATAAAAGTCTGTTATTTGCTGTGTGGTTTGCTCATTTCCTTTGTTAGTGTTGTGCCAGACTGCGTTACAACTGAGTGCTGTGACTGTCTCTCCTTTTCTGCCGCCTCAGCATTAACTCCTCGTCATTTTTTTTCTTCATTCACTCTTTTAGCTTTGGCTGTGGAAAGAGAGCAGCTTTTCAAGGACCGAGGTTATGGGCACAAAAAGGCACAGCTGCATTTATGACATTTAATGTGTTGATATGAAGAGTCTAACGGAGCATTAAAGTTTCCTAACTTTTATCTTACCACGGGATAAAACGCACTAATTGAGCTCGCTGCAAGCAAGCATAAGCAAGCATAAGAAAAGATGACAGGCTGCTACTTAACAACTGATTTTATCTAAATTTGTTTCATAAAATCACAGCGTGTTCACTCATATGCTGAAAAGCCATCTTTTCTTGCATCATGCGTATTATCCAGTACAGTGGTTCCCAACCTTTTTGTCAGATTCAGCCTGTTCACATGAAATAAAGAAATCCTTCACCTGCCCCATTAATATGTTCCTATGAATGGAATATAATCTGGATGCTATTTACCACTGTTTAATTCTACGAAACTGAACAGCCGATATAAAACCATTTAATAATTTCTTTCAGTAAGTATACAGTAGCATAAATTGGAATTAAAGTACCTGTAAATATACCTCAATTTATAATCCTATTTAGCTTTATTTTCCTCTTTATTACAAATGTGGATGTTTTTAAATCAAACCACCTTTTTATTTTTAGTGTTACTCATAGTTGGGAATCGCTGCTTTAATAGTCTGTTTGTTGCACTTCACTCAGTTCTGTTGTCAAGCTATGAATATGGTCTGCCCTTTGACCTTTGCACTGTAGACCATTTCATTTCCATTCTGTTTCAAGGGCGACAGCTTTGGTCACTGTTTACTTCCTGTCAGCTACTGAATTAACAAACAGTCAAACAGGAAATACACTTGGACCTATTTAGGATGTTTATGTTGTCAAGTTGGAATGGTCCATAGTTTTGTTTGCTTGGAAGCAAGGGGTTATCTCCGGGTCTAAGGAGTGAAGCCAATGCAGAAGTGCCTTAAACCTGCACTCTTTCTATTAGTCCGCACAGAGAGATTCCACTGACTGCAGAAAGAAGTCTGATTGTACACAGGTATATCAGTAACATCAGTGTTGGGTTAGCACGTTACAGTAAGAAATTACATTTTAGCAGTAACAAGGTAATATAACCTGTTACCACCAGAATTTTGGGTAATGTACATTTACATCGTCACATAACATATTACCACCCAAAAGAAGCTGTTTATTGTTTTCATTTTTCATTCATCCACACTGCAACACTTGGGCCAGTGTGCCACCAGAAAAAAATATCCACTTTTTGTGTTTTTGTGTATTGTCTTGTCATAGAATTGTGCTGGTGAGCGGCACATCTGGGTGATGCTGTACTGTGTGTTAGCATGTACAATGGCACAGCGTCCCCCTCTTATGCACAAATCTCTCTCTGGTAGCCTACTGTTGAAGCTGACTAACACACCACCAACTGGTGGGTCTTTCAGCTCCGGTGTATTAGTAGAGTGCCCCAAGACTGAGTCCTAAAACATGGAAATTAGTAAGCATTTTAGCACTCATGGTTCCCGCATCTCAAAGTCACTGGGTTTTTTGAATGGGTTTTTGGTTAGATGCCTGAAATAAGGTCTTGAAAAAGGTGGTTGCTACAAGTGGCTAAATGAGCATACAGAACGTCATCACGCTGAGTGGCGCCGAACACAGCTTTACAGTCTTGTTATGGCAAGGATGTTAGGTTATGCAACCGTAGTGCAGTTTGTTTATAGCCTAACATTAGCTTTTTACTTTTGGTAACTGCATTTTGGCATCAAAAATCATAAAAGTGTTCATTTGTGAAGACTATCTTGCTGAACAAAATTTGTAAGTATCATAAATATTTGTTTGCCACGGTGTATTTTTGGCAATAATCCAAAATGCAATGGAAAAATGCTAACCTCAGCATTTGTTAATTTTGTTTTATATGATGTGCCTACAAATAGTTATCCATATGCCAAAATTGATCAGATTTCTGCCTGCTATCCCTGTGTCCCTGGCTTTTTGTTCATTCAAAAAGGTCTAGGCTGGATTTTATTGTTCCCTGTCATCAGGCTATTATTAATATAAGCAGGGGATTTAAAAACAAATTGGTAATCACTATATGCTAATGCATGAATGGGCCGGACCTGCGCTCTGCAGGAGAGCCTTCACTGGGGTTACACAGTGTCGCCTACTACTGGATTTGAAATGAACTGTAATAAACTGGAGCTTCTGTGCTTTGATTACCCGCTGTGAAACACTTAGTTGTACTTTTGAGATCATTTAGGTGAAAGTAACCCAAAAGTAGTGTAATAACACATTACTCCACACAGAGTAAAATTGTAAAGTAACATTACTTTCAAATGAAGGTAACTAGTAATATCTGATGTATAACATTTTGAGAGTGACTTGCCCAACACTGGTAAAAATCTTCCTAGAGAGATGATGGACTCATGTTTCAAGTCTTCCTCAATACAGCACGATGATAATTTTGTAAATTATTGTTCCATTTAGAGTAAATTAGATGATAAAGCAGGGTAAGCTTCAGGGCACGGCTACCTTGTGATTGACAGGTAATTACCATGGATGTGTCCTTGGGCTCACAGTCAGATCTACCCCACCCCTTACACACGCTCCACCCTCTCATCCAAATATGGTCACTTCTGGCTCTAAATAAAACAAGATGGTGAATGCAAAATGCCAAACTCGAAGCTTCAGAAACCAGTTGGCGATGACATGTCTACATGTCTACTTTTATGCTCATTTGGCTGTTCCATTCATCACATTTCTTTAATTTCTCTAAATTAGAGTATTAGCTAAATGCTTAAAACATAATGTAAGCTGCAAACATGCTGATTAAACTACTGATGATACCCAAAAATCTGAACAGCATTCTTTATAAGAATTCCTAGATACTATCAGTCCTCTGGATGAAGCGTCAGTGATGGTATCCATTCCTCCCGTCCCTGACAGATGAGCCATGTTTTGGAGTGTCCTCTGGGCAGTCCACTTAACTGCCTGAAAAGGAACCCCTTAATCTCCACTTTCTCTTTGTTTGGACTATTATCAGACCTGTCAGTCCTGGCTGCTTTATCTTCACAGGACTCATCTACTGGCTGTTTGACGTTGGCTTAATTCTATCAAAGGCCCTTATCTCTGCTTTGCCTGAGGATGCATCCTTCCTCTGACTCGCTAGAACGGTCCCAGCTCTGATAAGTGAAAGTATTATTGAGGCAAATAACACTGTTTTGTGTGAGGGCTTTTTTAAATGCATATTGCTTGCGTTTTAGCTGTATGTGTTTCTGCTGTATTTTGCTTGGTTTAGTCCCTCAGTGGGCTGTATTTTCTGTTTGCATTGTTTATTACTGGGGTGTAGTCTGAAACCTGACCTAACGACACAACGATATCCCATCAACCACCACTGATCCACACTGGAGATAGTCTCTTTTGATGGAAGTTAACTTTCTGTCTTTTGGCAGCAGTCACTTGAAACAGTCTGCAGGAATGTCATGCAGCTTGATCTGATGAAGAGCAATTACATGGGAGGGAGCTGTTGCCTTTGAGGTGGAAGCTTACCTGCCACACCCTGCAGGCTTACAAATAAGCCTCTGGACACGTCCCAAATGTGTGAGAATGGTCCCTTTTCTCTGCGTCTTTCTCTTGATGACATATGGTCTGACAGGATTTGACAGGTGGGGGTGGAGAGGGAAGCTTTGGCCAAGATGGTGAATTAACTCTTCTGGTTTGCTTTGGTTGGCA
The DNA here is from genome assembly GCA_029783705.1 of Chaetodon striatus. Lineage (NCBI taxonomy): Eukaryota > Metazoa > Chordata > Actinopteri > Chaetodontiformes > Chaetodontidae > Chaetodon > Chaetodon striatus. The sequence continues at coordinate 26,654,021 of JAPZEB010000012.1, read as the reverse complement.
TTATGTCAATAAGACAAATAGAAGAAGCCTTTTCAGAGCCCAGAAGAAAAGATATGTAGAGTTGGTGCCAGATAGATGTAGATGTCTTAGGTCTTTTCGTCTGAGTTTCTTTTTCTGCCCCATGATGTCATGTAAATGTAATTATCAATAACAATAAATGCATATAATAATAATAAATATTCATGTTCATTGTTAAACAAATGGTAATAAAGCAAATAACCTGTAATTATTTTAATAGGCTGGATGATACTGTGCATATGTAGGACTACTTGCATGTGAGCCTTTGAGAAAAGGATACAGTTCTTGTATGCATATACAGTATCTCTGAGTTCTGTGCTCTGTGCACGGGTTTGCATGTCTTTGAATATTTAGATGTTAATTCTTTTTTACCACCATAATGACCAGGACCCAGTTTTCGCATATGAATCATAAGCATTGCATGCAAGGTCATGTACATGTAAGTTTCCTGGAAAACTAATCATGGAAAAGACATGCAGCTTAGCTGCTTGGACCAACAAAGAGCTACCCATAGGTTAAGTACAGATGTTGCAATCACAAATTGGATTTTCCATAATGCAGTCGCTGTTACAAACGCTTAACTTTATTTAGATTAGAAAGGGCATTGCCCATTACCAACAGGCTTCAGGCACAATGTCTCTGCTCCAGGGATTAACCACAATTTATGCTTTTATTTTGTTGGCGTGGTGACAGCCAAGAAAGGGAAACTTTCTGAAAAGACACGGTTACAGGGCAAATTACCCTTTACCCACTTATTTTATTTTGTCTTAGCCTTCACCACAAGCACAAACAAAATGGTTATTAAAGAAACTACTTTTTGGACACTGAGTGATTGGACTACGGCCATCAATGTTATCATTGTGTCGTGTTTGGCACAAAAACGTCTCTTGGTTCTTAGTTACCATCAGTTTGGAGGTCGTTTTACTGAGACTGTGGATATATGAGTTTCAAATATGATATAATCATGCCACGGCCACACTAAGACAGTCCAGATTTAAGCATTCTGGATATGCTTGACTTGATCATTTTCCACAATGGTCTTCAGAAATGGACAGCAATTGCCCCACCAATGAAAGGGGATCCTCTTTGTAATTAAAGCCAGTAGAAAATTGGATCATTTTTTGCCTGGACAGCTTTCACATTCCAGCCTAATATGGCATTGGAAGCTTTTGAAGTTGCTGTCTTGGCAGTCCCAAATTATACCTTTCATCAGCCAATCATAAGAAAATGGCAACCTGACATCCCCAATCGCAACTTACTTTTGAGCTGGAGTCCATGTAATCAAGGGGGAGTGCATGATACCCACTGACAAATCGACTATGAATACTAGAATTACAATTTCTCTATTATAACTCATGGAATCTTTTATTTTTAAGATCAAAGAGACATTTTAACTCGATCCACCAAAAGTCAAATGTATGTAATTATCCCTTTACTGCTTATTGGTTCAAATGATTACTTTTTCGGTGAACCATGAGTAATGCTACTTATTGTAATCTTGTGTGATGTAAACTGTCAGTTTCATCACTATGCTACTATTTATAACTATCACTGACCATTGGGGCATTCGGTCCAAGATAATACTGCGACATAAAGGGTTTACGTTCAGCAGGGGACCTCTGCAAAGAAAACACGTATATTTTCCTATACAAAGCTTTTCTCGTCTCCCTCTTTGTAGTGGTTGAACTGGAATTCAGCCTTTTGCTTTTTCTTTGGTGACCTTAATATTAAAAAGATGCTTTGCACATTTTCAACCAGCTTTGTGTCACAACAGTGTGTGTAGTATGTGTAAATAAAATGTGATAAACATCCCTCCATCTTACCAGAGCCCAGATCTCCGCGCTCATCTCTCAGCTAAAATCTGCTGGATCCAGTGGATTCTTGCTGGCTCCAAACCTCCAGGAACTGTGTCAGGCATTGAGGCCAACTTTACACACTGGCCAAAAATGGAATTGCAGCTTCCAGGTTCGTCATGGGCCCCAAAAGACTTTTTCCCATAGATGTCTGTAAATCAGTGGGTATATTTTTTTTAGTGACACAACCTCTGCAAAAGGATTTGTTTCGCTATCGGGACTCAATCCATTTGGTCGATAACATTTTGAAAGACCAAAAGGGCTGCAAGATTAGCTAAAGATTAACATTTGTATCCTTATTCAAGTTAGCAGAGGGCTAAAATGGAAGTTAGCCACTTGGCCTCTGTAAGTTTCTAGTGAGCTTGCTCTATGGGCCCCACAGTGCAGAAGATCTGGGTAAT
>JAPZEB010000012.1:26602862-26630507 GCA_029783705.1 Chaetodon striatus | reverse complement strand
ACCCCCACCCTACAAATCTGTGGTTTTAATGACTTCAAAATGTTGAGCAACTTTTCTGCAACTTATCTCCATGTTTGCCAGCTCTTTAAATGCCCCATATAAACCATCACTGCATGTTGGTGTGGCTGTTCTCATTATATCAAATAGGTGCTTAAAACTATTCTTGCATGTAAAGTTTGTGCTGAGATTAAATCAATCTCAACAAAAAATGAGCACTGACGAATCTGTGGCAGCATGTTGATGTGTGTTTTGGCATATGGGAGGCATCAAGCTTCTTCCGCGTGCTATTGTCAGCACAGTGCAGAGAGGCTGCATTCCTCAGATTGAACACTGGGGAGAGCCCGTCTGCTCGGCGTGAGCCCGGCTCTCTGCGCACCTCCCCTTCTAGGTGCAACAGCAGTCACTGTGCTCCAAGTTGTGGTTTCATTTGTTTGTTTTGACAAGAGAATTAACTTGAAATCGCACCTTAAAAAAGCGTGGGATCTTTTGGAAGCCAACACAGGCGGCGTCATGAGAAATTAATAATGTTGACAGATGTTAAAATCTGTTACCTCATTGTGAACTCTTGTATGTGAGAAGATAAATCACTTTTCTTTACTTATGAAACAAATACGATGCCTGAAGTTATTGCCATGGTTCCTCATCAAACCCTTACTGTATTTACTGTCATTCATCTTTTTCTTAGTGGTGATATTCTCAGGCATCAAGTGCAAACTGAGACCATGCAAAGAGAGAGCGTCAAACTGTCTGCCCCATAATGAGCATCCCTTTTCTTATTTTACATTTGTGATTGCACAGTTTGGGTGGTCCTGCCATCGTATTCTCTTATTTAGGTGTACAAACACGAGAAACGTTGGGAAACCTAATCAAGATGCAAAGATAATGACGTGCTATGTACATAAACACGTGCTTCACACAGTAGACGTTCCCCAAACAAATTTCAAGTCTGCTTAAATCATGTTTGGTTCCTGAGGCCCTGCGGGAAACATCATCATGGACATCGTGATGGATTCAGATTTTGTCTGTTTTTGACAAATGGAAATGGATTACATGTCAAGAACATGGAGGGGGGAAAAAAAGACAGGGGAGCACTCGATCACACACAAACATGACAATACACATGCAGCATGCAGATCTGCACGAAAGTGTGTGCAGGAGAGTGGAAACGCACACACACACACACACGCTCAAATCCGCAACAACTGTTTAGTTTCTGAGTCATCGCCATGTGAACAGTGTGACAGATTGCTGAGAGACAGGGTGGTGCAAATAAAACACTAATGACAATATAATGGCTCATTAGCTTATGATGTGGGTAGCATTGTGTGCATGCAGACATTTGAGTGTGTGAGCATGTGTGTGTATGCGTGTGTGTGAGAGAGAGAGGGAGTGAGTGGAAGAAATGCCTGTAGTATGAGTATGTTCCCAGGCTAACCTGACTAGGTGAGACTCTCTGGCACCAGCCTCTCAGTGCAGCCCCGGGGGGAGCCGCACAGTGCTGCAGCCTACGAACTGTGGTATGCACACACACACACACGCACACACGCACACAAGAAACACATGCATAAAAGGCAGAGGCTGCTCTGTCCTTATATCTTGTCTCTGCTTTAGCACGGCCTCTCTCAAAGCCACAGATGCCAAATATACACTCTGATATAACATGCTGTAAATACATGTTTCTGATGCTGTGTGTAACATATTTTCGACGCATCAAACTTCTTTTATAACCTGCAAGAAAGCTACATCCTCACACTATTTATATTCCCATTACCACAGTGTGTTACACTTAACACTCCGGTGCAAAGGTAACCTTCTGCTCGCTGTGGTGATGGGTGAGTTTCGGGGTCAGGTCTCTTCATGTGTTTGACATTATTAGCAGAGCTACCATGTAATCCAGACTCAATCCTCAGGCCAATGAGACTTTATTGGGGGTAAAGGGTGATGGTTATGGAAGCTATTAGACAATAATGGAATAAACTCCCCTCCTTTAACTTATTCAGTCCCTGGAGGATTGTCCCTCTCCACCGAAGTTCCTTATCGCCCTGTATTTCGACAGAATTGATGACATACCTTAAAAGGTCCATGGAGCTCTCATTTAAAAGCTAATCTCTGAGTCTGATAATCCCTGTTTTGAGTTATGATTTAAAGTATGGTAATCTCAGAAAGTGCTTTCCCAGGGTTGGAGCAGAGAGGGGAGGGATGAGTTAAGGAGATACGATCAGTAACTAAACTGTGAGGATGTTGGACATTAACTTTCCCTTTTGGTAAAAATGATCAACCTTCTCAGCTTTATTTAATCATAACTGCTGCTTGTTTGTGTGCTAATTCAAGCAGAAAGTGCTGTGTGACTCACCGCAGAGAGAAAGAATTAAAAGTGTCTCTCAGTCAACCATCACTGCTATGAATTACTCTTTAAAAAGAACAAAAACGTAACACATTCCTGCTGAGTGTAAAGTCACATCAGTAACGCTTAAAAGGCCCGATTATGATGAGTCGTCTCTCTCCTTCTCTGTGTGTTATTATCCATCATTAGCGTCTATTACACCCTAAGTTGTTGCACTGATCATTGTCTTTGATGGGGCCGTGATTACAGGGGAGGTTGCCAAAAAAGGTTTTGAAATGTCTGAGACAATATGGTCTGACGAAGACAAATTCGCTGCAGGTTGCCTCCACTTACTGGAGCCTGTCAGTGATTTTTTAAAAGGAGAATTGTGCTTCAAAATAGTCCAGACAGGCCAGCCAGCTGCCCCCAGCATGCATTGTACAGTTTATGCTTCTTCAGATAGGGGCATATTGTTGATTTTTTATTTTTATTTTGGGATAACATGACAACCTGAAAATGTAAAATTCCTACATTTAAAAGTTCACCTTTCATTTCAAAATTAAATCCCAGTGATGGGACACAACGTGCCTGTCCTTTTCCCACCGCTCATTCATCCTCAGAGAAGAAGAAAGCTGAAGTGCTCAGTCTAACCTGTGTGGGTCCCTGGGAGCCTGCGGTGGGGCATTTGGCTCTGTGAGAACGCGGCGTGGAGGCTAAGCCCCCTGGTCCACTGGAACGTGTTTTCCTTTCTCCATGTTTGGACACACAGCAGACAAGTGGAGGTTAGGACAACACTCCGCTAGGAGCCAAAAGACTTATCCGACAAGTAATTAGGAGCGGGGTCAAGTTGAGAGAACTAAGCCCCGTAATTCCCCCTCCAATGCCACGGGTGAGGTAAGGCCCGACTGGAGATCCTTTTCCTCCTGAGAGGGCCCTCTAATAGCTGAGAGACAGAGACAGTTAGGATGGAGAGAGACAGATGAGTCTGTAAAACAGATAGAATTTGAAGTAGAGAGAAAACAAGATGAAAGAAATTCTTGATAATGTCTATTTTAAATTTTATTAAAAACCTGTCTCTGTTCACTCCACTGTACTCTCTATTACATATTTATCTGATCTGTCACACATTTATATTTCGTCGTTCCTCTTTTTAGCATAAAACTTTGAGCACATTCTTTTCTAAGGGGATTTAAAGTTCAACACATTTTTGTCATGATGAAGGGGCATATTGAGAAGGCGTATGATCTTGAATCAGTGTTACTGGTCAGACTGGCTAATTACGTCCTGAGATAAGACAGCAGTGAACACTGCAATAACAAAGTTAGTGTTGACAGTCTTTGTCCACTTGAAACATTGAAGATGGGATTAATTTCCTGAAAGAAACTGGTGCCCGGTGGTTTAGTGGGTAGAGCAAGCAGCCTATGCTCAAAGGCTGTGTCCTTGCCGCAGCAGCCACAGGTTTGATTCCAGCCTGCAGCCCTTTGCTGCATGTCATCCCCTTTTTCCTCACAATGTAGTGCTTAGACTGTCCTATCTAAAAAAGGCAAAAAGCCAAAATAAATAAATGAATAAATAAATAAAATCTTGTAGTTGTGATCATGCTTTAATGTTATTTCTTAATTAATTATATTTACATATCATTTTTAACAGAGACAAATGTAAGACTCAGAGTAATGTTACGGCCACATGATAAACATCTACTGTACGTTCCATTACACACACACACACACAGAGCGAGAGAGAGAAAGAGAGAGACACACACACATACAGAGACATGAGACTTGACAACTGCATCATCTTCTTACAGTGGAGGAAAGTGACTTCATTTACTCAAGTACAATGCTTGAACACAATTTTCAAGAACTTGTATTAAATATTTTAACTTAATTCTTCTCTATAGTCTTACTCCAATACATTTTAGTGTAAATATGTACTTTTTACTTATTGAGATTTCACGTACAAAACACAGGCAGACTAATAAGACAGATAGATAAATACATGGTTATACATTAAACTTCCTTGCAGCAGCCTATACACTACCAATTACAACAGTAAAATGCTGCGTACACAATAAGGCATCACTAATAATCTGAAAAGTCAAATAAAATAATAATTATAACACACTCTGAAAAGTTCTTTAAATCCTTTCAGTCGCCTACATCAGCTAGTTAAGTTAACACTTACTTTGTAGATTAAGATTTTTAATATTCTTAATAAAGAAACCTTAAAGTATATGAAGTAATTAAAATTGATAATCACAAAACGCTGACCAAAATATGTTCATACGTCATAATCAAGTGTCATCATAACAACAAGACACTTTGAAAGTGTTATCTGCATAATGTCTTCTATTTATCTTGACCTAATACTTTTGTATTTTTATCTGTATAAAATTATAAATGCAGGACTTTATCTATACTCCTTAACTAGAGTCATTATTTGATTAACAGGTAAATAACCAAAAAATGCTGCCATGACTGATAAGATATTTTAAGATTGGCTTCTTCACTGTGCCAAAGACACACAGTCACATCATGGATTGTATTTCTGCTTTAAGGTGCATGTGAAAATTGCCTGGTGATGAAAAATCCTATTTACATTTTTGGGCAAACTCTCCTTTTGATGGTGGCACTGCAGAATGCGTGGTCTGTCCTTGAAGCCCAGCATGTTCGTGTGAGCCCTGGCGAGAAAACACCCATGATGTTTTCATAGCCACAGTAGGCCTGCGCTATTGACCTTCACCTCGGCTTTCATGTGGCCCAATCCTAGAGCAAACCTCAGAACCCACAACATGTTCATAAATCAGTCGCTCACGGACAGATGTGGGGATGATCATTCAGTTTTGAAGCCACATAAAGAACAAAATATGGCAGAAATAAAGACATTCCTGGGAATGTTTTGCAATTTAAATCAGTTGCTCTATGAGCTGTTATTTTGGTGCCAGTGTTTTCTCTTCATTCTGCTCGGAGTCTACAGATTCCTCTCTGTAAATATTGTTTTGTTGAATGCTGCATTAAAAGATCATTTTCAGAAGTGCTTTCATCTTCCAAGGTATCTGTTTAGCTCTTCTGGCTCTGTCACAAAAGCCCTCTTATCCATTTAGACAAATTCAGTCACAAAAAGCTAAAAAGCAGCTTCATGTCGGCAGATGTGACGGTCACTGGGGCTTTTGTTTATGTATCATATTAATACCAGAAGATTATTACGATGGGAAAATATGGAATGAGTGCTTTAAACTTTAGTTTGTAACAAAAATGCCAGCCTTTTTGCATTTCATGTAAGTTGACAAGGGGAACTAGCCTTAAGAGGAAATTTAAAGAAGTCCTATTACTGTTTATACATACCATGTGTTGTGAACAGCGACATGTTAGCGAGCATGGCCTCTGTATTTGGACATGCCTACATGTTGTTTGTTGTCTTCACTTTGCGGCAGCGGTGGAGGATGTTACGGAAGGACGGATCAGCCATCCCAGCTACGGATTAGATCGGACTCGGAGGCTCTGCAGGGAAATAGGGCCTTCATTTGAAAAATGGGAAATAGGCCTCTGTTTCATAAAGAGCCATTAGCGTTTATTGATGAGACTAATGTGTGTGTTTAAAGTAAATTAGAAGGAGAGAGGCCATGCTTTAGGGGAGCTGGTGATGAAAGGCTTGCATTAATGTAAATGGTGGAGGGACTGCTGTTTTCCATTTGAACTAACCGCTTCCCCTCTGCTCAATACACCAAACCGCACACGCACACACACACACACACACACACCCACACACACACACACACACACACGCGCACACAAACACATATACCTGCTTAGTTACTGTACATACTGACACACTCTCGCTCTCGCATACACACGCGCACACACACACACACACACACACACACACACCAGTCCTCCTTCTCAGCAGCCTACACATGTAAGTCATATACTAACCAGAGTAGGCCTGGCGCCCGGGGAGAGTAGCCTGGAATTGCCCCTAAGAAACCAAATCCACTTTATCAAACTGCCAGATGTCACTACCAATCCTCTTCCACTGGACGCTGCTTTCACCAGGCAGCAGCACGGAGACACGGAGCCTGCTGGAGCCAACGCGGTGACATGGACGCAAGAACAAAAATAAAGGCTGAAAGTTGCACATTTTATAAATTACCTTTAACCTTTACTTTCAATGATGCACTTATATATTTCACAATAAAATACATATACCCCATTCCATACCATGCATACCATAAGTGAGAAAAATTCTGAAACACTCATCACTCATGTATGTCAGATATACATGCACATACTCTATTTTGTTGTTGTTTTTTGAATCCTGAATCTGTTTTATTCATTTGTTTTGCTGTTTTATCCCAAATTAAAAGCCTAATCAGTAAAATTAGCTTCGACTAGACCTGCAATATATGATTTTTCACCTACATTTATTGTCCCTAACTTAAAAAACAAATAAATAGATGGATAAAATGTATTATTATAGTTTCATTTTCCTCTTCATTCACTTACAATGCTGCACAATTATATCTTAAATAAAAAGAGAGGAGCATTCAACATTTTTAAACATTTTCCTTCTGTTAAAAAAGATCATTTTCAGGACTGAATCTCACAAGTGCCATTTCAATTTACCCGTTAACATTACTGGATCTGTTCCATGCACCGTTTGGATGTTGCTGTTGTCAATAAGGCATGCACAAAAATGAACTTTCCAAAATGGTGAATTATTCTTCATTACAGCAGGGTCACGGTTACCGGAGATGCCAAGCTAAGCAAACACTTTTCAAAGTCCAACAGCTCCCTTGACGGCTCGAGTGCCCGCTCAGATTGAACAGGAAGTGAGTGGTAATTTGCCGTGAGTTCTGTCCAGCCTCAGAACTCCCAGACATTGTGTCGTCCAATTAGAGCCGAGTCGCGTGGTTACAGAGACCCAGAGCCAACGGGTCAAGAAGTTGAAATGGATTCCTACCGTCCCCAGACGGTTGTTGATTGAGTTCCTGGTAATCTGTATGCTGAAATCACTCTTTCCCCATTGTCATTTTTTTTTGGCCATGAGCGTGTGTGCATGTGTTTTACATAAATGAGCAGGCCTCATGAATCTGAAAAATCAACTGCAAATGGGACGGCCAGAGAGAACGGTAAATATCTTTTGAAAACAAAATACTGTATTACGGGTGCTTTGAGGAATGGAAATGGGAAATGGGGACATGCAATGTGAACAATGTGGTTTGAATTAAGTCAACCTTATTTTGCCATGATTATGCAACTAATTACATTTCAGGCTTTTCCATTCTGAAAATGGATGTTGTCTGCAGTGGTAGAGAGACATTTTAACGCATTTCCATGCCATAATTAATTAGTTCCACTTAATAGCTTGGAAAAGGCCCCTGATTGTACTAACAACATACTATCTTTTCTCCATCACATCCAGGCCCAATCAATTATTGATTGGTCTTCACAGGAGAATCATAGTGGTCCGCGTTGTTATAGGGGGCAAAATCTACTTGAAAGTTACATTTTTATTTCAAAATGCTGAATCTGTAATAGGAAGGACAAATGATTTTATCCATATTTTCTCAATTTAATGTTGAATCGATACCAGAACTGAGCTTATTATGGTGCTCTGTTCTGAAAGTGAGTTTCCTGACTGGATCCACACAGGAATGAAATGAAGCACAGAATTTCTTCCCATCTGTTTCTGTACAAATAGACCAAATGTTTGAAAGAGCAAAGGTCTCTACAGTAAGCTACTGACTCTTTTCACCAGTTATTACAATGAAGATGCAAATGTGCCGGGAGAACACACAAACACAAATTTCTGCCCTCTGTATACATTAAAGGAACAGTTCAACATTTTATTATGTGTTCATTGGCATTCTTGCAGAGAGAAGATTGATACCATTCCCGTGTGTGAATATGAACCTACTAGCAGTGTCGGTGTCATCATTGTGAGGTTGCCTGGTAACCAATGGAGAACCCACAAAGTCACTGCACCTGGCATACACTGTGAGACCACAACATGATGCTTTAATATTTCACTTTTTGATGGGACACAGCAAACAAGCAATAACTTGTTAATGCTAGCAGTGAGCTTTAAAGGCCCCGACACACCAATAGCCAGTAGACAACTGTTGGTCATTGTTGGGCTGTCAGTGAGCATCTGTTGCTTTAGTTCTGACAGTGTGTCCCCAACATGTTCTCATCCCAACTTGTCAAATATCGTTGTTTTATCAGTGAACTTTCATGTCTGCGTATTACATGCTATCCTCCTTTGTCTATTGTTGATGTTCCAGGATACCTTGTCAACTTACATTTGTGACATGCATTATGTCTTTTGAAATTACACTTCCGTTATCACAGGAAATGTACAGTTAGATGCATACAGTCTCTTTCAAAATAAACATACAATGTCAGCGAAACACCTCGTATTTACATTTATTTTCTTGTGCAAGGAAAGCATGTGGTTAAGCTTAGAAAAAAACATCATGGTTTGGCTCAACATTCACACAAGAAACCAACAGTGTGCTCTTAGGTAGTCAGGTCTAGTGTATTACATTGTTACTCGTGGTGTTTCAAACTGATGCCTTCCAGTGGTATTTTACATTGACGCCATCTGACAGCATATCATACTGCTGTGAAACGTACCTTTTTGCATTTGTGTCCAACGCTGAAATCACTGATAAAACAGCAATATTTGATGAATTGGGAATAAGAGTGGGCTGGAGTCCAGCACCATCAGCACTTGTCGGCACTTGTCGGCTCTTGTTGGCTGTTTTTTTGGCACGCTCAGCATGTTGACTTGGCATCAAAGATGGTGGAGCCTGTTGGTTAATAAAATCTCTCTGATTGGCAGTTTGGCTCAGTGCACGAGAGGAGAAATGAAGTGAGGAAATCACAACGGAAAAAGTTGTATTAGGCAAGACTGTTTTTTTTTAGCCATTGAGCTGTTTAGCAGAAATGGTTTGTAAGTGTTTGCCCTGTTATTCGCAAGTGTATGGTAAACATCCTCTGTTCTGTCAGCATTGGGTTATGATGTTAATATGCTAACTGGCTAACTAGCATCTTGAATCTGTCCTGTTGGTCTTCTGGTTTCCCTTTTTTAATGGCGAATACAGACCACCGCCACCTGCTGGTATGGAGAGTTATTTCACCTCACTCAGGTGCAGTACAAGTTGACCATTTGCTGTAGTCTTTTGAATGTGTTCAGTGCAGCTTTCTGGCTGAAACATAGGCAACATGAGGCAACGCAACAGTTGTCCTTCATTACCACTAATTCTTTGATATCGGTTTGGTGTGACTGGGTCTTTAGAAATGCTGGTAGGCAGACTTTGTCACCCTTGGACAGAGCCAAGCCAGCTATTTGCCTGTTTCCACTCTTCCTATGCTAAGTTAAGCTAACTGGCTGCTGGATGTAGCTTCACTGAACACATGAGAGTGACACAAAGCTTCTCAGCTAATTTGTGGCAAGAATGTAAATATGTGTGTTGCCCAGAATGTCGAACTTTATCTTCAAGAGAAACCCATCTGCTTGCACATGGAGCAGCATTGGCAGTTAACTCATATACGTACCCTTGCATCCTCGCAAACACAAGTACACAAGCACACACACACACACACACACATGAACACAGTCCTCAGTCAGTCCACACACCAACAGTGAACTTATGCAATTTTCCCATCATACACAGGAAGTGGTTTCACGACCATCATCATTCCCAAGTTGCCAACATGGTGTTTCCTTACCACCTCTTTGCCGTCTTCATCTTTATCCCCTTTCTCTCCCTTGTTTGTTTGTTTCCCTGATGTTTTTATTTAAGGCATCAAAAGACACCCCCCACCCGCTCCCCCCCTCGCGACGTCCCCCCCAAGCCCCAGAGCAGTCAGGATGATTTGTAAACTTCAAACGACTAAGAGCCCCAGCCTGGTCTCCTCTGCTCATTTAGGTAATTCAATAAGCCAGGGGGGACAAGCGCAGCGGCGCACTGCTTCCCCCTCCTGCCCTCTGCGCCCTCGCTCTTCCGACTGAAGCCTCTGTGGACTATCTGCAACAAATGTCAGTCTGCAGTGGAAGGAGCTTCCGCTGTGGAAACATCCACTGTACAGAAAAATGCTTCGTTCGCATATTTTAACCGCTAAGATGAAGCATCTATTCAAAAATAAAGGTTGTCCCTATGCTGACCTGTTTGATCAAATTATAATTCATTTAATCAAAATAAAAAAAATGGAGGTTAAGAGTTTATTACACTGGAATTGTGTCTTTAAAAAATGCATTATTTCAAAATTGCTCCCGCTTGCTTCATCCACAAAATAAGTGTGATAGAGCTGAGGCTTCATTTTCTAACACTCCTACTGGCCCATGAATGTGAATAAGGCCTTCATGATTAACCCTGATATCAATGTCTGTGTTTGATCTGATAACCTTAAAATAGACAGTGGTCTGACAGAGACACCCTGGGGAAATCCTCTCTGCAGCTGTCACATCTTTACCTCTTCATGGTAAATGCTTTATCAGCAGGTCATTGTATGCATGTGACAAGTCACTAAACCACCAGTCTATCACTGTTTGGCCCTCAGTTGGCATGACGGGGGTGATAGAGTGGAAGAGGTGGGATATGAGGGAAGGGGCGGTTAACAATATCCGCCTCCCTCCCAGCTTGTCGAGACAGAGGTGGCGGCAGGTCTGAGTAGGCATCGCCACAATGGCCCAGACTCATAAACGCTGGAAGAGCATAAATCTCTATCTTTATCAAAACCACACAGAGACATTGGTGGCCACTCCCCACTGTGGCTGCCTTAACCCACCAAATCTGCATCTGATAAACTCCCCCGTCCTCCCTACTCCAGTGCTCCACATCAAACACAGCTAATAATGCCACACAAAACCTGGTGGGAGAGTAAAGTGCTACTTACACTGACACCACAGTCCACAGAAAATGATTTGACTTGTTGCAGCTCATGTTGAAACATAAATCAATCAGTCCTTACACACCCATTATGAATTGGTTTTTAATGTAAATAGCAATTAAAGAAAACACCAAAGAAAAGTGGCGCAGCTTTTCCCGGTATTACTGAGACAGTTGGTGATTTTATCTACATGGATTGTCTCTGACTGACAAGCTTTTTTTTTTTTTTCTGAGAAAATTTTCAGTACTGGAAACAAAGTGAACTAGAGACCATCTTACGATCTCACGACACATCAGTAAATTTTCTTGACTGTCTTGACGGTCATGACACTTTCATGGTGACAAAATCAGACAGACACAAAAAAATAGAGCTGCCCCCTGAAAGTCGAAAATTCAAATCATCAGCCCGAGACCCCTCAGTCGACTCAGATTCTTCAGTTTAAGCAGTCTTGTGTTTGTTTGTTTTTTTTATCTTATTTTATTGTCATTATGCAGTGCACTTCTGGGGATGTGTCAGTCCCCAGATGTGGCTGCAGAGTGAGCACACCTCGCTTTCTTGCTGCTTCCTGGTACAGGCAATTGCATACCCTGAGCGTTTCTACTTTTTGGTGCATAAAGTACAGTTTGGTAATAATGCTTATCCAAGCAACATTTTCAGTTCAGGGCTTTTATTTGTAATGTTGTATTTTTAACGTGTGGTATGGCTAGCAAAAGATCTCAATACTTCCTCCACCACTGGCAGGTTAAACCAGACTAAATCTGCTGAAGTCTGTATGATATCCAGGTACCTTGATGTTCAGAAGTCTTTCACTGTCTGGATATTTTAAAAAGTTTCAATCTTCAACCTAATCCAGCCGGCTGTTACTCCGTCATTCATGCCCACTGTGTGTTGAGCTGGTTCGGGGGCGTCCTGCAGTGGTTTTGAAAACTGTACTCTGGGAGACTAAGGCCATTTCCCCAGCAGTAGCCAGGGTAACTGTAGGGAACTGTGGGAAGGACTCAGTCTCGCTCTTAACCCAGTGGACCTGTCCCTCTGGAGTTTGAGTGGCTGCCTACAGCAGAGTGCAAAGATGACAGGCCAGTCTTCAGGGCTGCCAGGAGACAGGAAGTCTGCCAGTCCTCCTCAAAGCTCCCTTCAGACTTCCGGTGTATGTGATGTAGGATGCTGTGGTAAAATGCATGAACCAAACTCCATCCGCTCCACTTACTGCACTTTTACTGTCAGAAGCCAACTTTTCTTAACTGGTCTCAGGATGGTGTCACTACATCTTTAGGTGATTTTCAAACATCTTAGTTTTTTGGCATTATAGCATATTATTAAGGAGAAGGAGGGGAATAGAGGTGAATCTTTATTTAGGATTTTTTTTTAAATAGTATTGATTATAATTGTTGTGCTGCAACGTAAATAATTTTACCTGTATGTACTGTTACAGTAGTCCACCACCTGGGAGAGACCTCTGAACAGAAAGACATAGGAGACAGTGACAGGGGGTTAGAGAGTGGAGGCACTGGTCTTTTTTTTCATGAAATGGACCTCGTTTACATGTTGCAATAAACTGCATAGCCTACATGCTTTTTTCAGACACATTGTGGTCATATTCACATTAAATGCAGAGTCATTCTATAAAACTGTAGCTGTATCATAGCATCCATGTCTCACACACTTAATGTTGTGAGGTGGGGGCATTCCTGACGTATGTGACATATGCTACTGGAAGTTGTGGTATGAGGAGGGCTGTTTAGCTTTCAGTCTGTAAATGTGTGTAAAAACTCTAAATTACTACAAGTTGACTGACATCCGAAACAGCATCCTTTGGTTTCCTTAAGGACAAGAATGATTTCATCTGTTTCTTATTGGTGTAGCAGAAAAGTCTGCAAAACCTGCACAAACAAGACTAATTATATGACTAAATATGATCCAGTTTCCAATCAAGATAAATACCACATAATTAGTCTGTCTATGAGTTTCTCAATTAATTGTACCAAAGGGTCAAAAGTAATGAAAATATCCATTAAATTCTCCGGGGCAAAACACTTGACATTCTCAAATTATTTGATTTATTTAAAGTCCCCCTCCAGACAGTTAAAGTATGTACAAATACTAATTGGTTTATTAATATTTTGGTTTTCCCACATAAGTGAAAAAAAAGACACCCTGAAAAGCGGCTGGAAGTAGATCTACTCTGTCTTTGTCATCACAATGATGTTACATAATTAACGTGAAGTTGTGGAGGTTAGGTTTGGGAAAACACTGCATGAGAACAGCCTGCCCTCATTGAAAAATTTTGGATCTGGCCTGTGCCCTGCCCACCAACACTGTTTGCGGTAGGTTTTGCTTTGGCTTTCTCTTTTCTTTGTGGTGGTGTTTGGGGGTTCAATGGCCCCTACCCCAGTTTCTACCCCCTATGCCTGGACTACAACTTATTTTTGAATTGCACACCTGTAAAATTTCACGACTGCGTCTCATCACTTGTGATGCTATCGCAGTGACAAAATCTGTCCACAGACAGACAGACAGACAGACAAACATAACACCTGGCAAAGTACTCAAAACGGCTTTTGTGGTAGTTCCTGTTACAGAAGACGCCACCGGGACCACATTTTGCCATGATGACACACACAAACGCAGACTCACCAGGCATTGAAAGACGTGCTCAAAAGCATTGAAAAGGAGAAGCCGAGCATCCTGTTCCCCAGGCCTGCAGCCTCTCCCTCTCCCAGCCGGAGCCCACCCCCAAAGGAGGCAGTAAATGGTCCATTTTATCTCTTTTCTGTCAACCATGACCGCAAGAGCACCAGATAGTAATCTGGGGGAGAAAAAAAGAAGTAAAAACAATTTAATTGCCCCCGCAATTTTATTTTACAGTCGTCCAAAAACCTTTCAAAGCAAACTATGATTGGGATGAAATTGCAGAGTCTCTTCCGCAGGAAGGAAAAGCTGACTAATCACCTCGTCATTAATGCTGAAGCTCATCAGGGCCTTGCCGCCTGCTGGCACTGCCCACATGGCCACGCTGACTTGCTGCTGTCAGAGCGAGGCTGGCAGATGATTTGCTCTGAAGCGAAAAACAGCTTTCAGAGAATATTTGGATTGTGCTGTTCAAATATTTGGAGCGCCCTGACACGGCTGCCGCCATCCAGAGCTGGCAAGGCAGAGACTGCCTGTAATTGATTTAATTAACAGTAATTACCCAACTGTTTTTGTGTATGCTCAGTAGTCCTGGGTTGGGGAGGAGAGCGGAGGGAGGAAAGGTGGGGGGGGAATCTGAGTTAATGATGTGTTTCCATCTTATTTAACGCTGTGGTCCAGTCTGGTTAAAGCACAGGCATACAGACACATGTAGATGTAATTTTGTGGAGACTGACACAGATCGACGCTGAGGGTGGCAGTCTCACATGAGATGAAATGGGTGAAATGAGAATGCTGACAGGTAGAGAAATGAAATAAGAGGTGTTACTTTGAAGGTTCAAAACTCTGCAACCTTTTCTTGTAGGTCACCAACTCTTCATAAACATCAAACAACAAGGCTGAAAACGAGGATATAACTCATTAAAATGCAGTGACTTGGCATTTTGATAGCATTTACAACAAACCCAATGTGTGTGTGTGTTGCACGTGAGCTCCTGCATAATATGTGTCTGAGAGCGAGGGTGGGGGGAGCTGTTAGAAGTCTTGAGTTCTAGCCTGTAAATGTCATGTTTGGTCGAAGATTTCCGTTTTTGCCTTCTAATTGGTGTCGGGGGATTTTGGTTTTTAAAAGGAAGGTGAAAAAAAGAGAGTGAGGAAAGCAGGGAGGGGGGAAAAATAAGTCCACAGAACTGCAGAGTTGCACTGAACCCAAACTGTGTTTTAATGGTTCCTACTCCGGGAGAGCATAGCGCGGGTCATTAAGACGGGAAAATGGGGTCGCGCTAGAATAATAATCCCTCGCTTTTATTTGACAGCACAAGAAAAATATTGTGTCAACACATAAAAGAGGTTAGTGGTGATCATAAACTACATTCACTGTTCAAAACGTGTGGAGGGGGGGGAGCGTTACTGGATTGACAAGTCCAATATAGGCATAAAGCGTTTTGAAGTAGTGGCAGGTTTTACAGAAGGTGTGATTCACAAACATCTGCATTTTGAGTTTGCAGAACTCCTCTCTGTTTTAATAGAGGTACCTCTCCTGATGGAACTTCAAAGGTGATGGTGAGCTGTTGTCATCGTCCGTGCATATAAATCTGTGAGCATTTCTTTTTCACACACTCTATGTTTCATCTGTAACCACCCTCCATCCCTCTAACACCCCTATGTCTCCTCTCTCTCCCCTCTGGTCTCGGTCTCGACAGTGAGTGGGTTACTCTACTGTTTACAATATTTCAAATTCCCTCTCAAGTGTTTGGCTTGGCAGGTTGTCCGGCCTTTTCCCTAGCAATTACAGGCTTGCGGGGTTTCTCAAATGGGGCTTTTGAAGAAATAACACTTTTCTCCCCCAGCTCAAGGGAAAAAACGGAGACATTTGGCCAGCGGCTCATACAGTCAATCACACAGACCGAGCTCAAGCTCTGTCTGACGCACTTGGCTACTAAAATATCCTCATACCTTGTGTGTGTGGAGGCATACAGACGCACACACACACACTTTTTGGTACTCAGTTAGGAGTCAGTCAGAAATCTACTGTCACTAATGTAATATGAGGATTTGATGCAAAAACTGCTAATTATTTTAATTTTGTGAGCAAGCTGTAAGATGTAGTAATGGCTGAACAAATTAGGAGGGTGAGGAAGTAGTAAAGACTTTAATATATGCCCTAAATGAGTATGTGATCATATGGTGAGAATGTCACATTTATAAGCTACAATTGTTTGTCACATGTGGTCATCAAACATGAGTTTGATGACCACTTCTAGATGAAACAAGACTACGGCCGAGGACACATGGTGCATCTTAAACCGCCTGGAAACACAAGGTCGGGGGCTGGGTGCTGCTGTTGTGCATACTCCTGCGATAACTTTCAAGCAGCAAAGAAGCACGTTGCACTTTGCTAAACAACCATAACCTACTTATTAGAAATCCAGGCCTTATTTTTTCAGTGTGTATTAGAGTATTGTTTGTGGGATGGATCATAAAGCTCTGGGTAGTCCTACCTTAAAATTAATCCTACTCCATTTTTACCATAGACTGATATTTTATGGAAGAAAGGAAAGCATTCATTGGTTGTTGCTCGTCATTTGACATGCTGCATTCCAAAGTTAAACAATGTTTGAGGGCCCTGAAAAATAGGCGCTTGCGAATGCCTATGCGCCATGATAGTACTGCTTTCTTTTTAAGCATACCTCCTGTGCTCCTCCTGTGTCTGCATTGATAATGATTGATTTGAGGGTCCCAAAAACATGCAGACACCCTGTGTCTGAGCCCTGAGACTCTACAGCCATGCTAACAATTCTGTGAAGCTGCACATAGGCACAAAGCAGTGCTTTGAGGTATACGCTAACATCAGCATGCTAGCATGCTTATCATGACAATGCTAACATGCTGATATTAAGCAGGTATAATGCTACAATGGTAAAAATCGTCTTTGTTTAGCACGGTAGCATTCCAACCTTTGCTAATTAGAAATCTAAATGTCACCAGTATTAAGAAGTACTGCACAACTTCAAATTTTGACTTAATGGTGGCGCTAGATGAAAAGCTGAAGAATATTAATTGGAATCAGAATCCATCATGTGGGGGGCATTAAAGTCTGTGCCAAAATTCACGGCAATGTATTCAGTAGTTGTTGAGAAAAAAACACAAATATCAAACTCATGGGGGTATTAGAGAAAAGTCAAGGGATCGCTACAGTCACAGGGATTCATCCTCTGGGCACCATGGATGTCAGCACCAAATTTTACAGCATCCATCCAATAGTAATCCATCAAAATTACATTTTGGCCAAACTGGTGGACTAGACAACAGACCAGTGAAATTCCATTGAAATCCCTGGAGTCATGCCACCAGCCTGACTAAAAAAAAGTTCTTATTATAATAATAAACAATAGTATTTTCCATATCACTGTTCTGATGTGCTCCTTTGTACTGCTGACTCAAAGCAAGCTGACAGCTGAGACTCCTGTTTTAAGACAGTGCAGATAAAAGGGCATTGGAGGAGGGGGGTGGGGGTGGGGGGCTCAGAGATAGATGTTAATTGTTTATTTGTCCATAATTGGCAAAGATCAACCTCTTCAGGTTCTGCTTTATCTCCCAGAACACAACAAAATGTGATGTGTGAGGCTGTCCATGAGTGAGAAAGACCAGGGAAGAAAGACAGACAGAGAGAATTTGTTTGTGTGTGTGTGAACAAGTGCAGATGAGAGCACATTTTAAGGACGTAAGTCATTGCCGCGTCCCATTCTGGTAATTACAATAAACGTAATTGTTCAATTGCTCTGCTAAACTTTCTCTGTGAAGATTATGATGCCGAGCTCAGATGAAAGGCCCAGTAACATCAACAAAGTTGGCCTTGCATTGTCAGCGGGCGGAGAGAGGGGCTGGGGGGGGTTAAAGGAGGAGCAGGGGGGGAGGTGGAGGGGGGTCTTGAGTTCCTTACCCTGAGGCTAAGAATCTCCCCTCCCTCTGCTCTTCCACCTCCCCTCGCCCTTCCACCCACACAAGGGAGTTAAAAATCCCATTTACTCTGACTGGAGCCAGGAGTTGGCTTGAAAAGGCCGGGGACAAAAAGCGATTTTCCACGGAACAAAACCATTACAATGGTCCCGCTTTGATCTGGGCCCACCCCCCCTCTCCCAACTCCTACCAGTGCCAATTGAACTTTGTCACCATGCAACTGTCATCCGCGAAGGGAAAGCCCTTCTACACTGAATGAAGCGGTCCACAGCAATTTACTCCAGACAGCGCTTTGAAGTGTCAGGGAGAAGTCCAGCTCCTAGACTGCACTTTTTGGACGGCTCACACTCTCTCCTCTCCTTCCCTCGTTCTCTTTCTTTCTCTTGCCAATTTCAAATGGCCAGCAGGACAGTGTGGATAGTCCAGCAGGGCAGCAAAAGAAGAGAAAGAACATAAAACGTCCAAGCATCTTTGCTTTCTCTCTCTTCCCCTCCCTCCCTCTCGTCTAAGTAACAGAGGCATGCAGCGCTGGCATGTGGATAATCAGCCATGGGGCCCCGCGACATCAAAAGCTTGGAGAGCCCCTAAGAATACAAATGTGAGGCCTAATGGTACACTTCATTAATGTCCTCCCCATCAAAGGCCACTTTACTGACTTGGGAGATTGACTAATTTACACATTGTGGGAAATTGCTCCCAGCCATGCGTAAAACTGCCAAGCATTTATATAGAGAGAGTCAGAGAGAGAGGTTGGGGGGAGGTAAGTGGAAGGGACAGCCTCTGTTCTCTTCTCGAGTGCTTTCTTTAACTGTTGGAAGTGGCTGAAGGCCAAGCCACACTATCACACATACGAACACCGGGGAGTGCACGCCTTTGTGTCTCATAAGGATTATTACTTTAGGCATTTCAGCGCTCTATCGCTTTCCTCCCCCTTCCTCTCTTTCTCATCCTCTCCTCTTCCCTCCCTGCTGGATCCACTTTTTCCCAGCTTTCTTTTTAAAGGAATAGTTCAGCATTTTGGGGAATTTGCTCATTTGCTGTTATTTGAGAGTCAGATTTGAGAAGATCAGTATCAATCACTGCTTATCCGTTAAGTACGGAGTTGGAGCAAACACCTGGGAGCAGCTCTGGGCTGTTCAGTGATTTATCTGAAGTGGCAACAGTTGGAACAGCAGGTCACATGGTCTCCAGAAGTCCAAAAATGTTTTCCCCCATGCACAATTATGACAAAAGAATGAATTAATTTTCATCAGAAAAAGAAAACAATGATTCTTATTTTCAGGCAATTATACACTAAAGAAAACACACTTATTTTATTTCATTTCTGCCAATATATCCCCCTGAATCCCACACACTGAACCTTTACATAACTCTTTGAAATGTTATTGTACCCAATAAAAATTAAGAAGTCTCAAAGAGCTATATCAGTACATTTTTGTAGCATGATTAATGTGTGTGTAGAGCCAATGGGAAGTCTCCTGGCTTTGCTGGTCAACAACTTTCAGTGGAAAGAACGGGGGCCATCTTGGAACACAGTATTCAGTCCTCTTAATGAACATAAGTTAGGGCATGCTGAACCTAGCAGAGTCCAACTAAAAAAACACACCAAGCAACAGTTCCATGGCCGGGTGATACAGTGGTGCAGTGGTTAGCATTTTCGCCTCACAGCCAGAGGGTTCCTGGTTCAAACCCTGGGGTGGAGGAGCCCCTCTATTCTAAGTTTGCATGTACCTCCCCATGTCAGTGTGGATTTTCTCCGGGTACTCCGGCTTCCTCCCACAGTCCAAAGACATGCAGGTTAATTGGTGACTCTAAATTGCCCGTAAGTGTGAATGTGAACGTGACTGGTTGTCTGTCTCTATGTGTCAGCCCTGAGACTGTCTGGCGACCTGTCCAGGGTGTACCACGCCTCTCCCCCAACGTTAGCTGGGATTGACTCCTGCCCCCTCGCGACCCCTAACAGGATAAGTGGTTATGTAAAATTAATGAATGAATGAATTCTAAGGCCACACCCACACTAATATGTTTTTGTAAAAAAATGAAAACGCTTCCTGTTCACACAAGCATTTAAGGACCATTTCAGAAATAACATGCCTGACAATGATAATCACACGACCATTCCCATACACTGAGTGTACGCATACTGGTGTAAACAGGAAGCAGATTTTCCTCAGTGGGCTAGTCAGTGTAAGAAATGTGAAGAGAGAACAGCAATAGCGAAAAGTAAGACTAGAGATGTCTCTCCTCAGACCGACGACAAGGTGGAACTTTTAATGAAAGTAACATGAGTATAAATTGGTCAGGGTGGCAGAAAACATACATTGTGATGTGTGGCTCAGAGGAAGACTGATAACACCCAATCAGGAAGTGAATGTGCTTGTCTGTGTCATGTTTTTAAACAGTTTTCAAACCAAAGTGGGGTCAGCAGTGTTTTGAAAATCTCTGTTTTAGGGTTTCGAATACACTCGTATAGTGTGGATGCTATGTGTAAATGTAGCACTAGTTATACGTTTAAAAACATTTATTGTGAATGTATTTATTTACAAAGTATATATTATTTGTTTGAGCCGAACATGACCAGAAATGTAAAAGCGACAATTTATACATGTTGGAACTATGTCTTGAGACACAACAGCCATCAGCCAAGTACTTTTGTACAGTGTCTCCAGCTACACTGCAGGTTGCTAGATACGTTTAGAAGGCACAGGTTTTTGTACAGAAATCTGCACAGGCTGAATTACACCACACCTGGCTTTGGGATGCATTGCCGACTGTGGCTGGCTAAGAAATAGTTACACCTCCAAAAATTACAACTATTTACATTACATTTATGTTAATGCACAACTCAACTGTTTCAGTTCGGACTCACTTCTTAAACCATTGTTTCATTAGGTGGGCACATGCTAATGTTGCTGTGTATCTGGTGCAAGTATTTCCCCACTTTTTATAGCTTGTTTCTGCAGGTTTAACACAGGTTTATATTGATTTCCTAATTTTACTCTGCAAAAACACAAATGAGTGTTTCTCTATTTCTATTTAAAGTATTTCTGCAGAACATCCCTAATCCCCTACAATCCAAGTCTTCATCTTTCCCTTTGCACTGACACGTGTATGTACATTTTTCACAATCACACACATCATCTACAAGGGCACACACACAAACTCATATTACTGTCATCACCAGTTATTACAAGCTGGAGCCATGTGCAGGCCAGCATGTTTTACAACCACGTTAACCATGCTATGGGGACTTAAGTGACTGCTCGAGATATTTTTTGTAGCTGTCCTACATACATGTTAATGTGAGCATGCACCATGCGTGCGTGTGTGTGTGTGCGTGTGTGTGTGTGTGTTTGGGGGCTGGAGGGAGTTAACGCCTGCTCTGGGCCCTGACACCTGCGATACAGAGCGAGTCTTTCAGCAGGCAAATTATATGGCTTTAATTTGTCCTCTTGAAACAGTGTAGCTGGCCGCAGACACTGATGCCAAGTGCTGCTCGACTGTAGCATTGAGGAGAATGTTAAAAGTGTGTTGAGTGTCTGTATATGTAAGCACAGCCCTGACATAAGTAAATACACTGCCTTGGGTGGAACACCTGTTTATGTTGGAGACTAGGGGAGCTGACAGATATTATAAAGGAGTTTTCAATGTTTTCCATGTAGCTAGAAAGTAGCAATGAAACTTTTTCAAGGAGCCGCACTGGCAAAAGTGCTGTGCCACTGGACTGGGGTTTGCTGGCAGGAAGGGAAAGCCCTAATGTGTCTCGTTTGCAATCTGGACAGAGTTCTGTGGTTGGCCCAGCCTACAGTAGTGCACACTTCAGTCATTGGCTGGTCAACAGAGGCGATTTGAATATCGTGACTAATTCGACCAATTAAACTGTCAAAGGCCTTTTTTCAATGGGCCTTTTTCACAGGCTGCTCATCCATAATGCTCTCCTCTGTTACCCCGGGGTTTGACTTTAACTCTCTCTATTCACAGTGAAGTGGCGCAATGAGCTAGATCACAGAGTATGTAAAAGCATAGCCAGAGGCACTACTGGGCCAAGCCACAGATGAGGGGGGATCTTTACAAATTGAACAATGAGGTCAGTATAAACAGTTTGAGACACTGTTATTTGGCTGCTTTCAAATCAGAAGCGGTCAGGGTGGTCAAAACAAAATTTACTGGAATTATATGGAAGTCTTGAAATACAATTTACTGCTTACAAACATAAAGAGAAACTCATAGCATCTCTAATGTGATAGCTGTATCTCCACTAGATTCCAGTATGTATATGTGACTTTGCGCTACTTGTTTTACTTACATGGAACTGATTTTATTTTGATACAGTTAAGCCCCGTGTCCACCTAAGCATTTTTTCCCAGCTGAAAATTCCCGGCACTCCTCAGGAAATACCCAGCTGAGAGTGCTTGAGAGTGCATTGGAGGCACAGCGTTTTTTCAGCTGAGATGCTTTGGTTGCATCTGGTTGCTATGAAACAGACTATTGCAGAGGTGAAAATGTGAGTGCACGGTAGAGTACCTGCTCTGGCCCTTGATGAAGGGAAGGCTGAAGCATGTGTGAACATGTATGATGTGACGATTGGTCTTCATGGTTTTTGTCCCGCCCCTCCTCTAATGTGATTGGACAGCTGGGTAAAAAGTAACAGTGAGGAGTGCAGCGTTTCACCCATAGGTGAACATTTCTCAACTCTCAGTGCTCAGGAAAAAATGCCAGACATACAGCGTTCAGCACAGAATAGATGCTCAGTGCCCCGTCATGCTTCAGTGGACATGGCCCTTAAACTAAGACAGACAGAAAGATAGACACAGTGGAATTTGCACAGAGGCAGCTGTGGTCCAAATTTTGCAGCTGTTGCTAACTCATAGTTCTATTGAAAAACACCAGCAATCCTGGTACTCAGCTATTTCACTACTGATGGCATCGCTGTCTTTTTGAGCAGCGCTGCAGCACAGACTGCTGGATCTTAATATGCCAAAGAAGAACTAGTTTGTACAATATACGGTGCGTTTGTATGCAAGTTGTTTTAAACATGGGAAAACCCATTGAAAATGGCAATAAATTCCTTTCCCATTGCCAGTACACCAGAGCCATGTACACGGCTCTGCAATAGACTATTATCTAGTATGCCTTTTATGTTTTTTCCCCTAGTGTGTCACATTTGACATCACAGGCTGGCTTGGAAACAGGTTAGTAAACAGTAGAAAGTGCCATGGAGGCCAGTAAGAATGTTACGCTAGTTACTTTTTTTTTTTTTTATATCTCTTACTTATTCAGTCTTTCTTTTAAACTTGTCGTAGACTACACTTTTAACTATGTTTGAGCGCTGCTTATACGGAGACAGACAGTAAGTTGTGGTGTGTTGGCAAAGAGGCTAAAACTTGCGCACCCACCTGGGTGTTATAATTCCATCACTGCCGATCAGAGCTGATCAGAGCCAGAGCTGGAGCTGGAGCCGGAGCCGGAGCCGATAAATACCCCTGACTACAGCAGTGTCATTTGTCCCAGAAGTGACTGTCGATTGTAACCTTTCCCATTAAATACAACAGCCAGATGTTACTAGGTGTTTGTGAGTTTTATATCCAGTGGGAAAGGTGATGCACAAACAGGGAAAACTAAAAAGATTTTTGGATAGACTTTCCTCAAAAGCTGTCATGGGGTTGCACTCCGTTGTATACACTCAAAGTGACAAGTAGTTGTGTGGAAAATAAAAACGAGTGAACTTAAAGTACTCAACATACCTGGCCAACCGCTGTGTAAGGGGAATTCAGACTGTCTGTTTTGGAAAGTTATTAAAACTGTCAGACAACACCATGTCAGGAGGGTGTTTGTGTTTCAAATGCTGATAGATGATCTGACAATCACTTGAACTAAAGCATATAGAGGCCTTTAGGCCATGTTCAGACAGACAATAGCACTGTGTGAAAAATGTGGCCTCCTCATTCATTTGAGACATATAAATGTCAACGAAATGTCATCCAGCAAAGACATTGGCTAAATGTTTTATTATTACAAATTATGAGATTGAAAGTGTGTGTGTTTACATGTTTTTCCTGTTCTTTTTTGTTTAATTTTCTCTCTCCCATCAAGGCATCTGTTGTAGCAATGCAATTCCAACATAGTTTTCTTAGCTCTACAGAACGGCAACACTATAGCGCTCATTGTATAACCCTGCAAAACTTGTTTTATCGTTGACTCTAAATTACTCTGCAATTAAAATATTCTGTCGTCCAAAACAAACACAGTGTAGACGCCATGGAGCACAAAGCAGAAGGTGGTTATGACCAAGATGAAGGTGACAGATTGATAGATAATTGTGGGAAAGTTAACACACCTTCAGTCAGTTGAACATGCCACTGTTGTACACAGTGAGTCACTCCATCAATATGATTCAATTTGTTTTCATTGTTCTCAAAACTGAAGTACAACCAAACTATTACAAAGCTTGTCTGAGACACAGCAGCGATGGCCAACCAATGGAGACATTTTGGGAGACTGAGGGGAGACTTGACATCAATAGACCAGAGTCAGGTCTCGTGAACCTCAAAGGGAGCGCTTGAATTCACCTTTTGTCCGTCCCTAAACGAGACGCTGGGGAGACCGCGGCAATCTAGTCCGCAGATCTCAAAGAAAGGGAGAGCCACGCTTGGATTTAAGTAATGCGGTGCTCCTTGTTGAACAAATTCACCATTGTGACTCGTTAGCCTGATACTATCCACATACCTGCTTTTGGGGAATGCATGTGAAAAGGCGGTCTAGAGTCTCTGCCAAGAGGAGGGATGGAGTGGTGAGGAAAGAGGAGGGGCTCTACTTAATGGGTCACAAATTCACATTGAGAGGAGCCACATCTGCATTTTATCAGCAGGGCCCAGATAGTGTTACAGGGGACGATTGTCTGCAGATTGGCCATTGGGCCTTTTAAAGTGGTAAATTGTTGAGGAAAAGCAGAGCTGCACACAGGATGACGTAGCATGGTGCCGACTGCCACTCACGGAAGCTGTCAGGCTAGCACCAATGAAAAAGGCTTAAAGGGACCTATTATACTCTTTTTCAGGTTTCTACTTGTATTTGGAGTTTCTACTAGAACATGTGTACATGCTTTAACGGTCAGCAAACACTTTATTTTCCTCATACTGTCCTCACAAGAATATCTATATTCACTCCTTGTCTGAGTTGCTCCATTTTAGCGCCGGTCTCTTTAAACCCTCCTCCTGAAAAAGCCCAGTCTGTTCTGATTGGTCAGCATTTCCAGGTCTTTCACATCTGCGATTTTGGCATCTTTGCACTGTCATTGCAGCTGGGGGAATGACTTTAATGGACTTTCTACCGTGAATAATCACAAATATAAGCTTCTAAACCAAAATCTTCACAACCGGACATGTTCCAGTAGGAATATGATCAAAAACTGGAGAGAAATTAACAACATCTGCAACCAAGGCTACATCTGCACCAATATGTTTTCATTTTAAAATGGGGTATTAAAACCAAAAGAATCTCTGTACACACAAACATTTTAGCACCGTTTCAGTAATAATCTCTGTCCATACTAACACATCTGAAAAAGCATATCACATAACCATTCATAAACACTGGGCATGCATGTGCAAATGTAAACAGGAAGCAGATTGTCTACTCTGTGGTTGGTTGATTAGTTACATTAAATGCTATGGATATGGTGACGAAAAAGACCAGAGATTTCTTTGCTTGCAATGACAATGAGGTCAAAGTGTTACTGAGAGTAACACGAGTATATGGCGGCGGGCAAGGTGGCTGAAAACAGATTGAGAGTTGTTGCAAAGCAAATACAGTGACAAATTAGAGCAGTACCGGCCAGGAGCATTATTCAGCGCCGGAGAATGGCAATGGAAAAGGAGTAATGTTTTCCACTCAAGAAGGATGAAATCACAAAAGGTATGTAGGCCTAGCTATAATCTTTTGGCTTGACCAGCCATGACTGATAAGACCCAACTGGGAAGCAAACACAAGTGTCTGTGTCAACGTCTCCACCTGTCCAGACTAAAATTCAACTTACATTTTCAAACTAAAACAGGGTCAGTAGCTTTTTTTGGGCTTCCAAAACGCTGGAGTAGTGCAGATGCTAGGTGTAAACGTAGCAATAGTTATGCGTTTTAAAGCAGAAATATGTCAGTGTGAATGTAGCTCAAGTTTACATGATTTCCTGACGTTAGCATGTAGCTAGATGTAGCAGTGTATTTAGTGTAAACACTTGCAGTAGCGTGCCTGGAGCAGATGAGCATATAAAGAAATCTGTCACCAGCTGACATCAGCTTGTCTCGAAAGTAGAAAAAAAACATTGGAAATAGAGTATTCAGAACGCTCTGAAGGCTGAGGTTTTTGCTCACAGGGATTACTTTGACATATGTTTACCTCATTATTTGAAACTTTGGCCATGTTTAATATGACCATTTGACACAGCGACATTTTAAACATGACAGAAAATGAGAAAAAGCATATAGGTCTCCCTTAATGAGTTTGGATCTATTAAAATATTCTACACAATTACAGATCATGATATCAGTTACATAATTGTGGCAACTCAGATTGAAGTCAAATTCAGACTAGTCTAGACTAGTTTCTAGTCCTTGGTTTAAGCCACTTCTCTTTTTATTTACACTCCCCAACATCAAAAGTATCGGCGGTAATTTGGCAGAAAGCCGCTATCTGCTCAGACATGGTCTCTTCCCATGGCTGACCCAGAACATCCTCTGACACATCTTCTCCACAGGGAGCTGTGGACGTGGGGGCCAGCGTGGTCTGACAGCGAAACAAGTCCCGGGAGGCGTCAGAGTCCCCGCAGGGACCTCTTGTCTCTTCCCTCCGCTTCATTACCATCTTCCCCCTTTTTTCTCCCCTTTCATCTGCAGTCTATCGCTGGCTCCAGGCCGCTCGCATCCGGGAATATGGGGAATAGGGATGGGAGGCAATAGACGGAGCGGGAGCGGATATGGGAAAAGGCAGAATAAACATTACAAAGAAAGGGGATTTTCATTTCAGTTTTAAACTCTCTCTTTTTAACAATGAAAATGGACACAAAAATAGAAAAGGAGCAAGTGTTGGCCGTGGGATAAAAGATTTCTCTTCTCTGTTACAGCTCAGGTGGTTTTAAACAGCAAAGTGGTTCATTTTTCTCCTCATATCAACTTTCTCTGCCTGTGACAGGGTCAACTGGGAACTGGACTTCATCATATGTAGCACACGAAATTAGACATGACAGACCAATAGCATGTTAGTGGACTAAATGAAGTGCACAAATAGAAAATTTATAAACAGGGATAAAAGCATGAAGGGTGAAATGTATCAAAGAAAACCACTTGAGCATTGATGCTGCTGGAGTTGATTTTCAGGTTTCTGATGATTATATATTGCTCATTAGAACTTCTGCACATGCATAAAAACTTTGCGACTGAACCTGCTTTTATTGTTGCCATTTATCTTTGCTGTGGAGGAG
Source organism: Chaetodon striatus (assembly GCA_029783705.1). Taxonomy (NCBI): domain Eukaryota; kingdom Metazoa; phylum Chordata; class Actinopteri; order Chaetodontiformes; family Chaetodontidae; genus Chaetodon; species Chaetodon striatus. The sequence goes on along the minus strand of JAPZEB010000012.1, from coordinate 26,603,230 downwards.
ATTTCGATTGTTCCCTGTATGACAACAAAACCCAGTGAATGAATAAATCAGCGAGCCACATTGCACAGCTCAGCAGAATCAGCTGCACAAAAGAGACAAGGCAAGTTGTTCCATTAGTTTCAAAGCGGCCGAGGCCAATAAAGATGTTCTGCTGAATCTCTTCACTTTATCTTAATTGTCAGAGCAAATGGGAGGGAGAGCCATTCCAGTTTATGATCACCTATTTGCCCTCTGATGGTGTTTATAAAAAGAACAGGAATACACAAATTAGGGCAGATGGTCAGGATAAGATACACAAACACACACACACACACACACACACACACACACACACACACACACACACACACACACACACACACACACAC
>JAPZEB010000012.1:26590307-26602762 GCA_029783705.1 Chaetodon striatus | reverse complement strand
ATGGTGTTTATAAAAAGAACAGGAATACACAAATTAGCGCAGATGGTCAGGATAAGATACACAAACACACACACATACACACACACACACACACACACACACACACACACACACACACACACACAGATTTTCCACTCAACATTTAGAGTCATTATTCAAAGTCTAACTGAAATTTGTAATTCTCCTTTTTTGTGTTAGGAAATATAAACTACAGTATAATAATGATACCATAGCTATTGCACACAATTTTCCATTGCTTAAGATGATGTTTTTAAACTTTGTCTAAGCTTCAAGCCTTTGAGGGGGCGATTACCACGGCAATGATTGCAATTTCAGGGCCAGCTATGCTAGAAGACACCTTTTTAACTTCTGTACTGCACTGCAAACTGGAGCACATGATAGCCCTGTAGCCTATGAATATTGATGCATTATGCTTTTTCCCCCCATTCTCAACGGACATACATAGCATTAATAATAAACCATTGGCGATTTTAAGACACATGTCCAAATTTGGGGAGACCCATCTCACTAGTAAGTTGGTATTTCTCTTAGAAAGTGGAAGCTAACTAGCATAGTCCACAATTTCCACTGATTTCCATTAGATCATTGATACTAAGAGTGTGGCCGTCAAGCTTATGGCAACCCCCGATTAGACATAAAATTATATTTATATTATATTTTAATCATCTGTGGTCCATTTTAATAGTCTCATTTCAGTTAGCTTAGATTTGATACACTACTCAGCTACTGTGTTTAACTGCACCCCCTGACAAGCATCTGTCAGGTTAGGGGTGGCAACTTGTGCAGTGTTCGTACCTAGTTACATGTAATCACATTATAAAATAAATGTAATTTTAATCAGTTGCAGTCACTGAGAAAATATGTAATTAAACTACTGTTATTAATCAAAATATTGGTGAATATAAAAGTGTTACATCCTATTATCTTCTTTTTAGCACAAAGTGAAAATCATTCAACAGAATGCATCTTTTCACTGAGCAGGAATGCCTTCTTTTGACAGAGCTTATTTACAGACATTTTTCTGCTTTATTGCTCAGTTTACAACATTTTTTAGAGATGTAATCAGCATGATCAAATCTAATAAGTTACATTTGGTGAAGTAATCAAAATGACTAGATTACTTATTACCGTTTTAACAGGGCAACTAGTGATCTATAACCTATTACATTTCAAAAGTAACCTTCCCAACACTGGTAGAAAGCTACTGGTTGAATGGCAGCCAGAGGGCCAAGGTAATTATGTTCTGTCATTAATGCTAATGCTGTTAGCTTAAGTTTTCATTTGGGTGGACAACTGTGTAGTTTAATGTGGGGCTGAGGCGTGTGCATATCTCCTATGTTAGCACCCTAACTCTGAGTATATGTTGAGAGTCCCTGCACTAGCTTTCAACAGCTTCCATTTTATGAAACAGTGTAACACAGACTAACGTATGAACACAGTCATAACAGAGAGTCGTAACATAGGTGAGTGGAGATGGTACAAAGTAACAGCTGACAACATTGCTCCTGCGGCTGGTTAACTGCCTGTGTGGTTGTTGGAAATAATATAGTACAAACTATTTTATATGGGTTAGTGCTAATCAAATTACCTGTACATTGTCAGTCATGGTACAGGTAATTTGATTTATATGATTTAGTTTGATTTAGTTTGTGTAATAATGGCAGAAAAATAAATAAAAATAACATTTCCTTTTTTTTCTTTTTTTGTTGGGATCAAATACATACATAAGCCAAAACAAACACCAAGGATAAATATACACTGATTCATTATCAAAAACTATTTTTTTTAATGTCAGAAAACTGGTTTGGAGTGAAAAATAAATTTAAATGTTGTGTAATTATTTTTAACTATGCCTGAATGCTTTAGTTTTAGACAATATTACAAAATTCATAGGACAAATATTATCTTCCAGTATTAAGCAAAAAGAGTCTGTTTTATAAAGTGTCACAATGCTGTGATAACGCAGCCATTTCCATTGATATATTTCACACATTTTATTGACAATAAAAAAAAGGGAATATGCACTGATTCTCTGGCCAGATATTTGAAACCAATTCAGCACTTTCACTCGACAAGCATTTTAGGTAACTGAGGCTAATTTATTGCTTTATTGGGGGCAGCCTTGAAACACATTTTCCCATGACTCTCCGCTTTGATTTCTCTGACCTCTGACAGACACACCTTCCCTAAATGCACACATAAATCCATGTCTACCCACACACATACAAGGAAACATACACACACACGCTAACCTTTGTTTATGTGCATTTCTTCTGCAATTCTGTCTCACATACACACACACACACACACACACACACACACACACACACTCACTGCAAGTGGCCTTATCGCCAGACTCTCATGCGTCCCCAGACTCCACTAATCAAGACAAACTCCAGCCATTCCCCTCACCCCCTAAAACCCACCCTATCATATCCTTCTCTCATTCCTGCCTCCCCCTCCTCCTCCTCAATCCTCCTTCATCCCCTCCCACTTGGCCCTCTGTGGCCGTTGGGCCGCACAGGGTCCCACTGTAATTGGTTTAGACATAATTTACTGCCCACTTGGTAATGTAGCATTTCAGCATCTGATAAAAATCATATCAAGTCACAGCAATGGGCGCTACGGCTTGAAAGGGACTCATTGTAATCATTTAGATACCAGAGGAGGTTCCTGCTCTCTCCCTCACTCTGCTTCACTCTCTTTCGCCCCCAGTCTGTGGTTCTGTCTCTGTCTCACATGCACACACACACACACACACACACACATACAGACTAAAATCTAAGCTTATATATTCAGATGTGTGCATATAAAACTCCCCGCTGACATTTTCCTCCTTCCTCCTTCACTTTACTTTTTACTGCAGGCCATTTTCAAGGGTCAAGACAAAGCACTGTACCCATTATTGTTCAAAAAACGTGGCTGCAGTTACCCGCTTGACTACTTGTAATAATATTCTTGTTTCCCCTTATTCTTGTGAAACGAGAGAGTGGGAGAGAAATGGAGAGTGGGAGAGGAAAAAAACGTGGGACTGAGGAGAAAATCGGTCTCAGAAATAGAGCTAAAGTAAGGAAATCCAAGTTCTGTGACAGTGAATTGATGAAAGTTGTAATTATCATAATTAACTTAGTTTGGGGCTTTACGTGGAATTGCAGGAAGTGCAGCTGTCTTTTCTCTCCGTACTTTCAGTGAGCCATAAATTGAGCCCCCGGCTGATTCTGTTGCCACATTTGTTTCCACACCATCACTGCCGAGCTACTGTTGCACTGTGGTTAAGAAATGATGGCGTTAGACTGGAGCAGATGTCAATAAGAAATGTGCTGCAGATCATATTATTTTTCAAAAACAGAAATCAATTACACCCGTATTTTTAAATGTATGAAAGAAAACTGCCCTGACAGAATTAGACTGCAGTGGACAATAAGCATTTGGTTAATTTATTACATTCATGTAAACTGTCACAATGAACATTTAAGGTGGGTAAATAAGAAAAAAGTTAGCCATACTCCTCAAGTTTAAAAGCTTTGTATGACCGGATATTATTGAGATAATTGCTGCGATGCGTTAGGATATGAACTTTGGGTTAAATTGCGTGTGAAAGGACTTTTCTTCCAGACCTATGAGAGCGGAAAGGAGGCTTATGAACCAGCTAATCCTATGATAACACTTATTACCCCTTAGCTTGCAGATTTTGGTCTGGAAGTATGTATGTGTATACTTTTCCACAATAAAGTCTATATATGTAGCATTATTTGAAACACTGATAATGTAGAATTCTTCCAAACATTCCTCTGATCAGTCTATAAAAATGTCCAGATTACAACACAGTATATGTTTATAGTGTATTTTGTTCTATAAACTCATGTCAAAAATCAAAAACTAATTTAGAAAAGTCAGGGTTGTTTTTGCTTTTAGGGAGAATAATAAAGATCAAAACTTCCACCCACCCACAGAGTTGAAACGGTAAAAAAAAAAAAATCCGCCTCAGTTGGCAGTGGTATTTGAGACGGAAATTTAGTGGACCCTATTACCAGGTCCTGAGGTAGATAGCTATAAGCGCACAATTTGCCTTGTGTTTTATGAGCGGCACTAAATCTGGGTTTTATCAGTGTTAGGGAAAATCCTCATGCACTCTTCAGGTTTCACTGACGTTTGGAGCACTCACCACAGCAGTCCGGCCACTCTCTCTTCAAGGCTCATCTGCTCCATGCTTGACCACACAAAGGAAGAAGCCACTCGGCTAACAAAGACGCTATCTGAACACTAAACAGAGGCCTCGTGTGTAGAACAGTCCAGATAAGTAGACAGGTGATCGGGCTGTGATCAAAGAGTCGACAATACTTCCAAGAAGATTCTTTCCTTTAAAACAACATGACTGATTGTGCTAATTATCGACTGCCAGCTCCCACTCAACAAGATAAGCACCCCATGCTCCATCTGTATGTGATGTCTGTGAGGAGAGCTGGAGCTTCATCACATGTTTTGTTTTCTGTAGCTGGTAACAATGACTCTGTAAACTGAAGCTGCTTCTGCATCTGCAGAAATCTGGATTTGATATCATCGTACAATGTTGTGTGATCACATGCAATCTAAACATGTGGATGAAAGTCAATGTGAAATTACACTGTGAAATAATCTTTTGGATAACTTTACAAAAAAGTGGATTTTGGACATGCTTCATAGCACTAATTATGCAGCTGTGCAGTCTGTTTTGCCGTTTTCTGCCGATCCAAACTCAACTGTGAAGGCTTTTAATTCTCTATTGTTTGCAGAGAGGAAAAAAAGTTGTTTGCGCTATTATAAAATTACAAATTTGAAAAACACAGAGGTCATTATAAATGTACTTTTGTCTTTCTTCTGCCACAGTCACAAGATTAACACAGCCTGATTCTAACCCAGTGAAAATAGGAAAGTGAGAAGTGGATACCAGTGATACTCAACTTACAGCATGCAGGCCAAATTTGGCCCATGATAGGGTGCCAGAATAAATTCATTCACACTGAACATCTTTTTCTACTTTGAATGTAAATAAGGTACAATAGTGCATAAAAAGCATCATATAGGGGTTGTTTTTCCAAAGAAAATGTGCCAGTGGAGGATCCATCAGACCCCCTGATAAAGGTCCTAACTAAGCACCGAATATCCTCAAATTCTAGAAACACCCCTGCAGACATCTGACCTGTGCAGGGCTCCTGCGACTGGATTTGAGAACGGTAAACATCAACAGCAAAAAAATGTTTGCTTATTAACTAGTCCCTGGCCTCCTGTCAAAGGGCCCCCCAGGTAAAGAAAGTTTTGTGTCCCTGATGTATCATCAACAGGAGAAAAAGTGAGAGCGAAACACTGAAAAAAAAGAGACCTGAAAATTAAAAATTTCTGAGTTTGTTGTATTGTCAGTATTTAATAAGCAATAGGTGCATATATCTATCATCACTTGATTGTGTTTTATATTATGTTTTGTTTGCTGGTTTGTCCACTTTTCTCACTGTAACAATTAAAAAAACACTGGAGGTTTCTCTTAAGACTTTAATTAGATAATGTCATGTTTTTACACACCAGGCTTTAGCCAGGATCCATGTTTGACGTGACCACAAACCACCACTCGTTCTTGCCGTGCCACCGTTGGAAAGCTACAGCCTAGTTGGAGTTGCAGCAGCCGCCGATGGTGTCTACACAGCGGGATGGAACAAGTTGTTCGTGCAAAGAACAAGATCCAATGCCGTGTGAGGTTTATCTGACTTGTCTCTGTGTTGTCCGCTTGCAGCAGAGGAGGCCGTCACGATGCTGCGTATCTCACATGCCGCAGGGCCGCCAGCCAAGGGAGAGCTATTAGTACTCATTGTGAAAAGTGAGTTGTTGAAGTGCTCACTAAATTAAAGACAGACTTATATCTTCCAAAGAAGAAGGGCTTGGAAGTAAATAGGTGGTTTTCCTGATCGTTCCAAAGTAAATAAGTTAGAAAACTGTTTCCATCCACTTTGGAGCTCAATCGTCTGGGTCCTATTTACACCACCAGCTATTTAGCCATCTTGCACCAGCACATCCATGACCATACGCACAGCTGAAAGGTATTGTACACTTAGAGAAAAACCTTGGGAGAGGCCAAATCTTGTCGAGTTGAAATAACAGAGAAAGGATTAACAATGCGTGTGGCTACGCGGTTAAAAGCCCAACCTCTGACTTGATAGTTTTAACAACTTAATAATATGTACAAAAGGGCAAAAGTGAGGCTCCAATTATGGCGGGACTGGAGAAAAATACAATCTGTTCGCAGGATTGCTTCAGGACTGGAAACCATTTCAGAAACCAAACAGCAATTTAAGTGTTTTATATCGCTTTGGTTCGTTTAACGTAGCCTTTAGAAATCAGATCATGTGTCACTGGCGGACAGAGTAATTGCATATTAATCCCATCTAATATGTCTCAAAACTGTGTAATGAAACAATAAATTCATAACGCCGCCTCTTACCTCCCACGCCTGCAGTCAGTGGAACATTGTCAAGCTTTCATAATCCCCTCACCCCAAATGAAACTGCACTGAAACCTTATATCACTCTGCACTGTGGTCCTGACATCATCATTTCACTGGTGTGTGGACTCTCACAGGGCACTCCCTCCATACAAGTGCGCACTTGATAAGACTTACAGGCCACTTAAGAAGCTTTTTAGTGGTTTTCAGCCCCTGTCAAGAGTCAAGTGCAGCCGCTTGGCTTTGTTACCACCAAAACTCTTCACATTGAGTCGATCTTGAGCTGCTCCAGAACAACAGAGCGCGCCTCACGCACCCGCCAAAAAACTCAGTCTAGTGTCAAGCCATGGGGGATTAACTTCAGACCAATAACACGCAATTAGATTTATTTTCCCCTCTTAAGCCTATTAGGCCTCAGCTGAGCAGTCAGCGGTTGTGCTTTTGCTGAATTTAATTGTGTTTCTTATGCCCAATGAGCTGCGCGCTGCAGGGGGTGGAGGAGTGGAAGAGGCCCTCGTGTCAGCCTCGAATAGCCCGACGGAAAGCCACGCCTGAAGGGTTCACGAGCGGCCGAGGTTGATCTCCGCTGAGCTTCTTCGCCCGGAAGGGAGAAGTGGGAACTCCTCAGACTGTAAAGTGAAACTGACACCACCCTTAATCGTGTCACTTTGCGTGTCGTCCCCTTTCATGGGCTCCCTAATCCTGTTTCGCAAAAATAAAGAAATGACCACGTCTCTCACTCTGAGGCCTTCCGCTGCTCATTTACAGCCCCCCTTTTGCCTTTGTATGCATGTATCTACCACTGTTGGTAAAGTGGCTCCCTGGCTGCATTGCACAGGAAAATAAGGACTGAAAAGGAAAAGCAGAAGGTCAAATTCTTTGTGATTTTGGTACATATGACGGGAAATAAAATAGGGTTGCATCTTTTAAATGGCGAACAAGCTCCAAGGCATAAAATTCCTCTTTGATGGGAATGCCATCATATACCTTCATTGTCTTACTTTTTTATTTCTGTATTTATTCCAAATATTTGTTGTAAACCTGATTCTGATTTGTCAATTACAGCATTCAACAGTCTGTTATTTCTAAAGAGCAGACCATTGCTATGGTAGATCTATTATAGACACTAGGGAGAAGCAATAAAATCATTTTTAAACCAATAAAATCAGATTTAAATCAATATTTTGTACAATTTTTTTCTTTTCTATACAGAGTAGCTGTGTAGCAAGCGGGATAATGTACGGCGAGTGTAAAATAAACCATTTTGCAATGATGACCTTAAAATTCAAATTCATAAAATACACAATTAAGCTTTCAAATCACTTTCTATCCAGCCGCAGGTGCCACATAAAAGCAGGACTAATGATTTCAGCAATGTGGAGGTGTAACTGACAGAGAGAAGGATCTTATTCTGGTGGACAATAATTCTTGGTACCTATTCTTCTGATCACATTTACATTCAATCCAGAAGCTAAATCATCTTCAAAGCCCCCCTCAATACCTGCTTTCTCCTCTATTCCCCTGTCTCATGCTCTCTGTTCAGCTACACATGTGATGTCTCACTTCTATACAGTTGTAGAGTTTGATTAATGAAATATCCATCCCTCCCAGTCAGGTGGATGCAATACCTTTGCCAGCAAATTGAATGGATCCATAAGAAGAGTACTTCATCACATCCTCATCCATGTGGAAAGAGCAGCAGCGGCACCTCAATGGAGACAATCAGAGGTGGAGAGAGGAAGAAGTTATCATGCGGTTGTGAGCAGAGACACGCAAGGTGGAGGATGGATGTTCAGGTGCTGCTGCAGTGATTTTTCCCAAACAGCAAACATGACATACAGCACATTACTGAGCCACCAAGTCAGAAAACATAATTACTGTATTACATTACCTTGTCCAGAAAAAAGAAAAGTGTGTCTATGCGGTGCTGTATACAGTACATGACACCAATCCTGGTATACCCAACAAATTGCTGCTATTAAAAGTAGATTGCTACACCCATAATGAGACCAGTGAGCACTCTGAGACACATCAAGCCTCACGCAATCCAATCAGAACAAAAACAAACATCTGAAGCTGCAAACTCTCATTACACCGTCATCCCTCCAGACCCACACTTCAGTTTGAAACACTTCTTGATGACTGAACAAACAAATCCCAACATTTTTAGTGTTTGGCTTTTGGGGGGCAAGATTAGTAATCATATCTCTGTCCTGTTATTCTATGTCTGGGCTGGGAGGAGGAGGTGTGTGATGGGGGGTATGGATGAATGGGGGGAGAGGGGTTGGTGGGCTTTTGCTGAAAACATAATTGGCATGGCCCCGGTGACACTGTCCGTCAGATTGTGCTGTGCCTCTCTGTGTGCATTCGCAGGGCCCCTGCGATGTTTCATTAAACAAGGAGCGGGGCCTCTGAGGAGATGTTTGTGCAGCCTCTGTGGCTCCACCACACAGCGAGGAGCGCGCCTAGCCATCGCAGCCTTAACACAACTATAATTAGCTATGCAACCCCAGCTCATAATGAGTCTTACTGTGTGTATGTATGTGTGTGTGTTTTGGAAGGAAAATTAAAGTTATAATCCTTAAGAGTTCCATGAGATCAACACATATGTTATTCAATTCATGACCTGCAACACACATTTATTCTAGTTAAATTCTGTTATTAAATCTTTACATAATAGTTTTTATTGTTAGTGGCGGGGTCCGCCACTGCCTTGCTGGTTTCAAACTACGCATGAGAGATTCACAAAAAACAATGTAGGCATGTAATTCAGCATTATAGCCTTTACACACTAGCTCTTTTCTCCTGCCACTAATTCACATCATCATATTTATTCGAACAGTTATTTTGAAATAATTTCACACAAAACATGAATATTCCATGATGAAAAGGCGACATAATTTTTTTTTTTATCCCTTTGATATCAGCCCCTTATTGTTCTGTGTCCTCCAGCCATATCAGAGATGTATTAACTTGCTACAAATGCAAACTGAGCGTGTCCTGCTGCTTCACAATAAAAGCGAAAACATAGTGTGGCTTTTATTGTGAAACAGTCACAGGAAATGCAATGTATTTGTTAAACAAGGAGGAGCAGCCATAGTGAGCTGTTAAATGAAGAGAAGTTAGTACCTCAAAACTTCTCTGCAACAAACTTCTTTCACCATACCCTGCTGTTGTGTCCAAAACTATTGTGCTTTGTGCAGCTCAGATCAGACCATGGTTACTGCACAGTGGAAAAAGGTGTTAGTTTGTTTGGCCGCCCTATAAACTGATACACTAATAGCTCTATTGTTGTTTTTCTGACAAAGTAATGTGAATGTTTTCCCAAAGTCAACCTGGAGTAAAATTTTAAAAGTGCAGAATGCAATTCTGTCGAAAAATAACGTATTAATTCTCAGGTCACCAGATACCAATAGTTTGGGTTGGTGTTATAGTTCATCTGCAATGTAAACCAACCCACAGCAATACTTGCCAATGAGAGCAACTGTTGTGGTATAAAGGGTGAGGAGGTTCATGTAGGGTGAGCGGGAAGAGAAGTGGATGGGTCAAACAAAACAGGACTTTCAACCAGGAGACCAAAGTTCGTGCTTAGTGTGAAACCAAAAGTCAATGTAACATTAAACAATGTACTTATGGCCATTGCTCACTAACGTCACATAAAAAATGTAGCTCTTTTAATCCAAAACATGATGTTTTTTTCTAAACCTAACCAGTAGTTTTGTTGTCTAGACCTAACCGCAACCGTTTGACAACATTAATCATGTGTTACAATGAGTTTCAGCTGTGTGGCCTGTGCATTGCTATAAGACACAGAGCAGCATGACAGTTTAATCTGACGACCTGGGATGGGAACATTTTGTGTCACCAATTGGTTTGGAGTTTGGCTGTTTGACTGCTGCCATTTTGGATTTTTGAGCTACAAGTGATCATATTTGGATGAGAGGTTCATCTGACTGAGAGCCCGAGGACACAATCTACAGACAGCCTGTTACTCAGTTTGGCTATTGCCTTGATTACATGTAACTTTAAGCCTTTATGAAATTTAAACAGGTTAATATATAAAAATTCACCGGCGTACAGTTGTCATGAATGGGAAAATTAGCTATACAGAGAAAAACAGCTTTTTATATTAGCCTGTAAACATATACATTTCTGCTATAAAGGTAGAGATTTTCTCATAGGAGTCTATAAGTATTGACTTGCTTTTGTAGTCAGCCTCAAGTGGCCTATTTAGAAACTGCAGTTCAGGGCACTTGAGCATTGGCTTTAGTTTTCAGCCCTGAAGCTTACCGCTTGGACTCAACATTAACTACCTTTTTCCAGAACTGCATACTGCACCTGGGCAGCTGGGCTATTATAACTTTCAAGAGGTGACTCATTGAGGAAAAATACTGTTGATATATGCTTGGATTAACAAGTCAAGCAAAAATTAAACCATGCCTGAAATTTTCTGGGTCATTGCCACCTGGTACTTGCCAAATTGCTTTCACCTTCCCAGAAGAATTTCAGGCCAAGTGAGCTGAATGGCATGACGTTAGACTAACTGAAGTGAGGTTATATAAAAGTTATTCATTGATGTCGTCTGAGTTTAAATGTCATCACCTGGTCGGTGTAATTATAATTCTGAATGCATGCCTTCCTGTAAAACATCTGAACCTGCTGAAGCAAAATACAATAAACTGTAACTAAATCTGCATGTCTCCAAACAATCACTGCTGAGTTTGTAATAGTTCGCAGTTACGGTGAACAACCATCTGTTGGAAACAAAACCAATTACACAACTGTTACATTATGACACAGAAAACATAAACGGAGATCCAGTTGTGCATAAAAGGACCGAGGCTCCTGGTCATGGCCCTCAGCTTCAACAAAGATAATCATCAGAGATATTGAATAAGGGGGATGTGAAGATAATATGAAGCATGCAAGCCAGAGGAATCCACACTGCCTTATAAGGTCTCAAGTGGAGCAGAGAGGGCAAAGGGGTTAGTGAGGGCACAAATCGTGGACAGTACCAGCTCGTCCTTGGGAAAACTTTTGTCTACAAATGTGGAACTAAGAGAAGTTGAATAAATCATATCACGTCCCAAAGAGATTCCATTGTGTGTGGATCACTCGTGTCCCGTCTGGATTTAATGATTCAAGGTAAAGCCAACTTTTCTTCAACTTTTCATCTTAAAAAGGGGTCAGCATTGGAGTCGATAGCCTTTTCTCAATTACCCTTAATTCCACCATTCAAGTGGCTCTTAGTATTTTCCACAAAGCCATCCAATCCTGTCCTGCTACACTGCAGTTAACAGCTCGATTCATCACCAAATAGCACGCTTGTACCTCTCACTATGCTCATCTGTCCATCAAGTGAAATTTAATAATCATATTTGTGTAACTCACCCTCATAATTCCAACACACTCAACAGAAGCTAAATATATACCACTTCAGCTGGCTCCACACGTCTAGTTGTGTCTGCTAGCAATTAGTATATAGGTTTGTGCGACTCCATTGTTTGGACTGCCGACCTCTCAGAGAGATAATGAACCATAATCGTTGAGTGACGCCGTAATTGCCAAGGTGTATGGTGACACGACAGCCGACGCAATTACCCTACTTTTGACATCAATGCTCTCATTAAATGATGTCATTGAAACATGACACGTTGCATACACATACACACCCAGCCAGCCAACCCCACATACACACAGAACACACAGTCTCTAGAAAGGTTTACACAGGTATCCTGTATAGTATCTGCACAAAACTGCATTTATTGCTGCATTAAAAAGATTTTAAAGAGTTTATAAATGCTTTTTTTTTTTTTAAAGCCAACAGATTTCCACAAACATCAGCTTTGCAATTGTTTTTCAATTATTATTATTTTTTAATGCAATTAGATCATTAATAATTACTCTAACTCACTGCTTCACCTTATTTCGTTGCTCTGTTTGGGATACATATTGTGAATACTCC
>JAPZEB010000012.1:26555113-26565976 GCA_029783705.1 Chaetodon striatus | reverse complement strand
ATATCTCTTCACACACACACACACACACACACACACACACACACACACACACACACACACACACACACATAGCTGTACTACATGTGCTGTCTCTAACATCTTGTTCTGTTTTTGTTGTCAGACGACTGCACGGCTATAAATAAGGTGACTTGATTAAGGATCTAAAAGGATCAAAATTTCTCAGATGCAACAAACTTCCAATTCTTTCTTCTTAAGTTAAAAATAAGTTACACACACACTCACGTACACACACGTAAATAAACAGAGTTTCACATCACATCACAAGATTTAAAACTGTTCCATAAAACAGGTAAACTCTACTCTGCAAACAAAAAGCTGAAACAAAAGAGCTGAAAAAGAAAAACACATGTCTTGCATATTGTTCCAAACCGAACATTTTCATTCCCTTGTCCTTTGGCCAGACAGCTTCGATCTTCATGCATGAGACATTATTCATCAGCAAAGTAATCCAAACTCAGTGGGGGCCAGACTTGAGTGTTCCAGTGTATCAGGAAGAGAGGGAAATTAAATGATGAGTATAATCATTTATCTCTCCATCTTGGCTCGGGGAAAACGACCCTTGTGGAAGTGTGTTCAAACAAGTATTCAAATGTGAGACAATGCTCCGTAATGGGCTGGTTTCAGCCAGCTGCGTTTAAGTGCTGCTTTTATTTAATCTGTGACTTCAATCAGAAAACTACTTTCTTAAACCGCAGAACTTAAATCGCTGTGGCTGCGTACTTGGGGCAAAAAGGTTTTTGCTATATTCAATTTGTACTATTGTTTTTCCCTTTAAAAAGGGAAGAAAGGAAAAGAAGCGGGACGAGGAGAGTAGCATATGACAAAAGCTTTTGTTGGCTGATGCACATTCGTTTGTAACCAAACTCAAAACTTTGTTTGCAAGTTGGAAGAGAGAAACAGATTTTGTATAACGATGGGTAATCTTTCTGCCGCATAGGGCTTATTAGAAGACCAACGGAGAAAGACAAAGACACAAAATAGACTACAAATCAAAATATATATCTCCTGTTTTGACACTACCAATAATTATCACCTCTCATGAGTCAAAAACATTAACACACACGTTTCCTGTTGTGTAAATTACTAGGACAACTGGGATTTCACTATTCATACATGCTCCCACACATTGATTTATATGTGGCGGCCTGCCACAATTAAAACATCTGCTGCCACTTTCTGATTTTTCTGCTCTGTTGGAACACTCTGGCAGCACAGAGCGTACTCTGGGCACAGAGGGAGCAGCAGAACAGCAGGCGCAGTCAAAGTGTAATTTAACCATTCATTGCACTGGACGTAAAAGTTTTCTGTCACTCACAAACAGCTGCTCTTCTCGTCCATCGATCTGATCACCTCTGATCGGATAGACTGATCAAATATCTATACTGTGACTCAGAACTCATGAAGGGTTCTGCCTGCGCTGCATTCACGGACCCGCAAAAAGGTGCAAGAACGTGTATTGCTTGTTAGTTGTCAAGTGGCGTAAATGCTACATTGTAAATAAGTCGCTCATATAAATGTCATCAGCAGAGTCTTGGAATTCGTTCACTCACTCCACGCGAATGTCTTAGACAGATGTAGCTTGTCCCTGCAATGTTACTACTTTCATTCACAATACAGCTGTACTGGCATTTCCCCAAAAGTGTTACTAGGTCTTGAGGCAGGAAATTGGCGATATGGATTTCCCTAATTATTGTTTCATGCTCTCGTTCACACATGACACCATGCAAGAGTGGTTCCTGAACATTTCAGGGACAGACTGCATGTGTGAAAGGGCCTTTAGATGTGTTAAATCTACAAGAATGTTCATTAGTGGATCTGGATCTTACCCTGAGTGTTCCTGCTCTGCTGATGATGAAACCGGGTGCTGTTTGGGGCAGAGGGCGTCAGTGATGGAAAGGAGTTCGCTCTCAGGCAGGGTGGGGAGGAGGAGCCGCAGGGCCTCCAGGAGAACCTCAGCTGACACCTGACTCTGCTTCACCAGCCGAGATGCAAACTCCAGATCCTGAGATGAAGAGCAGGGCAAAGCGCCATCTTAAAGTACAGTTTTCCTCTGCTTCCTCTGGCATGCATGCAGAGGTGATGATGCTCTTGTATTTTTCCATTCAAGTGTTTTTGTGTTAAATATAACATTGGAGAAAAACAGTCTCCATAAATTCAGACCTGATCACAGTTTGCATAAAGTCTCCTGAGCTCCATTTGCTCTTTTAAATCTTCCATGGCTTGACTGTTGCCAGTCATTTCCTCCAGCCTAAAAAACACCAGAGAGTTTCAACACTGTAAAATTTAACGGCCTGTGTCAATCCACAGAATTCCTCATTACTCTGGAGATAACACTGGCATGACGGCTCACCTCTCAGCCAACAGTGCGATGACCTGATCGCTCTTGTAGAGTGCCCCCTGGAGGATGGACGTCATCCTGCAGTCCTGCTGAAGCTGAAACAGTCTCTCGTCCTCACTTTCCTCCTCTCCCTCATCAGAGTCCTCCCTCTGTGTTGGACTTGAGTCGACTCTGGGCCGAGACATCTGCAGGCCCTCCAGCTCTGTCCTCTCCCTCTGAAGCTGTTGCTCTGCTTCCTCAAGGCCCTGTGGCAAGAGTCAAATTGCACTCTAATAAAAGTCTACAAAGTTTAATGAGAAAGTAATAGTCTCAGAGGAAACATTAGACTGGAAATTAGAATTTGCTGAGAATTAAACTTTAGTTGGAACCTTATTACATGCCTCAAAGCCCATGAGCTGCCCTCCAACCATGCAGTGCTACAACACAGGGGTTAACTTGGAGTCAAACATTGCCTACCAAGCAGTGGTTCTGTATACTCTGGGCCATGTCTTGTCTCTCCAGACTCTTTCTCTCTCTCAGCTGCTGAATGAGCAAGCTGTGCAGAGTGAGCATTGCTCTGGAGGTCTCCAAGACTTTGGTCCTCCTCTCAGCCTTTTGGTAGTGGATGCTAGCCATCTGCATCGCCAGGCTGTCACCCTGAGAGCGCAGATCATCCTCTCTCTCCCTACGCATCTCTTCCATCACCTGCCAGAATTAGGACAGATGTATTTCAGTCGTCTTGCGTGAAATCAAACCACCTTATTTTCATTTTAGACACTGAACTTTGACACAGATAGTTATGCTTCAAGGAGTATGGCCTCTACTACTGAATGACCTTCAGGTTTGATATCATATAACGTTAATACAGCCTTCATATCCGTCTATCCCACAACTGCACTTAAAAATGATTTATAGTAAAGGCAATTTTACAGCTTTACCTTGTTCATGACGCCACTCTCCATCTCCTTCTCCTTCTCAAACAGTTGGATCCTGTCCTCGAGCCTTTTCTGGAAAAGCAGCAGATCAGATGTGTCTGTTTTCTGTCTGGCTTCGCTGGTTTTCCCCTTGGATTGCATATTCGTCTGCGAAAACCACAATATCCATAAGGTTGGTTGGGAAATGACTCCGAGCATGCTGTTATGATGTGATTAGAAATGAAACCACTCTGTGGAGCCCTTTATTATTTCTGAATAACAATGTGCACTCATCCAGTGGCCACACAATTGAGGCCGATCGCAGTGTGGTTTGCACTGGCGCACTACATTCTCCATTTCTTACTCATTTGAAAATATTAAATGCACCATTATATCCTGCTGTAGTTTAATACACGGGGGCTTTAGAAGAGTATCATGAGGATATTTAAACACAAATAAGTATCATCAAAGTTAGCACAGTGGAAAAGACTTCCTTTCAAAGAGACGGAAGAATTACAAACACAAATAACACCAGTGGATGTTGTGAATGAGGGATTTCTGCTTTTTCCTATGTCCATGTCCTCATTTCATTTTACAACTCGTGGAAAGGCATTTTTAAGCTATAAAACTAAAGCAAAAGAAGTGTAGTGAGGTAGCGGTGTGCATTGTGGTCTGCCACTGTGACTTTCTATTACATATTACCACCAGAAAAGGTAGAAATATTCTAATCCCAAGCAGGTTTCAAGAACATAACTGTATTCACTAATGTGGGATAATGTGTTCACCATCTGTTGCTCGCTCTCCTTTCTCCAAGCTGCCAGAGCGGTGTGGAGTTTGGTTCTGGAGACGGCGTGGGGTAGCACCAGGCAGCGGTCCATCACCGACAGACACTTTTGAAACTCTAGTTTCATCCTGAGCCGGTCATCTTCAGACAGAGTCAACTGGGACGAACACAAACAACTGGGAGAGAAGGAGAAAAAGGAATACTGACAGTCAGATAAACACACCAGGGTCCAACCATGAGACTTTACATGGCTGTGTTGAGATTGGAATAACATCAGTCCAGGTGGAGGGTGTAATTACTGTTTGTTGATGTTGTTTTTCAATCCAAAAAGTTCTGACATGGGGGAAAGTCTAGTAGCTACTTCCTTTTGCTGAGCCATTTGATGTCCTGAATTTGTACAACCAGTTGTAAAATACAGTCTCATATTATGCTGAAGTGCTCATTTTCAAAATCAAACATTTCTTTTCTTGATTTTTGATTTACTTTTCTCAGAAAATCCATGGTTGAGAGTAACACACACACACACACACACACACACACACAAACAAAACCTTCCTCTGAATCCCGCGAAAAGAAATGACTGTTGCTATTATATCACTGACCTGAAAAACGCTCTGCAGTGCGCCCTCAACTCCCTCTGCTCCTGCAGCTCTCTCTCCATGGCTTCCCGCAGAGCCTCCCTGGTGCAGCTGAGGGTGCGTAATGCTGCCTTGCCTTCCTGGTGCAGCCTTTCCTGGCCCTGCAGGAGAGCGCCTGCTCCCTGTCCCTGGGCTTGTCCTGGCCCTGCCTCTGGTTCCACCTGCAGCAGAGATTGTTGCGTCCCTGGAGGCAAGAGTGTTAGCAAGGCTTGGGTTGCAGAGGGCTGGATGGCTTTGACTTCTGTTATGGCACCCTGGATCACACGCATGGTCACCTACAGAGCAGGCAGGGGGAGTAAATCCAACTCAGTCAATGTCAATGGCATATTTCTGAGTGGGTTTCAAAGTGATTAGGTCATAAATGTGTCTGTGTACTGTTAAAGTGTCACCTTGCGGATGTCAGCAGCAGCCTCCTCATCCAGGTTGTTGATGAGCTCTGCTAGCTCCAAACTGTGAGCTGTCAGTAAGTTCTGCCAACAGTGAAGGTGCTGAGCTACATCTATCCTTCTCTCCAGACCCTTGGACAGACCTGAAAGATCCTTCTGTCTCTGTTTGTGGACCCGCAGCCGGAGAAGGTAGGAAGCAGGAGTAAAGATGGTATATTAATTAAGGAATAAGATGAACAGGTTTTATGAAATCAGCCCACGATGGATATGTAATACATACATTACAAGTGCATACATAAATACGCATGATCTCCTCACCATGTCAGAGATGAGTTCCCGCCTCTTCTTAATCAGTCCACAGCGCATGGCTCTCCTCTCTTGGCTCAGTGCCTCATCTAGTCTCTGCCTCACGATCACCAGCTCTTTCTGGGCCTTCTCCTGTAGCTGGTCTATCTGCTCTGCAGGCACAAAGCTCCCTCTGGTGGAGAAATGACAGCATGCCAGGTTAAAACACAACTCCAGTTCAGCTTATTTATTTTAGGCAAGTTTAGAACTTCCTACAAGGTTGAACTGGTAAGACACGCTGACATAATGTACAAATTTTCTGTATCATGCCAGGGAAATACTTATTTTCTTATTTCTTTAATTTGAAAAAAAAAAAAAAAAAAGGGAGATGCAATTCATTTTAATTTTCAGCAGTGGTTTTAGCATATAATTATTTTTTGTTTTATGTTTTACAGCACAAATAAAAAAACACTTTTTTAGAATTTTAAATATGTATGTACACACTGTTACAAAAGTTTCTTATCTGGTTACACTGTTACAACACATGGCATCAATGGTAACTACAATGGGCATGTACCTCCTGATGTGAGCGAACCAGCTGTCCAAATTGCTGGAGGTGCTGGAGAAGCTGTCAGAAATCAGACTGTTGAGGCTGTGAAGGCTGTGCACCAAGAACTTCCTCTGCGCATGGCGTTCAGCAAGCACATAGCGCTGGTTTGCAAGGACCACATCCAGCACCTCCTCGAGCTGATCCTGGACATAAAAGAGAAGGACATTTCTTATAATGTATTTTAAATCTGTTGCTTCATGTACCAATCACCACAAATACAGACAGAAAAGAAGAATAAGCAAAAAACATGAATGGAAAATGCTGATTCATGTGCTTTGTTGAACATGTTTGCAAGTGTCAATTTTGCCTGTCTGAAGCTCAAAATATTCATACAGAATTATATTATCTAAATGGTCAGTGCTGATGTGTCACAACTTTAAAAGTTAATTTTGGTCACTCACTTGACAGGCAAAGTAATCGTGCTGAAGGCTCTTGGCTGTACTCTTCTCCAACTCTCCCATCCTGGTGGCCTCCTCCAGTTCCTCAGCGAAAATCTTGTGCAGCTCCACCCGGCGCCACTCGATGGTCTGCCTCTGGACCTTCGCTGAGGCCTCTTCATGTCGGACTAACAGGATGCGCTGGAGCTGACTCTGGCTCAGCTTGTGCAGCTTCTCCAGAAGGACACTGCAGTGGAGAAGCTCCTAGTAACATT
The DNA here is from genome assembly GCA_029783705.1 of Chaetodon striatus. Lineage (NCBI taxonomy): Eukaryota > Metazoa > Chordata > Actinopteri > Chaetodontiformes > Chaetodontidae > Chaetodon > Chaetodon striatus. The sequence goes on along the minus strand of JAPZEB010000012.1, from coordinate 26,559,369 downwards.
ACAAAATGAGATTTAGTGATAGTATGAATTGAGAGCAACAAACTACTGGGATTCTCTTGGATCCACGTGGGAAAACATGAATGTTACTTTCCTTACAAATGACTTTTTATTACCTGTTGATCTGCATGTTGACAGAGCAACTCAGCCTGGGCCTTCTCAGCAGCTTCTCTGCGGTGCTCTGCTTCCATTTCTTCCCGAGTCTCCAGGTTACACCGGCCAGCCAGAGCAGCCATGCGGGCCCCTCGCTCCTCCTTCAGCCGACCCTCCATGCCCAGCATCTGTCCATGGAGCACACTGAGGAGCCTCTGCTGGGCCTGGGCGCTGGCTTGGCCTCGAGAACGCAAGCTGCCCAGCAAGGAGGACATCACGTCCTTGTAGATCTGAATCCGGGTGGCCTCCAAGTTATTGGTGGCATGCAGCAGGGTAGACATTTCAAGGCTGACAGGGGTGAAATGTAGAGTGAGCAAACTTGTATGTTGTGGGATTCAAATAAGATGTATCATAAAAAACTGGTAACATTTATTATTATTGTCCCTGGTGGATTTTATAATAATTTGAGACATTTATGACAATAAAAATGTTAAAATCATTACTGATTTGAGTGAAGCAGTAGCTAAACAACATGCTGCAAAGCGCCAGGAGTGTTGCTTCCAAGCAACAGCCAGCATAACTGTTTACAAAAGCCAATACAGAAGTGCATTAAAATTAGGTTCAGCTAATGACTAAAAGTAAATGGACAGTATTGAGTTATAGGGGAGAACTTAAGCCTTAATTGCCATTTTCTTCCACTTGGCAGCAGTGATGTTGATCATTTTTGTTCCATTAAGGAATATCAAGCCATACAGAGAATTATTTCGCTCCTTCTTGACTTGTATACTCACTTCTCCAAAGCCTGGTACATGTTCTGGGGATCTTCCAGCACCATGGTGTCCACCATCTTGTCTTCAAATGCCGCCTCATCTTTTACGGTCTCACCCATGTTGCAGTCTGCATACTCTGGGTCTGAATCACCTCTGTTTCTCTGGTGCAAAAAAACATATGCATGATGTTTTAATATCATAAAAACCTAAAGCAATGAGTAAATTCTGCTGACATTAAATTAAGAAAACAGCTCTTTCAAAGATAACACAGTTAAGTAATGACTGAAACAAATTTTGTTTAAACATGGCTGCTCAACAAAACTGTCATGCACTGTACACAGAAATTTAAAAAAAAAAAAAAAATTTCTTTGATCAGACAATTATCGATATCCCAGCAACATTAACAAACACACATATATATCCTATGCAATTAACAAATTAGTGACTTTTTGTAATTGCGATTAAGGAAGTACCTCACTGCTGGAAAAATGGTATTTTCATAAAACTAGGCTGTCTATGCAGTAGAATGATGCAAGTACTTTTGAGATTGGGTGCTACCTGACCAGAGAAAACAGATAAAAAGGACTGTTGCAGTTGCTTTTGCTCAGAGGTAGAAAACCTTCAGCTACCAAAATGCACTGTGCCGCAGCAGACCAATAAACACTTCCGCTTGTGGGTGACATAATGTAGGTAATACAGAAACAGACTCATATTTGATTAGCAATGCATAGTTTTACTGTTTGATCCAAGTTTTTTCAGCCTCCGTTATTACAACACAAGAAACAGTGGGGCACCCTCTTCCTGTTCACAAATTCTCGTATTACAGGCAAACAGTGCACTAAATATGTTTCTGAAGACATTTTACGAGAGAAATAGGCAATGCAGTAACAGAATCTTGGCCTATATTTGATCAGCACTGCCTAGTTTTACAGTTTGATCTGAGTTTCAGAGAGAGAGCATTCAAAAATGAGGATGTAAAAATCTATAGTTTAAACACCAGTCCTTGAGCCAGTGAAAATCTCTCTCTGCTAATTCCTCCCTGAAAAACCGCAAAACACATCACCTGGCAGATTTGAGCTGAGAGATAAGCAGGGAGATCTGGGCGCTGGTTACTGGTAGCTTACCACAATTCATTTACACATACTACCCACATTGTTATGATACAGAGCTGATATCCCTAAAACATATAGATTTTTGAACATGGGTTACCCTTTGTTGAAGAAGGTTCAGCCTCGTTCTAGGACCTATCAGGTTTATGGCCAGAAACCCCAGTGACAGCAGCACCAAAGTAACAAAGAACCCAGCAACAAATCCAGCAAAATGGACCCCATGGTTAGGATAAATCTAAGATGGCAGGCAGAAACATCAAATCAATTTTATTAGCACAAATCTGAAAATGGTACACGAAAAAAACATGCAATTTGGAAGCTGCAGGTGTGTTTCCAGTTAAGGAACTGTTTACAACTTACCCTGTCAGTGGAATTCACCCTCAAGGTTAGATTAGCTGTTAATGGACCAAACATGCTGACATCATTCTGTGGGATCAAGAAAACAGTACTCAGGGTAAGAAGACAGACAATATTCTTTTTATACTGCAAATAGTGACACAGTGAGGTGACTATTGGTTTTCAGGTTAAAAGGAGTAGAGATGGGGTAAAAGAGAAAATACCTGTGAGGCGTTAGAGAAGGTAAGAAAAGCTGGAAGGTCCAGGACTTCACTCTTATGGCTCCTTATTTGAGCAGTATAGTTGACAATTATCTGGGTTCCAGCTAAAGAAGTAAAATCAATATCATGATATTTATTGCAGCATGCAGAACATCCAAATATTCCACATTTTAAAGTTCAAACCAGACATGATAGGTAGAATAATCTTTTACAGTAAACTGACTCCCAGACATACCAGACAGTGAATCAATAGCAAACGTCTGGTAGCCTCTTTCCACCACCCTGCCTTCAGATTTTAGAGGTACTATTCCAGTAATGGAGTCTCGGATAGCGACCTGAGACAGGTTGGTGCCACCCACTGGGCCCATGTTGTGAATCAGCAGGAAGAATATCAGCTGAGGAGGGTCAGTGTCAAGCTTCACCTAGGGACCACATGATTAAGCAGCAGGAAGAGAGTGAATCGCTGGATGGCCTTTCAACATGTTCATTTGCAGTTTAAAAATGGTCAAGCAAAATCAATTAGAATTAAAAGCACACTGATAAAATGGGCTGTGTTCAAAGAGTTATGTTAATGTACCTGTGCACACTTGTAAAATTTGACCCCAAATGTGGATGGAGGTGCCACACTCTGGATCTGCAAAACATTTGAGACACAATATAGTTCCGTCTAACATGATAATTCTTATTTGAATCATGTAAAGTGAGGCTATAAATAAGTATGGGAATGGAAAGTAATAATGTGACAGTTTGTTTGGTACGTGAATGTATGTATGTGATATTTTAGAAATTCTTATCTTAAAAACAGCCAGTATCCTACAGAAATACACAAGAAGAATCTTGTATGACAGAACAATATAAAACTATAAAAAAAAAATCTAATCAAAAAGAAGTTGTGACAGTGGAATGAAATGGCTAGTTGACCACTGATTTGTTCAGTGCAAAACTACCAAATCACAACACAAAAACACTAACACATTAGACCAAAACAAACAATGTCATGAATTACTGCATACATGAAAAGATGCACTGCATACTATATCCGCATTGTCTACAAAAGTCTGCCACTGTGAGCAATGACTGAAACAACCAAAACACAATCTCCATCTTTGAGCACACCTGAGGCAGAGTGAGGGCCGGGTTGTATCTGGTAAGTGTGCTTCTGCGGTTCCGGAGGTGGAGGATGTTTGACATATAGGTAAGTGGTGCAAATAAGGAGTGTCCCCATGGACCGGCAGGAGCTGAAGAAGAGAGTGGGCCCTCTGCAGACAACACCATGCGCCCACTGATTTCCATTGTACCTGTCAGGGTGTTTGAACAGGCAGTTACAAAGACTAAAAGTGACAATAAATTAGTAAATTATGCGTATGTACATGGATTCAGACTGAGGTTTTGCATTTACCAGAGTACTTAAGATTGTTTTGTGCATAATAGTCTGTATATCATAACTTTGACATAAAACTGTTATGGAACTCTAACTTCACATAATTTTTATGTTTACAGCATTTGAAAAAACAGTGTTAACTTATCATAGACTAAAATGTACAACTGTTCAGCTGGTGTTTGTACAGAGATGAGCTGTGTTATTACTGTACTGCTGATGTATAGAAGTGAAAGAGAAGAACAAACCATTCATCCTAGGAACTGTCTGCTCTGCTGAATTCCCACTGGGGTCATGTTGCATTACATGGACGGTATAGAGGCTCTGGCAATGGAAAAGGGACATTTGGTAT
>JAPZEB010000012.1:26528433-26554860 GCA_029783705.1 Chaetodon striatus | reverse complement strand
TGACATTTGGTATTGTGATGTTATTAACAAATATTAAATAGCTTTATCCAATAGCAGTCTACAGACACATACACAAGGGTATCCCTCACAACCAAAGCAACATCTGTTACAGACCTGAATACCTAAATATATGTAACAGGTGACTCAAAAGAGGTTCAGGGACACAACATAACTAAGTAATCCCTTTGTAACTAAAATGAGATGTGTGAAATGTGATGTTTAGTTATCTGTTGGAACATACTGTAACTGTAGACAGAGATATTATCTCAGGTGGTGACTGAGGTTCAACCTCTATCAAAACTGATTCTTGACTTGGAAAAGTTTGTATACTATTGATTTTACCAGTAAGTCACTCACCTCCTGTTTCTCGTAGAGGGGGGGTGGTCGTGTTGTGTACCATGGTGCATCCTGAGATATGACGTTACCGTTATACCAAGCCTGATGTCCAGCACTGTGCTCCAATACACCGGCACGCCGAGTCTCACGCCGGTTTACATCGTTACACCAACGGTCGTATAAAGGAGGTAGACACAGACAAGATACTTGGACACCAAAGATAAATGACCATATCGTGATCCTCTTCGCGGTAAAGTGAACCTGACGCATTCGTACGTTGGTGTGCCACTCTCACCAAGGAGAGCCGCTAGCTAGCTGGCTGCATGTCTGGATGTTGCCACCGTTAAAATCCGCGATGAAAACATTCCCAACGTTTTTTTTCTTGAGAAACATCAACTGTAGCAGCGTTTCTGACGAACAAGCACTTCTTACTTGTGTGCTAATATTTCAGCTGAACCTATGGACGCCATTTCAAAGACTTAAACACGGACAGAAAGTCCATAATCACTGTTGCTGCACAACTTCGGAAAACATTTCCAAAACTTAGGAAGAACGGACAACTCCTCAAGAAACGTTAGGAAGCAACGGACATAATTGTGTTTCCGGTTACGGCTTTCAAATTAAAATAACATTGGCGAGCTCCTGAAATAATTGGAACTATGGTGGATACCTACAAATATATAAATGTGCCAAGAAATTAAAATAATATATAGTGATGATTCATAGTATCCACTGTATTTGCATCAGTGTTGGTTTGGGCAGCATTTTTCTATTTTTTTTTATACCCAGAATCATAATTGTGCTTTAATATTGAAGGCAAATCCACCTCGTTTCCGGTTAAATCCTAGCTAGCTCTCCAGTCTTCACGCAGTTCCAGCCTCCTCTCAAATCTCTTAACAGCCATTGGCTAAAATTTACACCGAGTTCATCGTTTTAGGGAAAAAGTTTAGGTGGAAGGAGTTGTTGCAAATTGTAGCTTGCTAATCTTTCTTAATATAACTCTTTTAGATAGGAAAAACTTTCAAAATAATATCCAAGTTAGAAACTTCAGCGTAAACGGCCAGCAGCTAAGTTAACGTTACTGTCCTGGAGATGAGTTGAACGGTAACGTTAGCTAACATTTAGATGTTGTCGACAGGATGCTAATGGCATAACGTCAGTTTTCCTACAGTTTAATGAGGTATGTCAGAGCCGGACTTGGGAACGGGATGCGGGACTGATGTGTTGGTCAGTTTCGCCGAGTCTCTGCACATATACACAGGACTGTTAACAGTAGCTACAGTGTGTGGAGGGCTCTCTGGGATACTAGCAGCTGCTCTTCTGTATGTCTTCTGCCTGAAACCTTTGCTGTTGACCAGACAAGTAAGCAAATAACGTGCAACCTCTGTTTTTTTCTACCCACTCAGCCACTTTCTTGACCTCGTATCATCGATACATACTTTTCCATCCTTGGATGTAACATACTCTCGTGTGTCATCTCATCAGGGTTACAATGCAAGGCGGCTGCTTGAACCTGATGATGGGGAACTAGACAACAACCAGAGCGACTGTGTCAGCAACAGCAGAAAGGAGGCTCCAAGTGCCACCACAAATGACAAAGTATGACTCTCTTTACCATCCAAGACAAGTTTAAGACTCACTGTAACATTACAAAGTTGGATGTCACAGTTACATTAAATATATACTGGTAAATTGCTATAAAATACCTGGAGATGACCTCCAATCACTTTGAATTGTATGGCAGAGGGCGCCATTTATGCTCCTGTCAGGGTTACCTATTTTGGATGTTTACTTATTAACTTCCCAGTAACAAGTTTATGTGTGGTTATTCATTGTCCAGGAGAAGAAGCAGCCACCCATGAACAGTGATGTGGCTGCATTTGCATCCAGAGCAAAGGTGGTTTATCCCATCAACCAAAAATACAGAGTAAGTCTTTCATAAATATATACAGCATACACACCTCCTGTCAGTCACACAAGGTAATAGACTCCAGAACTACTAAAATAAAGGCTTAACTATTTGATCACTCAGTCTATAAGATCTGTCTATTTGTTGCACAAATATTGTATAATTTGTAGTTTGACTGTCGTAGACCAAACAGTACTACATCAGAAAAAGTTCAGCATAATTCGTGCTGTTTAATAGAAGTGGTTGCATAACAGAAAACAAAAACCTGTTGCAAACCAATCCAAGGGTGAGTAAGGCACAGTATATTTTAATGTGCTGCAATCAGTTGGTTTATGATTATACTTTACTTTTCTGCAACCTTTTGCTGAAATTTTCAGCCTTTAGCAGATGGAGCATCCAATCCATCACTGCATGAGCACTCCAAGTTGCCAGCCATGCCCAATGATGAGTCATCCTCCTCCACGGATGGAGAGTCTCTGAGCCAAGAGCAGGACAATGATGACAGCAGTCAGTTTATCTCCTCCTCGCTGGTCCCTAAGAGCCTGCAGAACCAGAGCTTCACCAGGGTCTCTCACTACCCTCACACGCTGACACAGCCTGGGTGGGAACCAGTAGTCTCTAAATGTTAAGCCATAAACATGCACCTTAACTTTACAGCAAGTATGGTGTGCATACTTGAATTTGCTGAAAGTGATGATACGCTTGTTATCTCTGCAGTTTTGAAGGCAGGATCAGCCTTTACTGTTTGGCCCTGCAGGATATACAACAACACTGCTCCCAGATTCAGGAAGAAAAATTTCTGGTGAGTTTTTGTCAGTTTTCTTTAAAACAGTAATAACATAGTTATTATGTGTATTTTTTTTAAAGTTTGTTAAAGTTTAAAGGGCAAAAATGGTTGTTCTGTTCCCTCCTGTTACCTTTTTCCTGCTATAGATGTTTCTTCAAATGGTGAAAATAATATGCAGCGGTCGTTTTCCAAAAGACAAAAATGATGCTGACTTCTCCAAGAATATTCTTCAAATGCAAGAAAAGGTACAGCCAGATGTCTATTACACACACATACATAATACATTCATTTTGGAGTTCTTGTTATGACTGTGCATAGCAACACTGACATTGAAATTTTCAACCATAGGAAAGTACATGTTGTCACCTGTCATTTCAGGAACTGAATGAGCTGAAGAAACAGTTGCCAACAGGCCACACTGCCAATGAGAAAAATGATGATACTCCTTGTACTTTGGAGGAAATAGAGAGAGCCCAAAAAGATCTTCTTGAGCGTGGCCTTCAAGTGGTAAAAGCGAAGCTGAAACCCCAGAGAACAAATCATTTAACAATTACACAAAAACTAATAACATACTAAGTCTCTAAAACCACCATTATGTACTCTGTCAGTTCTGAAGGTAAAACTTAAGTCCTTGTCTCTTCACAGTCCAGACGTTTCAGCAAACAGGTGGAGGACTTGTGCCAACATCTGCTGAAGAAGACCAGTGTTTTCTCTCCCGATGAAGCCCAGGATGTGATCCTCTCTCTCATCCAGACTCTGTTGTTAGTCGAGAACCACCTGATGAACACTCAAGAAGCTGATCTAAAGGTAAAGCAGTACTGATTATTGGTTGGCCCATAATTCCTTTTTCTTCTCACCGTTTGTGTCATCATGTGACTTACTGGATAAACCAAATGAGAAATTGCTTTCCACTTCTCTTAGAGGATCCAGCAGAAGTTGTTGTGGTGGGAGGAGCTGACAGGACTTCTTCAATCCCAACCTGCCTTGCTAAAGCGGGAAGTGTCTCTGAGGCAGGGCTTGATAGCAACAACACTGGAGCAGCTGACGAGCGACGATGTCTTGACCTTTAGTCACATGGAAAAGATATTTGCAGAGATTCAGGCAACTCTGACTGAAGGCCTTCAACAGTGCACTGAGGGTAAGATGGGTAAAGTGAAAATAATTTCATTTTTTTCCAAGGAAATTCACTGCAATGTACCATCAGATTAAAAGACAATAGTCAAAATGCATTTTAAAGTAAGCATTTTGTGGGTTAAAGGGATAGTTCACTCCTTTCCTGTAGCGCTGTTATTCAAACTAGATTGTTTTGATGTGTGTTGCAGAATGTTGGAAATTACAGTTTTAGAAAGATCTGCCTTCTCTAATATATACTAGAACTAGATGGCACTCAGCATGTGGTGCTCAAAGCGCCAAAAATACATTTGAAAAACTCAACAGCAATGTCTCTTCCAGAAATCATGACCTGGTTACACAAGATAATCCACAGACCTTGTTGTGAGCAGTTTCACATAGAAACTGTATTCTTTCTACTACTGTAAGTAGTACACCTGCCAACCGAATCTCCGCACAGAAGGAAGTGTACATCAGTAACGTTATCTAACTCAGTGGTGCTAGGTTTGGTAGAAAGACAATAGTTCCCACATGCTCACAGCAAATTCTATGGATTATCTTAAGTAACTGGGTTTGATTTAAACTGTCCATTTAGGCAAGGTGATTGCAAAAAATAAAAATGAAAGACAAGTGTAGTGACACTTATCCAATTACTGACCAAATGAGTATGTAATTTTCTCACATTATTCTTTTCTAGTTTCTGATGGCAGGTAGCAGTGGACAATGTCTAGCCTACTTTTCAAACTTAAATGACGTACCTTCTTAAAATAGACCATTTTCTGGGAATCCTCTTTAGCTCCTTAAATAAGGTCAGGTTCTTTCAGGACAGCACAGAATATCTATTGCACTATTATTGCACCCCAGACTCTCATGCAAAACCTCCCAGCATTAACACTTGACACAGTTTGTTGCTGCTGATCGACTGTGTAATAAAAGCATGCTAATAATACTTAAATTAACAGTGTTGCCAATAGTCAGGTAAGGCACTGTATCTTCTGGGCTTATTTTACCTTTCTTTTGTGTTTTTATTACTCTCATGGGTAGTTTGCCCCCCCATGTACAGATGGTGAGTGATAGGGAAAAGATCTTTTGAACTATGTAACTATGTATAACAATAATAAAAGCCATATTTTAATGTTGGTCCCTCAGAATCAGAGACACAGGGATTCTCTTTAGACTTGAACATTAAAAAGCCTTATAGGAAACAAATCCATCTTGGAACATCATAGTTTTTTTCCACTGTCAGTAGCTTCTAATTGTTAAGAAAGAGGTGCTGCTGCTTTTTATAGACCTGAATAAAACAATATCAGTATTAATTATTGTATTAACTTTTGCTGTTCCTTCACATATGCATAACAATGCTGCTCACTGAGGGTTACTGATATACAACAGAAGTTACAGACTGATGTAAATCTAGAGGAGACATGTCTTAAAAGGGGTACATCAAAAAAATCTGAATATATTGGCATTCATTTACTGCACAATTAATCAAAAAACAATCTATTTAAAAGAACATTATACTAAAATCATCCAGCTGGCTTTACAAACTGCAGCTATTTTGAAAATAGTCAACTAGTCCAGCTCATCTGAAAGTTGATCGACCATGTTCCAGAGTGCACGAGTAAGACGAAGGAGCTAGTGAATGACAAGTGCAGCAGAATGGAGTCCAAGAGGAAGAAGCTAATGAGGAGCCAGACCAAGGAGAAGAGCCGCGCCCTGGAACTGAGACAGACTCACGTTGACCTACAGCAGCTCACCAAGGTGAGAACATTTTGCCTTCCTTACCTCAATATGTAGATCTGGGATTACTGTTTCATAATAAATAGGCCAAGCGACTGCTTGTAGATTCCACTGGTGTCTAAATCTGAGCTGTAACCTTTCCTTTAGGTGTACCAGGAGCTGCTGATAAAACACAGGCAGCAGATTTCTGACTTGGAGCAGCAGCAGGACAGCAGAGTGGCTGAAGCCCTTTGTGACCACTGGAAGGTTAAACATTGAATACTGCACTTTGTATTTGTGTGCACACTTGTGAGAGTGCATTTCCATTATTCTTATGTACCCTTTTGTATCCTCAGAAACTTCGTACCTCCTGGTCAAAGAGATTGGGAGAGCTAGCCAAGGATGTTTTTCTCACCTCCGTCCCTGCCCAGTCAAGTGTCTCTGCTGAGCGCTGTGAGAAGCTGTGGTTGGATCTGGAGGAGGAGCTGACTGCACAGCTACAGCAGGCAGAGTGTACTACCAAGCTTCAACTGGAGGACATTAGGGCTCAGCTGGATAAAGATGGACAGGTAGACACTATGTGGTAGATCAGATTACATACAGCTTCTCCATCAGTGCTTGATTATTTCGTAAATGAGTATATCACTTTTTTTAAAAACTCTCTCTCTTTGACTTTTTACCCTAGAATCAAAAATGCATATTTTCTTCTTACCTGTAGTGCTGCAGTCTAGATTGTTTTGGTGTGAGTTGCAAAGTGTTGGAGAGCTTTAGAGATGTCTGTCTTCTCTTGAACATAATGGAACTAGATGGTACTCATCTTGTTAATGTAGGAACAGTTTTCTTTCTACGAAAATACTCTCGCCAATTGTATCACCACCTAATCCTCAACTATCCACCCCGCTGAGGGAACATGGACTTCAGGATTTTCTAGCTAAGGATGCCATTACATCTCAGGCTATCACAAACACGAGCCACTCGTCCATGAACAGATGCACACTTCCTTCTGCGTGATGATACAGTTGGCAGGTGTAGTTCAGTAGAAAGGAAATGGTTCCTACATAAAACCACTTACAAAAAGGTTTGTGAATTATCTTGAATGTCTGGGTCATGATTTATGGAAAGAGACATTGCTGTTGAGTTTAATGTAGTAATAATAATAAAAATTTGGGCAGAGTGCCATCTAGTTCCATTATATTCAAGAGAAGGCAGACATCTCAACAGATGATATCTCCAACACTCTGCAACTCACACCAAAACAATCTATACTAATAAGTAGTACTGCAGGTAAGAGGAAAAATATGTTTTTGCGATTTTTGGGGTGAACTGTCCCTTTAAATTTAAGGACACTAGATAATTTGAAGAGTTTTATTATACTAAAGACCGACCACTGTTTCTGACTGAGCCTGTTTTTCTGTAGGTGTGGAGTGAGGAGATGGCTCTGGTGCAGGCCTGTCTCAAACATCTGAGTGAACAACAGATGACGATCCTCCGAGCCATGGTGGCCAGACAGGGCTACACACTCAACAGGTGAGACTGGTAGACCTCAGTCGCAAAGTATTTATGGCGTATTGAGTGTATGAAAGACTACCTGATGATGATGATACAAGAAGTAAATCTGTGCAAACACAGCTTTCTTCTAAGTGGCCATATCCACTTTTGGCTCCCACAGTATCAAAATCAATGTTTATGAGTTACTTTGAAATAATGCAATATGATCCTCTTCTCAGCCATGTGGGGAGGTTGATAGAGAAGAAACATGAGCACCTGTTGGTGGCGGTGCAGAGACACTTTGTGGTCAGGCACTTCTGTCTGCACATGCTGAAGGAGATGAGGCTATCCAAGCTGAAGGCGCTCTCTCAGACTGATTTCAGAGCTGTGCTAATGGAAGATCCCAGTAAAAGCCAGTCCTGTATCAATTCAACTCTCAAGGTGGGAAAACTGAATTACTTTTAATAATGCAATTTTGTAAGCACCTCCAAACCATTGCAAAAATACAGTATGCCTCCTCCCATTCACTTACCTAACATAATAGCTCAGCAGATTCAACACTGTTGTTGTCTCTTACCAATCACAGAGTAGCAGTGCCAGCCTAGCAGAGAGGCACCTGGGTCCAGAGAGTCAGCTGGTTGGCCACAGCTTCCAGCAGGAGTTGCTGTCTGAACTGGAAACAGGGATGGAGCTTCTTCAGAGCCACGCACAGCTGGTGCTAGGCAACGCACTCAGCCACGCCATCCAGCAGATGATGATGATCCCACCCACTGAGACGCAGACACAGGACGATGGTTTGAGGGTAGGGTTTGGGTTATGAATTAGAATCAGCTTTCTGCTGTATGTTGCCTTAGGGTTTGTCAAGCACCTTGGAGTAACGTGTTTCTTTCTCATCAGCAACACCTGATAGAGGCTGCCTCGGAGAGCGTGTACGTGACCAAAGATTCTCTTACCACACTGGTCCAAAGCTACTATTCACACCTACAGGACATTATCAAAAAATTGCAGCAGGATCAGTCAAACATAAACCAGGGTGAGATGACAACACACACATGCACATGTCCACATCTGTGTAAACTCCGATTTTGATGCTGTTACAGCTGCGACCTTACTCCTCATCTAAGCTAAATGAATGTAATAGATGCTACATTTACAGTATTTCATTAGTAAGTCCTAGGGAAAATAGTTGCAGTAGTACAGTGACTACCAGGATTGTGTTAAACTTGTTATATATGACCCTGGTATCTTAATATTCACTGTTAAAGTAGCATGATTTAAGTAGACAACAGTGGATGCCGTTTTAAGTATATAAAACACTTCAATTTGCAAAATCTGCTGTTCCTTCAGAGGTGAATGAGAAAGAAGAGAGCAGCAGTCAGCTGAACAGATCCCTGCTGAGGGAGCTGGTGAACTGGGGCAAGAAACCCACGTCTGCTGAGTTTCAACAGAGGTACAATGACCGCACTCTACACTACGTTTCTGCACCACACACTTGTGTGCGCAACACACTTTGGTCAATCCAACGAACATGAAATAAGAATAATTTAGGTTGTTTCTTTTTTTTCTTGTGTATTAGGGTTGAACTCCACAAAAGGAAGGTGTTGGAGCAGTGTGATCTGGACCAGGAAATGATATATGAGGAGCTGAGGCGGAAGAAAGTAGTTCAGGATGTGACCCTGGAAAAGATCAAAGCACAGCTGCTGGTTAGTATGTTTCATGTCTTCTCTACTTCCCTGCCTGACTATAGATTTACGACTTGATTTATACGTTAGTGTAGTTACTTCCTGTAAGCATTGTGTTGCTGTGTCCATTAGGAGGCAGAAGAAAGCTTCATAACTGAGCTGGCAGCCTTGGCACGAGTCTCCCTCCACAGTCCAGATCCAGAACCCAGCGGGGAAGAGGACAACACTGGTAAGCACCTTTTTACCTCAGAGAGTAAATATATGTTAGCATCAATCATCTGCCTCTGTCCTTCAGGGTGTCATATTTCAACAGGCGCTACTATACTGGACCTGCTGGCCCTGAACCCAGCATTAGACCCTGCCTTGAATCCTTCACTGACTCCAACGATTGTAACTCCAGCGGTGAAATCAAAACCGAAGAAGAAAAGAGAACAAGAATCTCATCTCAGCTGAAGTCTTAACACCATAAAGTTTATGTCCTGTAAAAAGTTAACTCTTATTTTATATTTGGTGTATTATAGAAATTTGCCACTGCTGGTCTGTAGGTACATTTTTGTTGTTAGGAAGGTACCTCAGATTTATAAGTATTAAAGGGACAGTTCAGCCTAAAATTAAAAACGCATATTTTTCCTCTTACCTGTAGTGCTATTTATCAGTCTTGACTGTTTTAGTGTGAGTTGCAGAGTGTTAGAGATATCGGCCGTAGAGATGTCTGCCTTCTCTTAAGTATAATGGAACTAGATGGCACTCCGTTTGTGGTGCTCAAAGCACCAAAAAAAATACATTTCATAAACTCAACAGCAATGTCTCATTCCAGAAATCATGACCCAGTTACTCAAGATAATCCACAGACCTTGTGTCGAGCAGTTTCATGTAGGAACTATGTCTTTGTACCAAACTGCTCACATCAGCTGTATCACCATGCAGATGGAAGCATGCATCTCCTCATGGACAGCATGGGATGTAAACATTAATGGCTCCTCCTCGGCTGAGCCGTAACATTAACTAGCTCAGTCGTGCTATGTGAGCTAGCAGTAGGTGCACGCTGCTCTCTGTGTGGTGATTTGGTCAGCTGCTGTAGTTCCCCAGAAAGAAGATAGTTCCTACATGGAACTGCTCACAATGAACTCCGAAATATCTTCAGTAACAGGGCCATGATTTCTGGAAAGAGAAATTGGTTGAGTTTTTTTACAATGTTTTTTCCCGTTTTTTGCACCTTAAGTTTTTCAAAAATAAATAAATAAATTGGCACTTCAAACACCACAAGCCAAAGGCCACCTAGCTCCATTATACTTGAGTGAAGGCAGACATCTCTATGGTCAATACCTCCAGCACTCTGTATCTCACACCAAAACGATCTAGATTGCTAAATAACACTACAGGTGAGAGGAAAAATATGTGTTTTAAAGAGAAGAGAAACTTATCCCTAATTTATGTGTACATGGACTGCCCTGTCTAATTTGTAATGTTCTTAGAAGTGTGCTTCAAGTAGGTTATGGCAATACTGACAAAAACAATCTGTTTCTCCTCAATCAATATTTTTATAAATGCCAATTGCAATTAAATAAAAAAAAAAAACCAAGCAGATTATGTTTTGAATGCATTATTCTACTCCTGTACTTTTTTTTTTACCTGGTATACAGAAGTGCCATACTACTGTACAGGCCTGACAGTAATACATTATTGGCTGATACCTACACCCGCATACCACAGCTCATTCACTTCATTGATTTCCAGTGATTCCTGAGTACACGGGATGATGGATGCACTCTTCTGTGAGTTGTCAGATAATTTAGAGATGTCTTTTCTGATTGTAGCAGAGTGCTACTACACACCGATGAAAGCCTTGCCCTTCTCTTGCCCTAATGGAGTTTTAAGTACAACCCTTTATGGATGATAATGCAGAGTAATGGTGAAAAGTCTGGGAGGGCTGAAGTCTGGCAGACAGCTCTGTGTGTAGGCAGCAATCTAGGAGGTAATTTACCTTGGACCTTATGGTTTACTGTCAGTTTGGAGTGTCAATTAGCAAACATCAATTTTTAATCTGTCCTTTATTCCTGTGCTCACCCTGCACACATAACCAATTATTGCTATGACACACTGAGAAAATATGCTCCAGGACCTGACCCACTCATACACACTGAGGTGTCCTGCCAACAGTGTGTATCAATTAGAAATATAGGTGCACTGTTGACTTTGCAAGTGTCGTCGCTGATCTGTGGTGAGGGGAAACCGTTTGGATGTATTTTGAGGTCCCTTAGGGGACTGCAAGGACTTGTGGGAAGATGACCTGATTTCTAATTTTCTCCTCTCCTGCCTGTGCTGTGGGCTAGTCGCTGCTACAACAGAGAAGCCCATGAAAGAAGTGTGACAGCATGAGCCGTCCCGGATCTGTTCGGAATATGGCCTCGCTATCTGCGTAAAACTGGATTTTATTTTGCGGTTTTCATGGACGCAGGCGTGACTATATTTACCCTTTAATAGATTCAGGTAAGTGGAAACACTCCTTGGCTTACCTCTGCTCGAGCTACACCTTCAGTAGTAAGATGTTGACAATCCAAATAGCATTTTATCATTGATGATGTCCCAGCTCAGGGGACGCGCAATATAGATTGATGCGCCTTTTCCAAAATAATGTCCTCTCATGTTCTCATCTTCAGACCGTTTTCAAAGGTACCTGGAGTAAACTCACTAAAGGCATGTCAATATATTCATCCACAGCCCACATCCCACATTTGTTCAGTAAAGTGTAGAGTATGCCCTGAAGCTGTTAATAGAAATGAGAATATTAAAAATGTCCAGTGAGGAGATGTGCGCAGTGTGACGGCGTCATCGGGTCAGATGATCGGTTATTTTAGGGCCCAAAAATAAGGTCGCTTTCCAACTCAAAGGGCTTTTTCTGTCCGAGCTGAAAAAGTCTACGTTGATTGTCATGTTTTATATCAAATATATAATTTTATGCCGCAACAACATCAGATCTGAAACACTGTTGATTCTGTAACTAAGACAAACTTGTCATTTAAGTCTCTGAAAAATAACTGCTTCTATTCAACCATCGTTTTATTACTTA
Organism: Chaetodon striatus; assembly: GCA_029783705.1. Lineage (NCBI taxonomy): Eukaryota > Metazoa > Chordata > Actinopteri > Chaetodontiformes > Chaetodontidae > Chaetodon > Chaetodon striatus. The sequence continues at coordinate 26,542,759 of JAPZEB010000012.1, read as the reverse complement.
TTATGAAAATGTCATATAATGATAGCATTATTAATGTTTAAAACATATTAATAAAACAATATATAGGAGGCCTAATACATAACAATACCCCATAATCCAATAATTATGTTTTTATTTCTTACTATTTTACACACTATTTTATACAAGATACATCATATTCTAGTTATTATATTTTCATTCAGTGTTGAAAAAAATGTGTGTGCCTGTGTCAGAGAGAGAGAGTCAGTGTTTAAGATTTACATGCACTTATCTGATTGATAATGGGACTTAAATTCCAACTGCAATAATTTTTATGTCTTCCTATATTGACTTATGCTTCTTTGATGTCTTGTCTTAATCGCTTTTTATGTCTTTTGTATTTCACTTGAATTGCCACAGTTTTTAAATAAACTTGCTTTTCCTCACTAACTGCCTGGTTCTCCCTCTCAGGTGAGCAGGCATGGCTAACCCGCAGCAGGAATACCCGAGGGTCCTCCTGGGGATCCTGGAGGAACTGGCCAACATGCGCCAGTGGCTGAGCTTCCAAGACCTTTGTCGCATGGTTAGCACCCGTTTTGACCTGGAGCACCTCATCGAGCTCAGGAGTTTGCTGTTTGCCGCTGCCAGCCAGGACCCCTGTTTCCCAGCTACTCTCTTCAGAGACCGGGTGTCCGCCAGAGGCCAGGGGCTGTCACCCATAGGAGTCGCTGCGGACATTGTAACTATCTTCAATCTTATTCAGATGACGGGTGGGGCCCCTGATGACAGCCAACCAATGAGAGCCCAGATGGTTCTCCCCGTTGACCAGTCCCCAGGCCCCAGTCTGCCTGGAATACACCAGCTTAACATTCCTGGTCGAGAAAGAGCACGTGCCCACTCTGACTCCGGTGGCAGACCTATCGATCAGCACTTGCTGTTTCCGAGATCTAATTATTCTGCCCACAAGCGAGGAAGTCTTCCCCCCGATCCTATCTCACTTGTGTCGTCCCCTCCAATCAGGGCGAGGGCTGTGTCTTTCGACTTGCCTCACACCACACTTTTGTATCCTACTGGTCAAATCCCTAACGAGGTCATGAAGAACCTCTACTTGCCTTTGGAGACAGACAGTGAGTCCAGTGGAGATTCTGCACCCATGGAGGTGTTTGAAGCAGAACAGGGAGTGCCTGATGTCGACCAGAAGAGAAACATCTTTAGGAAGGACTTCCATAACCAGCCGCCTCTAATACCCCAGGTAACCGTTAACAGTGAGTCTCCCAGTCCCAGCCCGGGGCAGAAAGGCTTCGATAATCAGAGCTTTGAGACGATCCAGAATCCTTACCCGTCACCAACAACAATCCACCAATCACCAGAGCAGCGTGCAAAACATGAGAGCATCGATGACCTACAGGACTCAACTTACTTCGGACCCCGGCCAATCCCAGAGTGGTCCCCCCGGCATCTTCAGCCTCCAAGGACCCAGAGGCCCATGTGGGGCAATAAAAGTCACAGTCTAGAGGACCGGATAGGCCTGGGCAGCATTGGAATGGGGATGGAATCGCAAGGGGGGCAACTTCCAAGACGATCGACCCCGGCTATCAGCAATTTGGGGGGATCCTCGGGAGGCGAGAGTGGGGATAGTGGACTGCCATTTGGAGGCGACGGAGTCAAGGCTCAAGGAACTCAGACAGATCCACCGGACACCCGGCGCCTCCGTAGCTTGGTCCACGCTGATCGCCTCTCTTTCATGACTTCATTAGACGACCCTGAGTTTGGTGAGGATGACATCAGTGCCATCTTTCGTTTCTTAGATGACATAAGCATGTGTGGCTCCACGGGAGTCTTGCATCCTAGTGATGGAACAGGGTCCATTAATCAGGACACCCCTGAGGCCAGACGAGGCCGCCTAGGTCAACTCCAAAGGCTTTTCCACTCTCTGGAAAGCAGCGATGACGGGCTCAAGGCCAGTGTCTGTAAGCTGCTGCTCCGTATGAGCCAGATAGAAAGACAACTGGAGTCACTGAATGATGTAAAAGCTGAGATTTCCCAGGTACTGTCTGCACTGCAGCGGCTGGATGAAAAGATCCAGCAGCCTATTGGCGGTGATGGACAAGGCACTGGCGGGCGATGGCTTGAGCCTCTCAGTGGTGTCTCCTCTTTTATGAGCCACCCTATGACCCCGTCTGAATCATCAGAGCCTCAGCCTCTGTCTGTGTCTGAGCATCTGTTTCCAGGGACCAGCACTAGCAGTCTGGACTGGAGCCGGTGGAACACTCATGGGGAGCAAACAGAAAGCAGCAAAGGTCAGGCTGATTCAAAGGGGGGGAGAGAAGGGAAGAAGGATGCATCATCTCGCCGTGCCTCCAAAACCCAGCCTGAAGAGAAAGGTGTTTCTGATTCCAAACAGCTGAACGTCCCTAACTCTGCAAGAGACTGGACAGTGTCATTCTCAAAAAGCAAAGATGGCAAATCTTCACATGGACAGGTAGAGTAAATCTACTGTGTACATTTCATTCTGTATTTTCCATGATACATGACAAAATAACTCTTTAATGAGAGATGAGTATCTCAGCATATGAACTTAACTACTTAAACAGATTCAATTGTAGACCATTTTGAAGCCCAAAGTACAATATTCGCACCATTCATGCCTTGTGGTCACAAACTGCATTAAGCCTGCAGCCAGTCCTGTGGTCTGCTGGGTAGACATATGTGATTCTGTGGTTGTTTGACAAGCTTATTAGACTACTTTATGGAGTATTGGTTTAAACCTTTACAGTGAACACCATTTAGTCGGGGCTGCAAAGAAAAAATCTCATCCATTCAAATTAATGTGCATGTTGAGTGGTGGCATTTAGTTAGCCCGACTTTCACATCTTTTTAAAGTTTCAATTATGTGTTGTGAGTACAGTCTTTAAAAATAAATCTGTCATTGGCCCATTTTCCTTCTAGGCAGATCAATCAGGCAGCACAACTAACGTACTCTCCAAAAAGTCCTCTAATCTGGTGGAACAAGTATTTAACTCGTCCCTGTTCCGCCACAAAGACAGCAGTCTGACCGGTGGGCTAACCTCTGGGAAGATCCTGGACCCCAGGTTGTCGGAGGGGAGGGGAAGGCCCATATGGACTGTAGATGACAGAGAAGCACGGATCTCCCCTTTGGACCTACAGGTATGATTTGTGACTTTCAAAGGGCTACATTAGGTAAAAACATTGAATTAGGTTTTGTTTCCTGGCATGTCTTTTATATAAAGTCAGTGTCTTTAGTCTATTAATGACTAAATGGGATGCGTTTTCCAGATTGTTTTTAGTACAGTATTCTTTTCATGATTACATAATGCAGGCTTAAGAAAAGTGGGGGTAGTAAAATATAATTTTGTGTCATAAAATAGCACATCAATTAGATTAAGATTTGTAATTTATATCTCTATATAAAATCTTTAAATGGCATCATGTTCCTCAGACCCAGGAGTCTTTAAACCCCAACAACATGGAGTTCTGGATGGATGACATCTACACTCCGGGCTACGATGCTCTTCTCAGGCGTAAAGAGGCTGATCTCCGCCGGGCCAAGGTCTGCAAGCTGCTTGCACTCATTGCCACTGCAGTGGTGATCATTCTCATCATCGTCATTCCCATATGCACCATGGGGTCGTGAAGACTCTTACAGAAAGCCCACTTTGTCGCCTGTTTTCTTTTATTTATCTTTTTTCAGCAGCTATGTGCTGCACAAAGGAACTTGCACGCCATTCCCATGGAAGTAAATAGATGAGAGACTGTGACGCTAGGACCATAAAGCTGGATCGGTTATCAGTTAACATTCAGTAACTCCTTACACATCTCTGCATGCAGCGCTGTTATTTATGACATCGGAAAAACATGAGGATTCAAACTGAAGCTTACTTTGACCTCACTCCCTTATGCAGTGACAACAAATTGTAAGTAATCTCACCAATCTTTCCTCCAAGGGCGTAGGTTTCATTTCGACATTAAGGGGCGGGCAGACACATATGAAACCGGGGGTTTGGGAGTCCTCCGCTATAAATTTTTGAGCAGAAAACACTTAATTTCTTGCTTTTTGGTGAATTTTCATACGCCATTTCCTGAATAATGTATGGTGTTAATGTCTTTAATTTTGTAAAGTATAACTCCTCTGCTCACTTCATGTTTTCATTGGGGGGAAGAGGTGCAAATGCACGTTCTAAATATAGAGGGGGATGTGTCCCCTGCATCCCCTTGAAATCTACGCCTATTCTTTCTCCCATCTACTGTCATTTTTTTTCATGATTTTTGGACCTAATAATTTCGGGTGGCTGCAAAAGGAAGTAAATAAGGATGAAAGTTTTAAATAGTTTTGAAATATCTCTGAGAGCATATGTCTAAACTAGTAATACTGAGCCAATGCAAAAGTGTCTGTTTTTTTCTCTCTTATTTTGCCTGCTCTTTTCTGTGAAACAACACTGTTACGAATGCATTATGTATCAGCTTCTGCCTTGAGCACTGCCTGACTCTTTCTTGCTGTTTCCCTGAGAACGCCACAGGGCTTATTTCATTTCTATGTAAGATAATAGTTTTATCAGAACATAAGAGTTTTACATCGACAGTTCATTATGGATTCTGTTGACAGGAGCGTTTCTACTTTCTTTCAGTGTGAATGTTCTTGTCCGTTCTTTAAGCAACAAGATATACTGCTCCAACAGACTTAAATCAATAAAAATAATATTTTTTATAGAGATCCCTCCCATTTTTCAAACTGGAAACTATAAGCCGTTTAATCCACTCGTGGATGTGTTTGGGTTGGAGTGTTTACCAAGTGTCAGGTTTCAAAAATCTTGTTGTTGTTGATGCAATGAAGGAAGGATGGAGCCTTTTCCAGTAAACACTCTCTGAGTGGGAGATTCCACTTGTAATTCAATTGATGGGATGTTTGGAGTGCACCTATGCACATTATCTCTCACTATACTCACTCGGCCGGAGCTTTTCCACATACCTGCAGACTCACTTAGCTCCAACAGATTCATCTGCAGTCCTTTTACGGATGATGAAAGTAGTCTTGCCAGTGGTGCGACATTCCATTTTGTAATAACGTCCTGTTAACTCAGGAGACATTATATTTAAATTCACTTTTGGTGCCAGTCTGTAAAGTCTATGTGGGGTTGACACAAAAAAACATGCACACTGTAAAAATATAATGAAATTCAACATAATCGGCAATAAAAACTACCTTTGTGAAGCTTGTAATGTTCGCTTTAAGTTGAGACTTGTGTTGACTGAACTCAAAGTTAAGGCTATAATGCAGTGTGTATTATTGTGTGGTCAAAATAAGCAGCAAACTCTACAATTTGATGTAACCTATTACAACAGTATCAGTAACCAAAAAATGAAATTTAACACATGACACTATCTCAATACCTGCATTTACTGCAGGGCTGTTGTTCTGGATAGCATTATATTTTCTAGGTGTTCATGTTTTTTTGTCCCCTCCCTCTACAGTGCTAGATGTGGATGATTTTGTTTCTGTTCAATTGAAAGGCACTTTTCTCCCTTTAAATACCAAAGTGGAAAGAAACTATGCATATCGTTGTGAAAAAAAAAAAGACTCAAAATGCTTGTTTTCTTTATCTGTATCCGGACCCTGAAACTTCACTTTGCTTTGTGTGCACAAATATGCACAGGATATATAGAGGGTGTGTTCTGCTCCAAAGCATCCTCCTAAGTAGATGTATATCTGCCAAGTGTTCCCCCCTGAGGCTGTTTGTGGATCCATTACCCTTCGAATGGTGCCACTGACGAGGCCTAACCCTGTAGTCAGCACAATCCGCAGGTGCTTTGTCTGAAACTCTAGTGCATTAGAGCCTCCTGACGCTCTTTTCACTCCTGAGATGCACTTGTGAAATTTGGAACTTGTCGTATTATCCATGCACCTTTTAGACAGACAGCTGAAAATCTGTGAACTCATTATTCAGGTAAACACTTTGTCTTAAAAACTGCTTGTAAATGAAAGAAAATATGTGCAGGTATTACAGTTACAGGTGTGCAATGCTTTATATGATTGTGGAGGTTGACTTATGTTTCCTTGCTGAATAAACTTGGCAAAGTGGTAACGTGCCTTTTACAATATGTTGTCTGATCTGATAAATAATAAATTTGCGCTATGTTATAAACATACATTTAAAAATATTATGGTGAATGAAAAATGTCTCATGAAAGCAACTGCTTTGTTTTGCAAAATGAACTATTTCCCTTTAACTTTCTCTTGGTGATGCACTTGGTTGATGCCAGATTATAAATTAATGCAGATTACAGTGATAGTTCACTCAGTTTAAGGAAGGGCAGACAGTGACTGGTGTAAAAAGAAAATTCTGGCAGTTCGATGAACTGTGACTGGAGGAAATGTACATATAGAGATGAATAATTGACTACGACAGAGAGCTCATATTGACTGACAGATTCTATTATCTCAAATCACCTCTAATGGACCTGAAGAACACACACACACAGACACACACACAATGTTCTGGAGACAAGTGTGATGCTAAATCAGGCTGCCAATGTATTACAAAAACACACAAGCACACACAAATCAGATTTAGTCTATTGTTGAGTTGTTTAAAAATGAATGATGTGTTATGGACACATACATGTAAATTGCTTGCTACTGATTTAGTGTGTGTGTGTGTGTGTGTGTGTGTGTGAGAGGGTGTGTGTGTGAGGGTGTGTGTGTGTGTGTGTGTGTTACCCTCATTAAGTGTTGCACTGTAGAGCTGCTGCTGCACCCAGATATGCCATCCGTGGCTGATTAATGATGCTGTTGTGTGCATCCCATGTGCCAGGCCCACAGCAACAGGACACAGTTCCTGACTGTTTCAAAGGATTTTATGATTTCACACATAATTTCACAGTACTGAATTAAATATTTTGATACATAGTCAGGAAAGCAGGAGGCACACACCTCACGCAAAACTAGCTCTTTATTTCTTGTGCAAACAATGGCATATATATATCAAAGTTATTGATATTACTTATGGGGTTACCAGGTACAGTTAATACGCAGATATTTCAAAGAAAGTGACCTCAAGCATAGACCTCATTTTGAAACACCCTGGAGACCCTAAAAACTACAGACACAGTCTGACTTGACACAGATTTTGAGCCAGAGATCCCTATCTAAAAAAAAAAAAAAAGTTTCTTTATACAGTAGATAAAGAGATACACTGGGTCATTATGAGCAAAATCATGTATTATGTATGTCTCCTGTTTCTTCCTCTAATGTATGGAGGACACCAGAAGTCTTGATATGCAATTAAATAATAATAATGAATTGGACGATAGAAAGAGAAATTAATATCGAAAAAAAACCTTTTACAAATGAATATGTTACGTAAACAAATCCATATTTAATTCAAAAAGGACTGCGGTTCATGAATTGATAATGAATTGGACAATAGATAGAGAGATTCATATTATTTATTTATTTATTTATAGTTGAATATGTTAACCAAACCAACAGGACAAATTCAAAAGAAATGTGTGTATGCATGATGACATAAAATTGATATCTATATTTCTATAAAATAGGCCTAAAATAGACCTATGTTTGATTAATTTATGTTTATATCCCACAGCTAAACTTCAATTAATGCTGCTTAATATGGGTATTTTTAAGACGCCAGAAGAAATGTATAATAATGATATATTGTGTCATTCAATAAACGTATTTTGAACATTACAAATATAACATATTTTCTCATAGGTCCACCTTCCTTAGTGAAATTTGCTGAGACACATAATAACCCCCTGCTTTGGGAACCAGAGGACACCATTTCTCTGCACTCTCCTGCAGTTACACCTCTGCATGTGTGGGGGCGATAGAGCGCCCTGAGCCGCCAATTCAGCCGACGAAGAAGAAAACCGGCGCTGATTTTGAAGTTTGAAGAAGAATCTGCAAACTTTATCAGACAGGTGTGGCTCTCCTGCTGCTGCTGTGGGAATAAACCATCTAATCTCTGCTTTTAACATCGGACGCTGTTACATTACATGTCAGCCACACTACCACAGGAAACATATTGCGCAGGTAAGTGTTTTGTTTTCTTCTTTGAGCAGCGTAACGATAGTTAGCAAAGTAAACACCAACTTGCTAACGTTAATGTTAGCATGCCGTTAACGTCACCTCAGCCGCGGTAACGTTAAACCTGGAGCAACAATCATTTAGCTGACACACTTGAGAGATTTGTTCTGAACACAGTGGGGATAAAGTCATGGCACAGGCAAGTAGTTAACATTAAAATAGGCTCCGTTGTTTTTCTTTAGCTCTATAGCTAATGTAGGTGTCTGTTTCATTACACATGTTTCAAAGCTGACCTACTGACATAAATGTGTAGTGTCAGTAACGGGCTAATTCAGCACTAAGAACAATGTAAGACGTCAAGAAGACACAAGTAGATCAATATGAACTAGCCTTGTCATCCGTGACACTCATTTCTCCCTCCTAATGTGAGCAGCTGCAGTAGGACACGATGGAGTCGTCAGTGGTGAACCTGTACAACCAGTTCCAGAGTGTGAGAGCCCAGTTGGACTGTCTGAATGAGGGCATTGAACCACGTAAGTTATTTCCACACTGCGTTTTGGTATGTGCCACCTCTTTACAAGGCTGTGACATACAATGGAGTTTAAGTGCTTGTGTAGGGTTAGTGTAGTTAAGGTTGTCTGCTGTGGCATGGTGCTAATGTCAGTAGCAGTAATACTGGGTGCATCTCCATCCCAAAATGTGTCAATTGGTCTAATAAATTCTTCGCCACAGATGATGAATACAGAACTGAGTATGAGCTTTTGCTTTAGGAAGTAAAGGCTGATAGGGCCACAACTGCAGACCTGCTGTGGAAACTGATGGTGCAGCCCATGACACAAAGGGGGGTTAAAATGGCTATTGGGGTGTGGTAAAAATTTCCATTTCAATAGTCCAGATAATGCTGTCCATTTACATTTTAACTAACAGGAAGGCACTGTCACTCATTTGTTCACTCTACAGCAGAGGAGCACTCTGTCTTTTTGTCTTTTAAGGTAATGTGTAATAGTATATTGTACACAGCAGCAATACAATGATCTGTTTTTCCGTTGTCTTATGCAGAATTCCTCCAGATGGCACTGAATTTTGAGGAGTGCCGTAAGAAGTGGCTGCGGACAGGTGTTGAGCTGGTTTCCTGTAAAGAGGTGCTGGCTAAAACAGAGACTGAGAGGGGAGCCCTTGAGGTCAAACTAAAGCATGCCCGCAACCAGGTGGATGTGGAGATCCGCCGTCGACAGAAGGCTGAGGCAGTTTATGAGAAGCTGGTTGGTGCAACAGTGTTTATCTATGTTTATTTATAGCCTTGTGTATCTGCTCAGTTGCTTAAGAAATAAATAGAAGATTACGAGAAGGAACAATCTATAAGTTAATCCTTAGATAATGCCATTGGCCACTGCACTTAGTAAAGCTCAGCATATCAGTCACTGTATGTTAATATTTTTAGTCTAACTGATGATAATGCATGTTCTGCATTTCTCTGTGTTTTTCTTATATATGGAATTGTCTCCGTCAACCTGCTGGTTTGTGGTTGTAACAGGAACGTCAGCTGCAGCTGATCCGGGAGCTGCTGATATCAGAGAACAACAGTAATAGTGTCCACCTGAGTGAGGAGCAGCGCTCCGCCCTGGCCTTCCTCAGTGCCCACTCCCAGGCAGCACAGGCTGCTAAGGGCAACCTCAACTCCAGTCGAAGGTCAGATCCTCCTTGTCTTTTTCTGAAACAGCTGTAGATGCACCATTTTATTCAGAGAGTAAAACAGTTATTATGATTGCAGGCACTCATCTTACCACGCTGCCTCATCCTTTCTAGAACTGTGACTTATATTAAGGGCACTGTTGCTCTTTATTTAGCTAGGCAATACAGTGTCTGCCATTTAAGAGGTGCAACGTGTACAACGTAGGGAATTCAATATGTAAAATATAGCTCTTATAATAAATCTTGTATAATTCCACAGAACACTGTGTCATTCACCAGCTGACCATGGACACAGGAAGTACTTCAGACCTTAAGGTTACATGCTGACTCTAATCTATTTTACAGGTTAACTACCATCGACGAATCGGCTTCTTTACTGTCAGATATCAGCTATGACCAAACAGATGACTCTCTGGTATGTTGACCCATTTTCTGAAAAAGCTTCACAGTCATTTTTTTTTGGAAAACTGCTTACTCGAAGATTGTGTGACTTTGATAGTGTGACTTTGAGTGAATTATTCGTTAAGTTCATTAGGTACTGTGGTCTATCTCTCCACTTTACCATAGGACTGGGATTCCTCTGCAGTGAAGACCTTGAGACTGCGGAAACGCCAAAAACGAGTGAGTTATGCCTTCACTCATATTTTAAACAGACGCCTTCTTGCGTGCATTAATGATAAAATAATCTTATTTTTTGAAAAGGCAATTAGTAACTTGATTCATGTGTTTTTTATGCATCAACATAACCCTGTCTTGCTATTTGGTGTACAGTTTTCAGTGGTTAATCCGTAAAGTAAGTGGTTTTGAAAGTTTTTGTTCATTTTTATCCACAGCGTTCCTCCAGAAAACTCTCAGAGGTTCCTCCACAGGCAATGAAGAAACCACGCTCCACTGGGCGTGCATCAGACAGGGTAATGCTGACCTCTGCTGCTTAATGTACTTTATAACACTAAAATAGTTTGTCTGTAAAATAACTTTGGGTGATTAAGTCTGTTTTATTTTAAATGGCAGACAAATAAAATGGTGAAGAGTTTTTTAAGCCAACTTAAATGTTCATCAGTTTGGTTGAAAAGAGCATTATTTTTTTTTAAATATTCAGATGAATGAGTCTATAGTGGCCAAAACCACCATCACTGTGCCGGTGAATGGCGGTGCTGTTGAGGCTGTCTCCACCATTGAAGCTGTGCCTTACTGGACACGCAGCAGAAAGAGCGGTGAGAACTTTGCAGATCATCTGTGTCATTCCTATTTTAGGGACCTTATGACAAAAAACAATAACATTTATCAGACTGTAAGCAATGTATGGTTAAAAAAAAAGACATTTCATCAGATGAGTTTCTTTACTGGTTTTGGGATTTCACCAACAAGTGATTGCATCTACAGTTGCACCAGCATGGGCTGATACAACCACTACAGACCAATCTGAGACTGCCAGTGAGGCTCCCAGCACACCAGTATCAGATTTCCCAGCTAAGCGCCGAACCGCCAGAGCTGACAGAGGAGGAAAGAAGCACCACTTCATCCCCAAAACAGTAAGACTCTGTGCCTATTGATGTGAGCGTTAAGTGTTTTGGATTTGGACTGTAAATCTATCCACTGGCATCAACACTACAAGCCGGTTCGCCTTGTTTAAGTGCTACTACTGTGTTCCCTTTATCACTAAGGTTATCAAGTCTGAGGTCTGTGTACCATGTGGAAGAAGAACAAAGTTTGGCAAGTTGTACCTTCGCTGCCAGGACTGCAGGATTGTGACCCATCCAGAGTGTCGTGACTGCTGTCCCCTGCCGTGTAATCCCACAGCTGTTAGCACTCCCATCAAGAACACAGAGGTACATTTTTCTCATTGCTTTAAGGCACACTACACTATTTTTCATCATTTTATGTTGAGATGAATCATATGTATTTTGTGTGCAGACCACCCTGGCAGACTTTGCTCCAGTCACCTCCCCGATGATCCCAGCTTTGGTTATCTACTGCATTAAGGAGATTGAACACAGGGGCCTACACGAGGTGAGACAGAATTTATTAAGGTCCTTGTTTACTTGTCACCTTCAGGTTATGCTCTGATCCTTTTCCCTTGAGCGATTACAATAGATAATTTCTCTCTAATTAGTTATCTTGTTCAGTAGTACGGTATCACAGGCAGCCAGACAATGAGAGCTGGGTTCTTTTATCTTTTCCTTGCCCCAGGTTGGCCTGTACAGAGTCTCTGGCCAAGAGCGCATGGTGAAAGAGCTGAAGGAGAAGCTGATTAGAGGAAAGACTCTGCCTCCACTTCACAAAGTGGACGACATTAACGTCATTACCGGTGTCCTCAAAGACTTCCTCAGAAACCTCCCAGAGCCACTGCTCACCTTCCACCTCAACAAAGTCTTCATGGAAGCAGCTGGTGAGTTTCTGAGGCATGTAGAATCACTTGCTGTATCTGCAGTGGCCTTTATCTGTCTGAATGTAACATTGTTTTGAAGATCAAGCTTTTTAAATTGAGGGATTCAAGGTGCTATTAAATGACTGGTGTTAATGTTGTTGTAGAAATCCAGGATGATGGCAACAGTCTCGCCATGCTGTATCAGGCCATCAGTGAGCTGCCTCAACCCAACCGAGACACTCTGGCATGCCTGATGATCCATCTGCAGAAGTAATTTCCTTTACATTTAAGCAGTGCTATAAAGCTTTTTGTTTCATCCTGTTCTTTCTCCCATCTGCTCCCATTACCTCCCACCCATTAGATGGGAGAAGTGTAAGCAACTACTTGTAGGCCAGAGGCACTTTTGTCCAAATTGTATGAGGTTTGAGAGCAAGCACGTTGTAACCTCCTACCCTTTGGCGGTACAGATCAACCTTCATTTTAGTTAACACTGTGACATTTTCTACGTCTTCTTTTATCCAGGGTCTCTGAGTGTGTGGATACCAAGATGGATGTGAACAACCTGGCGAGGGTGTTTGGCCCTACTCTTGTGGGTCATGCTGTTCCTGACCCAGACCCTATGACCATCCTGCATGACACGAACAGACAACCAAGGGTAAAGTGAATGAGAGTAAAAGAATATTTGCTCTGACTATAAATTACGTCCAGAGGGTTTGGGGTTATAAAGTACGACATAGTTGGAGTAGATGGATGTGTGTGCTTTTGTTAACTTCAAGATCAGTGTTTCTGTTCTTAAGATTCTGGGTTTCACTGCAAATACTGGATTTAATTTATTTCTTTCCAGATTATAGAACGCCTGCTCAGTATTCCAGCAAACTACTGGGGCCAGTTTGCTTATCCAGATAATGCAGGCATGGACGATGTTCACAATATCGATACTTCAAACTACCAAGGTAAATCACAGAGAGGGGATTACCAAGAATAAATGTTTTAAATGTATGGCATGACTATAAGGCGATGTGTTCTGTTTCATTTAAATGAACTGTTTGTCCACAGATATCACAGATAATAGATTAAAACTAACTTAAAAATCAAGCATTTGTACTCAGCATCCTTGGTTGACGAATATCAAAATCCACTGTGTTAAACTAAGAATATGTTGATCTTTAATTTATTTATAGTGAGCATATTGGGACCAGTGACGACCCCAGAGCACCAGATGATGGCCAAAACACCCTCCTCCAGCTCTCTGTCCCAGCGCATGAAGCAGACCCTCTCCAGCACCACCTTGTAAGCCCACTCACACTCTCACACACACTCACAGTCTGTGACTAGAAAAACCAGGCCCACATTCTTCAAACATTACTTGGCTTAAATGAGGTTATAAATAGCCATAACAAATTATCTTGTTAATTGGAATCTAGCTATCTTTTTTCAGTGAAAGCAAGATGGGAATAGTGTTAATTTTATCAGCTTTTTTTTTTTTTTTTTAAATGTAGTATTTAGTCAGCTCCATTCTGTTTTTTTAATCAAGTTTTAGTTTACTTAAAGTCTGGGTATTTAAGTCTTGTCTCAATTCAAAGAAAACTATTGTAGTATAGTTTTGATCAATGGAAACTGTTGACATTTTAGTCTTTTTTTAGTCATCAGATTACTCATCAGTTACTTCCAGTCCTCCTGACTGTATGTTGCTGGTGTAGTCCTAATATGGCGTATGTGGCACAAACAAGAATGCTGCATTAAAAAAAGTTTAAACTATTTAGTCTCCTTTTTATCCACAAAAATAGAGATTTTAGTAAAGTTTTTATTTTCTTAACTACACTCAAGTCTCGTCTTTTGTCGTCAACAATGTTGCATATTGATACAGTCACAGTTAAAGGAGATGTCCAGTATTTTGTACTTTGAGCCCCATTCCTGCATTGACTTCCTATAGGAAGCCTCATTGTCCGTTGGTAGTAATCTGCCACGGGAAACAGAAAGGGGGTTGTTTACGACAACCTTCACAGTACGAGGCCTTTGAACGCAACGCCAGCCTTCTTCTTCTGCTTCTTTCTGTCTCCCATTAAATTGCAATCATTTCCTGCTGGTTGGCGACACTCAAGTAAATTATCACCATCAAGTGGGCTGGAGTGTATAACGCTTCAGGGTCAAATGAATGATCAAGCGGAAGTTTACACACGGGTGTGAGGCAGCTGAAAAAATAGTTCCACAATCAAGATGAATAGCGAAAACAGGGATGGAAA
>JAPZEB010000012.1:26511437-26522544 GCA_029783705.1 Chaetodon striatus | reverse complement strand
ATATTTTTTCTGTTAAAGGGTTTTTTGGGGGGAGTTTTTCCTTATCTACTGTGAGGGTCCAAAGGACAGAGGGATGTCGTATGCTGTAAAGCCCCTTGAGGCAAATAGTGATTTTTGATATTGGGCTTTATAAATAAACTAAAACTGAACTGAACTGCAATCCATCTAATAACTGAAAAATTTCACTTGGTGCGGTGAGGGGATCCAGATGATCCATCCTCTGAGAACCATACATGTCTGTACAAAGTTTTGTGCCAGTTCATCCTTTAGATGTTGATTTGCAGGTGATTCCAATGACAATACATCCAATTACTCTCAAGACATTTCAATAAAAAGCAAAAAAACGTAACCTCCTTGTGGCACCAGAGGAAAGGTCAGGGGATCGCCCTCTTAGCAATCTTGGAACCTGTTGGCTATCAGCCTCATGACGATTTAGCTTCTAGGGGCAACAGCCCATGTTTTGAGGGTTCTGGTGAATCCAGCAGATATCTGAATAACAGACTTCCTCTGCCATGTGCCAGCCTGTTTACAATCCAATTACATGAGACGCAAGAATGGAGTTGGAGTTGATTTTGCACTAATCTAAATCTAATCTAAAAGATATCCACATATGAATGCAGATATATTTTTAAAAACTAATAAAAAGCTAAATCATCACCAGACAATAGCTAGTGGGTTCTGAGATTGCGTTCTGCCTGTTTTGCTCTCCACCAACGCCTGCTCGAACGAAAATGATCAATCCTACTCGGGCTAGAAACAGAAACCAGAATGCTTCCATCACCTATAGATTCTGCATACGTGTGCAGGTAACTGTTTATAGAGATTACCCGATCAGAACAACTCATCCTCTTTGGACCACAAGTCTTTGTACAAATGTTCGTGTAAATCCATAAAATACTTGTTGAGATATTTTGGTTTGGATCAAAGTGGTGGACCCACCAACAGGCTGACATTGTCCTCCCTTGAGCCATGGCGCTAGCTTTGCTAAAAATAATTCTTCAAAGAATAAAGACCTTCAGTTGTAAGTTTCCTGCTAGCAGAGTGACACCATGGCCTGTTTGGCAGCATTGAAGGCGTTGGTGGGTGCATTCGCATCCACACATGCACACCATTGACTGCTGCCATTGTTTTCATGATTTATGTATTGTTTTTAGAAACTGAGCTTTCACATATGGATGCACACACACACACGCGCACACACACACACACACACCTGAAATACCTGGACGCATGCAGTGGGGCGTTTGTGTGTCCCCTCCTGCATGAGTGCATCTGAATTCATGTAATTGAATGTGAATGTGTGTGCACGGGTGCATGATATGGAATAGTGTCAGAGGAGCTGTGGGCATGAATGGCTGAGTGTTTTCTAGTGAATGTGTGCAGCGACCATGTGTGCAGGTATGTGTGTGCCTCTGCCTCAGAGTTTGGGATTGTTTTTTCTGCATGGATGGACACAGCTATAAATACTGTATATATACCATATATGATATACTCATATCTTCTAAACCTCACAGTCCCAAATCTCATCTCTTTTGTAGTCTCTTTTCATGAGCTTCACTTGCAGAATATCACTGGCATCACCAAGTGGTTTTGTCAACTTGGTTGAACCTCAGCAGTATTAATAAAGCATTATTAAGTAATCTGCTGTTAATGATCTGGACCTCCTCTCATGATTGTTCCCCACAGTAAAAAAAGACACAGATACCCTTAGGTCCTTGTCTAAACTCGGGTCACTGCTGCTACACACTGAGATCATTTGCTGTATTTAATCACTTTTTAAAACACTTTTCAACATTCAAACTGGCATTAAAGTCCACAAAAATATTTAAACCTGAGCAAATTTTTCAAATGCTTCTTGTGATTTTTCTCTTTGGCCACTAGAATGCACTGTTGCACCCTGTAATCCACCTTGGTGTCACGAAGCAGCTCTACAGTGCCTGAACACACCCATTAATTTCACCCATCTCCACAACTCTATCATGTACGGTTCCCCTGTGGTTGTTAGATTATGGGAGTGGTACAGTGTTGTCAGTATTTGTATCATTTGCACCAATGAAGCTTTAATTTGAATTGATAAAGTTTTACTTTTACTGTGGCAGCCTGCTCAGGTGACGGGTATTAACATCTTCCTCCCCTAGATTTCACCTCTGGGGGGAAATAGTAAATTGGATGGATGAGAGTTCATACATAAATGTAAGTTGAACAGGGAGCAGTCTATGTTGGAGCCATATCACACATGTAAGTCACATGTTCCTGGTTTCATCTTAACTGTAAGGTTGACAGCCGTTTGCATTTGCATTGCATTCTCCTTTTCTAACACCCTGCATGTGTTAGTTGATACCTGTCACTAAATGTTCCACAGCCAGCTGTCGCTATTGTCAGTTTTCTTGTGATCTCATGTTCTCGCTGAAAATGCAGGGCAAAGTGTGTGAACTGGTAATAAATTGTGAATTGGCTCTGAATGTGCTGCACTGTGTTGTGACATATAACAAATTTAATAATACCATTTAATTAAAATGTATCTTTTTGTTTACAGTGTTAGTTTCAGATCAGCTTGTTGTGATACATGAGCACATAGTTCATTTTTGTGACGGTCTCTAAATTTGCAGCACTCTGATACTGATTACTGAAGTGGAGTCAAAGTCATCCCACTTTTGTTATAAGGACACACAATGTTATTCCTCCTCTTTAGATTCTGAATTATGGTAAAATAGTATAATGATTTGATGTCTCATTTTTGTGCGGGCAACAACCCAACTCATCAAATTTTGCCACTTTTCAGTGGACCTTGGCGTCAGATACCGACACACAGAGGCACCCCGTGTGGCGGTATGTTATGCACCGGACAGTGGCAGTTTGTGACACTGCCGGCAACTACCGTGGTATAAAGATCGAGAAAATCTATACAGGACAGGCATATGGTAAGGTGAATGGGCCAAACAAACTCCTGTCACTGTCACCTGGGAGCCCCCTGTTTGTTTCTCATGTGAAACCAAAAGTCATTGGGTTGTTTTAATAAAAACACAGTGTGCTAGTATGTGTAGTACGCTATGCCTGTGACTTATGTCACACAACATAAACCATGTCATGTCATGTGACATTATGTTACCAACAGCCAAATGTATTTTAAGCCAAACCATGTTTGTTTATCCTAAACCTAACCCTGAGCTTTTATCGCCTAAACCTGAGGAAATAAACCTGAAAACAAGGTGTTTTATCTGCCTTTTAAGTTTATTTTGAAAAATACTGTATGCATTTGTGTATTTTGAATAGACACAAAGCATGTATCGAGCATAAATTCACACGCTTTCCCTGAATGTCCAAAACAGATGCAGGAAGGCACCTAGTGCATCATATTTTTATGTGTGGGGCCACTGACAAAGAAGCAGTATTTGATTAGTTGGGATGAGAACGTGTTGATATATGAGTGCAGAATGGCTGTGAAACACAAATATACATAAAAAGAAAACACTTAGGCTATGTTAAAACTGCATATTCTCACAGTCTCACTCCCACCTTGTCATATTGACATTTGGTCATGGACCTTCCATGCCCACATATGACGTGCAAGATACCCTGGGTGTAGTTCTGCCTGTTACATACATTGTCTTCTTTCAAAATACACTTCTGTTTCCTCAGGAAATTTAAAGTTTACATACAGTCTCTTTCAAAATAAACACACTACATTGATACAACACCTCGAACTGACTTTTTTTTTCCTTCAACAACTAACGCACGTGGTTAGGTTTAGGAAAAAAGAACAGGGTTTGTCTTTGTAATCTTATGGGACACAAACACCACTTTCCTAGGTGAGGGTCAGGGTTTGTTGGACCCACCCACCCTACTCAGACTTTTGCTGCCTCAACTTCTGTTCTTGTCTCGCCGCGTTTCCCCCGACACCGCTGAGCACCATTAAACTATACTGTAACAGCGACATTAAAGGGCTGCTTTTTTCATCAGTGTCTGATGCCACAAGTCACTGCCCAAACGCCAAATTTCAATGACATCGGAGTGAGACCGGGTTGGATTTTGGGACATGTAGCAGTGAGGTTGCAAGACTGAGACTTCTGCCGTGTGCCAAGCGTGTAGGTGGAAACACATGAATAGCCCTTTCTAGAGCCAATGTTTGATTTGTGTGTTCTGGGCCACTGTAGAACAACGAGACAGTCAGCGTGAGAGAAGACCTGCTCCATTTGTAGATATAAACGTCTCATTTTAAAGTAACAAAAACACAAGGATTCCTAATTTCAGGTTATTATAGACTAATTAAAAATGTGCCAATAGATGCTCCTAAATCCTACACACCGGACCTTTAAGACAGACAGTATGCACTGTTATTTGTTTATCTAGACATCACTAACATCTTTGCATGGTGACAATATGAAAGTGTGAGAAATGGGGGTCCATCATTTTCCCCTCCAAACAAACATGCTGTGAAGTGTGATTGTTTTGAGGTGCCTGCAAAGTGCCAGTGGACAGTTTATCTCGGCGTCTCCCTGTGGACTGATGTTCTCCATGTTGTCCTCCATAAGGCTCTGATAAAGGCAGCACGGATTCTCCTCAGCACTTCCATCACTCTAGATTTGGCATCATTGTTGTTGGTTGCATCCCGAGTGACGCAAAAGACACTTTGAAATCCAATTTGAGAATCTGGACTGGAATAGAATCGCATTTCAAACCACCTCCAAATATGGTTTGGATCTGATTTGCAAAAACCGTATTTCATGTGGGTTTTTGCCGTCCAGACTTTCTAAAATCAATCTGGATACAATATGGATAAGCCAAAAAACAGATTTAGGCTGGCAGTCTGAACAAGTCCTAAATACAACTCGCCAGTTGCACCATTGACTCCTCACAAACACAAACACCTGCTGCTTTTCAATTAGCAGCAAGGCTTCAGGAATAAAAGGTGAGCTCTCCATTTATGTTGTTTTTAAAGGGTGATGTTGGAAGAGCCATGTGTATGAATACAATCCCCATGAGCCCACAGCCCTTTTATACAATCAATGGAAGAAGCATGCGGTGATGTAGCTGGTGAAGCATACCAAGGCTGCCTTCATCATGCCAGGCGATACTTTCCCTGCTGTTTGGTCAGAGAAACCGTTGCCTGTGATGTCAGTGAGGTCCTGTGGTCAGACAAAAACAAAGAGCAGGATGCAGCCTTATTTAAATACTGCAATTGTACAAACACATACAGCATCAATGTGCAACAGTTGAATGTATGTTAGGGAAAATAAAAAAGACTGAAAAGGTTGAGCACATTAGAGCTCAGCTGATTCTTGCCAATCAATATAACACAAGATGTGACCAACCTGGTTCAAGACCTTAATAAAATGTTTCTCTTTTCAGTTTGTGTTTGGAGCTGCATAAAGATGAGCTGTTTAAGATTTCTGTGAAAAGGATGTAATCAAATTGACCTATAATTAGTTTTTATACACAGTGAAAGGTGACTAATTAAATACATGTAAAGAAATTTGGCCTTTATTATGTCTATTTAGTCTGCTTAGAGGCTGGCTCATAACAAGACCTAACTTTAGACTATGCATTTCCTCAAACCAAAATTTACTTCCTTCCTTTTAAAGGCATGCGGGTAAAACCCTCAGAGCAGCAGCATATGAGGCAGTGTCGAGACCATTGGCATAGTCAGAGCAGCGGCGAATATCAGCCCAAACCTTCTCACAGCAGTTCACAATGGCGCACGAGTTGGAGCTTGGTGACTACGCCACTATACACGAGCTCCAGGGAAGCGAAACAAAAAAGGCAGGCACTAAGCAGCCAGGTAAGAGCAAAACTAAGGAACAATCAACAATGATCGGATTTGTTGCTCAGATCATCAACCTAAATGAACTTTGTTTTTTAAAAAATGTTTAGAAAGAAAGACTTACATCAGAAAACTTACATCAAAGTGGGATCAGATTTTGGAGGGGGCCAGTTTGTAGTGTCATTATCCTGACTTGCATAATGATCTCCTGAACTGTGTGTGTATTGTGCACAGGTATGACGGCCACAGAGAGAAGACTTCTCAGAATTGGGATTTTAACTTTAGGAGTGTTGTGTATCGTACAAGCCACTCTCAATATCTCGCTGCGCCTTGCCTGTAAGTTGTGAACACCTGTATGTTTTCTTTTCTTGTAAATGCAAGATAAGTCACAGCACATGTTGTAATGTATTCCACTGTAGGACGTTTTGCAATCATGACCTGCAATTTCTGCTTTTTCCAGTTAATTCGAAAAAAGAAACCACAGATCAGTTTCTTTTCAATGGCTCCATAAAGGCAGACGTGCGTGAGGCTGACCAGTCTCAAGAGAATTTAACTCACTCATGTATGCACTACAAGTACATACTGAGAACACTACAGGAGAAATATGATGCCTTGGTAAAAGAGAGAGATAAATTACGTGGCGATGACTCTTTCCTGGATTCTGGGTCTGGTATCATGGAAGAATTCTCACCATCACGAGATGAGCTGATGATGTTCGGTTCAGAGCACATTCAAGCCTCAGGAACAAGGATATAGAGCTTCAAGCACTGTCCACTGTTGCCAGCTAAAATGACAATATACTACAGCCTATGTGTTTGCCAAGTGCCGTCATTAAATGTGTCCTGCATGGTCCTTTACATCAGGAGACTTCAACTACTGTCACACTGTGGAACCTCAGTTGCATAGAGGGACAATACATACCATATTATGTGATGTCATATCTTTGGGTTGTCAGGACGTGCTGCACAATTGCAATCAGTTTAACATTTTATCGCTAATTTATTTCTACTCACAGTGAACTTAAACTGTAAATGCAAATTAAAATATTGGACATTGAAACACTGGTACTGGATATAAAGTAATAATATTATTATAATATTATTTACTGACCATTAGGTGACATGCCATCACATTCTCATGCTATCCCTCTATGAAGCTGTCCTCCTGGTTGAATACTGCCATAGTCAATGTTTTTCTCTTAACAATAGACAGGGGTGGGTAGTAACGCTTCACAAGTAATGCACATAAGTAAAACAGTAATTTTATTAATGTTTCTTTTTTAAATTTGTACTTCTACATTTTACTTAAGTATATTTTTAAGACAGTTATGTATACAAGAGGAGCACTGTTGCCATGTTTAGCTGCCTGGATGAGAAAGAAGCACCGCCTGTCTTTTGATCATGATGTGGTGATGATGGAGAAATACCCAGAATAAGAGGCTGCTTCCACACAAATTTAAAAAACATCAACAGCTACATGATGAAGTCTTTGCTGTGTTTACCAAAAACCACTGAGACCTTTGCTTTTGAAACTCCTCTTCTAACCTCAACCAGCTCATTGACGTGAGCTGCACATACTGTGGGTGGAAATGTAGTTAGCTGGCTAAGGTCAGATATGTTTATATTTCATGTGTAATGGTAATCTTTGATGTTATGATAAGGAAGATAGGGACATAGAGGAAGAGATGGAGAGAGAGGAGATTGTTCATATCTCAGTTGTGTAGGCTTATCTGTTTGATTAGACTATCTGCTCTGCGTCATTAAAAAAGTTTTATCAACAAGTGCTGTTTTTTATTATTTTGCACTGGTCCTGTAAAATTTTCAAATAGAAAGTAACTTGTACTTTGAGAAGGTTATGAACCAAGTAGTACTATTTTACTTTTACTTAAGTTGGTTTCTCAAATGGTAGTTTTCACCTTTATTTGAGCAATTTTTAAGAGAGTAATGTACTTTTACTTAAGTATAGATTTTCATTACCCACCACTGACAATGTATCAAATGTCTGTGCGAGAGGTCACCTTTTGTCACACAGAGAACGATCACTATTATTATTAAACTCTGCAATCCTCGCCTGCACTGTGCAGCTTTGTGGTGTCTTTCAGTTCATTGTTTTGCATTCACGGCTCCATCTCTGCTGGATGTGTAAAAAGTCAACCAATCTTACAAAAAGACAACCGTTTTTTTAAATTAACTACATTAACTTTAAAAGGTGATATTTTGATTTTGTTTATAGAACATACAAACAAACAATGAACGCAGGTTCAAATAAACATTTATCTAAGACTGTGGTATTGCTGTAAAATTGCACCTATTAAAGTCCATTTCCATTTGTTTTTTAAATTTAAACCTTACGATATGAATTATTATTTCCTTTTTTTTTTTTTTTAACTTATTGAGTACTATGGAATTTCCTGTAATTTTTTTATTTTTAAAAGTGTCTGTCACATCACTCTTTGCCACAGAAGTGAGAAGGGAAACTAATAAATACTGCTTAAGTCATTTTTTTGTGGTTTTGGACTCACTTCCTTTTAAAATACATCCACACAATTCTGCTTAACCAACCCGTTGTCTCATCCGGTATAGCAATGTCAGTCACAAAACATATGTTATGAGTAATTTTTGGAAACACTCTGTTAGTGTGGAAGCAATTTTATAGAACACAACTCAGAACAAATTTAAAAAGGGACATAAAAACATCAAGACATGCAAAAACATAACTTAAATGGCAAGATATATTAATACATAACTACAATAACTTGTACTTTTTATAGGTCTGAGTAACCAGACAGTTTACACACACACACACACACACACACACATGCACACACACACAACGCTATAACACTTTCATAGGTGTGAGAAAACAGGAAGGTTTGTCATTCATGAAGTGGTGCACCACCGCTGTTGATTTTTTTTTTCACCTTAGCTCTTTAAAAACTACCATTATATTATTTTGCGTGCTTCATATGATAACATAACAATACACAATTTATCGTGTTATACAGTGAAACGTTTCACCTTATAACGTGATGACTTACATTGTTATAATGTGAGACTTATGTTTGAATAAGGGAACAGTGTGCGGAGAACGGATAAACTGAGGAATATTGCTCATTTACATGAATGGTTTTAAGTTCTACTTCATGCTTGGGTTGAGACATGGCGAGATTCCGCTGTCAGGAGCACAGTGGATGATATTATGATAAATATACATACACCTGGCCGCATTTTCCTGACCGAACCCGACCTGAGTCCGAGACAATTCTAACCGAGCCCAGCCCCAAAAGCTGTGAACCTAGGGGAAACTCTGCTCACACACTTCAGCGATCTTACAAATAAATCATTTCATTCATAACATTATCACAGGCCGAGTTTCATGTGCATTTTATTTTTTGTGGGTGGTATGAAATGGCTAAAATAGCTTAAACACGAACGTGTCTCTTTTGTGTGCTTTTCATTTTTATGACGAGGGATAATGTTTTTGCCCAGGGGCGTCATTTAGGCTAGAACCGCCACTGTTTAGGGGCGATGTAGAACTTCAGCTCCTGTATCTGATGGGCTTCCTCTGATCCCTCCATGAGGTGTGGACTGAAAGTAGGGGTGTGACACAGGATAGCTGCTATAGACCAAGCACTTCCCAAAAAGCCCCTGCATACATAAATCTGGAAAGGTTGTTACTGAGCTAACCTTAATTGGCTAATTTGAATTATAAAATTAGGTTTTGCTATTTTCTTCCTATATCAAAGGCAACCTCCATCACATGGGAACACGCACTCAGTGAGTGGAGCGTAGAGGAGCTTTCACGTCATGCTTGGAGTTGTTCAGCATGTTCTTTGTTGTCGCTGTCCAAGCTGTAAGCATGCACATGAACGAGCAGGTAAATAAGGATTTATCATTGCAAATCTGATCTTTGTAGCTGTGGTTATACTCGCCACTAATCCAACATCACTCTGTGCAGTACAAGAATGAGAGAATGGCTTCTCTGAGTCAATTAATTCTCCTTTGTCTACAAACTTTGTTGAGATCACAGAGTCTTTCTTCGCTGATAGGTTTGTCAAAGGT
Organism: Chaetodon striatus; assembly: GCA_029783705.1. Classification (NCBI taxonomy): domain Eukaryota; kingdom Metazoa; phylum Chordata; class Actinopteri; order Chaetodontiformes; family Chaetodontidae; genus Chaetodon; species Chaetodon striatus. The sequence continues at coordinate 26,512,722 of JAPZEB010000012.1, read as the reverse complement.
AAACTGACAGAAATGAGAGCTGCAGCACATTCACTCATCATTTCTCATTAACACTGCTGGCTTTGTTTTAATTAGCCGCTGTGACTGACACCTGTGTTCCTGTGACACTGTATTCCAGGCTGGTTTTATCCTCCTTCCCAGCTGTTGCTTGTCAATCATCCTAAAGTTGTCTCTTGTCTCTATCTCTCAAAATAGAACCACATGTGTAAAGCTGCCTGCGCTGCACGGTGGCCCTCGGTGGCAGCGAGGAATAAATGTTTGATTTCCTTCCCTTTTTTTTAGCTTAATGACTTTGTTGCATAGAAAATGTATAACGTGTCCACTGAATGAATGAAAAGCTTGTCTTTATGTGCTCACCACACCAAACACCATAAACACACAACACTAGAAACAATACAAATCAATACTGCAAAATGTCACTTATAAGCCCCACAATAATTTTCTACCTGCAACTGATGTTAAATGATTTATTCATTTTAAGAGTTGTGCTTAAACTGTTTCTGTTTTTCCTAAATTTGAAGTGTGGGCAGAATGAGACACAGTGTGGTGTGAGGGCTGGTAGCTGCACCACCTGTTTACACTGCAGTTGTTTTGGCCCAGTAAACACCTTATTCCCTTCACTAATGTAGCTGCAGGAAAATCCTCCTGTTACATAAAGTGCAGTTTTAGAGTAATTGTGTTGTGATAGGTGCAACTTGACTTGTTGACTATTGATACTGTAGATTTTTTTGACAACTGACAATGATTTTCAGTTTTTTGTTAATGTACAATCTCTACATATGATAACTGAAGCATCCACGCAACTCTGCTTAACCAACCCGTTGTCTCATCCAGTATAGCAATGTCAGTGGCGAAACATATGCTATGAGTAATTTTGGGAAACACTCATATCGAAGCAATTTTAGTTTTATATAATTAGCCCTTTTGTAAGTTTTCTGTGATCAAATTTTATTATGTCTCCTTGCTGGAGTGGTAAGTTAAAACACAATTATGTTCATAATTAGGTCAATTAAGCCAAGTTAATATCATTTATACAGCCTAATATCACAATTAAGGCGGCACAGTGGTGTGGTGGTTAGCACTGTTGCCTCACAGCAAGAGGGGTCCTGGGTTGATCCCGGGTGCGGGAGCCCTTCTGTGCACAGTTTACATGTTCTCCCCATGTCAGCGTGGGTTTTCTCCGGGTACTCCGGCTTCCTCCCACAGTCCAAAGACATGCAGCTTAATTGGTGACTCTAAATTGTCCGTAGGTGTGAATGTGAGTGTGAATGGTTGTCTGTCTCTA
>JAPZEB010000012.1:26467968-26479971 GCA_029783705.1 Chaetodon striatus | reverse complement strand
CAAATACCTGCTTGTGATGCCTCCCGGTTCAGGTAGGATTTCTTAATGGCTGCCAGGGGCTCTTACAGTCTTTCTAAGGCAAAAGGTAATTACAGGTAAAGGGAAAATTAATTTTAAGTACCTACACGGAAAGATATTGCAGTTGAGAATGTCGTTCAAAGTGTCCATTTAGTGTGTCTGCTATTTTTGCAGGAAAAGTTGGCTCTGCCCTTTTTATTACTGACACATTTGAACTTCTCTTTTTCTCTCTGGTTGTAATTATTAGGATGTTCCCTAAAAAAAAGCCTCAGAGATGCAAAGAAAGAGAAGAGAGATTTGAAACATTTACTCACACGGGGTGCCATGGTAACCATTTGGTTATAATTTAATGTCTCTTTGTTGTGCAGCTGCTGAATAGAAAGAGGAACTCACCGCTGAAAGGCCGTTCATTGCACCGCTGGATGAATTCTAATAATCTGTCGTCGCTTTTTCTCTGTTCTTTATCCTGTATCCTTCAAACCCCCACGCACTCAGCTCTCCCTCGTTCACTCGGCTTTGTAAAAAGGGTCAAAGAGCAGCCTCATCAAAGGGTCATTTGTGAGTCTCAATGGGGAAGTAGGTTTGCTCCTTTCCTTAATGGGCCCGGCTCAACAGAAGCATTTTTGAGGGACCATGGAAAGGGTTTTATTCCCAAATGGAGCTTTATGAAAGGGTACAATGAAATCAGGGAACTTTGTTTCCTATTGGTGGGTGGTGCCCGTAGAGGTGACTGAATTGAGTGTGTCACCACAAAAGTGTGCTAAGAGGCACTTCAGAGCAGTGATGTGTTCACTTATGGAAAAAAAGAAAAATGAACAACAGGAAGGGCGGCTCTAACGACTATTATGTAGTGAAAATATTTGGCACAAAGTATGAAAATAATGATTTAATGGGGAACACCACCTAAATTAAGAATTCCAGTCACATGAGCTACTCTCTCTCAAAGCCCAAAAACCATGGAAGTAAATCTCAATGATGTCATCAACTGTTAAGTCTGAAGCTGCTCTATAGACAGTGAATGGGAGCTTGATTTTGTGGAACCACATAATGTTTTTATTTTTATTTTTATCTTTTATGAGCTTCATCCTTTTGTAGTGTTTTCATTTATGGAACAGAAAATATCCTTATGTAGGCTGTATCACTGTGACGTCACACTAACAATGGCTCCGGGGTAGACAACTGGCATTTGATTTCAATTGCAGAGATAAGTGAAACTGGCAGACTTGTTTATTTCTGTTGTCATTTTCAGCTGTGATTTTGAAAGATAGATAGTTAAACCTGGTGGTCTGACCTATCTCACTATTCTACTGTGATTATTTTTTAGACTGTGGCACATTGCTAACATCTCTAATAAACCAAATCTACTGGCACGCGATAGATAAGCGGGTACATCAAAATCACTTTAAGTGCCCACTATATTTGGAATATTTTAACCTCTTTACTGTACTGTATGCAAACGTTAAATTTCCTGTGGAAACAGAAGTGTATTTTGAAAGACAATAACACATGTAAAAAGCAAAACTTGACATGACGTCCCAGAACGACAACAACTAACACACCCAGGGTACCTTGCACATTGAATCTGTTCGTGGAAAGTCCATGACCAAACATCGATATGTGATGAGGTCAGAGTGAGAATGTGTTGAGAAAACGACTTCAGTTCCCTGTTGGAAAGGGCTTTCTGATGGCAAGGTTAAGCACACACGTGAACTAATTTTTATGTTTTATTTTTTTTCGCAGGACCTCTTTTTAGTCGCTAAAACTAACCAATTCAGCTGGCATTAGCTTAGCGCTGTTTAATTTTATTTCTGTGACATGTTTTTTTTTAACCCAGAAGTTATTGTAAACAATAACATTGTGATTCAATACTCAGAACATTCCCCTGTGTGCTCTCATTGTCATTTATTGCATCTTTCCCAATTCACTGTCGACAGAGCAGCTCCCAACTATACCCAGTGACATCAGAAATTTGACTTTTAGCACATTGAGTTTTTGGACAGTTGTTCATATTTACTAATATTTTTGGACTCTCTTAGAACATTTATGAATTTAAAAAATGGGTGTAGTTCCCCTCTGATAGCACATACCTATTAAAAATAGACACTGCAAGTAGGCTGATTTTACATTGTCGTACATGGACGCATGATCACAGCAATCACCACATAAAGTTTATTTCCTTATATCATTACCACAAAGTCATTTACTCATTTACAAGAATACACACTCACGCGGGCACATCCACACACGCCAACAGCACCTCAGGCAACAATAATCAATTAGAATATCCTGGCAAAGGCTGGCTGCACCATGTAAATGATTTGATACAAATGAGCTTTTCCTAATTAAACGGTCTAATTTGCTAAAAGGGGTGTGAGAGGGAGGTTGGCGCTGGAGACAGCTGAAATGCAGAGCAACAACAAAATGCCCCAGGTGCAGCTGAAGATGATAAATGTTAGTAAAGCTGTGTGTTTTTGAAATGAGCTGTTACAGGAACATTACACGTGCATTTGTGTTTTATAGGGTATGATTTATTTCCTGCAAACTCTGTTGTAAGGATAAAAGAGATACTTTCATTATTGTGTGCAAAACCAGCAACAGACAATATAAACACAGTCTGTGTTTGAGGTCAGTGAGATTCACTCTGGTATGTGCTCAGCAAAAACATCAAGACAAGTCCAGCTGATCTAATTTTAACGTCTGAATCCCAATTAAATGTATTTCCTTCTAAAAATACTAATAATTAAAGACAAATGAATAAAAACTTTGTTTACCTTTGAGTCGCAGATTTTCCCAAAGATACAAATACCTGTCGTGTGTATCTCTTCATCAGTTGTCTTCTCTTTCTTCTCTTCTTTTTATTTCTCAAAAAAGCCCAGTGTTGTTAAGAGGAACATAACTTCAACATTTAATTTTCAGGCTGACTGAATATTAACTGTTATTAAACATATATTAAACATATCAGTTCATTTCTGATTTCCAGTGTCTCAGACTCTAATCCTTTACTTTTACCCCCTAAATCTCAATCATGCATCTGTGAATGGTAGTGACGGAGGAGGCTGTAACTCCAAATCTCAAAGTTAATCATATTCCATTTGGAAATGTCATAAAGGTAATGGTTTAATGTGAAGTAAACCTAGCAGCTGTAAAACATAATGACATAAAAATAGCCTCAAGATAGCCCTTTTGCTCTTTGCTATTTCTCCATATATTGACATTACACATCAATAGCAAACCATACCCTAAAGAATAGTCTTTTTTTCATTGTCACTCTTCAAGTCCTGGTAATAATACCTTTATTTATAACGTGTTTTTAAAAACAAGTTACAATGTGCTTCACAATTAAAAAGACAATAAACTAATAGTTAGTAAAATGTTATGATGAAGACAACAGAGGATAATAAAACAACAACAGCATAGTCAATAAAAAGCACTTTAAACTAATGAGTTTTTTAAAGTGGCTTTTAAGAAGAGAGTGTGTTTGCTTTCCTGATCTTCTTTGGCAGGTCATTCCGTAACTGCCTTTAGTCACCTTTAGTTTTAAGGTTTAACCAAGGAATGGCCAGGAATCTCAGGTTGCATTCATACTCATGGGAGGTCAGCTTTAATAGTCTGGAGCTAACCTCCTAAGAGCTTTAAAGGTGATCATTAAAATTATGAAATTCACTCTAAGATGGACTGGAAGCCAATGAAGCGATTTTGAATCCTGTTGAACCTGGTTTTGAGTCTGGCTGTGGCATTTTGAATATGGTAAAGTTTACTGAGGTTTTGTTGTGTGAGGCGTGGGATAGAAGGTATTGTTCGAGCTGGCTCACTCTCACATTGTCATGGCTTACAGGGACACTTGAAGAGAGGGTATATGAAGAAACAAGATTAGTAGGTTAGCGAGGTATGTTAAGTCTAAAGTCAGAGTTTTCTGTGGTTCAAAGGTGTCTGTCTTTTAACCTGGCTAGATCGTCATGATTATTTATGCTGCAGACCTAACTTGGTCACAACAGTTTATGTTCCCAGTTTGATAATTAAATCGGCTTAAAAGCACATTTCACCAATCAACTTCTTTGGGAATAAGGTCACTCTAAAGTCAGTCAATGAGCTACACAGATATTCAGCTCAGGGAATACATTATATATGCAAACTTGTTAAGATGTAAAGTTACATTAATAATGCATCAAACAAAGATGTGATATTACAATAGCGCATAACCTACTGTATGTATCGCACATGAGTCTGTTGCATCAACTTTTAAGAGCTGCAAACTGTGCAGCTGTCATGTTAGAAATAAACGGTAGGCAATGAGAGTGCACTGAGTCGTAAAATAAATACATTAACTTACGAATGTACACAATCAGTCATTTTCCAACAGCATTCCACTTTTTGCTTATTAGCAGCAACAATGTTGCTTTTTGCTGCAATATCTTTTTCCTATTCTTCATAGGCTGAAGTAGGTGGCACGAGATCTGTCCATTTTGTTCAGTAGAAAAGACAAATGTTGCACCAAAAGCGCACAGAGCCTGAAGAAGAAAGCTTGGGTTATTAAATCTTTTCACAGGTCCTGTAAAATTCACCTTAATTCACCTAATCCAAGGCATTACAAAGTAATTTGAAAGCTGTTCTTTTTCCAGTTTTAGTAAATGTGCATGCACGGTTTCATTTACAAGGTAACACTTGAGTTTTTGCCACAAAAGTGAGAATCACTTTAAGTGCTTTTGTCATTGAGTTATATAAATTTTAACACAGTGAAATAAAAGGTTATTTATGCTGCAGATGACTAGAACCTAGGAAGAAAACACAGTGGGGTCATGGCATGAAACCTCATCTAGTCCAAATTCAAAGTGGATAACAATTCCACAGAAAAAGAAACATTTTACACATATTTAAAGGTTTTGTCCAGGTATGATTAAAAAAAAAGAAGGTAAAACAATGTACTGAATGTGTGATAATGAGTGGAAAACAAACCAACCAAGAAAGAAATGTCTATGTAGGAGCTTACTGTAAAAACACTTTTAGGAAACCTAAAGCAATAAGAAAGACAAATTTTTCCCCTCAAGACAACAGAGCAGCCATTTGTTTATCATTTACACATGTACACTTGTACAGTTATAACAGCCTATGATGCCAAGAAAGAGTTAAATACTCCTGTAGAGGTCAGGAGTGTCACTGACTGCGAGACTCATAAGCCATCAGGCCAATCACTGGTTACCTTCAAGACAGGCCTCCTAACCTATTGAAGTCTAGACTGTCAGCATGGAAGCCCCTATTGGCTCAAGTGAGGTGTCAATCAAAAGGTCAGAGATCAGCCACAATATTGACAGCAAGCAAACTTCTTATTTACATGCAAATAGAAGAAATTATGGATAATATGTAGAGAAATATGAATGTTTGAAGTGATACAACAGCAGTTGGATGTAATAATGTGTTTGGGCTAAATATTTTGCTGGTCTTTGCTGGATCGTCTGAACCTTTGGGAGTGTATGAAGTCTGCATGTGCAGCATTTTTGTTGGCATAATAGCAATTTGTGGATTATAATAACGCTTCATAGGTGAGTTATAGCTGTTTATTTGTTTGTTTCTGTCTGACAGAAGTGTTGCACCTGCTGTGGTGGTTGTATCAATCAAACCGCAAAGAGCATAGCTTCTGAACAATGGGTTATATGACTAAACCACTTAAACACAGTTCATACAACATTTTATAAATATCATAAAGCAGCAAATAAAACCTTAGGGGGGGCTGCTAGTGGGCTGTCGGATTTCAATTAACAAAGCAAGTTGATAACCACATTAATGGTGCCTGTTATCTCTGACTGGAGTTTTAGGCTTTGTCGAGCCAGCTAACACATATAAAGCCCGCCTGTGTTAACCTTTCTTCACCCCTCAGAACCATTGGTAATCTTATTCATAACATCTGTGCTTTTCCTACAACTGGTAAGAGTAAATTGTCTGCTCAGAATGTCTGTTGTTAAAAGGGCCTATGCTGAAAAGTTTGACAAGCCAATGCAAAACCAAAGATAAGACCTAGGAAAACCTAATAATAAGCAGTTATGAAGATATAAATATTACCTGCGTTTCAGTCTGTGTTTTGGCTGAAACAGGCATATCATATTTAATGCCAGCGATATTAGATCAAAACACAATCCAGATATCGGATCCATACCAGGTGTGAAGTGGGCGCTGGTCTCTTGAAGGTAATTAATGTTCTGCCAGTGAGCTTTTAGCAGCAGTATGTTTTAGCATGTCAATCAGCAAGAGACACGCAGCGCCAACTGAGCATATACACACTATGTCCAGTTGCCTAACAGAGTGTGTGTGTGTGTGTGTGTGTGTGTAAGGGAGTGTGCGTTTTATATTAGTACGACTAATGAGGACTAGTCATAGCATCCGGGGTGCGGGCTGCCAGGTGATGTGATGGAGAAGGACCTAGAGGGCACCGGCAGACATTTTCATAATAAAGAGATCCCCACTGAGATTGATGCATATGTGTGTGTGTGTGTGTGTGTGTGTGTGTGTGTGTGTGTGTGTGTGCGCGTGTGTGTGGAGCCTGGAATAAATTCTATATCAGGTGGTGTTAGTGCACAGGGCACCAGCTTATATGCTTCTTCCTCATTTCTCCCCTCCATCTGCCCAGCATCCCTTCTTCTCTCCTCTCCTCTTCTGTCTCCTACAAGAGCAGAGGATGGACAGAAATAAAAGAAATGGCGACATAAAAAATCAAGATAGAAAGACGCATAAACAGAATGCGAAAATCTGTTTGTAGTGCAGATATACATCATGGACGTCTTTGAGAATAATGCTTATACATGCAGGTGCCCTTTGTGCGGATTTGTGTGGTCTCCTGGGAGCTACAATGCAATATCACCATGTGACAAAAATAATCCCTCAGAGGAATAAATAACCTCGGCGACATAATTAAAGGATCACTGTCTGATAATTTTCTTCGCTCCATCTGTTATTAATCAATGTCTGCAATGTCTGTCCCACATTACTGTCTTTGTTTTGTGTATTCTCTGAAACAAAGAGGCAAATTAACATACAAACACTTTACGAGAGAAGGGGGGAGACTACGCATCTTTTTTTTTTTCTAACCCTCTATAAATATTGAATTTCATAAACTCTGGTTTATGTCTATGACGAAGTTCTGAAATATTTGCATGCTTGGTGTTAGCAAAGCAAAAAGAAGACTATTGTCTCCACAAGTAGAGTAACACCTGTGTTACGGCTGTATGTTCTGTTCTGCTGTCCCTTTTCCTTCCCTTGTAGATCTGCCCAGGTGTGCTGCATCAGGTAACGAGGTGCAGTGCACCTGGCATGGAGAAGGCATTTAAGAGCTCCTGTGCTAGCAAAAGGGGAGAGGCTCTGGTGTGGGGACTGCTGATCCTGTTGCCTCTCCCCATGGGATTTTTGTGTGTCTTGTTTTTGTTTTAATTCTAATAAATCCCGTGGATTTGAGCGTTTTAAAGGTGTCTGTGTGATTGTGTGTGATTAACTAACTCTTTTAATACTCTGTCTGCAGTTAGGGTGAACTAGAGAAAAAGCGAAGCCCTTGCTGTCGGTGGATGGCATGACGGTCTCCCAGTTCTTCCCCAAAATCTGTCTTGGAGAAAAGACGGTCTAAAGTATCTTGGCGTCTTCCTCGGAAACGAGGCAATGACCAGAAGAAACTGGGGGGGGGTCACCGAAAAAGTAGAAAGTAAACTCAATAAATGGAAATGGCTGCTCCCTCAGATGTCTTATAGAGGTAGAGCTCTTGTGCTAAACAACCTTGTAGCCTCAACACTGTGGCATCGCCTTGCCTGCATGGATCCTCCATCGGGTTTACTGGCCCAGATCCAGGCAAAAATAGTTAACTTTTTCTGGGATGGCTTACACTGGGTGCCACAGAGGGTGTTGTTTTTACCTAGGGAGGAGGGGGGACAGGGCCTCATCCACTTGGCCAGCAAAACCGCTACTTTCAGGTTACGATTTATCCAGAGGTTTTTGGCAGGACCAGCAGATCTGGTGTGGAGAGGAGTGGCCAGCTGCATATTCAGACGTGTGAGTAACTTGGGACTGGATGCTGCACTGTTTTTAACTGATCCTAAATTTCTAAAGTTAAATGGGTTACCTCCTTTTTATCAAAGTGTTTTTAAGTCATGGGCCTTTTTTAAATGCGATTCAAGGAAAAGCTCTAACTCTCTGTTCTGGTTGTTGAAAGAGCCACTGATTTATGGAGCCAGGCTGGATGTCTCCGGTGGAGCCACACCTGGGCTAATGGCAGCACTGTGCCGAACCAAAACCCTGACCCTCAGACAACTGGTGGACACCGCGGGGCCAGCGCTGACGGACTCCCAGGCCTTAGCCTCTCTGCTGGGTATCCAGTCCACCAGGGTGACTCAGAGGGTCTTGGGGTTGTGGAGGCAGAGGCTCTCTGGGAGGGAGAGAAGCCTCCTCATGGACTACAGCCGAGGGACTGAACCTGATCAAGGTGATCCGTTCCCCGAGGTTTATGTAAGTGCCCAGTTTGGAGAGTTGGATGGACCTCTCCTCAGAGACCCCAAGAAGCTCAGCTTACACACAGATGACAGAAAAACACTCTACAAGAACTGTGTAAAAGTGATGAACAAAAAAGGACTCTGCGACAGAGCGCCCACTGTATGGACTGGCAGACTCAGAGGAGATGGAGTGGGTCCACAGTGGAGAGTTTTATACAAACCTCCCCTCAAAAAAAGAACAGCCGACCTCCAGTGGAGGATTTTACACGGTGCCATCGCCTCAAATGCTTTTATTTCTGTTCTTAATCCTGCTGTGTCGAACCAGTGCCCATTCTGTCATCTCCGTGAGACAGTTTTTCATGTTTTTACCGAGTGTAACAGACTCACAGTGTTCTTCACTCTTTTAGCAAATGTTTTTAAACAGTTTGATGAAACATTTTGTATTACAAAGTTTATTTACGGTGCAGGGTACAAGAAAAATCATCACAAAAAGTGACAGCTCCTGAATTTTATTTCTGGTGAAGCTAAGCTGGCAATTTACGTGTCCAGAAAAAACAAAGTGTAGGACAAAGCAGGTCCGGAGGCAGCCTCAGTATGGCGCTGCAACATGCGGTGCAGACTAAAGCTAGAATTTGGGTTTTATCAAATGATCAGTGATTTGGACAGTTTTAAAAACTTTTGGTGTCACAAAAACAGCCTTTGCACTGTTATTGAAGGCGATCTGCAATTTGCAGATTTTCTCCATGAGTGAGTGTCACAATTGATGTATGTATTTTTATCCAAAAGGTAAAACCTGAACTTTTTCAAACACTTTATTTGTTGAAAACGTGAAATGTACTTCATAAAAATGTAAATAAATTGTATATGTAAAAATCAAAAAAATCTTCTTCTTCTTCAAAACATATGTTGATGGGTAGCTTAATTTGTTAAGTAGGACAGGCTTAAATATAAGCATTATGCTTCAGCCTGTGCCTTTTCAGTCACTTTATAATGCTATGATTGTACTGAACACATTTGTTGTTTACTGTGTGACTGAATAAAAAAAACTCAACTCAGAACTAATATGACTTGAGGGGTTATGTCTATGATATGGATGACATGGTGAAATATAAGCATTGTCAAGTTAAAATGGGTGGAGATTCTCTTTCATGAGGGTGCCATCACTGTGGAAGGCCCCCTAGCTCAGGGAATAGGGGTATTCCTTCAAAGCCTAAGGGAAGTGGTGGAAGTGTTTCACTGCTAGAAGTGTGGTCAGAAGCATTCATGCTTAAGTTATACACCATATATTTCTGCTTATTATTTACTTCTTTTTCATATGCTGTTTTACTAAGGGGGGTTTGCCTGCTGCTGCCGGGGGTATGTTGTGCGGTCAGTTAATACAACATCATGCAAAATGAGCCAGTGAAAATTATTTCTTTTAATGTAAATGAGGTTCTGAATGTGATTAAGATGAGTAAGATATTATCTAAACCAAAGAGAGAAAAAGCCCAGATTGCCTCACTTCAGGAGACACACATGAACCAAGCGGATCACTTAAGGTTGAAAAGAAAGGGTTTTAAACATATATTTTCCTCATCTGTCAAATCTAAACATAAGAGGGGTGTGGCTATACTTATAAACATAAAAGAATTTTTAGAAATTAACGACACAGGGGAGGTATCACCAATTATTTTATGGGACATGCTTAAAGCGGTAATGACAGGTAAATTAATCTCTATCACTTCTTACCTAAAGAGAACCAAAGGGAAACAACAGGAACATATTAATAACCCAAACCCCACTGTAAAGCAGGAAATTAGGAAAATACAGGGTGAAATCAATGATATTTACACACAAGAGGCAAGGAAGAATTTAACTTTCCTGAGACAGAGATATGAGATAGGAGGGAAATCAGCAAAATACCTGGCATACAAATTACGCAAACAGCAGGAGGAAAGCACAATATAAAATTAAGAACCCCAAAACTAATGTAATGGAAACCAAAATGGAAAAGAGTCAGGAATGTTTTGAGGGCTTTTACAGGGATTTATATTCATAACCTAGTGCTTCTAAGGAGAATTGCACTGATGTCTTTCTTAGCTCTCTAGACTAACCTTCACTCTCAGACATTCAAAATGAGGATTTCCAAGCCAATCTCAGAAGAAATTAATGCAGCTATTACCAGACTAAAACCAGGAAAGGCAGTTGGGCCAGACGGGTACAATTCCCAACGGTATTGCAGCCTAAGGACAGAACTAGTTCCACTATTACTGAAGACATTTAACTGCGTCCTACAGTAGGGAGAAATCCCGCCCTCTTGGAGGGAGGCAACTGTCTCAGTAATCCCGAAAGAGGAGAAAGATAGACAAGAATGTGGGAATTATTGACCGATTAGTGTCCTCAATTTAGATTATAAATTGTTCACCTCTATTTTTGCCCACAGACTGGAGAAGCTGTTGCCGGACCTCATTAATTTAGACCAGATTGGTTTTATTCATCATAGACAAACAACTGATAACATCAGAAGAATACTACATATTATAGGACAAATACAAAAGGACAAAACGCAAATCAATTATAGGGAGTCCAGATGCAAAGAAAGCTTTCGATTCCATCGGATGGACATTCTTGTATAAGCTGCTGGGGAAATTTGGTTTACAGTATAAGTTTATATGATAGACTCTCAGCCCGTATCAAGGTCAATGGCGATTTATCTGAGGCCTTTATTCTGAAACGTGGGTGTAGACAGGGCTGCGCAATCTCGCCACTCCTCTTCGACTTATTTATAGAAGCATTACGTCATTCAATAAGACAAAATCAAAATATCAAGGGTATTGCAATGTCAGGAGTTGACACAAAATTATAGTTCCTGCGACTCTACGTAAGAAATTTAAGGTAAATTGGGAAAATGAGAATATTAAATATTTAGGGATACATCTGACTAAGGCCCTCTCAGGGCTCTTCGGGCAAACTATGAGCCAATATCCTCAAGTGTAAAAGCAGATCTACACAGATGGAATCTGGTCCCTTTCCTGAGCCTTAGTTCAAGAATAAGTGCAATAAAGATGAATACGCTCCCCCGACTACTCTACCTTTTTAGGAACTTGCCTGTAGAGGCCAGTGAAAATCAATTCAGTGAATGGGACAAATGGATCTCCAGATTTATTTGGCAGGGCCGGAAACCAAGGATTAAACATGCCACTCTTCAACCTGCCAAGGAAAATTGGGGGGGATGGGTCTTCCTTGTCTAAGGAATTACTATTATGCTGCACAAATTGCTCCCCTCCTATATTGGCGTTGTGAAACATATACTGGAAGATATAAGTGGAAGGAGCTCGAGTCCATTCTGTCAAATTAGTTCCCCATCCAAGCTGTAATAGCGGATAAGGGTTTAATATGTGATTTGGAAAAGATGGGGAACCCGTGGTTAACCCACACACTTCAAGTCTGGCAGAAGGTGATTAATATCTGCAAGATACACAGAATGTTGAGAATGTTCAGATGGTTTGCATATGATTCAGATCTTATTCCCAACAGGCACGAC
>JAPZEB010000012.1:26447535-26464794 GCA_029783705.1 Chaetodon striatus | reverse complement strand
AAGTTTTATTATTATTATTTTTATTTTTTTTTCAAGATATTTTTGGGGGCTTTTTGCCTCTAATCAATGGGACAGTATTAGCTGTGAGAGAGAGTGGATGACATGCAGCAAAGGGCCATGGGTTGGAATCAAAGCCTCTGTACACGGGGCGCCTGCTCTACCAGGTGAGCTTCTGAGCACCCCAAAGTTGTTCAGGTTTGAACTTGAGTTTGACTTGAGCCTATTCTCCTGCTGTGAATGAATCAGCTCTATCACAGGTATTCCATTGCATCACATTAATTGAATTTGGTGTGAAATTGTGCCATCTACAAATACTTTAGAAACTGGCTCAAATACTGTGTGACGGTTGCTCTGCTGAAATGTCTTTGAGCAAGTATTAATCCCTTTCAACTTCAGCGGTGTTTTTTGTTGTTGTAGTGACCGTGACCTCGATGTACATTTCTGGAACTGATGAAAGTACCAAAATCTCTGAAGAGTTCTGAGATGTAGTATCAAAAAGAAGTCTACAATTATTAAGTGTTTTATGTGGAAAAATTCAAATATAACTTCCTCCAACAGAAAGTCTTTCCTCACCATCTGATCCTCTATATTTGAGATTTGCTGAATTATAACCGGATATATTTTCAGTATTTTAAGAACTACAGAAATCAACTAAGTAACATACCACATGTCTGCAAGTAGACAGCTACCAATAAAATGATTTTTGTTTCCCAATTTTTTTGCCCTTCTTTCCCAAGACTGCAACATTTTCCCTGCAGGGTATCCCAAGGCTTGTATTGATTTTTCACAGACTTTAGCTTAACCAGGCCCAGTGGACAGCACAAAGGGACCAACAGGACAAAAAGTTTAAAATAGATGATCCCAAAGAAACTGAGCTAACAACACAGTGGATTTATCTTGGCTACACAAATTGCAGCATGCCCATGGACACATACACATGCAGACTGAGCCTATAATGTCATGGTGAATCAAACCCATTAAACTGCATTAGTTGCAGTGAGGAAAGGACAGAGGAAAGAGGGTCAAAGTACACTGCTTTCATTTTTTTGCCTTTATTCTTCCTCTGTATTAAGAGGGAGGGGTAGATGAATTAAAAGTAGAGGAGTTGTAGGCTACGTGCTAGAGCTGAAGAGAAGCAATTAAAACACAATTGCTTAATTTTCAGGGGACTCATCTTCAGCAGCCACCTTCGTTCAAAACATGTTTTTGTCTAAAGAAACAGTAACAATTGCGTATCTGATTGCACAGTGGGATCAGCAGAGAGAGATAAAGTGAGAGGACAGAAATGAGAGGAGAGATACATGCTGAGAAACAAAACCGAGCTCTTCTCACATGGTGACAATATGCTCTTCAGAGAGATGGGGAGCTTTGCAAATATGACAATGATACTGTAATATTCTGTCCTGTTTCTTCCAACTCACTTTTTCTGATACTGTTAGAGCACACATTTTTTGTGTATGAATTTATAGATTATTTAAACAATAGGTCAATCCAGGCCACTACATGTTGTGCTAACATCACAGCCAAGGGCCATTGTTTGGTCATATGCGGAGCAACATAGCTTGGTCTGGAGTGAGCTATTGCTTTTATTAAACAGTTACTAATGGCAACGAGAAAGTTACAGATATATTCCAATTCAAACTGTTTTTATTAACATGTTCATAAGGTATTCATGAAGCATTGTTCTTACAAAGAAATAGGCCTTACTTGCTGCCTGCACGTAGTGCAAGGCTATTGCTATGCAATGTAAGTTACTAGCTTATTCCACTGTTCACCCCGCGGTCTGCTTCAGAAGAGAGCGAACAGAAGTTGTATAGGAAAATATGCGAATCCTGGAATAGCAAAAGACTGACCCACCCTACTCTCCTTATGATTGGCTAGTACTCATTGCCTTGGTTGGTTGGATTGGTTAGGTTTAGACAAGAGGAGTGGGATTGAATAAGTTTAGGATAAAAATGTCAGGGTAAGCCAATCAGAGACAGAGTAAGGTGGGCCATTCTTTCACTGTCCTAGGATTTGCAAATTTATGTTCCAAAGACTATCTTCAGCTTATGTCTATAGCAACTTCAATTCAGCCAGATGATTTTCCCCACGAAGATATGCACCACTTATCCTTCTCCTCCATAGTTAGGCCGCCATGGAGGTCGAAGTTGACATAAAATGTTTCCATTTTGTAGCACTTTGCTGAGCCCAGGTCAGACTTCTGATTCACAACGTGACAAAACTGTTTTAGGGCATTGCAGAGAGAAGCTGCGGCGGGGTGAACTGATCTGTCTGAGCTCCGGCTGGTTGATGGTGTGGCAGGTGCTCTGTCCCAGCCAAGCCCTCTGCTTGTCTGTTCTCACGTGTATCGGTGTCGGATGGTGGGTTGCTGCTGTGTGGTGTATGCGCTTATAGTCTGAAACCTCTCTAGGCGTAAACCAAAATGCATCTGGACGCAACAGTCAATCAGGACAAGGAAACATGTAATGAAGTGCTGGGTGACTGACAAATGTAAACAGTCTACACTGTGCAGAGATGGGCTATGATTGTGTAACATCAATATGTAAAAGTGTTGTCATTTGGCATGAAAGTGACCTCAGCAGGAAGGTCACCATCAGCCACAGCCATCTTGGTTGCTTTCGAGACTGTCTCATATCGCTTCTCTTAACTAAGCCCTGCTTATGCTTACCATAGTTTCGCCAGTATAAGGCTTTGCAAAAATGGGCCAAAAATGACTTCATTTGCATTTTGCATTGAGCGCAAAGGCTCAGTAGGTTGTCAATCATTTTGTGAAACATACTTCATATTAGATAAATTGGTGGTGATTGGCCCAACCCACCTGAGGTACATCAGAATTACCTAATGTAAATTCATTTAGTAACTGAGCTCTAAATGACACTATGAAGCAAAGCCACAGTTGTTAGTGGTGCATATTTTATTCCAAAAAGCTGCTTTCCCTAGAGAAGCCAAACTTGAAAAGAAGTTGTTTAAAATGAGTGAGGCAGGTGCAACGGAAATAGAAGCCCGGTTTATAGGAAAACGTGTGTGTGTGTGAAGAAGACAGGGAGAGGGTGCATGTGCTAAAAGCAACAAGGCGTATCTCTGAGTTATGAAATTCAAACGAGAGGGCAGAGGAATATGTCTCCTTTTCATTAGCGGACTGTTTTGGAGCTCTCATATCCTCCGGCGTGGAGCCAGTCCAGACTCTCCCTCTGTCTCTAACTCTAAATAACCAAATGCATTATTCAACAACGCCCTGCGCTCTCTCTTCTCTTAAATATTAAACTTTGAAAATTGATTTATCTTTCAAAATTCATCCCAATCACAAAAGTCATTCCTGTGCAAACACTTGATTACTCACACAGATGAATGGGTCTCAGAGGAGGTGGGGGAGGGGGGGGAGGTGGCTCACTGAGTGTAAGACGTACCTGAGGGCAGATGTAGGGCATTTCTAAGGACTGGCATTAAAACAGAAAGGCTGCAGTGGTGGCGAGGGATGTAAACTGACAGGTGTTGGAAATAAATATTCACTTCAATGATTGGAGAGGGAACATGCATAACAACTTCAAATGTCTGAGCACAGAGACACAGATCTGGAGAGGAAGAGAAGATCTTTCAGTTCAAGATCCAAGTCTGATTTTTTTACTGCTGGCATAAATAATATGGTGGAGAATCCGCTAGGCCTGGAGCACTTAACCTGCCTGTTGCAGCAGAAGTCTGTTTAATGAAAGGTGTAATGCAAATGCTTCGTTCTTGGCATCTCACCTTGAGTAGGCTGTCTGTCTGTGCTGCCTCATTGGCTCTGACTGGCCCTGTGCTTGTTTACAACTGGTTTATGTTTACATGATTTATCAATTAGCCAAATGCTGCTGTTGAATATTATAGATTTTCAGTATCATTACATTGGAAAAGGATGACTTTAAGTGGATATTCTAATTTACTGAGATATAATTACAGTTTTTATGTTGATTTTATAGAGCCTAATCATTCCTATATAACATGAGTGTTATTAAGGTGCCACTGTCAGGGTAAACTTAGTTACTAAATGCTCCACTATGTTCACCAGCTAGTCACTAAGTGTTTTTTTAGGTATTTGGTGCTGGGCAGTTAGTGTACAGCAAATTAAAACAGTAAAGTTACCAGAACAACAAGTTAAAAGAAGCTAAAGCGCTTTTTAGAGCTGCAA
Organism: Chaetodon striatus; assembly: GCA_029783705.1. Lineage (NCBI taxonomy): Eukaryota > Metazoa > Chordata > Actinopteri > Chaetodontiformes > Chaetodontidae > Chaetodon > Chaetodon striatus. The sequence continues at coordinate 26,460,626 of JAPZEB010000012.1, read as the reverse complement.
CCCAATCATCAGAAAAAATGTTGGCATTGTAAGTTTCTAAAAACCACGTACTGTAAAACTTCAGTTAGTAGCCCAGGGCTATTATTTGCTTAAATCACTGAACTCAAAAGGCCTTTATTTGGGACAGGCCTTTAATACCTTTTTGAGACAACTGTTGCTCAGCAGAGCTGGGAAATACAATCAAATAGTTTGTTTCAAGCAGTATGAATATTACCTGTAAAAACTTGGTAATCACAACCAGGTAATCAAGGAATGGACACATATTCTGACTTTATGACAGCTTCACAGGAAAGGAGTCACCACTTATTTGTTCATCATGCTGGTAAATCTGAAAGAATCACGGCCTTCACTGGTGGTCATGGTTACAGTAAAATGAAATGAACTGAGCTAACGATGTGTAACATCTCCATACTGACAAAAGTTTAAACATTTATACTTATATGAACCATCTAAACAGCTAACTAACATTAGCTCAAGTGGGTAGTCAACAATCTGGTTTTATACATCCAAAGAACTTCTATAAAAATGAACTGCTTGGCAACCACACCAGGTATCTAATTGAGACATGCCTTAATATGTCAAAATGTGTAGCTGCACCAGGCTAGTAAAAGAGCACTGGACGTTTAATTGGGAGTTTTATGGTATGTTGTTATGTAGTGAATACATTTAAACCTTATGTTCAACAACATTGTGGTTAATGTGTGGTTAGGATAAAGCACAAAATCACTTGGTTATGTTCATGAAAAGATAATGTTCTGGATAAAAATACCCAATTTTAGGGGCACAATACCATCTGGAAAAGGAGCAATAATTTTAGTAAAAAAAACAACTGCTTTTTGTGGCACTAACCATGGTCGAAAAATAGCATGGGATTACTGAAAAAGACCATCATTTTGTTGCTAAGCAGTTGCTGGAAAAACACTGTTTGTTGGTCTTCATCAGTGGCCTACAGTGGTCTACGGTTTAGCAGGCATCTCGCCTAGGTGAGACCATCCACTTTCACCCCCATCCCCCGATGGCACGTCAGCTCCATGTCACTTTAGAAACGTTAATATGATATGTATGAAACATGCAAATGTAACATATTTGTGGTTTGCATCAACACACAATGCAGTCATTTTCTTGTGAGGACTGGGCTCAGAGGTGAGGGTAACTGCAGAGTCGGGTGATGAGCCTCTGTGAGATCATCACTACGAGCAACCTAACATTAATTACAACAGCTTTAAAGGGATAGGATGTGCAAGCATAAATCCATGCATTTCTAGATGAAATAGAGAAGAGAAATTACACTACATATAATAAATGACTGCTACTGTGAGTATGATTTTGTCAGCTACCATTTCTGCATCACACTGCAAGTTTTCCAATGTATCTTTTCTTCAAAAATCTAATTGGGCAAGCTTTTCTGTTTCATATGAGAGCAGAACAGAGGATTGAGAGGAGACAAAGGATATTACTGTTCTTTCAATAAGAGCTATCAAGTGAACAGACTGGGGCTTGTTATTCAGGCTGTGTAATCTCAACTGGTGAAAATTTACGACAAAAAAGAGAACTGGAGGTCTAAAAGAAAGCATCACAATGGCCTTGTTTTTGTCTCTCTCTGCAGGGTAGCAATGACTTTGTCATCTCCCATCTGCAATCACTGTTTCAATATTTAACACAACAGTTTTCATCTGTTAGAGCTGTCAAATCATGCTTTCATATGTTTGCAGAATACTCATATGGAGTCTGGTTTAGGTTAGGATAGTTAATGAAATCTTTCTATACAGTGACAAATTATCTGAAACTGTGAAAAGATAGAGTTAGAGCTAAAACTGTACAATATTAATATGCTCCTTCAGGGATATGATCCACCTAGATTTAAAGAGACTCTGCTGCTTTTGGCTGAATCAGATTTTTGGCCAATCTTCAAACAAATTACACTGATGTTACCTTGGAGAGCCTTAAAGAGAGACTGGAGATTGGGCCAATTTTCATTTGAACATTTACTAAGGATATACTGCGTTAATTTCATTATCTTCACAATGACAACCTCTGTCTTTGTAGTGTATTGCCGCTGACATGACTGAGCATGAAAAGAAAATGTATTATCTATGGTCACCCTACCATGGCAGCATTCATCTCTCCTTCTTTATTTGGGGTTGGTGTAAATAATGACCAAAATACCCATGGTCTTCTTTCTTCATTTCCTCTGTCTCTCTCTGCCTCTCTCACTCGCTTCCTCCATCTGATTCCATGCGCTGATGATGATAGTGAGATTAGCTTTTCCCTTTGTCTGCCTCCTCACTCAGACAAATGCACTCATCAGCTTAGACCTTGAGGTCAGGCTCTGTAAGCTGCTATTTATTAAGCACATTGATTCCAGAGCAGCTGGTATTAAGAATACTTGGACAAACTGAAAGATTCACATCCACATTTCTAATGAAATACTTCTGTATGAGCTCATCTGTTTGTGTCTGCGAGGGTAAATACTGTATCCCTCAGCAGGCTTAAGGGAAACTTAAGTCAATACTGTCCCCCGGGTGTGTCTCTAATAAAGGTACTGTCATTTAAAATGTTGGTTGGGTGGTAAGTAATAGAGTTGTCTTCTAGTAGCTGGGTTCGGGAATTTGAAACATTGTGGTGACATGTAGTTTGAAGAATGCATGCAAGTTTAAGGATATTTTTCCAGTTTTTTGTTAACTGCTCAACTGAAGGCACGGTGGTGCAGTGGTTGGCATTTTGCCTCACACAAAGAGGGTTTCTGGTTCAAACCCAGGGTGGGGGAGAGTTTGCATGTTCTCCTTGTGTCAGCGTGGGTTTTTTCTGGGTACTCCGGCTTCCTCCCACAATCAAAAGACATGCAGGCTAGGTTAACTGGTGACTCTACATTGGTCGTAGGTGTGAATGTGAGTGTGAATGGTTGTCTGTCTTGATGTGTTAGCCCTGTGATAGTCTGGCGACCTGTCCAGGGTATATCCCACCTCTCACGTAATTACAGCTGGGATAGGCTCCAGCCCACCCGTGACCCCCAACAGTTAAAGCAGTTACGGAAAATGAATGAATGAAATGTATGAATGAATAGAATCCTCAACTTTGGTATATTTGGAGGGAGGTACCTGTTGTCCAATTCAGGTGGGAGTCTTTGGCTCATTTCAACAGAACCTTGTACCATGGGTGGATTATGAGACAATAGGCTATGGGACACATACATGCAAGGGGCCCCACCACCTACACTGGAGCAAGGACACACCTCTTTGGTGGTTTTGCTTATGCGTCTTTCTGTGGTTTTGTGTCTCTTGGAGGTAATTTGGTGTCTTTTCGGTTGTTTCATGTCTCTTTGTAGTCATTTTGTGTCTCTTTGCAGTTCCTTTGCATCTCTTTTACCCCTCTTCCACCAAATTAGCAAACCAGCCTGGAATGGAACTGGTTCCATGTTAGTGAAAAAAAAAAGGTATCAGTGATAATTTTGAATCTCTTTCTGGTTGGTACTGTACGTGTTCATTTGAGTTAAGTTTTGCAGGTAAACGATGGAGGGACCTGACACTTTGGATCCCTGGGCCTGTGGCTGATAGACCTGTGCCTGGTACAATCTGCACCAAATGCTAAAGGCATCTTCTCCGTACACTTGAAGCGGTTTAGTGTGGGTGAATGTGTTATATCAACATTCTGCATTATGATAGTAAAAATTATGCAGGCATTATGCTCATATTACAACATTTAAGGAGATAATAAAAAATAGAAATAAAACTTATTTCACCCAATTGCCAGAATAAATGTTAGCATTGTACATTTCTGCAAACCGCAGATACATTTGTTCCTTTCATATGTAGTGGATATGTTAACACTTTATGTTGTATCAATGCTGATGTCAACATCTGGTTTGGTTTAAGCACAAAACCACTTGGTTAGGGTCAGGAAAGCATGACATTTTGGCTTGAAATACCCAGTTTGGTCGCTATAAACATGCCTGGAAATGAAAGAATGAAACATATCTGTGACTTGCAGAAAGGTACAGTGCCAAATTTTATTCTGGCAAAGGTAAGCTGCCTTTTTTTTTAAGGACTATTTGTCTGTGTGTGTACCAAGATTTAATAATATTAATTTTGAAAATGCATATGCAGACTTGCAAGTGTGTACCTTAGGTTTAAAGATTAGTACTGACACATAGCTGAACATGAAAAAGTGGAAACATGTTTTGTAAAGATATGTACATCTATGTTAGAAGTTAAAAAATGTTAAAGGGCCAATTTGCACATTGGAAAATATTATTTTTGAAATGAAGATATGGACAAACCTATCATTGCCAAGGACTTTTCTGAGAAGTTCATCTTTATCATTTCATTTTAAATGACAGTAGGTTGTCTTTAAACATTTAGCACCCAGCTGAATGCTAGTTTAAGAGTGTGTGAGGGCCTGGGAACTGGAGGGAATCATTCATACATTTTCAAACCTGAATAGACATTTATAAATCTCAGTACACATTTGTAAATGGCAGGTTATGGATTTTCAATATTAAAGTTTTATGCTGAAGCAAAAATAGGTAAAATTAGAAGGATCCGACTGTAGATTCTGAACTTAATATGACACTCAGTTATCTCTACCTTTGCTCTCTCATCTCATTTTCCATTTTCTCCCACCGTGACTGGAAACACTCCATCAGAGTCTTAATTAAAGCAAAACCACCCAGATGATTGTCCTTGATTCATGTACCAAAGAAAATCAATGAGTCATCATTGCATTTTGTTATAGCGGGTGACTCATAAGGGCATTGATGAGCACATCTGTGTCTGGTCATCACGGAGACCACAGCTCAGTAAAGTGCTGTTGAAACACCCATTAACCTATCTATCACTCCGTCACGCTCAAACAGAAAACTTCCCCAACTCTGACTCCCTGTGGATGTTTCAAAAATGATGCTTACATAACACACACACACACACACACACACACACACACACACACACACACACACACTTGCTCTATCTCTCTGTTGCCCCCCCCCTCTGGAGCACCAGTGTATTTTCTCTTTGATAAAAGCACCTAAATGATGAATCGTACAGCATTCCTGCGTCTCCCAGCACCACTCCAACTGACAAAACATCAAGTGCCTCGTCCTGCACCATTCTGTCACTGCACATCTTTTGATTAGTACACACAGCTAGACACCTGAGTGCATAAAGGATTTCTGCCTTTTCCATAAATTACACATCAGGGGTTGAGACACCGGTTTTGTGTGTCACCCAATCATAGCACGCCAGAATTTCAGTTCAGGAAGGAGTCATGTTTGAAATGGCATTGCTGAGCTTTTCATTAGGGGGGGATAGTGTCACAGACAGGCATGCATTCTGTGGAGACAGAGAGATGGTTATCACAAAACTCATTATTGCATTTTTAATCTTAAATCACTCGACACTCAGCGGAAGATGACATGTTTTCATTATAAACTGTTGTCATTATGTAATTCATTCAGGAGTTGGTTAAGCAACATAAAGACATGTTTAACTTTTCACTTTGTTCCACTTTTTCATGATGTTGCCATGAAAATGGGAGAAAAGTGTAAAAAGCATGACAACTGATGATAACGATACGTTGATAATTTAAACTGCTTTGCCCCCGGAGGAAATCGTGTTCTGCAACAGACACAGGATTAAATGATAATGATGAAGCATTGCTGCCTACACAGTATCTGAAATCAGCGTTTGTGTGATACGTGTGGTCATTATATACAATATTGGATTTAAGGTGACACCAGATCTAGTTAGAGGGGAAACTTGTGAGATAAGATAGTATGGAAGGAATGTGGGATTTAATTTCTCCCTGAGGGTCAGGCTGATGAAATGCTTTTTCCTCCTCTGATATTATGACATGAGAACCTCAATGGGTTTTGCTTAGACAACATAATACAAACATCTCATGGAGAGGTTTTAGAGTGACTGGGACTTAAAGGACGAGGGGTTTGATAAATATTTAAAAAAGTATAGTTGTCAGCTGCAAGGGGGGTCTTTACCTAGTTGATAAATGAGTTTTAAAGGCAACCGGCGACAATAAACAGAAATCCAAAGCGAAATATCTCGTGCACAAAATGCTTTGTAGCTTTGCAAAGCTAGCTCTGGAAGTCGTGATCTGGTCAGGCTCAAAATGCATTTACTTGGGGCAGACATAATTTCAAGCAGACTGTGCCGTAGATAACTTACAGTGCTCTTCCTTCCCGAAACACTGAGTTAAATTTATTTTAATCCTTTGTGGGAAATTCTTGTGCTACAAGAAAAAACATGGTCCCCATTTTGAAAATGTTGAAACTGTCTCCTGAATAAATCTGAAGCAACACATAAACCATGTCGTTTTGAAATCATGCTTCGACTTAAATTTGCACATGTACTGTACATAGCTGTGGGGAGGGCCAGGGGTTCTGACAGGTGGTGAGTCACATCATCTTTGTAACCACTCCCAATAGTTTGCTGATTAGACCAGCTTACAGCTGCCAGGCTCAATCTGTTCTCTGAGGTAGTTTTCAAGATTAAAATCTTACAGGAAAATAAGCCCATGAGATTTATTGAGGCTGATTTTGCAACACATTCTCACTCTGACCTCGTCACAAATTGACATTTGGTCCTGGACTTTCCATGTCCAGATGCAATGTACAAGGTACCCTGGGTTCGTTGGTCGTTAACATTTTGGGATGCTGTGTCAAGTTCCTCCTGGTACATGCATTGTGTTATTTTAACATACATTTCCATTTTTAGAGGAAATGTACAGTTTGCATACAGTCTCTTTCAAAATAAACACATTACATCGATACAACACTGCAAACTGACAATTTTTTTCTTCAGCAACAAGTGCACATGGTTAGGTTTAGGAAAAAACAACTGGGTTTGGCTTTACAATCTTACGGGAAGCAAACACTGTCCTCCTGGCTAAAAGTCGGTGGTTGCTGGTTATAATGGCGACCGGCTACGTATCATGCTGATGTAAAAAGGACGGCTTTTTTCAACAGTGTCTGATGCCAGATGTCACTGACCAAGTGCCAGTTTTCAATGACTTTGGGTAATGTATTGGTCAGGAAAAAACTGCTAGACAATTGAATATATCATTTCAAAAATCATGACAAGATTTAACAAAACACGACTAAATAGAGTCGGCAAAAAGAAATAGCAGTCAGACTTTTAATCTAACCAACAGGAACATGGCGGACATCTCATAATATACAGTTATGCACCCACCTTTGTCTCTGTGTTAGTCATAATAATCTTACATAGATAAAGCTGCTGTTATCAATATTTTATACCAACAATGAATCAAACACAGTGCTTAAAATGGGCTGGTGCTCTAGGACCAGCACTCATGATTTTTTCATCGAGGGCCCTTACTTCTTATTGTGCACCACCACCTACCAACTTTGTGAGTCTGACTGCGTCTCCCTGTAAACAAGCAGCTAGCCTAACACTAAGAAAACACTGCTGAAAATGTCCTTGTTAAAATGGATAAAAAACACTAAAAGAAAAGAAAACAAAGACACTTTATTCGCTGATGGGCGTCCCTCTCTGAATGCTGCTGCTGCTGCTGTAACTGCGCCTTTAGTAGCTGGCAGCAGTGCACCAACACTGTGACACCAACACCAAGCCTTAATATACATTCATGTGCAAACTGTGGAAATGTATGTCATATGTAATGTAGGTCTGTGTAATGACTTGCATACAAAATACATTTGAAGTAGGATAAGTAGGGTAAGTTATGTGTGTAAATGTAAACCCAAGACTCATGCGATCTAATGCAACTCTAAATTTGGTTACTGGCACTTTTTTTGGGTCCACTTCAGGTACTGATAAAAATTAGCATGTGTATGTTAGAGGTGTTGCCCCAGATTATCATCATCCGACCTTGCTCTTTCCCTTAGCTCTGTTGAGCATTTTAAGCATCTTACAGCTCTATGTTTTGATTTTTCAGTTTTGATTCACCATGCTCTCACCAGCATGTTTCCAGATGCAACAAGCAGCAGTTTATAGTTAAAAAGCTCTAAATGTCTACTGTACACTACCTGCCCAGCACCAAATGGCTAAACAGACAAAGTAAATGACTAGCTGGTGAACACAGTGGAGCATTCGGCAGATAAAGAACCAGATATTTCCCCCAGGAGTTAGCTAAAAGAAGAGTGAATGCTTGACTTGCATTCGCCAGTTGGACACAAACATGACTCTATATGAATGCTAATATGGCTGTGTGTCTGTATAAGCAACAGTTTGCTAACAAGTTAGCTATGTTAACGTAAAAGGTGATATTTTTTCTTTGTAGCCTGTTTCTGATGTTTTCAAGTGGTCAAAAAAATCAATTATTGCAGGTTTACAATAATTGTAAAGTCTTAATTTCATGGTATGTTTATGTTATTTATCCCCATGTACTGGTGTGGTTGTAAATAGATAGCCAAATGTAGTGCGCACACACACACACAGACACACACACACACACACACACACACCACTGAGCATGAAGTGAACCTTGAAGAGCTAGTGCAGGTCTGCTCATCTATATTTTATCAATTATACAATCCACATCACATGCTGCTGTACCGAACAGCTGGTATCCTCCACCATTAACACAGACATAAATAACAGTATAAACATAAATGAATATTAATGCATATCTATTAGCATTAGCTTTGTTGCTACGGTCCCTGTGGGCAGCCCTATTAGCTTCAGCCACACACTGGGCTTCAGCATCGAGGCTCATCACTGCAGCTTCAGCAGACGCAGGTGAATTTTGGGTTTTTCCTCTGAGAAAACAGTCTCTGCTGTCTGAGTCGTGACAACAGCTTGTTAGTCTTGGCAGAGCGGCTTGTGCGAGAGTGCTTTAAACGCTTTGTAGATGTGGTTTTTGTGTATGTTGCCATCTTTCCGAAAGGCTACGGATGAAAAGTAAGCTATCATCAGCACTTGTTGGCAGGTACTTTAAATGTTTAGATGATCTAAAGCTGGATGTTTTGTGTTGCTTTGTCATTCTGCAGAGTAGAAGTCAAAGCAATAAGTTATTGATGTTCCACATGGTATAAACAAAGTTTGACCACTTGCACCATAACGCATCTGAGTTTTCATGAGATAAGAGGATAAGGTGCAATCAGGCAGAGAGAGATAGATTTATTGCTTGTTAACTAATTTTGCTACATTGTTTTGTTTCTTTGATTATACCAGCCAAACTCTTCCCCATAACATCACCCAAACTGTTCTTCACTGCTCTCAATCATTTGTGGTAAGTTTCTTAAATGCCTTGTGATTAATTCAAATCATTATGAGTGTGCTTTATGTACACGATTTGATTGAAACATGCATTGCATTTGCATAATTACAGCACTGTAGAGTAGGGCTTATTGTTGCGATCCAATCTAAACCACTCAGACTTGGAGCTTTGTGTATTCAAGGGGACTAATATGAAATCACACAAATGTATTGTGTACAGTGTTCTCAATTATGCACAATTACAGACTGGCCTTTCAGAGACACAAAAGCCTATTTTAGGCTAACATTGTTCAGCAGAAATGGTTTGTGGTTGTTTTATAGAGCTAACTGGGAGAATAATGACGAGGATACAGTGAATGATGAGGGGGAGAAGATAAACAAGGGGGAAAAATAGAAAAAGTCTTGCTACAAGAAAACTTATCGTAAGTTTAGGAGAGACTTTGTGTATATTTTAGGTATTTTAAGGAAAACACAAGCTGGCGAGGTTATAGTACGGACCATACCAGCAATTTTACAAATGATATGTTATTCATATCACAGCTAACCACTGTGCAAACCATATTTCTGAGTTTTAAAGATGTGAAAAAACTTTTTCTAGCATCCCATGTAGCCAGTGGTTTCCGTTCATTTCCATACTGTATCAAAATCAATTAGCAGACTCATGAAAGTTGCTACAGTTGCGTAATCTATCACAGTTAACATCAACGCTACAGTTTTTTTGTCAGATTTTATTATTGCTGTAAGGTGACACAATGCATTACAAGGGTTTTCAAATTAAACTGCCCCTCAGCTGTATGACCATGTAGGAGTGGCATATCATGACATATGTAATTTTTTATCATGATATCAACATATATACAGTGACTCAATACTTTTTCGGAAAACTCAATTGAATTGTTTTTTAATATACTCAGAGATGTTTGTTGGATAGCTACTGTGGTATAAATGGTCAAATCTCTGATGGTAGACACGTTTAAATTGTCTCACAATACATATCATCCACTTTCCATACATTTATAATGGGGCTGGCAACATAGCAAAAAATATTATCACAATAATTTTTCCCCGTATTGTTCGATATCGATATTTATCATGATTTATAATTTGTTAATGCTGTGAGTTTGAAAAGTATCCTGATAATGTCTGACACCTGAAGAAGCCAAATGATTTTTCCAGCTTCCCACGGCACTCGCCGTAAAGCTGGGGCAGAGCAGTTTGAGACAAATATTTCCTGCTTCAGAGTTCATACCAGCAGTCTAGCACTTTAATTAATCTCTTAAACCCGTCTTTCTCCACAGTGCTAATGGGCATCATGTCTTTGGCCAGAAAGTATGACAATGCGTCTCTTCTATCTCTGCTCCTTTTCAATCACTTCTCATACGGGTTTACGGCGGCAAAAGAGGACACTAATGATTACTGTTTTGGTGCTGCTAGCGCTGCCCACAACAGCAGAAGTGCTAGGCCGTTGAGCAACACTTGGTGGTGGACTTACTGCAGTTTTGGCCTGGATTATCATGCTCTGGGATGCCACCTTTTCAAGTGATGGAAAAGATTTGTTGTGTTTCCTGTCTTGGTTGGCACCAGCCAACGACATATTCTGCAGACCGTCTTTGTCTATGCACGATTGTCTATGCATCATCACCTTTCAAGTAGCCAAACCACTTCCAATTTATTGACGTTGTATAACCTTTTTTATCCACAATTTCGTCCGTTTTTTATGGTAACGTGAGCTCTTCACTCTTCTCCTCGCTTCCACTCATTCTCCTTTCTTTTCATTATGTCCAGGCTACTTTCAATTCCGCCTCACCTTGGCTCACTCACCTTAGCACCAACTTTGCAGTAAAAAATGGGCGTGTACAATGACGCGCATCACCAACACTGCAGATTGACTGACAGCTGTCTGTTACCATCTGCTGCTGTTTGGATCTATGTAGGTCTATCCATACTGAGTAAAAATGACTGTAGTTTATCATCGTCATCGACAAACATTTTATTGCGATCCCATTTCAAGATTGTTTTGTCGCTCAGCCCTAATTTATAATGCAACACTAATAACCATGAATGCTGACTTTACTGTGATGGACTAAACAACTTAGGCAAGTCTAGTAACTGATGTATGGAAATGAATGAAGTTAATTTTGAATTGACATCTACTCTGAGGCTACAGCACGTCTCTCTTATGGCCACCATATAAAGAGCTAATTTATAATGCAAATGCACTGGCGTTGTCTGTAGACTGCAGGTTTCACATTGTCTGATAAGGTGACTGATAAGGTGACCAGAACACACAGTGTAAATAGTATTCTGAATGTACCTACAGTACATACTTAATAACTGCCTGAAACACTGAGGAATCTCAAAAAGTGAAAGCTTAAAAATAGTCAAACCCTTGAAGGAATTTTGATACTTCCAGTCTGCACTGACACCTTTACCAGCCGCTAATCTGTCTCAAATCCTCCGATCGACGGCGGACAGATGCAGCATACACTGATAACATGTTTTTGAAGTCCTTATCTATTTTCCACACCATCAAAGTAGTGTCTGGTTCTATGTGAGCTGCAGCTTAGGAACCGCAGAGTCCCAGAGTTACTCAGGGAGCGACAACCAGCCTGCCGAATCATTCCCCATCCTGAACACTGGAGGGGAGCCCAGCGTTGTGGTCTTGCAATGGGAGATAAAAAGGTAGAATGTCCACAGTATCATACATGCTCAGGCATTATCAGTTCAACTAGTGCGCCATGATTTTTCACCTGTGTGCTAATCGGTGATAATACTTGAGAAGCAACAGGAGACAGCACTTCAAAGGTAAGAAGAAGAGGTCTTGATGATTGTAAATAGTCTTACAGATTTTGAAACAGTATTGTTTAAATGCAGTTTCTTTCTAAACTGCCAAACTGTTCCACTTGTCCTTCCCCTTTCGTTCAGCTCCTCGCAAATAAACAAAGATTAGGGCAATGGCTGTAAAAGCACACAGGCAATGTTGCCCTCAAGGTGGAAATGCAAAGGTTTATCTACAGGCAACTCATCAAAAACAACCTTTTAATCATCCAGATCAGCAACAGAGGAGGATATCACCCTAGCTTATCTTTCATTTGAGACAGGATATCAGATGACCCTGATACAGAGCCTTTTTTCTCATCATACGCAATGTCTCCAGGTCTTTTCTCCGGTCCGAAATATATCCTGAGTTGAGGTCAGAGACAACTCAGACTCTCCAGCGACATGCGATAATTGATAAATTGGAGAATTTTGTGGCAAATTCAATTACATGCACATGTTTATCCGATGTTTTTTTCTCTTAAATTCATACCAGACCTTCCCGACCCTATTACCCGTATGCATTGTAATGTGTGACTGATACTGCTCCTCTTTGTAGATTGTTTTGTTCTGTCTATTTTCCTCTTTCTTTTTATCATTGTCTGCTCTCGCTTGTAATGCGCCCTCTCTCATTTGTCTCTTTTTTTTGTAAAGCAAATGGCATCTTCAGCCCGCATAGACAGATTCCTCCATTATTTTGAAAGTGAGCACAAACAGCGTATTCTTCTCCTCCTCTTTCTCTCTCTGTTACTTCTCATCTGTGCTCTCTCCTCTTTCCCTCTAATGCTGTTGAATAATGGAGAGACTGCATGCAGTAGTCATGCTGTCACTCAGCCAGTGAGAGGCAGGGGGCCTGCAGTGAATACATACATGTGTGTGTGTCTGGTGTGTTTGTGTGCGTCTGGTGTGTGTTTGTCAGCCTATCTGTCTGCATGCCGAAGATTAGCCTTGAGGGCACAGCCCTCTCCCCCCCTTCAGCCACACACACACATGCATACACAGTACATACACTCACATATATGCACACAGATCATGCAATCAGCTGTAACACTTCATATCTGCAGT
>JAPZEB010000012.1:26430646-26442075 GCA_029783705.1 Chaetodon striatus | reverse complement strand
TGACATGTCATGGCAGGAAAAGCACAGGTGTATTTAATATCATTAATAATATTGCATTCCACTGAGGGAAGGCCCTGGTATTGTCCATGCTGGCTATCTGGAGTAGCTTACTGGGATACATAATAGAAATCAGCCATCTTTGATGTTACCAATTTCACCTGTGCTTTTCCTGACAAGTCAAAATGTCTGCTGCTAAAGAGGTCCATTGTTTATGAATGGTTTTATTTGGAGGGACAGAACAACCTGCACATCCACTCCTTTGTGTTCCTTGATTTGTGAATGGAACTGAGAATGGCAAGTGCTGAAACATGTCTGCCAATATCCATTGTATGCATTCAGCATGATTTCAGCATACAGGTCTCCACCTCCTTGTAATCTTACATTTCTAGATAGAGCCAAAGTTATGTTCCCTGACCGGGAATCGAAACCGGGCCGCGGCGGTGAGAGCGCCGAATCCTAACCACTAGACCACCAGGGACTTGTCAATAGCCTTTTCAGCCCAATTTTTTTCGATGTGTGATATGCATCTATGGGTTATGTGATTTATGTATCCTAAAGAGGTTGATTTGTAAATAAACTTTATTTCACAGCAGACATTTTGACATGTCATGGCAGGAAAAGCACAGGTGTATTTAATATCATTAATAATATTGCATTCCACTGAGGGAAGGCCCTGATATTGTCCATGCTGGCTATCTGGAGTAGCTTACTGGGATACATAATAGAAATCCGCCATCTTTTGTTACCAATGTTACCAATGTTACCAATTTCACCTGTGCTTTTCCTACTATGACAACTGATAATGTCTACAGAAGTGACAGAGGTCAGTTTTTTATGATTGGTTGTATTTGGAGACACTAATGGCACAGAGCGAGCTGCACATCCACTCCTTTATGTTCCTTAATTTGTGAATGAAACTGAGAATGTCAAGTGCTGAAACATGTCTGCCAATATCCACTGTATGCATTCAGCATGATTTTAGCATGCACTTCCCCATCTTCTTGTAATTTTGAGTTAGTAGATAGAGCCAAAGTTGTGTTCCCTGACCGGGAATCGAACCCGGGCCGCGGCGGTGAGAGCGCCGAATCCTAACCACTAGACCACCAGGGACTTGTTAATAGTCTTTTCGGCCCAATTTTTTCGATGTACGATATGCATCTATAGGTTCCGAGGTTTATGTATCCTAAAGAGATTGACTTGTAAATAAACTTTATTTCCGAGGGAAATAAATTGTACTGAAGCAGCTAAAAGTTCCAAAACAAACTTTGTCTTGGGCTGTGAGTGAACACTGGGTTTAACAGAGCCTTTTAACAAAAATAAGAGGCTGAAAGCGAGAACTAAACATCTTAATGAATCATCATTTGTCCGGTCCATCACCTGAAATCAGTGGCTTGTGACCTCACCTCGACAAAAACAACTTTGCTGATCACACAAGCCTCTATGCCAGTTACAGTTTGAGTGGGTCACAGTCAAACACAATCAATCAAACACAAAGCCTCCCCCTTTTGTCCCTCCACAGATAATGATATTATTTTATTATTCCACATCATTCATGAATAGGTACTGTAGTCAGGAGTACTACAAAGAAATCAAAGAGATGCAGGAGTGAAGAAACGTTGCCTGGGAACTCTACATAAATAGATGGAGCTCTTCTGCAAAAATCCTGATAATAACAGAAAAAGTAAATATAGACATTGTTCTGCCAACGGCTGTCCAATCTGTTATTAATGCCTAATGCCCAGTGAAAGGCATTCTAGCCAATACCAACACGGCTGGCTCGATACTGTACAAACACAGTCGTCCTGTCGGCAATGCTGAGAGCAACAGAAGGGACAACACAGGACAGGTGGTGGCTACATGTGATTCATTGTTCCTGTAAGAAAGCACAAGTCCCACTGGTCGCCAATCTCTCCTCCCTCTCTTCTTCTCTCTCCTTCACTCCCTCTCTCTTCTTCCTCTCTCATCTGTCTCTCCTCCTTCTCCTTCTCAGATTAGGTGTGAAGAATAATTAGCGGGTGCTGAAGAGCCCCGGGTGGACTGGATACTCATGGGAGCCTGGTCACTTTCTCCACCACCAAATGTCCCTGGCAGCACAGCAGACAGTGGGCCGTGCTGTATTGGTAATTAGAGTGCTGCAGTCACGTATGTGTGTGTTTTTGTCACTGATGTGTGTTTGGTCACCGTATGGAACAGGTTTTGGGCCTCGCTCAGATCTGTTTGTTCCTTGCTGCCATTTAGAAAATATACAAAGCTCCATTGGAAAAGCATTAGATGACTGATAAACACATATACATGTTCTGACACAAAGGGGCTCGCAGGTTCTATCGCCGTGTCCTCAAAGGGAAACATGCTCAATAAGAGGAGTCAATTAGTGCTATAAAAAAGAAGACAGACACTTTATAATAGCGGCAATTAGTTTGCTCATCTCCTTTTGGCTTCTTTCAACTCTCTGCTGTTCGATATAATCACATCTGATGTGGCTGTCATAACAATCTGATGACAAAATCGTCAGCTGAAATGGTGGTAAACTAACAAAGTCTCATAATTTTGTGAGAAACTGTTAATTTTGACAAGAATTTAAAATTTAGTTTCACTCTTAGTCGCTTACTAAAAATTGTAGTTGGCTTAAAGTTACATTAAAGTTTTGTTTTTTATAATTCTAGTCAAGATTTTTTTCAGTGGTGGTCAGTTTTAATTTTAATCCAGTAGCCAGTATTTTAGTCAGAATTTTCTCAGACACTTTCATGACACTGTAATGGATTCTGCTGGCTTTAAAAACTCAACTGAGAGGGAAGCATACAAGCAATGTGCCACTGGCTTACCGTACATCCTTCATATAATATAAAATAAGTGCCTAAAGTTATTATTTAGTTATATGTACTACTTTATATTACTGATATAACTGAGATCTTCTGCTAAATTCAGTGTCATGTTTCACTCACTAGAACTTCAATTAAATAAATCATCAGTAATGAAAATATGAAAAAAGGTGTTGTAAGCCGGGTGAGCATTGTCTGGAAAACATCATGTTTATTCACTGTTAGCTGAATGAGTTAGTGTCTGTTAAGGAGTAGTAAGAAATCATGATTCACCTTTTAGAGGGAGTAGATGTTTACCATAAGCTGCCTCGGCTCTGTTAAATTTAACAGTTTTTAACAGAGCAAAGCAAGCTAATCACAGATGCAACTGGTTAAAAAGGAAAAAAAATAATGCTTTGAAAAGGCTACTGTAATCAAACTTAAACTTTTTTCATTTATGTTGTTGTTACAATTTAGTCATTAATTAAAGGACGTCAGCAAGTACTTATTGTCAAACTTTTGTTGACAAAATTAAGACATTTTGAGAAATTTTTATTTTCCTTTGTCTAAGATGACCACATTAAACTAAAGAGGAATACGGACAAAGTACAAAGTACTTGATTGGTGTATTCTTTATTCTAGCGGTTAGGCACTGACTAACTTTTACTGAAGTGAGCTGCTTCTATAAAAAATGATCACTAAATTAATAATGTAGCACTTACAATATCCAGTATTTAAGGTAGAGACAGTGATATTGGAGGAACACGATGAAGTGGTGAAATCAATGTTTCCCACGCTTGGAGGCTTTTCTTTTAGAAATCCATCTGGTACAAGTATGCATGTCTGTTGCCAGCGAAGTCCCTTTAAGTGAGGGCCTTGTCAAATGCTGGAATCAGACATTTATGTCTTTCAAGATGGTCATTATGTCAGATTAGGTGATAATGGTTCCTTAAATTACTGCAGTGAGATCGCCAAGAGAAATATCAAACTACATGTTGAGCCCTTACCAATCATAGCCTGGGGTCTTTTACAACTTGGACAATTTGCAAAGTTCATAGAGACAGAGAGACGTTTCTGGGATCAGAATAGTCGACATCCAGGCTCACAGCTCTGGGTGAGACTGCACTGAAGAACAAAGGTGCTTTTAGTTACTGACTAATGTGGCTACTGCTGCTGTTTAGCAGGTGTAATGTTTACCATGTGCATCATCTTAGTTTAGCTTGTTAGCATGTTAACATTTGCTAATTAGCACTAAACACAAAGTCCACTTTAGGCTGATGGGAATGTCATTAGTTTTGCAGGTATTTGATCCCAAAGAAAAGTAGTGACGAGGTGAAACTTTGACCTACTGATGATGCTATGAGAGTGGCAATCCATTGATTATTTTCATTAGTCTCACTCAACTATAAATGTCATCCGGCTGGTGGCACTAGAAGAAAAACTTTGATCATCAAAGTCAGTAAGATACATCCTCTGTAGACCATGAATATTTGTACCTAATGTTATAGCAGTCCATCAAATAGTAACAGAGATATTCCATTAAAAATCAAAACTGTCAGCCTCATGGTGTCACTGGAAGAAAAGTCAGAGGATCAGTCTTTAGGACCTAACGTTCAATCCACACTGCTCAAGATTCTGACATGTTAATCCTTATTTCTGTTAGGGGTGTAAATCACCAGTTCAATCACGATTCGATATTATATTGATTCTTTGGACAATGATACAACATTTGCCGATATCACAAAATCTGCCACAATACAAGGGCCTGCGTTGTGAGAGAATATTATCTGTCCATTTAACACAGTCTGTTATTCTCGAGTAAATAACATTATCACTTTCTCTTGGCTGCCTGTCATCTGCCTGCCACTTTGACGGTGATACAGACTTTCAAAATAAAAGCGTATGCCAAAGATGACAATATATGCAGATCGATGTTTTCATTTTGCATTGGTATTGGATCGTTGATCATTGAATCGATATATCGATCCAGATCGCTGGATCGTTACACCCCTAAATTGTCTTTTAAACCATAAAAATTTGTCATTTTTTTATATCCCAACTCTGACTTCCTCTCAAAACGTCTAAAGTGTGTTGAATGCAGCCATTATCAAGCCGATATTAGGAAGTGTGATTTCAGTGTTATGATCTCTTAAATGCAAATGAGTCCAATCCTGATTTGAGTTAACCCATTTCACCATCCTGTTAGGTTGTAATTTAAAGAAAAATCCAACAAACAGTGGTAAACCAGGCTAAAAAATACGAGGGCAACAACCATTTAATTTCATATCAAGCTGAGGAGGAAGCACTTGGCCTGGTCTCCAGATGGCAGGAGGAAGCACAGGAGACGGAGCTTTGCAGTTGCATCCATACAGATGAGTGGAAAGCTGTGAGTCTGTATAACGATGGTGGGGGGTGTTCCTGACACCCTGGCACGTCCCATAATCGGCTTTCCTCAGTGACAGCATGGAGCCCATAGGAGAGTCCTGTCTGTCTGTTTCTTTTTCCACACACACACACACAAACGTACAGATACAAATACATGTGCACGCGTACACCTGGCTGGAAGCGCAGGGGGTCATACACCGCCAGCTGTAGAGCGGGATACACACTGAGCCAGAGAGGAACACACACATACCCAAACACATGTGTATGCAAAATGTGAACACATGAAGTGGAATCTAATCCAAACGAGAAACTGCAATTTTTACTGCAGGCAGGATATTTCACACACGCACACACGCATAGACTCAACAAGCCATAATGTGAGACTCATCATACACACACACATACACACACATGTTTGAGACCTGAAGCATTGAAAAACAAAAACATATATTCCCAGTCTCACACTGTGAGGCTTCATTACACCACCTGCACACAAATGCCAGCAAGCAGCACTCAGAGTTATGAAGGGGACAAGCACACACATATTCACATTCACCTCACACACAAAGTAATCTGGGCATCACATAGAGGTGTAGACTGGTGCCGCAGACAGTGGGGCCTGCCATTCACACAGCCATGGGGAGTGTGGCTGGGCAGAGACCTAGAGCCATGCAGGGAAAAGCTATTGAACAGAACAGCAAGGAGTGAAAGCTCTCAGATGCCGCCGCAGCCCCTGACCTTTCTCACCAGCTTACATCACCAGAGGCTCCCTAACCTGCAATTGCAGGATTAGTTCTACAATGCCATTTACAGTATGTCACAAGGAAAATGTCTTTTTTATTCTTTCTTTTACAAGAATTAGGAATTTCTTGTCCTACCTGCTTGAATCCACCTGCTCTGTGAAAGTCACAGACCGTTTTTATTTCCTGTGGCGACCCGTGGAAGTCACCAGTCACCGTGTCCGACAGCCCCATGAATAACTGAGGACCGTTATCTGTCCCAATTCACCCGGGGACACTGCAGGGATGAAACAAATGTGAAGGCAAGCATGCATCAATAAGGCCAAAAAACGTGAAAGACTTCTGAGAGGAGGCAGAGGTGAAACTACTTTAGCCTTTTAACATCCAGAGCAGGTACTGAAGGAGACAGTGATGGTCTGAGAAACATAAAAAATGATTCTGAAAGCTGTGTTGTAGGGAACAACGTTTCTTTATCTTTAATAAAGTCCCACTTTGATGAATAATGGCTGTCAGCTTTAAAGTTTCTTTTCCATCACTGGCAACAATATATTTATTTTGTACTATTTTGTTGCACCAGTTGGCATTAATGAATAAATCCAGCAAAAAACTCTGATAATTTTTTTCCCCCAACATCCAGTTTCTACAAGAAATAGTCAGATTAAAAAAGTAAGATGCTGTCACTATGCACAAGAGCTCTGCATGGACTTCATGTACAAAAACTAAAATGCAAAGCTTTGGTAGATGGTGTTGAACTCAATACTCTAAAAATGTAATTTATTACTTATTAGATGTTAGTTTTTTTAAAATAATGTATTACTTGACTTATTACTCCCTGCCAACAGCAATTAGTTACATTACTCATGAAATTATTTTTCTGTTACACCCCACAACATTTGTAACTGTGTCCTTTCTCCTCAAAATTCAGACTTTGCATGTGCGCCACTGTGTTGTCAAGGTAATCTCCAACTTGGTGTTTTTAACTTTGTTTTCATGCAGAGTAAACAAATGACATATAATATGTTAATTGTGAGCTTTAGATGTACTGGTAGGTAGGTTTTTTAAAATTCTGGACAATGCCAGGCTAATTGTTCACCCTGTTTCCAGTGTTTATGCTATGCTAAGCTAACCTGCTGCTGGCGGTAGAGATTGGTATCCATCCTCACAACTCCTAATGAAAAAGTAAATAAGCTTTTTTCCCAAAATGTTAAACTGTGCCTTTAAGGCAGGACACCCTCATTTATTTTCTAATTATTCAGGACAGGAGGATACACTACTGCTAAGTTATGCTGCTGCACTGATATCACAACCACGCTTTCCCTGTCTGAAGCCCATTGATCATGCACCAAGTGCACGTTAAAACCCTGTTAGAAATCCAGTTAAACTTATTCATGGCCAAAACATCAGGCTTCTCCTGCAGCAGTGTGGTAACTTTGGTTTCTCTCATCCTTTACCCCAATTAAGGAAAACAGCAAGTGCTGTAAATATCTAGAATGTGTGTAAAATGGCCAAGACATTACAGTGAACTGAAAACGTATCCTGTGTATCTTCGTCATGTTAAGTATAGAGTACTTTTGTCAATCATTTTCAAATATTTCTTCAATCAAAAAATAACCTCTACATCTAAGGCTCTGTCTTCATGTACACGGATGTTTTGAAAACAGATATTTTCCCCCTTTTTATTTTAAAAAATAAATCCATCCACAACCGTCATTTTGAAAAAATATCTCTGTCCACACAAGAGCGCAAAAACAACTCTAAACGCTTCCTGACATTAGGTGCCTGTAGTAAAGTGTACAGGCTAACGTTACCTTTTTCAAACATCTACTGGACACCTCATTACTGTTGATTCCTGCTCAATTTAAGGATGAAGGAGCTCACTCAAACATATGAGTGATGCTCTGGACATTTCCTTCCACCCCTCATTGACAACAATCCCACTCTGGAGAGTGTGCACCCATCTGCTGGTCGGACAGGCCTGATCCAAAGCAATAGTTTCTGGCTGACTGAGAACTGCAGAAGCTGAGGTGGAGCAAAAAAACTGGTTGCAGTCAACGTGTTCTGATCCCTACTTGTCGAATTCTGCCCAGTTGTCAGTGGAAGTAGTAGCCTAAGTAGCCTTGTGCATTAGTCTTTCACAGACAGTATCTCCGTGGACACTTGGTATATGCATTTTGTCTTTTCAAAATGCATTTTTGTTTTCACAGGAAATGTAGCCTATGGTTTGTGTAAATTTACTACAAAGATAAAAATCACTTTGTTTTTACTTTTACTTCCTGAAGTTTAGGCAACCAAAGTCCCTAGTTAGGTTTAGGCAAGAAAAGGACATGGTTAGGGTTGGCTTAAAATGACATTATGCCATATCACATTAGATACATCATGTGACATACCTTACTACTGTGGCATGCTACAGAAACTAGCACACTATGTTGTTTTTTAAATAACTCCACTGATTTTTGGTTTCACACAGGAAATGAACAACAGGTTCCCAGGTAAAAGTCTGGCGTTTCTTTGTCCCATCCACCGCCGCTTCGGTCCGCCTTATAGGGACTTTCTTGCTGTTTATACTACAGTAGTTGCTGGCGGGGTCAGATACTGTGTCTGATGCCAGCATCCATTAACAAAGCATCGGTATACTGTATGTTGAGGTGGGAGTAAGAATGGGCTGGTGCAGCAGATACCTCTGTTCGCCCATGAAGTGGTGCAGCAGTACCAAGTTTAAGTGTCATTAGACCGAGCAGTGCCAACAAAATGTAAACAAAGCGATAGTCTGCCATTGTTGTTGTTTCTAGCGAATGCTCATTACACAAAGCAACAATGGGCATGCACAAATTAAAAGGTGATGGAGTTTTGAAAAATCTGCACCGTAGAGGGCATTTAAAAAAGTCTCTATTTTAGTGACATAAAACTGTGTGGATGAGACGCCAAAACATGGAGGAAAATATCAAAATATCTGTAAACGTGTAGACAGGGCCTAAGGGAGTGACTGTAACTGCACATCCAGACTGTCTGCCCTTTGCAGACAAACCACAGCCTGAACAAACAGCCTCAACAGACAGATTCAAAATACTTGTTTTTCATTAGAGAACCTCTCTTGAAAGCAAAATATAAAAAAGTTCAATAGTCATGGCGGGTGTATGTGTTGTGCATTTGTGCGTGTATGTGTGTGTGCGTGTTAAGCTCATCCATCCTGAATGAGTTTGCTCTGTCAGGTCTGTATTCTTAATGAACCGTAGGGGGACCACATCGCAGGCACTCGCTCGCACTCCAGTCACTGCTGTGCAAACGTCCTCTAGCTGCTGCTGCCAATGACTCAAGGTAGAAACAAACACACACTGACTCATGCTCATACCTGCTCTACATGATGTGTGTGTTTGTGCTTCTGCGTTATGATTGGCCAACAGAGCAGTTGGTGGATACACATGTACACTCTCTCCCGCACTCAAGAGGTAATTGCCTGCCTGGTGGTGACACTGGTATCCCTCAATCCTTGTGGTGATCAATCTTACAGAAATAGGTAAACAAAGCTGTGTCTCTGTCCTTTAAAGCAGTCTATCTGCCCTTGTTAAGAAGCACAGCTCCTTTAAATGGACAAATGAGGAAAAAAGAAAACGCAGCTGACATGGGAATAGATTCCTATTGACCAAAAGCAAAGCTTTCTTTTCCCTTTGCTTTGCAGTGGAGTAGCCATCCACAGCTAACTAATGCGTCATACATCAAGCCTATCATGTCTGACTGGAGATTGCTTGTTACAGATATGATGAAGAGTTGCAGTGTAGCCACATTAATTAGGCCCCCATCACTGGCAAACACTGAGGATTGAATCAGTGAGGTGCTTTTTTGTGCACGCCTGACTGTGTTTCTCTGTGTGTGTGTACCCGTTTGCACACATGAGCTATGAATATAGATTTGTTCGTGCACGGCTGTTGAGATCCAAGAGTGTGTGTTTGTGTGCACAAGCGCCGCATGGAGGGGGGAGACACACCGAGAGTAAAGCCATGACTTTGGTTAACAGTAAACACACCACTGAGAGCTCATTAGAGTAGCTCTCTCCTCTCCTCGCTGCACTGCTCCGGTGACGGGGCTTTAGCTCCAGCCATATCTGGCATCCAGCAACAAGCTAATTAGCGGCTAGCACTCATTACAGTCAGGCTAGTGAGCGCAGACCCTCTCCAACACATCATCTGTATCCTGTCAGAAACACAGCATGCACGATACAGTTCCAAACTGACTCAGATTGGAAGAGGCTAAGTAAAGTGCTTTGCTAAATAGATAGTGTTCGCCCCCATTTATTCCAGGCTCATCAAAATGACATCCATGGGTTGTAATGGTTCGTGTTGCGTCAGTTATTAAAGTTGTCTGACATCCTAAGAGGGTCAGGAGCTTTTTTATTGGGTTAGTATCAACTTAATCACTTGAAAGATACTGTAAATTAAGGCTTGCACCATTGTTGCATCAACTGGGAATACCTATGGGGGAACATTAAGCAGTTTTACCTCAAAGATGTTGTTACTACGACTTGAATGAGGAAAGCAAAAAGTTACACCTTCAATTAGAGTGTGATTTAACACCTGGAGAGCTTCCTGTGCTCTCCAGAAAAATGACGGCATTACTAATATGTTCAAACAGGTAAAAAGCTACAATGTTTGCATGCAGAGCCAAGTCTGATGCAGCGATGTTCTCAGGGCATCAAGGTGTGAAGACTTCGAATCATTTTCTTTCTTCTACCAACAGTCGGTATTGGTTTTCTTTAACCGTGACAGTGGTCTTTTTCAACCTTAATCGAGTAGGTTTGCCTCAATTTAAATTACCTAAATTAACCACACTTAAACTACAGGGGTAGAAGATCAGAAAGCCTGCCTTGAGGATGCAGTATCATTACAGAGTTTGAGCCCCATGTGCTTGAGACTGCATGTTAAGGCCCAGACACCCCAAACCAACATCAAATAACCAACGGCAAAAAAGGCTGACTGTTGCCTGTGTCTTGGCCCAAAAGTTGGACTTGAACACACCACAAAGACGAGAGCCAACAGCCAACTAGCATGGTACATTTTGTGCCTGCAGGAGGCGCAGAACAACTCTCCATATCAGCAGACAGCGGTTGTCTGGAGACCAACAGGACAGATTCAAGGCACTAGTTAGCACATTAACAACACAACCCCTAGTTGAAAGAACAAGGATATCTACTGTGTGCGAGCAAACAATGGCACAAACAGCATTTACAAAACATTTCTGCTGAAGATTTTAATGGCTAAAAAAATATTTTTACCTAATATAACAAGTTTGTTTCGATCTCATGGCCTCCCTACTTTAACTGTCTGTTTACTTATCTCATTTTCTCATTTATGTTTCTCCTCTCGTGCACCAAGCTGAACTGCCAATCAGAGTGATTTCGCCCACTGATGGACTCCACCTGCTCCAATGCCGATTCAACATACTAAATCGGCCAAAAAACAGGCAACAGGGGCTGACCAGTGCAAATGGTGTGAGACACACTGCAAAAACAAGA
>JAPZEB010000012.1:26355541-26370825 GCA_029783705.1 Chaetodon striatus | reverse complement strand
CCTTGGTGGCCAGCAGTCTGGTCAGGTAGATCTCAGAGACCATCTTGCTCCCTCTGTCCCCTTCCCTCTGGTCTGAGTGGTCGTGGTTCTTGACCAGGTGCCACAGTTTGGTGCCGCTCTCAAGGTCGGGGGTGATCATGGGTGTTCGGGAGCGCAAGCTGTCTGGACTGCTGGCTGTCCTCAGCATGCTCTCTGGAAGGAGGTGGAAGAGGAGACATGGAGGAGAGCTGAGCAAATGGGCCAAAAATAACATTAAGAAAGAACAGACACAAATGTGGAGTTGAACATGTGTTTTGTTTAGTTTGGATTTTTCTTTTTATATTGAAACACCCGGGGGGGAACAGATTTGCCTTTGACACTAGAAAAATATTAGAGAAGTTTTACAATAAAGTGATATCTTATCTATCAACAGATATCTAAGTTAGACTAAGAGTCAGTGTCTTGCACAATGCTTACTAAGGGTTTGAACCAGGGGCCTCTGGTTGAGAAGCAAAGGGTTTAAATACAGTTTAATCTGATAACATATCAAGCAGCTCATATCTTGGTGCGAGTCAGTAGTTTATAACTGTATAATTCATTTTGTCTTCATCACCATTTCAAGAAGTGCCTATAAATTAAGATACCCAAGTATAAAAAACACATGAAGAAGAAATCTGAGGCAGCAACAGAGAGCAACATCTCTGTGAAGTTGAAAGCATTTCTGAAAGGTGTCAGCTCCTTCTACTTGCATGTCAGTCTCTCATTCCAGAATAAATTTGTCTGTCACTCTCTCTCCCGCTCCCTCCCTCCCTTTGTTGGACAGTGATCCCCTATTTTGTGACACGGAGCATTACACTTTCGGTTTGAATGCTTGTCACTTCTGTGACAAAGCAGGAAAGGATTGAGAGGTTCAAAATGTCAGGAGAAAATGTGAACCAGGGAGGTACAGAGTAAGGGTGATGGGGGTGTTAGTGAGTATTTATGTGTATGTCACGGTGGCAGGGCTCAGGAACAGAGTTACTGTACAACAGGGGAAGGATTTAGAAAATAGAAAAGAGGGATGGAAAGAGTGATAGTGAGAAACAGAGAACTACTTCACACCTGGCATTAACATGTGCATCATGTTATCTGGACTGTGTCCGATTTATTTGGCGAAAAAATGCATTTCCATCAAACAAACTCTAGAAATTTTTCCAAATAACATTTTTCAGTTGCCAATTCATCCTCCTGACAATCCATCTGTGACAACTGCATTGGACCTCACAGCAACACTGTTCTCAGCTGTGAGCAGCCCTGACCTTAACTGTATATGGTCTGAAATGTTCTGAAGAGGCTAAATCACACGTTGGAGTTTAAAAGATCGCCTCCTGCACTACACAGCAGCAAAGCCAATAATTTGTCTGTGACATAAGTACAGCTCGGATCTGCATTGCCGCGTTAATCTGCTGCTATAAAGTGTGGATCTTATCTACTTGACATTCCTTTGTGTCTATTAATTTACATGTGGATTTCCAGTATTTTTTCATTATACTTATTCCATTACCAAAAAGACATGTGAGGTCTAAAGGGGATTAAATTGAGAGAGATGTGGGCAGAAATAAAGGGCTCATCAGTGCTGGAGCTGGACAGCCAGTAAGTAACTAGGCACTGACAGAAAAACCAGGCACTATACTCGATGTCAGGGTGTGCTGCTGACAGCTGACATGCGTGCTGTCCTCTGCAGGATGTTTGATGGGAACTGACAAGAGCCAGTTAATTTTTGCAAAAATGTGACTTTGCCTCGATAATCAACATTTCAGTACGACAATAACTGTACATTCCAAACAGGGCTGGACAATACGGCAAAAAAAAAAAGTGAACGATAATATTTTTCCATATTAGTTGATATCTATATTTATCACCATATGTAATTTAATAATGCTGCCACTGTGAAGAGTACCCTGATAATGACTGAAACCAAAAGAAACCAGATGGTCTATTTATTTAACTTTAGTATAAAGTTTATTAGCATATATAATATAATAAAGTAAACATTTAACTGAACAAACATGGCTTGGTTTAGAATATATTTTGTCAAAAAGAATAATGCAAACATTTAACTTTGCTATCTAAATATCTGCCTGAATAAACAATACAATATACCTTGCCTTGTAACATAAAATAATGGTGCGGTCACAAGGATTACACCTTTTTAGGTGATGGAAGAAATCTGTTGTGGTTCCTGTCTTGGTCAGCACCATCGACAGTATGTTTTGCAGACTGTCTGCATTTTGACGCTTTTGAGATATCCAAAGCACTTCCAAAAAACTGATGTTGTGTTACCTTTTTTTGTCAATGATTTTATCCTCAGCTTTGGAGGATAACACAAGCTCACTTTCAGTACTTAAGCATAATGACCTCCCCGGCTGTGTGAACAAACCAGGTGTTGATTAAGAGGAAGCAGCAAGTTACTGCGGGCAGAGAAGTTTGTGTTCTGATTGTTCAACATGTATTTGATAGATTGATCATACTGTCTCCCTTTTGTTTTACTTATGAATAATGAGCAATGTTGTCATTCACTCCGGTAAAATATATCCTATAGTCTATCATTCCCTCTGCTGTGAAATCACGCTATTGCCCACTCTGTGTGAGGAGCGTAGCCCCACCCTCCTGCATACAGACAGTCAGAGACAGAGAAGAGCGGCAGCAGACTGACTGGCTGTTGTCGTGTTTATTTCTGATGTGTAATAGGCTGTTGGATCTATTCACATCAAGAAAAAATGTCCAAAGCTTATCATTGCTATTGTCAGAAATGTTATTGCAATGCCCTATAGCGGCTGCTTTATTGCCCAGCCCTAATTCCAAGTAACTCCATTTTAACATGACTACCAGGTGAAACAGTCTGCAAACTAAAACTGTTCAAAAAAGGGGGGGACAAGCAGTCCACCAGTTCTTGAACTGAATCCCAGATCATAAGCATATTTTAAGTGTTCAGTGGTTGACTGTTCTTACTTTAAGCGGCATCATGTTTTCAAAAATTAAGCCATGTCATTGCAATACAGGCATTCTGCTTTTACTGGTATCTTGTTAGAAATGAACAAGTCATGAAATGAAGGCACACATACAAACACTTGTACACACAGACGTACACACATACAGAACACACGCACACACCTTCTCTCGTACCGTATCTGCTGAGGGACTTGGTGAATGTGGAGGAGTTGGAGATGTTGTAGGCTGAGTTCTGTTTCGGCACCAGGGCAATCACTGAGCCATCTGTCACCTGAAACGGGATCAAGATCAGTCAGCGCTGCACAGAATGTCCAGCAGCAAGATTATAGTCCAACCACACAAACTCTCGCTCTGCTCAAACAGGATTTATTTTCCAAATTGCTACTTTACTTGAGCACTTAAAGTGTAAGCTGCTTTTTTTGAAAGTGACGTGAGCTTTTTTCTTTGCAGCAAACACAGTGTGAATAAATATGACAACTGCTACGTTGTTTCAATGGGCTGAAATATCATCAAACAATGACAACCATAACACCAACTACTGCAACAACAATAGACGACAATATCAATAAGTAGTCATTGTTTCAAAGACGCAGAGCATCATGGGATCTAGGTCATGCTCGAGTACCTGGTAGTGGGCCAGTGTGTTGAGTCTCTTCCAGTCGTTGTCTATCTTAGTGGTGACATCCTCGTCCTGAAGGATGATGCGAGCCATCCTTCCCTGCCGCCATTCTGTCACACACACACACAAACACACACAAAGATGATCAAGGTAAGGTTGTGTTTATTGGTTTAATATGAGAATATAAAGAGAAAACTGGGGCATGGATTGCATAGATTAACTCATCTAGAGCCCCCTCCTCCAAACAAAAAGTGAAGTTGCTGTGACTAAGGATGTGGAGAGCAAAGTTCATAGACTGAATATATTAAAATGGGTATAATGCATAATTTCAATGACTTTTGGCTCCTTACTTGAATTTATTTTTGTACAGAATCACTTCTCCTCTGTAGAGACCCCACTCCTGCTTCAGAGAGCCCTTGAAACGATTCCCTCTTTACCCCCTGTAGTCGTGCACCTGTGCTTGGAGTGTGTACTTGGTGTGTGCACATGTATGCCTGTGTGTATGTGTGTGTGTGTGGCAGCTCTCCCTCTCCTTACCCAGGTCCATATCGGATGCCTTTGGTCTCTGGGAGTACGGTGTGCCCTTGTATACAGCGTCCAGCAGCTTCTCCTTCACCTGCGTCACTGTGTCACAGTTCAGGCTCTTCACCGTCACCTCCGGAGCATTCTCATTCTCTGGGTTCACACAGTGCAGTGTCTACAGAGGTCAGAGGGCAAAGGGCACAGGTCACATTTAGACCAGGAAGTCAGCACAGACTAGGAGCGTTAACTATTGATGTGGGAAAGCATGACCCTGCGGTGATTTTTGACCTGCAAACTGACACTTCATGCTGCAGTTTAGAATCAATATTCAATATTTATTACTATTAGAAGTGTGTTTCATTAGAATTGAAGGTCCTGCTTGTTTTCACATTTTGTAGAGTTGCCAGCATTGCCAACAACAACAAAATGATCTGTGATTTAACAAGTAGGGCTTTCCAAGAATACTGGGCACATATTAAAACCATGTCAATGTGTTTTATCAACTGTATGTGTGCATACATCTGTTCTGTTTTGTCCTCTGACACCAAATATGTTGTCCAACTGTCTGCGTCCACTAATGTGTACTGACCAAAGTCTTGTAGTCAATCTGCTGCCTGATGAGTTTGTCCTCGCTGAGGGAGTAGCGGGCTTCTCCTGTGATTGAGTCTATTGGTCCCTTTTCCATTTGCTGCTTCATGGCGCAGTACAGCATGAAGAGAGGCTCACCTGCACACTCCTGGAAACAGGAAAGAATAGTGGTGAAGAGAAGTAGGGAAAGAGAGGGACAGGTAAGAGTGAAAGGTGAGAAGAGGACAGATAAAAAGAGAAGGAGAGAAAGGCAGACTGTTAAAATGCAAACTAGGAATGCAACTGTGCAAAAACTTTACCTAGAAAATAGTACATAACAGCAAAAAGTGCAAAGCTTTGCTGAGCAACTCTCCCAATTATATTTCTAATCTTCTTTAAGCCAACCACAGGCAGAGCAGTACAGGACGAGGCCATGGCCCGTGTTGGCTAACAGCACGCTGAAAATTGACAGAGAACAACACACACACCATTTTTCTCGCTCACACACACACTCTCCAGCCTCTCCCCTGTGTGTCTTCTTTGCGAAAAACACCCTTTGTAAATCTCTGTTTGTGTGTGTGAGTAAGTGAGTGAGCAAGAAGGAGAGGAATCAGAGAGAGTGTGAGTGTGAATGAGTGGCAATTGATGGAGGAGTTAATAGAAGGTTAACGACTGAGGGGTGAAAAACGCTTGGAGAAGCACTTTGGTGTGTGAGACGTGTCAACCAGGCAACGAGCTCTGGGATGTTGGGCCCCTGTCTCTCTTTCCCTTGCTCTCTTTTTTCACTCACTCGTTCTGCTGGCCTGCCAACTAAGCACTGCCTGCTCGTGCACCTTCTCGGTTCCTCTTTAAAGGACTAGTCCAGTTATCACAACTTGGGTCTTATTTTTTTTAGCTTTGGCAATCTTTCCTATTTAGCACTGCACTTACTGAGGAATGCAGCAACACTGTTACGGAGCAAGACACAGGAGCAGTCAGATGATCAGGTTTTAAACAAATTTACAGGTTAACAAAAACGGAATAATAATAGAATTATTACCTATATTGCTCGTTGCTAACATCCATCACATTTAACAGATTGGCACCTGAATCAACTTTATTACTGACATTTTAGTGGGGCTAGCTTCAACGAGTAGTTTAGAACAATGATTTTCAATCTGAAGGTCAGGAACCTTTAAGAGGTGGCCAATATATGTGAGGAACTGTGAGATAATTAACGAGATGGGACAATATTGTTTAAAATTAATTCAACCAAAACAATCAGACAAACAAAAACTAGAATTTCTGCCTCGAGGTTGTATGCCTCTACCAACCAGTCAAGTTGGAGTTTACATCCGTGTCTGTCCAGACTCATATAATATAGGTAGTGAAGACTTTAGGAACTTAGTAAAATGTACTGATTTAATTTTTGGGGGCAAAATGTGAGAACTTCACACACATCCTCAACCAGGCAGCACAGGAGATCTTCACAGTCACCGCAGGTTTCAGGATTAGGATCAAAAATTCAGTATCTGACCAAATGTTTCCTGTTTTGTTCCTGAGTTTTGGCGTCAAATAATGGCCAGAAAAGTGTATTTACATGACATCATGATGTCACAGTGAAGTTAACCCTTGATCTTTTGGAAATAAAATGTCATCACTTCATCATTTTATCCTATTAGACACATCTGTAAAAATTTGTTATAATTAATGTATGAATTCTTGAGCTGTGGCGAAAAATATGTTTTGGCTAACTTGGTCAACTTGGTAGCTATTTGCAAAGCTTTCAATGGCATGTTATGGTCCTACTCAGGACAAACTTATACATAGATATTTTATTTTTTCATTCTTTTCTCATAGCATTGTTTTTCATTGTACGATAAATCTTCAGGAATCTATTCAAATAAAAAGAGAACATCATTTATTCGTTAAACTACTTGCAACATGCAGCCTGTGAAAAAGGGTCATGAGAAGATTTTTGTTTATTTTAAAGGACCATAAGTCAAAAAGGTTGGGAACCTCTGCGTTTGTTTGTTAATAACAACACAAGGTAACAATGTTGTTGTGTCCTAAAATCTCATCAGTTACTTTGGAGAGTACTGGATGTAATGGAAATAATCGCCAAGTTGTAATAAACTGGAAGTACAATCTAAATGCTGTAATTACTCACATTAATGCTGTTTAGCCACATTTTCTAACTGTGTCCTTTAAAGCCTAAATGTGTCACTTTGTGTCTTGAGACAGAGGATGTGTACTGGACATCCCTGCCCTCCGCCCTTCAGCTGGGCGTGTTCATGCATCAACACGTCAGTCATCATGGTGAGCTGTCAGATGAACTCTGTGGGATAATCTAGCACTGCCTGCTTCCTGTGGAGAACACACAGCACTCTGGCTGACGTCCTCTCTGTCTAACAGCATAGGACCACCTCTGTGCTGCATCTCAGCCCTTCTGTCTCCTTTCAGGGTAGAAAAGCTGGTGCTCTATGTTCATGAAAGGGTCACGCCTGATGTACATGTAGGTTTGCTGTACTGTGTTTTTGACGTCATTGTCTTTCCCCAAAATTAAAATACATACATTTTATTCATTTAATTATATGATAACAATGATATCTCAAAACAGCCGTCTGCACTTTTAATTGAAGCAGCACACACAACTTCTGGTGCAGAAATAGAGTAACCATGTGACCTCCTACTCTCTCAAACAACCCAGTGCACAGGAGGACAAGTGAACCCTTAGAATAGGGGAATGAATAAAAGCTTTTTTTTTCTTACTCCTGTTCCCTTTGGTAGGTAAAAGCTTCATCTATTTCCTCCCTTTGAACAACTACTTGACCTTTACCCATCTCTATTCACACCTGGCTGAACCTTGAAATTGTTTCAGGCCTTTTTCTTATATGACCCCTAAAAGGTAGGAGAAAGAGAGGTGCTGAATTGCACAGGTTGGATAAAAGCTAGGTTGGTAACCTTGCTGCTAGCTATGGTAAGTCTTTGCTTCAGTACTCATTTTATCCCCCAATCCCTCCATTTCCCCCTCTCCCTTTCCCTTGTGCTCTTTGTTCGTGTTTTTCATTTTAAAACCTAAAACATCCCCAGCACTTCCTCTTAACCATCCATAACACTCCTGGCCGTCTTCTCAACATCCTTCCACCTTTTCCTGTCTTTTCTCTGCCGTCTTTGTCTTGTCTAAAGTTCATAAAAACAGCTGTTATAAAAGATCCCCAGCAGCTTCCCTGGTATCCCGCTCCCCCGTCTCTGAACCCAACTCTGGCTGTCAAGTCTTGCATTTGGAGCCAAAACACACACATGCATGCACACCCAAAATGGACACACTCACGCACACAGATGCTAACTGGGACCCCCGGGGGGCTTGGCTGGTTCACTGTCCACCAGAATGCCTGTCCTGGCGGGGGTTTAAGGCCCCGCTGCTAACTGATTAGCTGCAGCCATGTTTGAATGTCGAGAATGTGTGTGTGGAAACAAGAATTTAGCACAGTTTAAGCCTCAATAATTCTCTCTGATTCCATATCAGAGGGACGGGGATTCAAAAAGAGAAAGAACACATACAGACGCAGAGACAGACAGACAGAGAAATGAGAGAATGCATTTGTGTAAGATCTCTGCCTTCCTCTTTGCTAAGCCCCAAAGCTCTGAAGGGGGATACAAACACACAGGCATGCATACGGCCGCACGCACACACTTTCCTGGCTGTAAAAGAATCCAGTGAGGGACACAAAGAGAGGACAGGTTATTGCGACAGGCTACGGCGATCACAACAACATGACCAGCTGTGTCTGAACAGCGCTTCAGACTGCAGCTTCCTCAATTCGGAGAAAGGAGAATTTAACACATGAAAGGCAGAGGTAAGGGATAGGTAGCCTGCTGCCTCTGCCTTATCTAATGCTGCAGCTGTGAATGTGTGTGTGTGTTGGTGAGGCATTTTTCTATTCTCAAACACCAGCGGTATTAGTATTGCTTCAAAAGTTGTGCGTGTCTGTGTGTGTGTGTGTGACAGACAATTTTACCTTGAGGAACTTGTAAAGCAGGAAGGTGAACCAGTTGGTGAGCATCTTCTCAGCGACTGACTCCGTCCTGGAAGAGAGATGAAAGGAAGGGGGAGAGAAAGGAGAAGGTGAAGGGTGAGGGGGAAGAGGGGAATGATAGTAAAAGAAAATTACAGAGTGACAGTCAAAGGATGGGAATGAGGAGTAAGAAGGGGAAAGAAAGCAAAAATTAGATTTTCTTAGCAGCACCTAAACCTCTGCACAAGACACTGGGAGGTTTTGGAGTCATCCCAAAGCGCTCCTCCCTGTTTCAACAAGCGCACCCAAACAAGCCCCCCTCCTGGCTACGATCTCTGGGCATAAACCAACACTTTCATCATAGGGGGGGAGAGGCATTTAAGACACGCTCGCACATCAAAGAGAACACGCGGCATTATCAGTCGTCGTGCGGTTAGCCTTCAAACAACCGAGCCCTTTCCCTTCCTCTCCTTCGCTCCCCCCACCGTCACATGCAAACAAATTAACTTGGCAAAACAAACCCCTCCATTTCTTTCATTGTTTCATGCCTGAACCCCCCCTCGCATTTTTTCCCCCTCCAAGCAAACCCACTCGTCTTCATTAAAAATACAGCAATTAGTATAATTCGCTAACTTCTCTCGTTAATCACAAACCTGCCGTGTAATGAGGGGAACCTCCGCACGTGCACGCTCTTGAGCAGACACACGTGAACAACCGGCATATGAAAACAGAGCAATTAAAAGGCATTGTAATTAACGGACTTATTGCGTCTAATTTGTTAAACAGCTGAAAGGGAGACCGGCACTAAGGGTATGCGGGGGGAAAAGCAGGAGGGCCAAAGAAGAGATTATTTCTCCCTCTTCGTCGTTGTCCTCAGATTTACCTCCTCACTTTCCACCATCCTTCCTTTGTATATTAGGGACAAACAGAACGTCTTAATTATGCATTCCTTGTTTTCTCTTAGATGAATAGGGTGTGCACAGGAGAGCCTTCTGCTGGACTACTGGGCTGTCTAACTGGGCCACATTCCCGCACTTGTTGTAAATATTTGTCTTTTTATCATTAGGTCCAAAAAGGAGAAGAAAGGTATAGTCTGTTGAGAAATGAAGATATTTTCTTGTCAATTTTGCACAGGAAATATTTTTTTATGACAATTGAGGAATAGTAAGGGAATAAAGGGAAAACACAGGAAACTAGGCCAATGTGCTAGTGAAACCAGTGAAGGCCTGTAGCAGGAGCAAGACGTGAACTCCTACGCTTCCGCAAGCCTCCCCGTTTGACTGTTGAGTGTTGTTTGATGTATGTGGAGCGCTTGTTTTTTCTTCATGGCTGTCAGCAAAATATAGCGGATGAAGAATGAGGCAACAGGGAATGGAGGGATGGAGGACAATGGAGGCGAATACACCTGGACAGAACACGCTTTTGGGCATGTCAGGACATGATAGTGGGCGACTTGTAACATCGTCTCATTCGGGGGAAACTAAGTCACAGAAACCTGCCGTCACAAAGTTTTTAAACGTGTGCTACAGGAGGAGCGGCTGATGGAGATTTGCCTGGCCACACACAGTGAGTCTGAGCCTATAATGTGCAAATCAAGCCAAATGTACCCAAAGCAAGAGCATCACTTCACTATAGGCTATGGATATCCACACGGGAGCAGATTATTAAGACTTTCTCCTTTGCTTTTCTGTGTACATGTCTAAAAATAAAAAATGTTCTAAAGTCTATCTATTGCAGGGAAAAAGACCAAACCAGGGTGAACCATGTGTAATAATTGCCGAGCTTATTAACGCCAGCTCCCGAGGCTAGTGTAGTTAGCAGGGACAGCGTGTTGTGACCGTACGCCCCAGGAGGGGATTGGAAAAGGCTTCACACAGGCACACTGGCTGAGAGTCATTTATTTGATTAGATTTTTAATTAAATATCTCTCAGAGGAGAAGGAGGAGAGGAAAAAAAACACAACTTTTTTATCATTTAATGTCTAATTCCAATTTATTTGGAGACAGGCCATTTCTCTAATTGTGTCTTTCCTTAAATACGTGTATCTTTTCCTGCCCGACTGTCTGCAGTAGCTCATTTTTCCTTCTCCTCCTCCCTCTGCCTATCTATTCTCTCACCATATTGCACCTTCCTACAGCAGTTCTATTCTTCCTTCCTCTTCTCTCTCTCTTCACCCATGTTTCTCCTGCCATCAATTTGCCTCCAGTCCAAGTCCCCCTCAAGAAATTTTGCCCTTTCTTTCTGTCAGTCACCATTTCCACCTCTCCCTCCCCCTCTCCGCTCCATCCACCTTTCTCTCACTGCCTTTTCCTCTTTCACCTCACATTATTTCCCTCCACTGCTGCACATCTTCCCCATTTTTCCCTTTCACCAATCCATTCTCTCTCCATCCCTCACACCCACCATGTAAATCCTCCTCTTCTCTCCCTTTCCATCCCTCCTTCTTTTCCACTCTCTACCTTTCTCACTGTGTGTATGAGAGGGGAGAGAGCAGTGTCTGACTGCAGCTCCATTGGGAGTGTGTGTGTGTGCTCAGGGGTGTAATCCTCTCTGACAGGGACAAGGTTGAGAGATAGAGATGAGGTAACGTCACATAGGCCTCTAAAAGCTACAGTCCCTTGCCTTCCTGCTCCACAACTTCAGCTAGATGACAAAAACTAAGCACTTGACTTTCTCTCAGAGCATCATCTTCTATTTTCTATCATTTTCAATTCTCTTCCTACTTCAGCGCCATTATGAGTGTAACTATCAGCTTGGTTTTGCATCATTTCCATGACAACAGGAGGGCTGGCAAAATAGGGAGCAATGACAAGAATAAAACTTTTTTGCTGTTTTTGTTTTTCAAAGGCTAAACAGTCAAGGTGCCCACTTTCAGTAGGGTGCCTCTTCTAAAGGACACCCTAAACCACTGAGAAGTGTGATAAACAAAGGACGTGACCTTAAACTTGAACCCTCAGTGGGGAAACTATCCGTGCACATGTGACATGTTTGTGTGCACAGTCCAAGCCCACCCTTCTTCGTCCCTGTTTCCGTACCTCCTGAGCAAGAGCTTCGGGTGGTTCTTGCTCTCCAGGTTTTTGTCGATGAGGTCAGACAGGAGCTGTTTGAGGACGCCCGTGGCGTACTCCATCTCCCCCTGCAGTGCCGTCATGATGAGGGAGGCCACGTTGCCCCGGTCTCGCATAGAGAAGGACCGCTGCGCCTCCAAGGTGCGAATGAAGGTCAGCAGGAAGTGCTTTTTGGTCAGCAGCTGGCCAAACAATGTCAGGGCCTTCTCCACGTTAGCGGGGACCTGGAGAGGAGGGCACAAAGGTGATGACGGGGCGGAATGCAAGGAGAGGGGGGAAAGGGATGGTGGATGATGGTTGGACATGGGGTAGAGAAAATGAAAGGGAGGCATGGATGGAGGGAGAGAATGAAGGTAGTGTAAATTCAGCGGGAAGTAGTGGGGAGAAAGGATAAGAAAAGAAGGTAATGGAGTGCAGGAGAAGGGTGGAAAGAGAGAGGGAAGGCAAAGAGAGAGAGGTGGAAGGAAGGAGGAATAAAAGAAAAGGTACAAGAAAGGAAAAAGGACAGAATGTTAGAGGTAGGGAGATAAAGAAAAGAGTGAGGTATGGGTGGATACAAAGGTTGAGTTCAGGATGAAAGGAGGGTGTGAGTTATAGTTGAGAAATGGATTTATGAGTATGAGTGAGAATGGGGAATATTAGATGAAGGGAATATTGGCAAATGTGCACACATGCAGATACGCTCACAATATATTTATCTACATACAGGGAAAAATCAGCTTACAGATGCATCCATAAAGCAATGCTTTGCACTTTTGTTTTACTACCTATTATTGTCCCAATGCTCTCCTCCCTTTTCCCCAGTTCTCTCTCCCCTTTTACCTCCCTTCATCCCACACTGCCCCCCCGGTTCCACCGATTCTCTTCCTCTCTCAAAGCAACGGGCAGGTCTCCCCCTCTAAGGGAGGTTTGAAGTGAGAATGTGAGCTTCATGCTGTAATAAGAAATTGATCTGCTTGCTAGCGCACTACTGTGGCCTGTGATTGCCTGGGCCATACAAATGAAAATCCAATGTCGCGCTACACTATCCCTTTGGAATACAGCTGATAGCACGAGCAGATACTGCATGTCTCAAAGCCTGTTTCCTGCAGCCGCCACCTCACATGCATGTCAGTGGTGTGCAAGTGTGCATTTCCATGTGATCTATGTGTGAGAGTCTAATGCATACAGAGAAATGATGGAGGTACGTGTGCATGCTGCGTTACAGTGTCCACACAGCCCGGCTGCATGTGAGTGATAGAGTGTTCCCTCTTGAGAAAGAAGCAGT
Source organism: Chaetodon striatus (assembly GCA_029783705.1). NCBI lineage: Eukaryota > Metazoa > Chordata > Actinopteri > Chaetodontiformes > Chaetodontidae > Chaetodon > Chaetodon striatus. The sequence continues at coordinate 26,357,814 of JAPZEB010000012.1, read as the reverse complement.
AGTGGAGGGGAGAGTGTTTTATTGAACGTGTGAGCATTGCTTTTTCAGGAGCCTCAAACAGGCTTGGTCCTGTAGAGGCAATCTATCATTTGTACCAAGTCTTGGGTAGGTAGGTAGCAGCATAAGGCAACAAGCCCTTTAAAACAAATGTAGCTGCACAAAATACTTCAGGACTTAATCATATTTTGTATGTTTGAATGTATAAATGTGATAACTCTTTTGCTGCTCTATTTTACAGATTTCACTTACTCAGGTGTGTGTTGTTTTTAGTCTGTTTAAGAGCTGCTATGAGACAAACTTCTATCAACTGTGTTGACATGGCAAGAAAATATTAAATTAGGTGGAGCTTGGACATTGCTCACTCCCCAAAAAAGAACCATCCCATCACTGCATTACATTAAACTTGAGCTTGCCCTGAGATCTTCTCTTACCCAAATTATGAAGCCTTGAAGCCTCTTCTGCCTCCACCTCTCATCTAACAAGCTGTTGAAGATGACAAGTTTTTGGCTGACACATTCCGATAATCCACCCCTGATATGATGGACATTCGTATTTTACCAAATTAGTCTCTAAAAAGTCAAAGTTTTCTAAAGTTCTCCCTTCCTCTGACAGAAACTCTGTTGAAATGCTGTTAGATTTCACTTGTTTTGGTCTCAATGTGGAGTTTAATGTGATCACACCCTAGTACAGAGAGATCAAACTTTAAAAGCAATAACCCTTTCAAAACTGTAGAAATTACTTTGAAAAAGAAAAACATTAAAAAATCTTAACAACTTGAAGATCAAAACAGGAATCTCCACTGGGTTTATGCTTCCCCTTTTTGTTCCAGGCTTATTGTACTCCCAAACTTTTGAATTCTCACAATTTTAATCACATCAAAAAAGAGCTGATAGGTTCTTTTTGTTCCCATTATTCACCAAAATCCTTGCTAAAAATCTTCAAACCAGCCATTTCTAATAACACAACTTTACTCATTCAGTGTGTGTGTGCGTGTGTGTGTGTGTGTGTGAGTGAAGCGATCTCTACTGACCCGTACCTCCATCTCCTTGAGCACAGGATGGTCCTCTATCCCAGGAAAGAGGACTCTCATGGCGTAGGTGCGGTAGTCCAGGAAGGGGATTCCTGCTCCGTCCAGCTCCTGAGTGAGTTCATGGATGTCCGTCTGCAGCTCGGCAAAGGCTGGACAAAAGGACGAGGAAATGGTTACAAACATATCATGGAGGTCATCTTACTGAAAGTTTTGTTTCAAATGTCATAGAAATTTCTAAAGACTATGTATTTAATCTTAAGCTTAACTTGAATTACAGGAATGAAAAACTGAGCATGGCGTTAGTTCAGGTAGGACACGATGTCAAGCTCAGCTCACATCCCAGCTACATCAGCTGATCTCAAACAGCCCATTCAACTGATGGAGCAGATGATTGATGGAAGGGAGTCAGCTGATAGATCACATGAATCCTTTCCAATTGGAGAATCTCATTCAGGACCCCCTATTAAAACTGCTCTGGCCTGCCTACTGATGCTGCTTCCTCTGCAAGCCACTGTGCAACCCGCCTCCACCCGAGCTCCTCCTTTTCATGCTGTGTCTGACTTATCAATGTCATTTCTGTTTGTCATTGATGTTGGCTCTGACCGCAGCAAAGACGACGGGGGTCTTTGCTGCTGCTCTTGTAGGCGCATGGAAGGGCAGGGAGGTGTGCTCTCTAAGCGCATGAAAAAGGCTTTCTGCTTACTGTTACTAAAATCCTCCATTGTTAAATGTTCTTAGATAACGATTATAATTTTTTCTTCCCAAATAAATTTGGAAATTGAGACTTCAAACATCAAAATCTACATATAAGAGAAGACAGAACAGAAAGCTATGGTCACAGTGGAGAGTAATCAAACTTTAAACACCTGCAAGAAGCTGAAATCAACTCTAGAGCCAGTCTTTAACTTGTCTTTGACTATTCATGCCTCAGTTAATCTGATTTTCATAAACAGCATGATTTAGAGTAAAGAAAAGGCCGCACAGGTGAAAGTGAGGAAAAGATGGAGGCGTGTGGAGGAGTAGCCGGTAAAAAGCAGCATTATGTGATTGCTCTGTGCTGAGACCAGAGAGAAAGATGGAGGGAAGAAAGAGATGGAGGAAGAGAGGAAAGCGTTGTGGTACTTGGTGGCTGGAGGGGAGTTCAGGATGGAACTGCACACAGGAACATGAGCCTGTGAGTACACACACATTACACGCTGCCACCTTGCACGCTTGTACTCCAGCAGCCACACATACACACACA
>JAPZEB010000012.1:26316930-26333952 GCA_029783705.1 Chaetodon striatus | reverse complement strand
AGAGACCACACATGAATTTTATAACTGTTGATTAACCAATGGTTTGTATTTTTGTTGGCCAGTCCTAAAGCTACCAACAGTTCTGGTCACACCAGAAAGTCGAAAAGCACATGTCATTGGTGTGCCATTGCAAAATGTGGTTGAGCTGCCAGCTCAGTGACAGTGAGTACTTGCCCTCTTGGTTAATTTGTCACAAAAAAAGCCAAAACTTGAACTCTACTTCAAAGCACTATGTAAATTTACTTGGCCTATGTTGGCTAAGTCACAGCCAGCAGCAATTCCTACAGTGGCCCTGAGAGCTCAAAGCACAGCAAATAAATGCAACACAAGTATGAATATCTTCACCAACTTACCGACAAATGGGAAACATTTAGAAAATGTTAACAAACTTGATGACACACGAAAACATCAATCACCTACATTTTATGGCTTATTTTAACACAGTGATCCCATAATTCAGATACATTATCAGACTGTAGATCCACTGTTAACTTCGCATTGGCCTGTTAGTTATGATTAGACTGCCATTTCAAACAATGTGATTAAATATACACAATTAATTATCAAACAAGCTAACGGTATTTTAGCTGGCTATAACGCTGATGTGAAGTTAATGCTTCCGTATGACGTCAAGTTGGTGAATGTTTTCTAAATGCTGTGCATGTGTTATCAAGTTAGTGAAGATGTTTCTTCATTTGCTTGCGTTGTGTGTATCTGCAGTGCGCTGAGCTCTCAGGGCCATCTTAAGGCCATAAATTTGCCTGTTTCAACTTATCAAAATAAAGTGACTGTCGAACAAGGATGAAGAGTGCACTGATGACAAAACTTGATTAAGGAATGGTCTGTAATACGTTAATTCGCTTAGCTGCTGGGAGTTACATAAGAAGCTCCAAGGCACTCTTACGTCTGTATAGTAAATATGAAGCTATCGCAAGTAGATGGTGAGCTTTGCTTTTAAGCATGTGTGTAAGCATGTGTAACTTAATAAGGAAAATAAGGTATCAGTCTTTTTATCTACATTTCGGCAAGAACGCTTAAATAAAAATATTGAACTATTCCTTTAAGTGTATCTACTGTCACATATAAATTAGATCCACTCTATGAACCAGCTCTCTACATCTCTATTCCTCCACCTGGTACCTGACAATGATCCCCAGTCTAACATCATTATAGAAAAGGTGGCAGGCTAGTAAAAGCCACAGGTGTTCAGGACACCACTAACAGAAACACACAATGGGAACAAAGCCCAGTGTCATGCAGGCCAGAGCTGAAATGCCACAGTGATATAATTAAGGAGTGTTTTCTATCTTACACCAGCTAGGCTTCTGATGAACATCCCTCCTCCTCCGTCCCTCGCCCTTTCCCTCTTCCTCTCCGGACTTGTGTCTTTTTAATTCACTCTCTGTCTCTTTGTCTATGTGCCTGAATGCATATATTTTAGCTGGAGACAAAGGAGTGAGTGGCACGCAGTAGTGCACCAGTCAGAATCTTCAGATATGGTAATCAAATCTCTCGTTCTCTATGAGCACTGGCTTATCAAAACACACACACACACACACACACACACACACACACACACACACAAGTTGTTACATCCACAACTAAACAACACAAACAAAAAGCCCTTTTTGATAAAAGCCACCAGCCTAAACACTCGCTCCATTCTCTTTTCGCGGTCGCAGCGCTCCACACCCATTCAAATTCCCTTTTTTCCTCTCCGTCTCCGACTTGTCCCGTTGTGTCGAAGGCTTTGTGTGAGGCCTATTGTGGCCAGGCTGAGCGGCAGTGCACAGATAGCATCTGCTAGTTATAGGCAGACGAGGAGGAGGAAGGGGGGGCGTGTAAGCAGGGGAGATGATATGAACATGGCATAAGGTTTCTAAAGTTAAGCCGGGGTGTGAAAGACTCTCAAAAACAAAAAGTCAAACAAACTGATGGAGGTAAATAAAGTAAGTATTGACAGTGAGGAGTCTTTGCCACTCAATGTTTACATGTGCCTAAGTGAAAAATTGTATGATTGACGACGTAAATCCTTACAAGCATAAAGAACAAAACTATGACTGAAGTCAAAACCACAGTGGGGTTCATTATATTGCTATAGTTAAACTTTGAGAGCATGTTTAGACGGTAGAATTATTTCATAAAGTAATAAACTCAATCCAGCTGTTAAATTACCTTTATGAATAATAAGTGCAAGCATTTACTCAGCACTGACTTGCTTTATTATTTCTCTCAATGCTGTTACAACGAGACTTATTGTTTAGCTCTAAACACAACTGGCAAATCACAGAGGCCGGGTCAATACAGGTCTCTAAAGAGAAAGACATCTTTCTTGATGCTGGTCGACAGGAGGAAGGAAGAGACAGAAGGACAGGACAGATGAAGGACGATGGGGAGGGAAAGGGAAGAAGGAAAGGAAGGGGGAGTGAAAAGGGTTGAGGGGTTATAAAGGGAAGAAAATAATGGTTATGAGTAAGAAAAAAGGGACAGAGGATATAAGGAAGAGGAGGAAAAAAAAGTGACAAGAAAGTAGAGAAACAGAGAGAGATAAAGAAGTCTTCCAAATGCCAAAATTGCCGCTTCACATTAATACATGAGGGGGGAATCATTGGCCTTTCTCAAGTACACAAGCTGTGCAACTAAATGAAGACACGCACACTGACAATACTCCGCACAATATCAGATAGTTTTTGGAACAAAAAACACTTTCTCGTATAGAAAAGATCACAAAGAAGCAAAAAAAGAAAAAACACAGCACAGAAGTGTGCCACATGCTTTAACACTAAAAAATGCACACCCCCACGCATACACACATACTGGCATGGCCTGTGTTGTTTTAATTGGTTTCTAAGGGCTAGCTGTAATGCTCTTCCTGTCCCCTAGGAGAAGGCAGGCAGGAGATGATGGATGATGGAGGGCCAGGCAGCATCCAAGGCCAGTACTAGGACACTGCTGCACTACACTGGGAGAGAGTGCCAGACTGTGTGTGTGTGTGTGTGTGTGTGTGTCACAGTCTGTGTGGCTGTGACTGTGATTTTGAGGATACCATACAAACCACTCATTGTAACTCATTTTTATCTTTGATTTTAAACATTTTAATGAAACATTTTAATCTGAATGTAGTCTTCTGAGAGAGTGTGTGTGTATGCCTGCGGGAGCCAGAGCGTTTTTTTGCCTGTGCGAGTGTGTTTTTCTATGCTTTCACACACACAAACTGTGTGTCTGCTTGTTGTGAAAGGAGAACTAATTAATCTTAGTGCACAATGTCAGTGCAGAAAAAAAAAATGCAGCACAATAAAAATAGCACTTTAACAGCCTAACAGCCAAATTCTTGGTCTAAAACCAATCATTTACAGCCTAAAACATCAATTGCTGTGTTTGGAGAACAGTGCTTAGGTGCCAGAGTCATTACTGGAACTGTACCCAACTGCATGCTATTGAACAACGTCAAATGGGCAATAGCACACTTGGAAATGACACCAAATGGTTTCAACGCTCGCTGCTCTGAAAGCTCTTGATAGCTGTGTGTATGTGTACAGTATGTGTCTGTATGATGTGTGCATGTGTGTGAGGTCACACTCTCTCCAGTGGCGTCTCCTTCCCGGTCGAACACACATTCTCCGGTCCAAATGAAATTAGCAGCTAATCCGCTAGCTAATGGCCACACAGCAGCTAGCATGCTGCACAAAGCACAAAGCATCCTGAATAAAGCAAAAAGTATTTTTTTTAAAAAAGGGCATCAAAGAGGAAGAGAGGGATTTGGCCGAACGCATGGTGAGAAGTGGAGTAATATTCAATTTGTGTGGTGGATGTGATGCTCTTTGGGAGAACTAAAGGATGAAATGGCAGAAGAAAAGGGAGATATTTTCTTTGTCGCCTGCGGATGTTCTTTTGGCATTAAATGTCACACTGTAAATGTCAAAGGTGGAGAGGAGAGGTGAGGCTGGCAGCACGGCTCGGCGATAACGCCTCCTCCAGTGTCTCTCTCTTCTTCTATTCTTCTTTGTCTCTTCTGTGTTCTCAAACCTGCGGTACATTTCTCCTCCTGCTGTTTTTGAAGCTCTTCTACGCCTGCTTTTTGACTGCCACCAACATCTTGCCCCGAGGCCAGGATTTACCCCTCAATATGCATGCAAGAGCACATGCTTGCACGCACACACACACATCCCCACCCCTTCACACACACTCCCCGCCATCTCTCTCATACATACACGCACACAAAACCCAATTGCCTCTGTATGCTTGTTTCAAAGAGATAACTGAAGCGAGCAAGAAGAGAGAGGGAGAGCATTAGCGAACGGATTTATCTATGTGCCAGTGCCCCAATTATCCAATATCTCCATTACGCATTCAGAAAGACGAACCCGTGTCACACAGGAAATGTACTGAGGGCTCCAGCCATACAACTCTGCATCGGTGAAATGGGGATGCATTATAAACCATACATATATTTCACACTCCTTTAAGTAGAGAAAAATGGCACTCGTTTTGACTTAGATGATTGTTCGTCTTTTTGAGATAAAATTAAATTTAAAGAAAAAGCAATGCTGAAAGCTTCAAGAGAAATAATGGAGAGAAGGACAAGAAGGGAAGACAGCAGAAGGACAAATGAGAACGAGTGAAACGTTGAGACACGTCTCGCACAGCGGTGCGTGGCTTTCAGACCAGGCTCTGTGTGTGTTCGTGAGAGCGTGCGTGTGGGTGTCAGTCCCAGTGGTGAGCTGTAGCGACAGTGACCCGGGTCACAGTCAGACGAGGACCACCGCCACGGTTACCGGTGGCAACAGATGGGTACGCTGTGGTGTTTAGACGCCTTAGCTCAAGCGCCCTGTCAGATGCACACATGCACGTACACATTCTGCGCCCATGGTGGGACACAATTAGCACACTTCCACAGTCTCTGTTTCTTTGTCATTCTCCTGCACGCACACACTCCAGACAGCTACCCTATCTGCCTCTTTAGGGGTGTGTGTGTGTGTGTGTGTGTGTGTGTGTGTGTGTGTAGCCATCATCTCTAATCATGTCAGTGTGTTCAGTCTTGGGGTGTGTGAACTGCCTCCTCCTGGCCGGCCCATCTGTGTTGTGGTTGCAGTCATGGTGATGGCCTCTAAGTTGTCTATCCACCCTGCCGCCTCTCCTCCTACGACATCCCCGTCACTCGGTGAGGCCAAATAGTGACGCAGCACAGGTAGGGATTTCTAATCCTTTCTTTTGGAAAACTTTTACTAATGAGCTGACTTTGGCAATCCTGCGCCAAAGTCTTCAGTTAAGATCTCTGCCAAACAAGAAGTAATCATGACCCTGTTACAAAGGGCATATTGACACTTGAGCCCCCTTCCTTTTGACCCATGCCCTAAAAAACCCTGACTTGTTTGTTGTTAAGAAGGTCGAGTTGCTTGGCAACACAAACCAACTAGCAGCAAAAGTGTCTGCTTAAACTCTAACAGTGGTAAAACAAGAGTTTTTTCTTTAACTTGGATTCAGCAGCTCCATGCAATGTTGATTTTAGAGTGGGCTGTTCCCAGGCCTCACAGACCCTGGGGTGTTACAGTGTGTGGCGATGGCGTCAGCTTTGCTTTTACCATTATTTTTATAGTGAGCTGAAAATGTGTTTACACAAATCATTTTCTGCTAATTTATTTTTTACCTTATATATAAATATTGGATAAAAATGGTTTCAAAAGTCCCATATATTTGTTATACACTAACTGGATTAAGTTTTATGTTGTTGCGTGGTGAGCACTTAACACAAAGAAGTGTGTGTGTGTGTGTGTGTGTGTGTGTGTGTGCGTGTGCATACAGTTAGGTACGTGTTACCGAACATACTGAGCTGCTAAATGGTGTCACATGGTAAGCATGTGTCATTACTGTCACTGCTTACCTTGGTGATCTTGGGGTGTGCACAGCGGCTGTTTCCTGTGGTGGCGTGCATCCAAGTGCTCTCTGGAGGAGTACACTCCTGCCTCAGGGAGCACTTCTTCTCCTGTACGCACCAGCCGCACTCAAACCTGGGGTTTGCCTTCAGACACATCCCACAGCTGTCCCTCAGGGCATAGCACTTATACAGGTGGGCTGGTGAGGAGAAGAACAAGAAGAAGAATGAGTCAGAGAATGAAGTATTAAGAAATTATTTTTGGTGTGAATGAGGCTAGGGAGAAAATAAAGTTACCTCACCATCAATACAGTTTGTGTTAAATTGCTACAGTACAAGCTAACTAAGGAGACAAACAACCTGAGGGGTAGAACAGTTAGGAAATCAACAAAATACTTCTATTTTAAGTTTCTAAACTTCCACACAAAAATTCCAAAACTTCTTCAATGTCACTGAGACTAAGTTGAGTTAAGGCACTATTTCCCAAAGGCCTCAGGAATTGTACAGCGAAATCATTTTTTTTTCTCTCTCTCTGCTATTCCATCCCCAAATCCCATTGGTCATGGAGCAGCTTTAAAGCAACCCTGTACCAATTACTGGCTGCTAAACGACTCCTCTCTAATTACATTAACATATCAGTATTTAAGACAAGTGAGCATCGCTCACACGCCACCAGATGATTATCATGATTGAGAAATAGGGAGGGGGCTGGCAGTGAAGACAGACAGACAGAGACAGATAGGTAGACATCTTTGGGCTGGGGGTCGCCCCCGGTTGCACTTCAGGAGATTTACACTTGAGATAACACGCAATGCATAGACACTGATGCATGCTGATGATATTGTGTGCCGTCTATACTGTTGCATCTAACAGATGCCATTTATAAACACTTTGTCTCTGAAAGAACCACCGACTGTCAGAGCACGTTGTGTTGCCTCCATGAATACAAACACCCCATTATTGTGGATTGCAGAGGGGTCCCTATGTTCATACACTATGTCTCGTATATGTTACAAATGCATCCATATAACATATCAGTCAGAGGCAGCAGCCTGAGAAATATGTGAAATTTGAGACTTCAACAGCTTGCTCAGTGCATTTAGACTACAGGGGAGTGACATCAATAAATGGAACAAAGTGACTCTGTGGTGTTACCTTACATTACTGACAAAATGGCAATGATCACTGCTTCACAGGCTTTAGAGTTGTAACATCTTCTAATCTGCAAGACGACACAAAATCCCAGCTCCTCGCTGCGTCTTTCGCCATCAAAAGGTAACAAACAAAACCAGACAATGCAGCTCTCTCTGCTGTACACAACTCCATGCGTATGTTGTCAACAGGCCGTATCGAACGCAGTGGTAGCTGCAGATGATGTTACTTTACCTCACAGCGGGGGAATAATGTTACAGACCCCTGCTGTTCTGTACAGGCCACAATAATTATGGAGACAGCACTATAAAGATTGTCCTACCAGTAATTATATCCAACAGACATGATCTCATTGTCTTCTCCCTCAGTGGTGCATTCAGTATGTGTATGTGTTTAATCATTACCCTAGTGGTTCTTTGTTTGGAGGGCGAGGCGTGGTTATACATTAGCGTACACACTATAATACTGTTTAGGAAAAAAGGGGAAATACATACAGTATTGCATACATTATAATAATAATACCTGTCAGCCTAAGTGTGAAAGCTTGCACAATAAGGGTGTATAAATACATCCTTCTGGCAAGATACTTTACAATACAAATATGTGACAGTATGCACTGTGGAGCTGAAAATGAGTTGCAACACAGCTATGAATAAGTGTTATCAGTTGATCATGTTTTTGCACATTTAATATCTAACTAAAGCACTCTGCATCGCCTATGTGTATTCAGCCACAAGCTATGAATTGTGAGCTGACTATACTGCTACACCGCTACTGCCATAACGCACAGTTAAAATATACTATAACACTGAGCACCACCAACCCACATCGATAGCTTGGCAAAACAATCTTACTTCAGTTTGTTTTGTCAAACTACTGTTTCCAAGGTCAAAAATCAGTTCAGCAGCAACCATTCTCAGTCGGTGATTATCAGTGACAGAAAATCAATAATTAATCAATGTTTCAGTGTGGGGAAAGTAACAACAGCTTGAGCTGCCTTCTGAACCAACATTGTGATGGATGAATCTTGCATGGCTTTTTTTTCTCTCAGTCTAAAATCTGATTTTGAAATGTGATGAAAATGTCTGGCTTTGCCTTCTTAACACTGACACCTATTGGCCTAATCACTCTGAATAATGCAAAAACTGTAGATCCTCAACCCTGTTCAACAGACTCACATTTAATGCTCCATTGCAGAGAAAATGTCTGTGTCTAAATGGATCATTTTAACACTGGTTTATCAGCCAGCCTGCTCACTTACCACTATGACCTGCTACCACTACTTACTTGCTACCTATTAGCAATGATAAAAGAGTCTCGTGGGGTAAAACCAGAGCCTTGACAGGCATGATTATTAGTCAATAAATGTATTAGTGAATACAAATGACTGGATGTACAGAGTGTGTCCTCTATCATACTGGTGTGAGTGCAAACTTTAAAGCTTTAAAGCACATTCCTAGAGTTGCTTTGTTTAACGGTATCCTAACACATGCAACACATGCATGAAATGTAAACAAGTTAAAGGTTGCACTGTTATAGTTCTCACTTACAGTACACACACATACGCTCAGAAAGTAACACAGCCACTCACAGGCCAAGAATATCAACTGCAAAAGGGTGGGCTGGCCGAGGGATTTTTGGTCACAATATAAATGATTTACTACACAGTTAGAGCTGGTTTTTCAGAGAGTCACAAAACTACAGTACATATAAGTTCCTGCAGGTCCTGGATGTTATTTCTTTGAGATGTATCAGCCATGACTCAGCTAAAGATAAAAAATCTTACAAATCATCCAGCTTTTGAAATGGGAGTGATTGTCTATAATGTCTCATGTTAAAGGTTAAGACACAACAACAGATTTAAAGGTCCAATGTGTAGGACACAGGGGGTATATTGGCAGAGATTAAATATTATATAATAAGTATGTGTTCTTTATTGTATACTCACCTGAAAATACGAATCATGTTTTGGTATTTTAGAATGAGCCATTTATATCTACATAGGGAGCAAGTCCTGGTGAACAGAGTCCGCCATGTTGCATAGTAATGTTTCTACACTAGTCCAGAACGGACAAATCAATCACAGGCTCAAGGAAGGGCCATTCGCTTTTTCGCATCGGCCAACACAGTTAGAAGCTGTGTTTTTACCGGTTTTAATCAGTGTGTATATTTGTCTTGGAGAGGAAGAGACCTCTGTAGTTAATTTGGCTCCCTGTAAAAACCTCCTGAACGATGAACTCTAAAGGAATTCTAACCAGGAGTTCACGCTTGGCACATGGGAGAAGCAATCTGCAATGCTCACTGATGCCACCAAATCCTACACACTGCTCCTTTAAGAATGACACCCTCTACTGATCACAAGTCTTTTGTGAGACTAATAGAATTTGCTCATGCAGACTGAATACCTTGAGTCAATAAGGGTCGATAATGTACGACACCAAAGTAACTCACCTTTGATGTTGTAGGGGTTGTCGATGACAAAGTTTCCATTCCAAACCACAGACAAATCCACTGGCAGGTCGCTGATGTCATTGCCCTCGTAGGTGTACTGAAATACAAAACAACAGCATTAACATTAGCATTCACAGTCATGTGCTGGTACCTAAAGCAGTCATTACTGTGCACCAATAACATCACTGTAAGCCATTCGCAGTCTTTTAAAAAAATATTAAATTAGTAAAAGAGAAAAAAAATCTGCCAATAGCAAGAGCAAGCTCAGTTCAGCTGGTGGCTGGTAGTAATGTCATACCCTGCGGTGCTCACACAGTTGAAGGGCCATAAAAATGACTGATGAGAGACAGGCTATATTGTGATTTTAACACGCAGCACATCCGCCGCTGCCTGGCAGAGCACAGAGTTGATTAAGAGATTGGAATCCCCATCACTGTATGACTCATTCCATTCCAGTGATGAATGAAAAGCCTAATATATCTCCAACAATAATATTCTCATCTAATTTCATTTTTGCATCCTGAACTAATAAGAGTTGAAATGTAATTGACTCGTCGTCGGCATAATCAGTTTTATGGAATCGCTTTAAATGAGACAACAAGCTTCAAATGCGGCGGTGTGATGGCGGTGTGTGAACTGAAGGAGTAACGGAGAAAGAGCTCCTGCGAGACCCCTCCCAACCTCCGAACAAATAAATTATCAGCCACAATTATCACCGGCAAATAAAATGCAGCTTTAGGAGTTACATCGCCTCCCCCCGCCAAACACTGAGGTAAACACACAATCATCTGAAAATACTCATTCATCAAGAACCCCATACCCCCCAATCTGAGACACATTTTGCATTATTAACTACTCCATTCATTAGTTGTCTTTGATGCAACACAAAACAGATGCTAGATAGCAAGAGAGTGTGAGCTGGCAAGACCTGATAGACCATGTTAACCTAATACCTCTGTCAGTAAAAGGGTGCCCAGTCACTCTCACAACCACTGGTACGGTCACTATCTTCGATGGCCTCGGGCTGAGAGATATCAGGACTATTCTCTTCTAGTGGAGTGGTGATAAAATCCAATGTGAAAGCCTCAAGCCTGAGGCTATGGGGCCCTCACAGATTGAATCTAGCTACAACTTCGCCACTGTGTGATATCACCCACTCCAATGTGATACTGTGAGATTTATCTTGACATCTGTAATAACAGTGAATTGGAATGTATTTGAAGGGGAAAAGGACCAAGAAATGTGCATAGAGAAGATAAGAAAATGAGAGGACGCAGCAATGTCACAATGTGTGAATGGCTGATTAATTCATTCTTCACTTTTTGCGATTGGATGATTTGAATTCAGCGGGCCCTGAAGGCGCAGACGCTGATACCCAAATGAAGGAAGATGTCACCATGTATCTCAGAAGAGCTACAACTTTGCTCTTGGAGTTTATTTTTAGGTGGAATTCTTTCAAAATGTGTTTTCAGGCACATTTTGGTGCTCTAATTTATTTAGTAGCCATGAACTATTGAAGAGGAAACTTTTACTCCTGAGCAACTCCACCTGGGAGCTGCCCTGCAAAACAAACTTTTACACAAAGTTATATATAGTATATATCAAGCTGTCTGGCTTTAGACTGCACCACTGCACTATAACTAGATCTCCATAGAGCTACAACAATCAGTTAATTAATCAATTGGTTGAGCTACAGAAAGATAATTAGCGACTATGTTGAGAATTGATTAATGTTTTAAGTGATTGTCTACATTTATATCTGCACATAGCAGTCAATTTTTATAGTAGTCAAATTATCATGTTCACCTTTGTTCAGCTATTTTGTTCTTTTTTTGACTATTTGTCTATTTCTGTGTATCTGCATAGAGAGAACAAAAAAATCTGATTCAAATTCCATCCATGTGTACTCACATACTTGGCCTTTAAACCTGATTCTGATTCTTCACTGAAAAAAAGTGAAAAACTCTCAGGGTCCATGGACCCTATTCCCTGCTTCTCTTTGACAAATACAGTATATTAGTAAAGTAAATTACCTTTGTTTTGTTTTGTTTATTTGGTCAGACAAAACAAGGCATTTGAAGATGTTACCTTGGGACACTGTGATGGGCATTTTTTTCTTTTTCTTTTTACAATTAAAATTGAAAAAATTCTCGTCATATTAGTGAAACAATATTGTTACTTGCAGTTTGGGCTGGGCAATATGAAGTCAATAAAATATCACAATATATCTAACCAAATACCTCTCAACAATACTGCTGACTATTGGTGCTTCAACAAAATATTTACACAATGAGATTTTTGGTAAATAATCATCAGTAATGCAGATGTAATTACTAAGTGTGTAGAGGCAAATAACAGGACAGCTAGAAGAGTCTGGTCAGCTCAGATAATACAGGAAAAGATGACACTTAAAATATTACAATATCCAAGACAATATCTAGTCTCATATCACAGTATCGATATATTACCCAGCCCTAGTTGCAGCCCTAGATCATCATGACTACTTTGTCAGAGAGGGAGCTTCTCCTTCAAGGCCAGTAAATATAGTATTTTAGGAAAAACAACACAGCATGTGTGCTAAAGTTACTACTGTGGGGTCACATAGAAAGGGGACAGTGAGGTTTAGGATAGCAGGAAAAGGAAAATCTGAAAAGCGACGACAATACTGGACAGAGTGCAGGAGAGTGCAGAAATAAAAGGGGGGAAAAGCGACAAGTGATGGTTAAAAGACTGGAAAATGTTTGGAATGGCTGATGGGTCGGAAAGACAGAGGTGGAGTGAGCTGCGACAAGTGGAGTGCAGGGAGCAAAAAAAAAAAGAAAAGATGGTGAGAAAGAGGGATGAAGGAAGTGGGGAGGGAGAAGAGGGTGGAGAGAGGATGATACAGCGGCAAGGGTGAAGGAGAAATAGCGAGGGCGAGATGGATAGAGAGAGGTGATTGTGTGTTATTCTGTGGACACCATTAATTTACACATGGAATAAGAGGCCGGGGCTGGCCTGTAAGCGCCTGAGCTGGTGGGGGCTAAAGTGAAATTGGCATTTTCAATTTGTTCCCTGACATGTCTGCCTTGGTCTTTTCACACATTCCTCTGCCTCACCCTCTCTCGCAATCCTCCTTTTCCTCTCTCTCTCTCTCCCTCTCATTATTCCTTCCCTCTACCTCTTTACAAACCTCCTCCCCCATCAATCTCAGTCCGACTTTCTCTCCTCTACCTACTTCTCCCAGAACGCCCACAGTCAAACAAGGAAATATGAAGCAGATTCCTTTATCGCATATACCAAACATGTCCAGAGAAACACATGTGCACACTGTACTATAAATATGCATTCTGCACACGGGACAGTTTCCAAGAGACGGATGCCAGCGAATGCATCAAAGACGGATCGCTCAGTCTATACAGGAAATAAAAAATGATAAATAAAAACACATGAAAGCACAGGAAGATAAGACACTCACACAACAACACGTGTTTTGGATGTCAGCTATTATTTCTCTCAGCTCAAGTCCGAGCATATGAACTTCTTCAATCTTTCCCTCCCCTCCTTCCCTCTCCCCCCAGGAGACCACCCAGTCTGCCTGGGAACAAGAGCACTTCCTCACCGGGTAGAGATGGAGAGAACATACGAGTGTGTTTGATTGTATATATGCATGCAAGACAATGAGAGAGGAGAAAAGGAAGAGGATATGTGCAGGTACAGTACACAGGGAACATGTGGATGTAGAGAGAGAAAAGCAAGAAGAAAGGCAGCAAGAGGGAGATAAAAGAAAAAGTGAGAGGAACAAAACCGATGAGACAGATGAGATAAAACGGACTGAAAGACTGGAGAAGATGGTAACAGAGGGAGAGACAGAGCAATAAAAAGAGGGGTGTTATAAAGCTTAGGGCTGCTTCATATTTGGCAATTGTTCAAGCCGCTGAAGGCCTTTCAAACTTTGCAACTATTGTCGATATAAGAACACCAGACAACATGAAAGCTTCACTCGTTCACACACTTGTCTCAGAAACAGCACGGTGGCTTAAAACTGGAAGTGGTCAAAAACCAAAACAGCAGCAGCAATAAAGCTCCATTAAGCTATGTTTTATACAAACACCAGATCAAGTGACTGCTCATTAAGAGACAAGGTTGCCAATTGTTTCACTTGGCCGGAATAACAAAATGTAAATACCAGCTCATATAAAATGTTGGACAGCCTTTCTTAGAACAGGTGGCCACACAAGCCAAAACCATAGACTGTGTAAAAATAATGGACACAGCCACCGTGACGTCACCCACTGGTTTGTGGACTCCTGTTTTGAAGCCTTAAGTTTTAGACATGTATAGCTGCAGCCACATTCTGTTTGGAGCCTATAAACCCCGCCCACCACCAGTACAAAACAAGCCCACCGAGGCAGTGTTTATTTAAACTTTAACATTATAGTGAATAAATATGAAGCCAAACATAGCAGCAATCCACTCTGTAATTCACCGCCTATTTTTTAACGCTTTATAGCTAGTTGAATAACTTTGGACTTTTTTCAGGACCTCTGCTTCCAGACCAATGGCCAATTAGGGCTGATCGTGGGCTGATGTGTAGGTATGGTGGGTGAGTCATGTAGCTGCTCCAGCCGCAGATATACCTACTCACCAAGTTTGGCCATTTGGCGAGAGTTATCACACGTTGGAGCAGCATGCAGCCACAGTTGTTTAGTTTTGTGTAAAAATGCAAACGCCGCATAAAGAAGGGAGTTCATAGCAGCCATAGAGCACAATCTTTGTGTAAGAAAGGCTTTGGTTTGGACACTTTGGAGTCTATATTTAGAGGAAAAGTGTGAAGCTGTGGAGGAGCAAGGGGGATCTGAGTAAGAGCCTAAGAACACTATCAAAAGACAGCCTGTCACTCAAAGTGGCCCTTAATAACACATTAATTTAAATTAACTATACTAGGCTGTACTAGGCTGTAAACATGTTTATTTCTGCTGTTAAGTTGGGCATTTTAACATGGGGGGATATGGGGATTGACAAATTCAAGGAATTGCAGTTTCTGGCACTTTAGCCCTGGAGGTTGCTGCTTGGCCAAAACCAGAACTAAACGTTGGTGAATACAGGACTTGCATTCCTTTGGTGGCCAGGAATATCATTCTGTGATTTGGGACTATTTAGGCAAATGAAAGGTATTTTTTGAGTATATACAGTACTGAATGGGTGGGGTTGTTTTCTACAACCCATAAGACTTTAATCTTTAGTCTCAAACCTACCATTTTTCAGCTCCCAGTATTGGATGGAAGTCAGCAGTCTAGTCATCATTTCAGACATGTAATGTCAGACAACAGGAGCTAAACGACAATTTTCTTCATGTAATTCACTGCCAAATATGTGGCAAGTTGTATATTGTATCCATTTCTCTATTTCAGTGTCGTTAAGTATGTCTTTCCTTGCTGCGCTGATATATCCCCTCAGGACTGAAGATGGGCAACAGTAAAAGACATGGGGTCAAGCTTCCTTCCACTTCCATCCCCGTTCCTCTGATGACCGGCCAATCAGAGCGAGGCCTGATCCCCCACTGGATCACATAAGAGGGGCCAATTCCGCTGATAGAGAAATAGATGATAGATGTGTGTGGACCTCTTAACCCCTGCTTTACACCCTGACAAGTCCTGTCCCAGAAAAGCTGCACCACATATGAGCTGGAGGTGTGGAGGTGCTGACAGCTGAAACAACACCGCCTGCCCTCTATTCTTTTTTTTTTTAAACCCATGTTACAGGTCTGTGTTTTCACATCCATCCTCAAAGGGGTGGGGGTGTATGTTAAGCGGGGGAACTGGGATCTGCGTGCACCTTTACTCAACAACAACATGAATATTTAGTTTGGGAGAAGTGTGTATGTGCGTGTATGTGTGTTTAATGGGCGCTGGGCTGAGGAAAGGTTAGGTTATGATCCAGAGCTCATCTCCTCTCATTGCACCAAAGGCTTATTAAACTTTCATACTGAACCAGCATTGTTGCACAATACACAGTTCAGGGAATACACACATGCACCTTGGTACATGGTTTATTCAATGCACAGCAGATTCCAATAAGAAAATGCAAACATTAGGCAGGTTACTCTCAAAAGGTCAGGATTTGCATGTGTGAAGGGGAGATAGAGAGAAAGAAATCGAGCCACAAAAATCATTACGTTCTGTATTCTATGATGTAATCCCAATATCCGAAACAGTAAAGAACAATGGAAACATTCTTTTTGTCTACAGCCTTTGACTCGGGGAGACATGGAGGCCCTAAAAAACAGACTGAAGGTGAGCGGAAAGAGTTTGCTAGCATGTTAACTTATTAAGTTTTAACGCAAATCTGAACAGACAATACACACACAATTACAAAACACTGAAGCAACAAAGAGAGAAAAAGATGAGGAGGGTGTTAAGTTGAATAAAGAGAAGACACTTCAGAGAGAAGAGTGCTCAATAAAAAGGAGTAGAACAAACAGTGAGATGGGCAGGAAGATCAAATAAATCACAAAAAAGTGTGAATAATAATGAAAAGAATGAAGAAATAAATGTTACAGATGCAAACCTGCAGGACCTCTGTCACTGAAAACTGAAGGAAGGGAGGCGAGGATAGATGGATGGAGAAGGAGGGGTGAAGGAAGGCAGGCATGAAGTAACACCGGGTACCTTCTGTGAGGGTCACAGCCTGATAATTACTCATTTTGAAGGCGTGCGCAAGCTGGACGGCTAAAAATACAAAAACTAGCCCAGGGCGAGCCCAAACCTGGGATAGAACCAGATACTCTCCTCCTCTCTCTTCCCTGCCTCGCTCTCTCAAGGTGACAACGTCAGTTATCGAAAATTATGACCTGACAAAACATCTTTCAGTCTAGATTATTCTAGATTTAGAATAGTTTCTTGACGCAGTTTTAGCAGAAGTCACATTGGGACAGTGCAGAAGAGGAGTAGAGGACACAGACTGAATGTTGGCTGATGTAAAATGTGTTTTGCCAGTCTACAGCGAACAGTGTGTGTCAATGTATAGATGTATACACAACAGTGTCTTTTCATACACACACATACACATACACACAACTTCCAGGCAGATACAGCTTCCTAATCAAGGATCAAGTGGTAATCCTTCCTATAGCTTAGCGTGTGTGTATGTGTGTATGCACTGTATGTGTGGGGTCAGGCGGCGTGGAATCAGCCCCCGCTCATAATAGGGCCCTGTTAGCCAGTGCTAATCGCTAATGCTAACAGGATTGGAGGGCATGGCTGGACCCAGTTACCCAGCTTATCTCTTGGACACACACACACACACACACTCACACATGTGTGCATACACGCTTGCACACATACTTTCTTCATTGATGGAAAGAAAAGCGAGAGGGGAGGAGGGGGGGAAAGTGCTGGCTTGAGGGAAAAATAATGCTGCCATAGCCAGTGTTTCTTATTTTCCAGCCTTCGCATTAAGCTAGTGTAAGCTTACTAGACTGCTCCCCGGACAAAAGCCTGATTTTTGGTCGTTTGCAGAAACGTCCATATTTTCAATATCCTCACCCTCCCCCCCCCCCGTCGACT
>JAPZEB010000012.1:26300772-26316730 GCA_029783705.1 Chaetodon striatus | reverse complement strand
TTGTCGTTTGCATAAACGTCCATATTTTAAATATCCTCACCCTCCCCCCCCCCCCCGTCGACTCATGCCATTCTTCTGGTGGCCATTCTCGCTTCGCAAACTCCACCGCTCTGTAACACACAACTGTTTTTTGCAATCCACTAACCACCTACATCTATTCACTCAAACACATGACTGCAGTACCTCACCACCTATAAAGCAGCACTCTTTCACATAACACACATGCAAACCATTTACACATTTTTCTCCTGAGTGCGGCACTTTGGTGTGGAGTTTCGATAGATCTCTCTTGGCTAGTATTGCTCATGCTAACTCACCAATTTATATTTCTGACACAAAAAAAGAGACTGTGCTGCTAAAGGTGTGACAGATCAAAACCTGTGTGCCAGAGGATTTTCAGGAAGATCTATCCATCACTAGTATTAGATACACTCCCTGATTAATAGCAAAGAGTTCCATTATTAAAAGGGATTCCAGCCAAATGCACTACTCACACCGACTCCTTGTAGCTTTATTTTAATCCCTGGTACTTTAAGTTGCTATTAATGAAGCAAGTGTTACTGCGGATGTGCCAATGTTTTACTCTGTACAAATCAATTTGTTTGGGGCAATAAATATTCTAATAAAATACTGTAATTCATTCAATCACAACACTAAGTGTTCAGGCTGTTATGGAATATTATATGGAAACACTGTTGATATCTATCAGCTCTACAGCAGCATACCAGACATTCACTCAGATGAAAAGCAGGTTATCATGCAAATAGTCTGTGTTTGAGGTTTCTGGCTGCAGCTGCATGGATTAAAAACAGCCCCAAATGCATTCAGACAGAGAGTCATGGAGGCAGGCACAGGTCTTCCCTCCAGTTTAACCATCGTCTCTCCGCTCCTCTCTTCTCATCAGGCTAATAGCACAAGAATCTTAACAATCCCTTTTGCTGCTTCCCTCGCCCATCAATCCATCACACAGAACTGAACACATTGAAGGGCGGAGCGCTGCCGTAAGAGAGAGAAGATTCAGAGTAAAGGTTACAGATTGCAGAGATACAAGGAGAGAGACAGAAATGAGAAATAGATGATAGAAGTGGAGTGGAGGATGGGTGGAGAAGCTGGCATATGCTGATAGCTGAGCAGCAATTAATTCTTATTTATCCAGGACAGGAGCGTGGGAGCTCTGCACTTCACCTGTCAGGAAGGGGGAGGGGCAGTGAGCCAATGACAGGACAGAGATGAAGAGGAAGGAGGAGGCTGGAGAGGAGGAGGAAGTAGAGACAGAGACAGGTAGATGACTCGGAGAGAGGGATGGGGCATGTTGGATAATGAAGGAATGCATGAGAGGAAAGTGAGGGCAGAGTACAAGGAGGCGCCTTCTCCCTCTTCTTTCCCTCGCTTTCAGCTGCTTCATAGGAAGATGGATCGGCGAGCAGTCAGTGTAAACACAAACAGACTGTTGCCGAGTAAATGTGTGCATTTGTGTGAGCGCGCACAAAACCCCGTTGAATTCTCACAATCTCCCCGACACAAACAAAAGCAAAGTAGTGCCCTAAAATCAGAATGGGATCAGTGCTGTCTGAGGGATCACATGATTGGGGAACAAAGTAATGGAACAAAGAATGGTCTTCAATCTGCAGCTCTCCAAAATAAATTCCAATGAATATCCCATGCACTTTCAATCCACCCGCACACTGAACACACACCTACACACACACATGCACAGCCTGCAAGCCAATTAAAACAGTGTCAGTGTGTGCTGTGGCTGACTGCGGTGGCAGGTCTAGTGTTTATATCTCATTAAGCTGTGCCAGGCCATGCCAGACCAGGCTGTACCATGCTCCGCTGCGCCTACCCTCCACCGACCAGCGCCAAGGCCCTCATTAGCCTCGTCTCTGCCACCTTTAGAACTGTGTGTGTGTAAATTTATGTGTATGCATTCAAAATGAAAGGATTTTTTCTACATAATTTGCATTTTTTTTAGTTTTTACAGTCAGTTACATCTTTAACAAATCACATAAACTCCAGAAAGTCTCGCAAAAGTCAAAGAAGTTTGCATCCGCAGTGTGTTTCCTATCTCTCTCTCTCTCTCTCTCTCTCTCTCTCTCTCTTTCACATACACACACACACACATGCACGACTTAAGGGAGTGTGACACTATCAGACCAGTGTGGTTTGTGTTAACCGCTCTCCCCGCAGCCATGTTTGGCCTCTTCTCTAGACCTCTATTTGCTCCGCCTATCAATCCATTCATCTATCTATCCATCTTTCTTGTCTGCCATCCTTCTCTCATTTCCCATCGGAAAGGGAGCAAATTATTTGTCCTCTCTCTCCTCTAAACTCTCCGTCTGTACGGTCTCACTGCACTCCTCCTCTTTCCCTCATCCTGCTCATCCATCTCTCTTGTCGCTCCTTCTCTTTCTCCTTGTATCTCTGCCTCTAAACTTCCTTGCCTTTCTTTTACTTTCCTTCCTCACCCTGCTCTTCATCTCTCTTCTCCTTCTTCAAATCTGTATAGCTGCTTTCCCCTTCTGCTGTCTTCCTGTGTGTGTATGAGAGTGTGTTTGTCTGTGTGCATCAGCTCACACACACACACACACACACACACACACAGGAGCGTCCGTCTCCGCTGCCCGACTGCAATTCATCATCATTTTATCTGCCTTAATTGGATGCCATCAGGACCCCTGATACTTCCCATTTCTCCTTTAACAAACAGCTGCTCTCTCCGCACGCAGAAGAATAACACACAGACACACACCCTATCCCAAACTAGATTTTCTCCTCCTGCCCCTGTGTCTGCTTTTTTTTCTCACTGGTGAAGGAGTGAGAGAAAGAGGGTGATGGAGTGGCCGAGTGGTTTATCAGACGGAAGGTAATGGTGTAAGGCCCGCGCTGATATTATCTGTCCTCTCATTCCTGCCCTCCAGGGAGAAACAAGAAAGAGGGATAAAGAGGGAGAGAGAGGAGGGAAATGGAGACACTGAAGTACAAATGGGCCAAAAAGCTAAGAACAGGGGGGAGATAAAGAAACAGAGAGAGGAAAATTCTCACGTAGTTCAATTCTCTTCTCTCAACCTCGGCCTTCAAACGATGCCCAGCTGCGCTCCGTCAGCCTCGCTGACCTCAGACCGTGGTCATTTGTGTGTGCAAGCATTGTGTGTGCATGTGTTTATTCGCTCCCATGGCCCCTCTGGCGCTGTGAGCACAACTTCCCAGCCCACAGCTCAGCATCCTATTGGCCCTTGCACCTTCACCTCAGCCTCTGATTGGCCCACACGCATCAGGAAGCTGTCTGGGCCGTGTCAG
This sequence comes from Chaetodon striatus, assembly GCA_029783705.1. Classification (NCBI taxonomy): domain Eukaryota; kingdom Metazoa; phylum Chordata; class Actinopteri; order Chaetodontiformes; family Chaetodontidae; genus Chaetodon; species Chaetodon striatus. Next base: position 26,313,430 of record JAPZEB010000012.1, on the reverse strand, counting down.
GAAACCAAAAGGAACCAACGTAGACACCAGCTTGTTGTTTTGGTGGCTGCTGACCGGAGTTAACTGCAACCATAAGGCCTGGCGGATGGCTCCGTATGTGTCAGTGGTAATGTGGGCTTGTTTGGCACTAAGAAATACGGAGAGGACTCTCTTTTTTTTTTTAACAAAATGATCAGCGTTTCTCTCCAATTAACTCGCTGTAGGACCTTGGACAATCTGCCATTTCATCAACTTTCACAGGTTCCAAAAATGTTGAATTATGTTTGGCTCGGTACCCATTTTCAAAAGTGAGAAAGGGAAAGTATGTGACGAACCATCTTTTTCGAAACCTAAGTTCAGCTCAGCAAAAATTCAGAGCTTTGAGTAAACTTGAGATCTTTACTGTTAACATATGATTCTTCAAAGTCTCAACATATTGTGTGGCCTCCTTGTTTCAGGTCTCTGCTTGTAAAAAACCAAACTTCCTCCAACACTGCATTCTTTCTCATGACTTGTTATATGCTTGCTTTTCCCCCTTTGGGATCAGTTGGTATGTACAGTAACCTTATACAGAAATACCATACCATCAATATTTTTCTCCCCATAAGCAGATATGGAAAGTCAATACCCAACAAGGTTAGTATGGAGCTGACGTTACACTATCGTATATCATGTGTGTCACATATACAGTAGGTTATTGACAGCCTCCTGTTAGGTGATACTATATAAGAGTATTGAGTTATTACGGTCACTGTAAAAGGCATAAAGTATGGGAAACTAGAGTTAAAACATGATCCGATGGTGGATATCCTGAATATCCTGTGGACGGTTATCTTCTTTTGGATAGTGTGATGATATTGTATGAAAGAGAGGAGAATGAGTTTTGGCCTCGGGGGAGACTTTTGAGCTGATTTTCTTCCTCACACCCTCTCATCTCTTCCCCCCCACCTTCTGTTCTCTTCAATATCACTCTCCCTCTCACTTTTCTCCATTCATCTCACCTGAAATTGTGTACTACGCTCACATTTCTTTAGTCTATCTTGCCTGCTCTCATCTTCATTTTTTCACTGTTTCCCCCATCTAGTATTACGTGTCTTTATGTCGTTTTTTCCCGTCCTTATTCCTATGCATTTTTCCTTTCTTCTGTCCTCCTTACCTCGAGGTATTCTGTCCTCTCTCCGTCATTACATTATAAGAATTCTCGCCACAGCTCTCTTGTCTCTGCCCTTGTCCTCGTCTTTCCTATAAGTGAGTGAGCATGTGTCGGTTTGACACGGTGGTTAACACTTATGTGTATCTCAAACACAAGGCTAAACTGTGGATTAGCACCCCTGTGTTTATCCCATTGATTAGCAAGCCCCCCCCCACCAACAGTCTTCTTGCAGTGGTATAATGAAAGTGCACAACCACACACACACATACACAGCTATCCTGGGATCCATAGCCTAAGGCGTATTGAAGGATGCACATGTGCACACACGCACAGACACTGATTAACCCCCATCCCCGTAGCTGTGTGCCTACAAACCGAGGCAGCAGTGTGTATGCAGCATAACAGATGAAGTCTATTTCTACTGCAGAGTCATACATGATTCATTGAGTTGGTGCTGAACACTGTCAAAGTAGGAACAAACATGGAGGGGTGGCAAGAAAAGTAGAGATATGAAGGTCTATAAACGGATAAACTAATATTTAAGACTCTCATTCTTTTGAAATACTGCTCTCGAGCTATAATAAGACTCTCATTCTAATAATTCATGACACATAATTATACTCATAAGCTCAGGCCTGGGTGAATTATGCCTTTAATGGCAAGTTCATGCAGCTGGCACCTTTTTCATCCACTGTATCTAACTATGGGCCTCATGTAGCATGCACGTGCTGTATCGGTATCTGACCGTGCAGTCAAGTTGGCACAGCTAATTGCTAACAAGGGCTAAACGCTGACAGCCCAAGGCTAATTGCTGCTAGCATGTCTGCTTTGTGGACATCAAATGGAGAAATTCAGCTTTTGGCTGGAACCTGGCTTTGCTGTTGATTAGCACTGGCCTTGCAGCTACAATAAACAGTCAATAAACAGACATCTCTGTGGAGAGACAACCCTATCGCTAGCTAATTAGCCCTGCCTTCACAAACAACTTGCTAGCGTGTGCCAGCACCTGAAGACTGCCTGTCGATACAGACAGAATCAAAACCTGCGCGAGCTGCCACAGCTGTTAAAGGCAAGCCATACAGCTAAACACAGACTGCTGCTGATGAGTGCCGTATATGTGTGTGTGTGTCAACTAATATCTACATGACTGCATCTACTTGTCACTGTTATGACAAGGTGTTGCATATAGACAGTTGGTAAAGTTCTTCAAGGTGCTACAGCATATTAGTCAGACATGACATGACGACTTCTAGGTGTTTCTACTTTATTTTAATCTGTCGAAGATTTTCTTCCACACGCGACATGTTGTGGTGACAGCTTCAACACCCTCATCTAAACTAAAATTAACAGCAGCAGCTCTCATCTCATGTCAGCTTTGTTGCATTGCATTATATGTCGAGATAGAAATAGACAGGGACAAGCAAGCTGCAGAAATGAGTGTACGAGAGACAACGGAGATGCAGGGAGGAAAGTGGGGAATAGCAGGAAGAAGAAAGTATGACAGACAGAGGGAGGGAGGGAGGCAGAGAGAAAGATGAGCTCTACAGGCAGAGAGAGGAAGGGAGAGAAAGAGGTATAGAGTCGAGGTGTAAACATGATCAATCCGCTCCCAACTAGGTTCAGAGACAGACTTCCTCTTCACATTTTCAGCCTCAGTGAAGCGCAACGCTAGCTACCTCTTATCTGTCACGCTAGTTTGAAGCCTCACAAACACGTACACGTACACGTACACGTACACACACACACACACACACACACACACACACACACACACACACACAAATATATGTATACACCATCATATTTCAACACACAGAACAGGCATGGACCCACATGCACAAACTCTTCTGCCTACCTGTAAATCCTCTCTATACACACACACACACACTCAAAAATTCTTATTAGAAAACTTCTGCAAAAAAACATCCTTGAAACCACTTTAATCCGGCACACACCACTCATCCCTACCAGCCACAAATGCAGAAAAAACTCATAGAAGCTCAGTATAAAACTATAATGGCTGACCGCTGCAGCTTCACACTCGATCAATGATATGAAAGATGTATCGCATGAACCATGATAATCTGTTATAATTCCAACATTGATGACCTGGGAAAATTCCCCCGCAGTGAAGGCTTATTGAAAGGGTGTCTCAATTCAAATACAGTCTATGTGAACTCCTGACGTCAATATCTATTTACCAACTATCAGTTCAATGTGGGAACAACAGCATTAGATCATTTATCTACATTGTGACAGTGCCAGTGTCCAACTGGTGCATGGTGATCTATCAGGACAATGAGCACGTTAGTGTCCAAAGTGGTCATTAGTTGTAGGAGGCCATTATTTAAACCCTGACCAAGTCAATGTCCTTACTGGGATCATGATTTAGTTACCTAGTGGCATTGATTAGGTGGAGAGTAGTAGTGCTGAATGACTACGCTTTGAGCCTATGCAAAAATCAAAGTATCACTTGTGATTCAGTCTGCTCAATAGCAGACTTTTGGTCTTATTTACAACTACGCTGTACATCATCTGCCTTTATTTTGTCAGTGTGCGAGACAAAACGGCATCTGTCATTTACTCCTTACTCATCTGTGAGCATCCGTCAACCTAAATCCTCATGATACACAAGACAGCAAACAAATATTCTCTGTAAGCAACACCATCCATTTTGGCTTCTGTTTTTTTCCCAATGATGACACTACTACAAACCACTATCACGTGCTGTGTTCTCCATCACTGACAGGGCTTAATGGCATCTACTCATACAACCAGATTACCCAAACTTCCAATCTTCCAACCCTTTTACTCACCGCTGTTTTCTGGCACTGGATGGAGGTGCTGTTGAAGCGCAGGGCGGGCACACTGTGGGTCTCCCCCTGGATGTGGAAGACGCACTCATAGTTCCGCTGTCCTGACTGGGGCTGAGGCAGGTTCTTGGCAGCTAAGGTGATCGGCTTGGTCACCCCGACAGGGATGTAGATCTGGGTTGAGGGAAGGATCTGAGGGCAGTCCTGCAGAGACAAAAGAAGAGATTCTTTAGTGTTTTTTCCCCCAAAGGAGACAGTTATGGAAGAAGGAGGGCGAGGTTGTTTAATGCAGACAGAAGAGCAAGCAAACAAGGCAGTAAGATAAGACAAGGGGTGATGAAATAAATCACGGCGAGCAAGCCGTGGGTTACATATTTGACTTCACGCCAGATTTGCCACAACACAGTCAGCCTAAAGAGCTGTGCTGTGATGCACTGTTCACATGTGTTACGGGCTTGTGCAACACTCCCACTGGCCTTGCACCAGATATAAATGCTTCACGACAACACTTGAGCAAGAGAGCTTTTCATGCAAAGTTCACAAAAGATTATCTACCCAATAAAACTATTCACATCACAACAGTGCTGCATTGTTATGGCTGGAAGATAGGCTCCAGTGTATTATGTCCATGTGTGGAATGAAGTAATGAGCTCATGAACTTTGTGTTAGTGTGTGTGTGTGTGTGTGTGTGTGCATCATTTACTGATATTGGCGAGAGCTGACAGAGTCTTGTTTAGATCATTTGGAAGCGGCCCATCCACTGGCTCACACCACTGGAGTACACCACCCTGGAGGGGTGTGTGTGTGTGTGTTCTTGCATTGATGTATATGGACAAATAAGTTCTTAATGTGCGGCTGCATTAATGTGTATACACGTTTACATTACTGAGGCGGAATAAGACAGGACAGTCCACTCAGTATGTAATGTTCCCTAGATATGCATGTGTTCATGTGCTGGAAGACATGAAGTCATTACAGGGTTCATGCCATGATTTGGCAGCGATGCAGATCTCATCAACACTGAGCATCAGAGAGAGAAAGAGAGAGAGAGAGAGAGAGAGAGAGAGAGAGAGAGAGAGAGAGAGAGAGAGAGAGAGAGAGCAGGAGGGTGGGTGACAAATCTTATACAACATGAGTTAAAGCTTGGGTGGAACTGACCCACCCTGTGCTGTACTGTTTGAGCCAAAAGGATAACAAATCAGATCACTGCTGACAAATCACATTTTTAACAGCCTCGTGACTCACATAACAAGAGACATGTGGCATGACTGTTTATTCATTTTCATGGAAAATGGATCCTTGAATCTGTGGACTTCATTCGAATCAATCATTTACCTAAAGGAACCTTAAACACATATTCCACCTGAGTTTAATCAACTACCATCTTACAATCTCTAAATCACAAAAAATCCTCTTGTAACAAGATCTATGTAACAAGAATGTAGAGGAGCTTGAAGTTGACAGTGTTGTCCCATCTAGTCGGAGTATAGGACAACATAATGACAAGTCACAAAAGCTTATAGGAAAACATGGGCTAGATCCTTGTAAAATATTCACTGCACACCCTCTACTTCACTTCTTGTTGTAGCTTTTCCTTTAAGCAGATAGCTGGCTCCCTGTCAGTGAATTTTTCTTTCCCCTCCTCTCCTCTGAGCTGTTGTACATTAGAAGCTACAGCGCGTCACCGGGGCCTGAACACAATGCCGGAGTTTGTTCATTAGGCTGCTTAGCCCTGGCCTTGTGTGTCTGATCGCACACAAACACATGCATAACACATAATGAGAGAGGGGAATACTATAGGAGGAAGAAGCGGGCTACAGAAGACCTGGTGTATAATCAAACTGGGGGGGGGGGGTAAGGGGAGGCAAAATGGATGGCTCCGAAGGACGGAATGAGGTAGGGAATGGCGGAGGGAGGAAGAGTGAGAAAATGAAGAGAACAAGGAGGGGGAATTGAAGGACGGTTGAGGAGAGGAGGAGGACATGAAGGGAGTGGAAGACAAGTGAAAAGAATGTGAGAGAAAGTAAAGAAAGAGCAGAAGGAAAAGCAGAAGAGGCAAGTTTAATTGGGAACAGAGCAAAGTGAAACAGGGAAGTCAGATAGCTGTTGATGCAGTGAAAGGAAAAAAGGAATGGAAATACAGAAAAAGGGAAGATTAAAAAAAAACAGACAAGAGACAGAAACATAACAACAAAAAGTGTGAGGAGAAGACATTTAAGAGGACTGCCTGGATCTCTCTTCACCTTTTCTGTTTCTTTCCCCTCCACTCATCCTTCCATCCATCCCAGAGTCAAAACCACATACCCAAGCCCCCCGACAACATCCTACTTAATTAACAGCCTGGAGCCTCAGACGATGCTTGAAAATTGATGGAGGGGGCCAGCGATGGAGAGAGAGAAAGACAGAGAAGAAAGCAGAGATTGATTTGCACTTGTGGCTTTTGAAGTCCTCCCTCAGTAAAAAGGATGCTCATGTCAAAAGCTGTGGGCTTGCATCGTCAAAGGTGCCACAAGAGTTAAAAAAAAAGCATCCTGCTGCTAAAGCCAACTTGTAGATGCCGGTGTGTCAGAAGCTAGCATAGCCTCTAGCGCAAACTGCGGCTAACCAATGTTTTATTCATCCGTCTATTGACTTTGTGTCAGCTCAGCTGTCTGATTGTCGTTTTCTCTGCCAGTCCTCTTGCCTTATAGTATCCCTTTCCTTCATTCAGTCCTATGTGTTGTCATCTTAAGGTATATTGCAGTAAGAAATCTATTTATAATGGGTTAAATTCAGTTTTTCTCAGGTGCAATAAGCAGGTATACCCAATCAGCCAACACAATAAAACCACTGACAGGTGGAGTGAATTACATTGATCATTTTGTTATAATGCAATGTCTGGCTGGGAAACCTTGGACCTTGGCATTCATGTGCAAACCCACCCAAATGACGCTGCAGATCAAACACACCCCTTCATGGCAAGGACACTCCCTGATGGCAGTGCCCCCCCTAGGAGGACAATGTGCCATGCCACACCCCAAAATGGAATGGCCTGAGGAACATGACAAAGAGCTCAAGGCATCAACCTGGCCTCAAAATTCCCCAGATCCCAATCTGACCAAGCATCCATAAGATGTACTGGTACCACAGGGGTCCTGTTTCCATGCCTTGACAGGTCAGAGCCAAATCCGATCCATAGTGGGGCCTCTGACCCATTGGGGCATGGACATAGGACCTCTGTGTCCATGTTGATCCGATCCATGGTGGAGCCCCTGACCCATCAAGGCATGGACACAGGACCTCTGGGGGTGTCCTGTGGTGTCTGGCAGTGGGGCACTGACTGTGAATCCTTTTAGTCCTGCTGGTTGAAAAAACCGGCACATCCCATGGATGCTCGATTGGAGTGCGATTTAGTGGAACTTGGGGACCAAGTCAACATCTTGAGCTCTTTGTCACATTCCTTAGGCCACTCCTGAGCAGTTTTTGTGGTGTGGGCTGGCACACTGACCTGCTGATGGCAGTGGCCCCCAGTGCCATCCAGAAGTGCCGTTGCCATGAGGAGGTGTACTTGGTCTGCAAGTGGTACAAATCAAGTGGCATCCACATGATTATCAGGGCCCAAGGTTACCCAGCAGAACATTGCATTGTAACAAGATGATCAATATTATTCACTTCAGTGGTTTTATTGTTGTGGCTGATTGGTGTATATTGCTCTTTACAGCTACCACGCCAGGAAACAGAAAACAGATGTAGAAAATATGCAAGAGAATAAGTAAAAAAAGAAAAAGGCAGGTGGCCCACTGCTTTATAAAAGGAATCCGAATTCCAGCACTTTTCATCAAAGACTTTAAAGTCTTACTATACTAGCAATGCAAGCCAAAAGTAAGTGAACCAGTTCATTGATGGCATGTTGCAAGAGTTCAGAAATCCTACTGTACGAAGCCCCAAATACAAAATCACACTGCATTCCAGACAGAGCAGAAAAGGGGTACTGGGACAGAGATGGAGGTAGGAGGGAGGGAATAGAGAATATTGAGGAAAAGTGAGAAGGATAAAGGGAAAAGTGCTCTGCAGAGAGAAACTATTTCATCAGTATTTGTGACAGGTGCCAAAACAGTTCAAAGCTGGCATTAGGGCTACAAAGTGCAGAGTACACTGAAACAATATTTCACCGGGGGGATTCGTTTGAAGCTGGAAGAGATCTTTTTTCTCTCTTTTTTCCTGACTTCTCAGCTTTCACTTCATCTGTGAAGACGGATGCTGTGGTTTTCTTGGCCAGATGTGACACTTTAGGGGGACCAACCGGGGAGGAAGCGAGAGTGGTGTCTATGTGTGTGGATGGTTGCAGGTATTAAGTGAGCTGGGTTAGGGTAGTTTATTTATTCATCAGTTAAATATCTGATAGCGATTCAGCAGAGAACTGAATGGTGGCTTTAGCTTTTCTCTAAATACAAATGCACCAGAGCAGGACTACTTTTCACACTGAACAGCAGCTCGCTTCGTTATAAGGTTCACTTTGTCTACTGTAACCGGTAAGAGCCTTTTATAGCAAAGTTACATGTGCGCGTGAGGTGGAAATGATGCGTGAAGGAATGCACGCCACAGATGGTTTCTCCGCACCAGAACACGGCACGAAAACATCTGCTCTATTTTGAGATTCTGATCACTGTCTTTGTATTCTGACATCTTCATAGAAATTTTTAACACCAGCAGATGTGGATACTGTAGCACAATAAATGCCTTTGCCAACTTTAAAATTCTTTGTTTCCGAGCGCAAACAAACATCCACCATTAACTGTAAAATAAGCTCACACACCCGGACTGGATTGGGCTGCAAAAGTGTGTATTTGTACCTTTGTTTTTGAGTATGTGAATGAGTGTATATGTTACAAAGTGTGTGTTTATGATGGCCGACGTCCAAGTTTCCAACTTCTGTTCAAAGCCAAGTACCCAGAGGGCTTTCCTTACCTCTCCATGTTTGTTTTCCCTCAAAGGCCGCTGTTAGCTTTGCTGCCTGAGGCTAGAGCAGCAGTTCCCATTTGTTAACAGTAAAGGAATATATAATTATGTAAATTATTAAGATGTATTGTATATATTAACTAACTGAAAATTTCCTGCATGAACAATAAGAGGAAATAGCTTTACATATGATAGTATATACCTCGATATTTTATAGAGACAAGAATAAGCCAAAGCCATTATTCCTAACAAAAGTATTCTTACAATGCTTGACCTATATTTTTTGACATCTCACTGCCGACACCCAGATGCCAGTTTTGATTGAACGTCGCCATGAGCTTTCTCAAAGCAGAGCAGCTGTCGTTCTGGGTCAAGCCTGTTCTAAAATATTCCTTCCTTCATTTTCAATGCACTCTGATGTGTACTGCACCGACTCGTTCCACACCAAATAGAAAAAAGTGTAAGAAAAAAATTAATAAAACAAGTGTTCAGCGGGCGGATGAGATAATCTCTACTCACAAGTGAGCAAAACACCTTTTAACATTCGCCAAGAGCTGATAATGAGACAGTCAGCAGGCTAGTGTGTGTGTGCATGCAGATATGTGGAAGGTGAGAGATTAGAATCAAGACATACTGTGGATGAGGTTGGATGGAAGGAGAGCGAAGGGTTGGAGGATGAAGATGAATGCAAGTACGGGATGCTATATAAATAAATAAATGTATTAAAAAGCCAAAAGAGTTCTGAAGGCTTTGGCGTAGCCTGACAAGATATAAATTAATAAAGCTCCAAAAACACTGCGCATATGTAATGAGGCGGGTGTCTGGTCGTTTTTTTAAAGCCCCACCCCCCCACCACCACCACCATCTCTCCCACCCCCTCTTAAGTCCATCCATAATTAATTAGCCGCCTCTGTGATGTGGGGACTATAGATCAGGGAGGAGAAAAAATAACACGCTAAATAATGAAGTAAAGCGATATGGGGAGCCCAGGGGAGAGATGAGATGGCATGGGTAGCCACAGAGGAGCAAGGGGGGCACACTGGTACAAATAAGAGGGACAGTGTCTATACGGGTGTGTGTGTGTCACAGGGGCCTGACAAAGGGGTATATGAGGAGTGTTGAATGCTCCCCCACTGCCTGTCGACATGCCCCCCAGGCCTTGTGACAGAGGTCTCACGTAGTAAACCAAAGAGCCGCCTGTAACCTTGAACTACAGAGTCCCATTTACTCCTTGTTACAGTCCACTATACATTAATATTATATTACATTATATGGCATTGGGTTGATCCTTTTATCTACAGTATTGTACACGATGACATGGTGTGTCATGCGTTTTGACTGAGTGAAACTCCGGGGGAATAAAGCCTCTAACCTTCTGAGGAACTTCCAATGAAATAATGAATGATGCTGAACCATAAACCAGAATGAAAATCATATAAAATACAATCAATTACATTGTTTTTTCCATCGGACCTGCACTGCTTTCTAGCCCCTGATAAATAACTAAACAAACACACAACGCAAGTTTTGTCCACTCACCAATCATTTGTGTTTCTATGGAGGCCCTGAGAGGCAAGTGAGAAAAAAATTTCTGGTCATCCATTTATAAGTCTTATCTAAATTGTTTTCTATCCTGTGTCTATGACTTATGAAAAGGTGGAAAAAAGAAAAGAATTTACCAACAAAGTCCTTTAATTTTTTATTTACCCTACTTTTTCAGTAACTGTCATGTCTTTTTTTTTTTTTTTTTTTTGGAGAGAAATGCATTTGAGTCTGTGCTAATCTGCCATTAGTGTTAGCTATACTGGTGTTAGCCATTAGTCCATGAGCTAGTGGCTAACAGTGTGGTAGTAATATTACATAACTTGCTAACACACAATATGCAGTATCTACCTTGTTTAATGCTTTTAGTCCTATTTAGAACATGGGGCAGCGGTGCACTTCAGCCTTTTGTAGCTGATATGAGGATTACAACAACAAAAACTTCTGAAATTGATCATGACAAAACTTTTTTTTCCTGGCAAAAACATTTTTTTTTAATCTGTTCCACAGACGGAAAAAAAGTTATCCTAGTCAGACCTTTTTTCACCTGTTCTTAAGTCATAAACACAGGACAGGAAACAACTTAGATCAGACTTAGAAAACGGATCACCTCAATTCTTCATCTCACTTGCCTCTCAGGGCTTCCGTAGTGTCCTTGAGAGTGTGTGTAAATCACAAGTTTCATCACAATATGGTCAAAGTCCTGTCAACGTGCTTTCCTCATAGAACTAACTGTCCCTTGGGAGGTTGCCAAGGAGGAGGCGTTAAAACGCAAGAGATCGTGCTATGCTGACCTCGTAACTGAAGCGGCAACTGGAGGCTGGAAAGTTGAGGTGTGAGCGATCGAGGTGGGCTGCTGAGGCTTCGGCGCTAGATTCATCACTAAGCTCCTCAAGGAAATCGGGATTAATGGGCAGGCCCAGAGGAAAGTGGTCAAGGATCTGGCTAATACAGCTGAGGGGGCCATCACTGGCTGTGGCTGAAGAGAAAGGATCCCATCTGGGCCCCTGGGTGACCACAAAGGAGCCAACCTTCTGACACACACCCAGACCTGACCAGCTTTAGGTGGGCCTGCCTCAGCGGAAACACCTATGCTCTGAAACTCCAGGGGTTGTAACACCAAGTCCTAATTGATGAATTTCTATCAATTACTTGGGCAACAATAGGATATTTGCTGATACCACAAAGTCTGCTATGATAAATTGATTCAACTCAATTCCAGGGCCTGCAATATTCTCATTGTCTTTTTCTTGGTGTCTTGCCATTATCTGCCTGGCACTAGGGTGCTAGCACTGCTTGGGTGTTTAGAAAGAAGGTGTGCTTGAATGGAAATGGTGACGCACATTTCATGGGAATTTCAAAATAAAGGTCAATCGAAAGTATGACAATATGCATCAGTGTTTTTTACTTTGCATCGATGATAGTGAATCACTGATCATCAAATCAATATATCGATCCAGACTTATGTATTGTTACACCCTTAGTCCTCATGGATGTGAAGTGTTAATATATGCAAACTACAGAGAAGAAGAGAAACTAAAGCTCAAGTGTTTGGTGAGATGACTGCTAATTCAGAGAGTGTGGTGAAATAATGTGACAAAGTTAAAATGCTACTCAATATGATGGCATCGTTGACAAAACAAAATGTTCCCACACATCAGTGGTTTGGTGTTATTTGGGTTGTTTGTGGGCTGCTATAAAATAGACATCCATTGTAGAATACTTCAAAGACAGATGGAAATTTTTTTTAGAAATGCTTTTCACAGTGCAAATGTTTTTATGGTAAACGGTTTTACAGTTCAAGACCATAATCGTATTTCAGCCTGTTTGTTCTGTCTATTTAACTGTTTCATCATTTTCATTAAATTATCTGAAAAAAACATTTTCACAAGGCATGCAGCTGGTCGGTATTTAGATGAGAAGAATCAGCTTTTGAGAAAAAAAGCGTACTTTGTGATAAAATAGACGATCTGGAAATTTTTATTGTGCTAACATGTTCAACCATATCGCTAAAGGCTGCTTCCAAATCATTCCTTAAATAATATACACCATGTAATATCATGTCAAGGCAAGTCATAAATCACAATGTCAAAGCCAGAACCACATATTCCCTATTTCCCTCCTCTTCCGTGTACCAGCTGGCCAGCAGCCACGTGTTTGTTTGTGTGTGTGTGTGTGTGTGTGTGTGTGTGTGTGTGTGTGTGTGTGTGTGTGTGGGTAATTATTTGGGACG
>JAPZEB010000012.1:26287030-26299620 GCA_029783705.1 Chaetodon striatus | reverse complement strand
AAGCTGCCAAACCTACACACTTTATCCCCTCGACATAGACGCCACAGTATGCTATAAAACAATAAAAAGCAGGAATGTGTGAATTTTTTTTTTTCAGAGGGTCTTCTTTTTTCTCCTCATGGATTTTCATAGAGTAGGGTGGGGAGGGGGGGGGACTCCTGGCACCCTGTTATCATTCTAACCCAGATATGTCAGCCGCGATCAAACCTTGTGCTTTTCAGCTTTTCAAAGACAAGACCTTGATTTCAGAGGTAGATTCGCTCTCCTGTCTGCTGCCGATGGCTCTTCTCTGCACACAGCATTTCGGCACTAAGATACACTAAAATGTGATGGTTTTTTTTTTAATCAAAAGAAGAAGTGGACATGCAGACCAAAAGGGTCTAAAAACCAACAGGCAATCTCTAGGGCTGTAAATAAAGCCAGTGCAGACGTACTAAAAACTGAAGTTCCTTGAATGACCACTTGATGCTGGCTCAGAAAGTAAAGTGGGATTTATACTTCTGCGTTGAATCGGCACCGTAACTGCAGCATAGGCTCTGCATCAACGTAGAGCCTATGCCGTACCCTACACCGTAGCCTGACGTGCACCTCCCCAGAAATGTACCTACAAGTCGTGGTAACGCAGACCTCCTGTCTATTTTTGTAAGCTGAAGCCATTTCCCTCAGTGGAAACAAAGCTTTGATTTACTTTAATTTCACAGATTAGAAAGAATAAATTGTGAAGACAATAAAGCTTCCACAAAAATAGCATTTCAAGTCTTGGGTGTAATTTATCCTGGCTTCATATGAGTAGAGAAAATTTCCGCTATTTATTTAGCATGTTATTTGTTTGGAAAACATGTTTAGTATAAGACAGTTGTTTTGTCAGTGGACCTTGTGAGTTTTAATGGGGCCAATTTTTGTTACATTACCTTTGTTAAATGTTGCTGTTGTCCCTGGCTTCATATGGGTAGAGGAAAAGTCCACTAGCTGCTAGGCTAATTTATCCACAAATCAATGGCTTCCATCATTTTATACATTCTATGGCTTAAAGTCACATTTAGTATGGAGCTTTGCTTGACAATTAACTCTCTGCACCTGAATGTCCACAATTTACATTTTTATTTGTTCCCCAGTGTTAACAGATTGGGTTTAAAGAGTGGAGGGGTTTACTGATCATTTGCATTTTAACAGTGTGTAGAGAGTTAGCCCACTTGCTAGAACACAAACCAGATGAACAAGCAGAGAAACACACTGATTTCTGCGACTAAGAAAACAAACAACAAAACGGCACAGAAGTTTCCGTTTCTCCAGGTCACAAACATGACCTGTGCCATAATCTGTCCCACTGTGCTGAGAGCATAATGCTTTATTCACAGTTCTTTCTGAGACTTTCTGAGTTCTGCTTGTAACTAAACAACCTACTTTTGACTAGATACGCCTCAACACAGCTATGATACATAAATTAGCAGCATAAAATTATGTGTCAAAATTTGCTCAAAGTACAAGTTGCATAACACAATATCGGCGAATAAAACTATTGCTACTGCCAGGCTTGTTTTTATGGTGACACCATATAATTCATGCCATTTGCCCATTTTCATCTTTGACTCAATTTGGCAGAGAAAAGGCAAGTGAACGCCCCAGCTTCAGTGTGTCGTCTGTGGAAGCAACAATGCCATCAGCCACCAGGAGGCAAATAGGGTAAACATGAGAAAATGAATGCATAAATTACTTTTCTTTCTGGATCAGTGAGGTGCTTTGCATTTTAAAATAATGTTAAGCCTTTATGTGGTGGGGAAAATAAACTCATTTTACGCTCTTTAAGGCATTAAATTCAGACTGTATAAAGAGTTGGCGATATCCAGTGCAACACCGCATGAGTGTCCATCTCCAAGTCTCCAAAGCCTGAATGTCTCTGACCATCTTGGGTTTCAATGGGAGTGAAATTGTGTCAGTTAAATGGAGGATGGAATAAAAAAATCAGTGCAGGCCACTTTGCTAGAACAACACGGTGAAAAGCCCAACATGACAGAGACAGTTAGCTGCTCTTGTGAGATTGGACGGCGCAGCATGCCACAGGTTTTTTTTCTCCCCCCTTTCTTTCTCTGTATGCTTCTCCATCCCAGCAGGCGGTCACTGTTTCTCAATCACACTCCCTCTCCTCTGCTCTGCCTGCACTTTTGAGTTTGTTTTTCCTTCAGCTCACTTTGCAGTGTTATTCATCTGTCTCCAACTGCCGTCATCTCTTTCTCTCGGTGACTCTGCATTTATCTCTTCCTCTCTCTGACACACACGAGGGTTGATTGTGAGAATGCAATATTCATCTGTGTTCACCATTAGCTGGGCTGACTGTGAGGGCTGCGGAAATGAAGATTTAATACAGCCTGAATAATTAAACTGCAGAGACCCGTCACTGACACACACTGGCGCAGACACAAACACACTTGTGCATGGGCCCGCGAACCTCTGTGCATCTATCATGTCATCATATTCCTGTGTGCGTGTGTTTGTGTGACTCTCTGCTTCATGTTAGCTCTTCATTAAGCTTTCACTGATCTTGTATTCATCGCTGCAGCCAGTGTGTTGGCATAGCTGGGGTGATACTCGCTGCATCACTGGGCCTTGCCCCATGGCATAGGATTACATCAAGGAGAGAATACCCTAGCAGCAATGTTGCAACACATACGTTTGTCAGCGCTGAACTCAACTCCTTCACATTTTCTCAATGTCATATAAGGAATAACACTTTCCAACCAATTAGACCAATAAAGTGTCCTTCAAATCTGCACAACACTTAAAGCAAGCTGCATTCTCTAAACTCCACCCTCTTCCATAAATATAACTCTGCCGTCCTTGTGTAGTTGTCTACTAAGCATACCTCTTAGGGTATGACAGACTGGTCTCTCCACAGTGTCTCCCAGCCAGGGCGACCCACCCTCCCTGCCTTCTGTTGGTCAGGGATTGATGCACGATGTGAGGCTGCTTCAACAGTAAGAGAGGGAATTTAGGGAAAGCTTCTGAAAAAACATAAGGAAGAGCTGGAGGAGAGGGGGAAAAAGGAAGATAAGCTGTGGGACGGAGAGGCTAAAAATAGCCACCGAGAGACGGAGAGATGAAACATCTGCATGCGAATTTGACAGACCGTACATGTGTGTCAGCCTACAAACACATCTGTGTGTGAGTGCACAAAACAACGGCATCCAGGGACAAAATCCAAATCTCTCCTGCGTTTTCCTTTCCCTGATACAAACAGTGTGATCGCGTGGGAAGTACACACACACACACACTCATGCAGGAGTGCAGCGTGACTGAAGGGCTGAATTACATTACCACTACTCAAAAAAAGACTTCCTCAATTCACCCCATTGTTCTGTATTAACAAATTAGAGAGCTGTTTGCCAAAACATCTGATACAATCCCACTCTGATTTCCCTGAGGTGGAAATGCGATTATTGTCTCTTGGACAAGTTTCCTGAGAAAGTTCACAATAACAGGTAGCGTTGTCAGGAGCAGTCTGAACAGCTAAAGGAGGTACACCGCTACCAAACCAAGGGTTAAACGCTGGGCGATCCCGGCCCGACTAAGATCCATCTGGCAAAGAGAGCATGCGGTTACTTCACCCTGTCGCCTCCACTTCCTCTACATGTTCCCTCAATTTCTCTCCCTCCCTTTCCTTCGACCAAGGAGTGCATTTGGAAAATAAACTGCGTCACTCTGGATGTAATCTGCCGCTTGTTACTGCCAGGGCTCTCTGCTTGCCTCCCTGCCCTTGTCTTTGTTTCTTTCTTTACTTTTTTTTCTCTTCCCCTCTCTGTCTGTTTACATCTGGTCTCAATTACAGCACCTCTGTCCGCCTTTGGTTAAATGAAGCACTGGGAGGACTGCATTGTTTCGGAGAACTGCATGGGAGATATTTCATCCCACCTCCACCCATTTTCTCATTTATTTGTTCCCTCTTCCCAGCATTGTTTAGATTTTATTAAACATGGCTTAGGCACGCGCCCTCTTAATATTGGGCAGAAACACGTGTGTATGGGTGTCTGTTTGTATGTGTCAAGCTATGAGCTACATAATACACTTAGGTGGAGAGAGGACGAAAATGGAGTAATAAATAGAAAAGATCAAACAAGGAAGTTGTGTATGACGATAGGCGAGGCACGGGACGAAAAGTAGAAAGAAAGATGGTGGGAGAGGGAAGGACACATGGACGAGAATGGAATTTGTAGATCGTGACAGTGGGCAGAAAAAGGAGACACACCTGCTGAAACATGATTTGGGTGAAGGCGCTGCGTGGGATGAGAAGAGAAGAGAGGAAAGAAAAAAAAGGATGATGATGAGGGGAGAAGACTGATATTACTAACTGATAAAGACACCAGGAGAGAGACAGAGAGGGAGGAGGGAAAAAAAGGAAAGGGTAGATATTATTCAACCACTCGCCTTCTCAACCCTCCCCCTCACCCACATGCCCCCTGCAGCCCTCTGCTGCTGGTTGTGCTTCGTCCTGATAAGAACCAGTGACAGTCTCACTAACACACACACACACACACACACACACACATACACAAACGCACTCGCTAAAGCAGTATAGACAAACACACACGTATATCCATGCACACAGCGAGGCCCCTCAAGCGGCCTTGGCCTACAATCTGTGGGATGTCCTTCTTTGGAGTGTGTGTGTGTGTGTGTTCTGCTCAGTGTCTGAGTACCAGCCAGGGTAAACACAGTGTGCCAGAATGTCACGGTCCGGGGCCTTCACACCTCCATCACAAATAACCCTTTCAGCCATGGAGAGGGAGAGAGAGTGTGTGTGTGTGTGTCGGGGAGAGAAAGGAAGAGAGCATGTGTTTCTGTGACTGTTTAAGAATGTGTGGGTAGGCTGTATGCTATAAGTGTATGTGCTTGGTTAAGGGTGTGAGAGAAAGACGGCGCTTGAGAAAATGTATTCATGCGTATTGTTATGCTTTGCTCCGAGTGCAGCCTATATCGAGCCTCTCTTATTAATGCAGCGTCTGGGGACGATGTGTCATACACTAACATTACATTTGTGTAATTGGCAACAGCAGAGCTTATGTGCGAATACGTGAGTGTGTCTACCAGCACAACTGCAGTGATGCCTTGATACGCGTACATGCTTCTCTGTGCTGTGTGCCTGAAGTTCACATGAACTTTTGACTGGAATAAAAAGGAATAGTTCAACATTATTTGCCTTCTTGCTGATAGTTAGTTGAGAAGATTGTATCTGGGGGATAAACAGGAAGCTACAGCAAGCAACCAGCTAGCTTAGCTTAGCACAAAGACTGGAAAGATGAGGAAGCAGCTACCCTGGGTCTGTTCAAAGGTAACAAAATCCGCCTACGAGCACCTCTGAAACTCGCTAATTAACATGTTACATCCCCAACTCTTGGCTAAAAAGCACATCTCTCAGAACGTCAAACTATTGCTCTAAAAGTTTTTCATGCACACAACCACGCAAGGAGGAAAAGCAAGAAGGTGCAGGAATGAGAGGGGAACGAGTAGGAGGGTGGCACTGTTTAATCCACCGTGCATCCCTGCAGAGAGGGGACAGGAGGAGGACAAGGAGTGGAAGGTGTTGAATTTGTAAAAGAGTGAAAAATTCATCACTGAAGCCACACATTCCATGGCACACAGATGTGGAAGACACTTGACTCAGTTTGTCTCGGTGCAGCAGGGATTTGCATCTCCATACAAAAGTACTACCTGCTTGAAGGTGTGTCTTTATGATGCACCTTTCTTAAATTGATGACATTTAAATGGAGTGCCCTCTTTTGGGCTGTTTACTTTTGCACTGTGCAACGGTCTATGCCAGCTACTGATCGTGGATTTTTAGGCTCTTCCGCTTATAGCAGCAAAGGCTAGTTTAAGATGTTGCTGAATCGTCCCTGAATGATGAGGAAGCCCTTCTGATGTTACCACAAGCTGCTTAGAGACGAATCAGGAGATGGTCCATCTCAGGTGCAATTTGGCACTGGTAAACTGGTAATGAAAACGCAAATTAACCAGCATGGTTTGACTCAACACAGCCAATAGAGCCAATGGAAAAGCCCTTGTGTTACTTTTAACATAAAGTGCAGGACAGCAACATGTTTATAATGGCTACATTCAGAAAGAAAGTGGAGTTTGGACATCAATGTAAACCACTTAACTGCATTTGGAAGAATTGTTATGTTTTGTACGTGATGCCCATCGCTTTTAGATTTTCCTTAGTATGGCTACAAATCCTAAATAAACAAAGCCAGCATTGTTTAAAAAGCATGTCTGTTGTATGTTAAGTTAAAACCCAAAGCGACAAATAAAAGAAGTGGAGCAAGGAAAGAGAGTGAAATGAAATTGGGAAACGGCAAAATGTGACAGCCAAAGAGTTTAGGAAGGCGCTGTACCCACAAATCTCAATCAAGTGAACCGCCGCCTTGATTGCTCGAGTGAGACTGAGCCTTTGCTCTGCAGCAAAACAAACACGTAAGCATGTCTTAACATAGCTGAGCCCAACCACCCCGAACCTTGCCTGGCACTCATCAAGGCTTTGGCTCAGAATAGCACTTTCTCTTCAGGGGTGTGGAAGGAGAAAGAAGGAGAGCAGGAGGAGGAGGAGAAAGAAGGGGAGAAAAGTAGGGGAAGAAATGGCAATCAAGCAAGTTCCTTGAAAAAGGAAAGGAGACAAAGGATGAAAGGGAAAAATATAGTATATGAATAAAGGAACAACACAGCAAAGAGACATGCCTTCCTTCTTTACTCGAGCCTTCCTCTCTCTCCAGCTTTTTTTCTTTTTATAATAAAGTAACTCTTACTCCTCTCCTGCAATTTTCCGCCCGGTCGCTCCTTAATTCGAGAATTTGTTTGTTGTGCCATTGGAGGCATTGTTGATTCATGCATATTTGATTTGGAAATGTCACTCATTATATTTATTTCCTTCCTGCTTGCTCTGTCTATCCATTTCTTTCCCTCTCTTTCTTCCCTATCTTGACACAGTCTGTTCACAAAAACAAACAGCACTTTTACTCCTTATTTGGCTTGTTATATAATTTTTTTTCTCATTGGATATTATTTCTTTTAACTGACAATCACAAAAACTTAATTCCATACAATGTAATTTGGTCAGACAAATTACAGATGGACGAGACAGTGCTGGTTGTGCAAGGGGGAGAACATAAAATAAAGCAGGGAGGGAAAAAAAGTCCTCGTTGGCAACACACCGATCCTCCGGGTTGCCATGGTAACACACGATTCAGATACTGTCGGATATGAGAGCGAAACACTTGAAGAGGAAAAACATGAAAGATGGAGAGGAGGAAATGTTTGATGTTTAACTGTCAAATGTTTATTATTTTCAGAATGAGGAGAGTGATGTTTATTGATTTTTACAAAGCTGAAACTATTCATATTTAACGTTTAATCACTTCTGTCAGTGCAGTGAAGAAACGGAAGAGACAGGGTTGATCATGTTGGTGTAAAAAACACATTCAAAGTTCAGCTGTTAACCTTGGTATTGGTCCCTAACCGCAAGGACTTGGACATTTGACCAGCTGGTCCTATACTTTCTCTTTGGTCGACTGTCTGCTTGACACAACACCACTCAGACCACACAGAGTCAGACATGAGGAGCAGCCACCTCTCAACCCTGTGTGAAAACTGCTATCTGGCCTTTGATCGCGGCCTGAACATGAGTCTTATTTAATCCTGTCTACTGTGTTCTTCTGCAGCAGGGAGCAGCAAAGGTCTGAGTGAATGTCTGCTATCAGGAGAGCCCATTTCACTCTTATGTTAAACACTGCTATTTGTATTCCGAGTTAAGCTACAGCGTGGCAAAAAGGACCGTTTGAGGTCTAAATTAAGGGTGCAAGCATATGTGCGCACTCACACACACGCGTCCCTGATGGCATGCCAACCCATTCCAACTCCACCAGCAGATAAAGAGGCAAAACCACAAGGTATTAAGGGAGAGAGGCACATTCCTGCCCTCTTTCTCCCTGCTTTAACTATATATAATCCACACACAGAGGCGGCAAGGTGAAGAAAAAGAAGGATGAGAAATAAATGGGGTGAATGAGCATCAAAGTGGTGAGGGATGGGGTGCAGAGAGGGAGATGTTAGAGGAGAAGGATAAGTCTAGCCTACAGGAAGAGTTGTACTTGTTGGGGCATTGAGAGCGCAACTAATGGATATGGCAGCTAGGAGAAGGATGATGAATGACTCTGTGTATGTGTGTGTGTGCGCGTGCATGTCACTGTCAAAATGTTTACACTTTTGTGCATGAGAGACACAAAGTATAGTAACTGTGTGTCTATGTGTGTGCGTGTGTGTTTTACTGTGTGTGTGTGACAGTGCAGATGATGGATTCTCTAGTGGAGCATGTGGTCGGTGGTTTCTTGGGCAGACGAGGTGACAGGAGAGGTCTCTCTGTCCACATGCCACCGTCAGCCGGTCTGTCTGTCCCTTCTCTCTCCCTGCTGCCTCTCTCACTCTTCCACTCTCTCAATCTCTTCATCTCCCTCTCCATCCATTTGTCTCCTTCTCTTTGTCATGCTGTCTCTCTTTGTTCTTGCTCATCCTGGTTTTAACCAAGCATCTACTTTCCAAACGTGCTGCACCAAAAACATCTTTATGCATTAGCCCTGGATAAATGGAGCAGCACGTTGCGGGAGATTTTCAAAAATATTTTACATCTACATGCCTCCAAAAAAGTAATTAATCAGCATGTGGAAAGAGGCAGACCTTACTCTATCTGATATTCACAAGTCGTCCTCTCCTGTCGTTCATCAATATTACGACGCAGTTTTACATGTTTACTTGCACATCCTGCTTTCCTTCGATTTTCCTTTCGTCACTGCAGGCCTTTCCTGTTTATCCATCCGTTGCCCCTCTGGCCCCTCTCAGCTCAGAGTGTGCTAGCCAGCGCTCTCCCCATGTCTTGCAGATGGGCGCACTAATCCGCTAACATTAGCTCCGTGAGGCGTGAAGGCTGGGCCCGTGTGTTGTTTTGGATGGCCACGGAGGCTGTGGCTTAGCATGCTAGTGTTTGGGATTCTACACAGCTCCGGTTGAGAGAAGAGATAAAGAGGAAAGTAATTGGATAAAGGTTGACCAATTAATAAAGGCCGGTGATTCAGGCCAGCCAACAAGGGGGGGATTTAATCTGCATAGAGATAACGGGGAGAGTCAGACCACAAACACAAGGAGATAGCGTGGGATTGTGCATATGAGTTCGTGTACTTGTGCCTTTATGTGTGCGTGGCATCAATCAGATAAAGAACAGGCATGACTGTCAGTCACTTGGGAGTGCAGTGGATTTACATCCATAAGTCCATTGAGAAGATATGCATTTGAATGCGTTTTTCTGTGCCCCCTAATATATGCGAGGCTGTGTTTGGTGTTTATAAGAGAGTGAAAGAAAAGCACAATGAAAACATCGCATGGCTGTGTGTCCATCACTAATATCCTTGTATACACTCCAGCAGTTGACAAACACTTGTTATGCCTCGCATGTCGCCCGCTGCAGCCGCCACTCTGCACGATTGATATTAGCTTTTATGCTAATGCAGCATTTGGCTATGTAAGAACAAGGCAGTATTTCCATAGACAGTCATTCATCCCGGCCTGCTTATGGCCTTATGGGCCACGACAGAATTATTGCTGCACAGTACACAAGCTGTTGTCACTGTGCCAAGAGCCACTATTACACATACAGACAGCAGACACACACAGCAGGGTGATGTGAGGAAACCCTGAGGCGAAAGCCACAGAAGGTGCGAGGGTAAAGGTGCGTGTGCGGCTGGGTGCAATTTGTGCCTATGTTGCTAAATTTGTGTTTGCATGAGGGAGAAAAGGCTTTTATTGTGGGATCAGCCACAGTATACATGAAACAATAGCAGCTTCATCATGAGGAGTTCTTGTAGGTTTGCTCAAATATTTTTTGTTTTATTAAATTACATTCTGCAAGACTATTTAAACATCAAATCTTGTGAGCTGCATTTTGGACCTATCCCACACTTATGTCGAGGTGAGTACACATAAAGATTGCATTCGGGCTATAAAAATTGCTTGTCAAAATGAAAGCAATATAAACAAATCAGCAGCGTGAAACTTACCTCGGAGATGTTGACGCGTCCCTCCTGGAAAGAGCAGTCATTGGCATTCTGGGTGCACATGTGGCGGTACTTGCACCAGTGGCATGGGAAGGAGCCGTTTACGCAGGACAGGCAGCTAAAACAGAGACAGATGAGAGGAGACGGTGAGGGAGTTAGCAGGGTCACCTGGTTTCCGACTTGAGTCTAAATTATTTATCTTACTGCGTCAACGCTTCATTTGACAAAGCATGACAGCAAAAAAAACGGACAGAATGAGGTGGTGTTGTACTGTAAAATTTACATGTGATAAAAAAAAGAGTTACTGACTCTGAACCAGTACTATCTTTGTATTTTATGTGTTATCTAACTGATAATCTGGTTATACGAGGTGATTTTATGCTGGGTAATCTCCTCCCTGGATGTTTAAATGAGCACTCAGAGCAATTTAGTGTGGTTATGGTGAGGAAAGTATACCTTTCCCTTCGAAGTCTTAATCTATTTTCTGACCAGCTTTTCACAGTAACACCAGGGCCCAGTTCAAAAAATATAATATGGATGAGTTAGATCCAGATTTGAAAATCCCATGTTTTGCTGTCCAGGATCAGCTAATCTATCTTACTTATGTGCCGTTTTTTCAAAGCAACTTTGGACTCGATCACCCTGATCCAGATACAACCTTTTAATACCACCAATTTCGGACAACCGGTGCTCTAAATAGGATAACATATCACAGCGAAGGTAGTCTGCCAACAAACACATTGCAATTACCTCTTATCACCATAGGTGCCACCAAAGAGGGCCAAGCAGAGATCTTCGTTATTGTAACTTTAAATTATTTTAGTTTGATTTTGACAGCTATCTGGGGGACTGTTTAATGGGGACAACATCCTTTTTTTGTAGTTCACTATACTGAAAGGCGTACTAGTTAGCATACTTTATAACCGTAACTGTAAAACAAATCAAGTGCAAAATTTAAAAGCTTTATTACATTTTGTTCCTGAAATGTGCCCTGAATCAGGCCTTCTGCTGATATCAGGATAACTCTGATATTTTGGATCAAAGGTATCCCAATCCTACTAAAACTTTGAAGAACACAAACTGAGGGTTTGATCCAGCTCAAAGCCAAGACTGGATCACATGATCTAATCTGATATCAGAATCAGAAGTGCTATATCGTAGGCAACCAGAATTGCTTGAGTTTCTTGGGGACATTTCACCTCTGATCCAAGAGGCTTCTTCAGTTCTAAAAAAACGGCGCAAAGTGCAGGCTTTAAACTCTGTGCAGGTGTGAACCCTTACAGTCGTTAAGGTCACATGTAAGTCATTGATCCACCCAGCCATCTTGTGTGTTGTAAGGGTGCGAATATGTGTTAAGTCGTCTGGGATAGGGATCCCAAGAAACTCAAGCAAGTCCAGTTGCCCACGATACAGCACTTTTGATCACCACGACGTGGATGACTGAGAATCTTCACCGACAGAATATCAGAATCCTTTTTTTTTCTTTTGAACATCCCATTTCCAAGATTTGATCAAATCTGATCAGATTACTTTTGAACCACTAGGCCCAGGTGTTTACGGTACATATCACATAGAGTGTGTTGACGATTAAAAAGACAGGGACTGAAAACAAAGATTGAAAGAAGTATTGGGGGAAAACAATACAGACTGTGATACAACACAGGATCTATTATATGATCTATTAAAATGTAAAAACCTATCCCACTGTCTTTGTTTTTTAAATCCTAACTCATACATTTTCTCAAAATTCCTTCCTTTCACCGTCTCATGTCTATTTATCATCCACTGTCAAGTTTGGACTTTTCCCACCCTGTCTGGAATCCTCTTTTCTTCCCCTCACCTTCTATCCTATCTATCAACTGTCTTAACCTCTTTCTCCCCCACACTCCCCTCATTCATCACTCCCCACTCGCTTGTAACTGTCCATTGCTTGCTGCTTCTGTATGTCCAATGATCATCCCCACAATTGGCCTAGTCTGCATATATATCCCCCCCTCTTCTCCCGCTTTCTATACCTCCGCTGTATCATTCTCTCCATCCATTCAGCCCTGAGCCTTTCTCTCTGTCCCTCCGTCTCTGCCGCTCTCGCTCTATCCATCCCTTTCATTCGCTGCTGTCTCATTTTAAAAAGCTCTACCCCTGTTCTTTGTCTAAAGCTCTCTTTCATCCGTGGGGCTAAGAGCGCTCCACCATTTTAAATTCACCTGCTTTAGCCAAGGCGAGGTGCAGATAGACAGGCTGAAAGAGAAAGATGGAAGAAAGAAGAGAGGGAAGGAGAGAGGGAGAGATCAAAAGCAGGTGGATTTCCCTGAGAGAGGTTTAGACGCCAGGTATCGTGGGAGAGAGAGGGGGGAGAATATAGGGAAGGGGGGGGTATAGCCCGCGGGGCTCTGTGTGGGAGTCTCATGGGAGAAGGAGGAAACATTAGGTTGAAAGTTGGGAAGTGACTGTGTGTGTGTGTGTGTGTGTGTGTGTGTGTGTGTGTGTGTGTGTGTGTGTGTGTGT
>JAPZEB010000012.1:26270230-26285505 GCA_029783705.1 Chaetodon striatus | reverse complement strand
GTCAGGCCTGTAGTGTCCCTGGCTTGGCTTTATCAGTGACCTCAGCCCTTTAAATGTTAAATGGATGTAACGATAATGAAAATTCAGCCTTTTAAGAGCACCCCTTTCAGCTCAAAACCTGTTTATATTACAAAATATTCATGTCAAATCAACCTTGTTAGTGTACCACTGACTTTGAAATAACGAGCAAAATATCAGCAGGTAACCGCTGCCAACTTTCGGTGACTTTTATGATTGCGGCCTTTGAAATAAAAGACGGTGCCATTATGTGTGCCACCCAAGGCCAGCGGTAGGCCCTGTCTGACAACCCCCTACTGCTCGCTCTTTGGTTCCTCGAAGTAACCAGGGCCCCCTGTCACGAGCTGCCTTGGGATCTCAAAACCTCTCTTTTAGCCTGGGTGCGGACCCTTTTAAGGGAGAGCCCACCCAGGGCCATTTGGGGGCGTTCGATAATTCTTCTTCTCATGTCCAGGCGTGGGCTCCCTTTTTCAGACCCCCCAGTATCTCCTTATTCCTCCTTCCTGTCACTCGCCATCGCCCTTAGCCACTCAGAGGCTTTGAGCGGCTGCAGACACGCTCCCCGTATGGCCACGCTCATCATGCTAATTTAATCCATTCATATTCAGATGCTAATCGAGCTGCGCTAGCTTTGGAGCGGTACTGTTTTTTCAGGGCCCTACACAATGGGCTATGATTTCCTCTTCTTTCCTCTCCTCGGTCATTTTGGAGTTCTAAATACAATCCGCTCTCCTAGTGAGGTGCGTTTGACACTCCTGCACTTGGCAAAATGAGTTATTTATTGGCTCCTATTCATTTCAAAGGAGTGGAGGTGAATAATTTAATGGTCCTCTAGAATAGTCTATCCCATCATTACTGGATCCCTTTAAAATTTGAGGGGGGTTAATAAAACACAGAGGGACTAGTATTCATGCACATCATTTTATTAATGCATGTCTGAGTGTTTAGTTTACTGAAAAAGAGTGCCATCTGAATGTGCCTGGCTAACATTTGGAAAACAAATTGCCTAAAATTCATTGTGTAATTCTTCCACATCTTTTCAACTGCACTCAATTGCTCTGTTTCACTTTGGATCCACCGCTCTTTACATTCTTCTCTATCAAAGAAAACTGTACTCTCTCTTTCTATGCACTTTTTCTCCCAATTACTCTAAGAGCACCCTCAATCACACAACAAATGACCCAGTCACTGCCCGAGCCACATTAACCACAGCAAGAAAAGGTGCTTCATACAGACATTTAAACCCCAATTCATTGCCAGCCTATCTTCCTTATCTTTAATAAATGGGGGGCTGTGGAATGAGAAAAAGCGTATGGAAATATTTAATTAAGGAGCAATCATGGCCGTGGGTGATTTTCTATTTCAATCTCGGCAACCCTTAAACTGAAACAGTGGGAATTCTAATTAGATTAATACCACTATGCAAATTTATGGCATTTTTGAAAAGGCAAGGGCCACGACGTAATCAGTTGAGTAAATAAGCGGGAGGGGTGTGTGCTTTTTGGGATGGGGGCTGGGTGTCAGTCTGTGAGTGTAAATCATTAAGAAACATGATGGGGCAATTCCAATATTGGGCTCACTCCTCTCCTTCCAAAAGGTAGTTACAGTTAGCAGTCAGTGTACACACAGTACTGTGTGAGACCGCAAAAATAGACGAGTGGGAATTCATGATGGCACAGCTGATGAATATCGTTTCTGCTCGGAAATGTGTTCCTGCATGTTCTGCAACCGTGCGCATCCTTCACTGTGTAAAAGCCTGCAGTATTTTGAGTTTAAGCCCATTAGAGGAGAACTTGGCTCTGTAAGGAATGACCCAGCATCCTGTAAAACAGAGCCTCGCATGTGGCCATACGGGTCTGAAGTCATTACGCCAACGACATTACCAGTCTGATCTCATCAGACGCCACGCACTGACGTCCGGGGGGCACGGCGGGTATGCGAGGCCGGAGTGCCAGCTCGAAATGGGATTCTTATCTCAGCATCTCTCATCACCATCAGAGTCGCTGCCGAGGATGCAACGTGCCATATCTGTAACTTCATTAAACGTGTCCATTACATCACTCGGAGGCTGTATTAGATCAGCCCAGGGAGCGGATTTAATCAGAGTTTATTGGGGTAATATCTTCATTTGGGTGACTCTTGTCTGCGTCACTTCTGATACATTTCTTATATTGTCTGAGATCATAGTCATATTAGGATCTTTAATGTGACATCACATTTTAATACATCCATTAGAAGACTATGTTACTTTTTTAAGTGGGTGTTTTCTATTTGAACATGAAGCAATTTGTATTCACAAGATTTACATCTGATGCAAGATGTACCCTAGGCAGTAAAAGGCGCTGGGAGTTAGAGCAAACATCACGGCGTCCTTATGGGACATGAATTAACTGGGAGTTGACATTGTAAACCACCACACCCTTAACCAGCTGAGCTAATCATCGCTGTTGTGGCAGGGGATTTTCTGTACGAGGGCAGGGTGACGGGGGTAGCTGGGTTAAAGGTCACAGTAACGGATTAGGTGTCCAAGACGTTCAGGGCTTCCAGGATCTGTAAGCAACAGAGCGGAGAGAGGTGTGGCTGTGCGCGTCTATGTGTATGTGCGTGTGTGTTTGCGGACAATCCTCGCAGGAGGCTCATCTAACATCCAGAGGGAAGCCAGGATGGAGCCCTGCTGTACCCCAGGGGCCTTCGAGCCATCTGCTGCCCCTAGGCTAATACCCCAGCAGACGTTTCAGCCTCCCCTGGATCAGCCGTGGATGGACAGGAGGGAGGGTATCATGTGGGGCGGCGTGGAGGAGTTGGAGGATTCTTTTACCCCGGCAGGGTGCATCAGGCTCGTGGTAGGACTGACCTAGGGGTGTGGCTCGATGGGTGGTGGAGATTTTCAGCAGAAGGTGGATTAGGAGAGGCAGTGAGCTGCGATTGGGCGGATAGCTGAGGGCATCTGGAGGGTGAAGGAGACTAACTCATGGAGAAAGGCACGAGACTTCCTTCCCCATATTACAGCATTGCACTATTTGACTTTGTCTTTCTTGTGTAAATAAGTATCAGACTGAGTATCAGTGCACTCAAAAAAGCTGGAAGTATTTGTTTTGTCAAGTGGGGAAGAGGCATAAACGTGGTTAGAGTCTGTGATTGGGAGGCATTACGGCAGACCATCGTGTAATGAATTAATCATTGAGGTATCATTAGTGTGTGTCGTGGGTTATGATAATAAGACTAGAATTACCATCTCATATCCCAATCGTTTCTCATATACGGCACGTTCGATTTTTCACTCCAATGGTAATACGAGCCTCCTGTGGAGGTCGGAGGGGGGTGGGTTATTTGTATAAGTGTGTGTCTCTAACTGTATCCTTCATGAAGAGTAACATGAGTCAGCCCATGGGGAAACTGGACAGAAAGACCTCCTCTTTAAGAAACAAGAGGGAAAACACTAAAACAAGAGGGGAAAAAAAGCAAATGACTATCCAATGTACTCAGAAATATTTAAATAATGTAACTTACGATTGGTGGACGCTGCAGTTGTAGAAGACAAAATCGACGCTGGCAAACTTCTTGCCTGTCTCCTTGGACTTCAGATACAGTTTCACCACCCGCTTATCACCTGCGCCAAACAGATATATGAACATAAATACATTTAGCATAATACTGTTCCTTAAGTCTTTAAACTTAAGAAAAATACCCAAATTAATGACCAAACAGCTCAAACATCACACCTAACAACTTAATTTAATTACAAGGAATAAATTTGACAAATTGGACATATATTAAAACAAAACAAACATCGACTCTACGCCACACTTTAAATTTAAATTCCACTCGTGTGACCTCAACAGATAACACGCACACACAAAGAAACACTGTAGCTTAGCAACACACCGCTCATGTCACACCCACAGTAGGGTGGCATTAAAAATAGCAGCACCAATCAGTGTTTGGATGCCAGCGCTAATGATAACTCATAATGGGGCATAATGGGCTCAGTTGAAGAACTACTGAGATGTTGCTTTGAGGAAACTTAGAGCGCACTATCTGACATGTTTTTAGTGCTTTGACTGTGGATACCAAACAAGTTTTTATCATTTGTGGCTTGACAGAATTGGACATGAAACAGGTGAATAATATCTGGGAAAAAAAAAAAAAAAAAGATGCAGCAGATATTTTTAAATATAGCGATAAACCACACTGAAGTCACTGCTTTGAAAAGACACAAGGAGCATAACCAGTGTCGTTTAGATAGAAAAAAATAAATAAAACGAAACTGACAACAGTGCATAATGCATGATAATGGGAATTCAAAAACAGTTCTATTTTCAGTAGATAAATGTAGACTGGTGTTTGGGGCTTTGAATTGGAATGGGTGAGCGATATTGGTGGTGACAAGGTATTCTGAATATAGACGCACTAAACAAATCATCTGGTTACATTAAAATTCTGTTCCAGCTTTCTCCAATTCCAACCTACAAAAAGAGTCTTTAGTAGGAGACACGTCAGCCCATGGTGATGAACGTACAGTGTACAGTGCTATAGATAGTCACAGGGGAAAGGGAAAGAAGCGGAGATGACATAAACATGAAACATATCAAATGAAATACAGAGTACTACCATAAAAACAGTTCATTACTAAATTCCTGAAATACTACCACCCAGTGACCTCACTACCCCAATGACTTCATCGCCCTTCATGTCCCAACCTTTGTTTCTTGTTATTGGGATGATGTCCCGGACTGAGGGAGACAAGCAGAAGATGTGTGCACCCTGGATCCGTCCCTCTGTCTCCACGTAGTCCTCGAAGGAGCAGTTGACCCCCGCTGACAAATCAGGCACGTTACGGGCCTGGAGGACCAGCTAGAGAGAGAGGAAGAGAGGGACAATCGGTACAAGATCAATGGAAGGACATGGTGTACATGGATTGTTATAAGATATGACATGAGGGTTAATGGGTGTTGGGGAAGAGGGGGAGGTGGTGGTGGGGGTGGGTGGAGTGAAGCGTGGGTATGAGTATATGTGACAGCGGCGGGAATAAAGGAGGGTGAGTGCTTGTGTGTATGCATGTGTGCGTCAGTCGGAGCAGCTATTACAGCAAGGTTAATGTGTTCGTGTTAATGTGCGGAGAGAAAGTGAGGCAAACTGTAATCAGTCAAACCTATGTGGTTACATTGAGGAGCTGCTGACAGAATGAGAGCTCTCATGCCGCACACACACACTTGCAGCTTTCCATGATGTAGATGGCAAGACCAAAATTCTTCCTTAAATCTACACACTCAGTCACAGTTGTGTCCTTGGTGTAAAATTTTATGACTTCTACACGACTTTCCATTTTTCCTCCTTTACTTATGCACGTACATCTGGTAAGAGTTCATTTGCAAAAATAGATAGAGATTCTTAAAATGAAAAAAACACCAGCTTGACTGATGTTACTTTGAGTGCACAATAAAAATAAAAAACACATGACTGATGAAAACCTTGAGATATCTTATCAAAACAACCAATACAAGTTTGACTGATATTTCCTGTATTGCACACTTGTAAAAAAGTGATGTGGGAAAATAATAAAAAGGGAGGTATCTGCTTTTGCAGATGAACCCTCCATCATGCAGACAAGACACAGATGTGTAAAGATAATAATACAGGAAAAGGCCAGCGCAGCAGACTTCTTTCTTAAAGTCAGATCTCTTAGGAGCAGGTAGAAATGAATCATGGCAACACTGTAAAATAAACCAGCTGTGTTTGCTTCTGACAAACAGCAAGCTTAAAGGAATGCAGCATGTTTTCACAGAATTAAAATATATTTGTGATGGTAGCTGACCACTGTGTGTGTGTGTTCCTTTGTGATCAGTCTGTGTGCCCTCTCTGAATTCTGAGGTTTTGCAGGTCTGTCAACCCAGTGCAGGAGGAACTCTTCATGAGTTTTTTTTTCCTCAGCAGCAATCATGATATGGATAATTTCAGTTTCAGAGAATTTTTTCAGAGGAGTTTTCAGAAAATCGGTCTGAGGTTGGATTAATCAGAGCTGATCAGATAAGACTGATGGATTAGAGGAGCAGCTGCTGCAGAGGCAGTAAACTTTTGGACCAAACGTTGCATAGCGGGGCATGCAGCTTGAATAGGAATGAAAACAGTTTCATTTTAAGTAAATTGAATAAACAATAGACAACACTAAATTGATAGTGCTGTTGTTCTAAGACAAACAGCATTTTATTCCTATATAAATTACTGGATGACTTTCACTTTAACTGTGCCTGGAGTTCTGCTGCTCCGTCTGTGCCCAACAACTGAACAATAAACATTTTTCAACAGCGATATTGTGGCAAGCTGCAACAAATAAACGCATGTGTGGGAAACCCTGGAATGGATCTGAGCCCTTTTTAGTGAACACTAACCCTAAGTCATGTGGCTTTCACAACTTCATCTAAGTTTGTCCCTTTCTAGACTGTTTTTTTTTAATTGCTTAGACAATAGAACTGTGTATTGTCCACTACAGTTGGGACCATAGACAAATGAAGACATACCTGGACTTCAGACATGGTGACAGAGATATTTCTTGGCTGAACAGTGAGCTCCACACACTGCCTCTGGTCTGAGGCAAACCTCTGGGGCTCTCCTGCTCGCTCACAGCGATCCTTCCGTGAACAACTAAGGAGCAGCAGCAAAAGAGGACGAGAAAGAGAGGATAGAAGGGAAAGAGAAGAGAAGGGGGGAGGGATTATGAGATGGATAAGAAAAGAGGTAAGGAGAAAAGGAAGGAAGAAACAGAAGAGTGAGACAAGAAGCGAGGGGAGGAGAGATGAGACAGAGAATATGAGCAACTGTTAAGCTAATATGACAATCATATTAAGATGACAAACATGCACAGCCATCACCGTCACACAGAAATGGGAGCAATAACGGAAGACAAATAGGCTAATAGCTTCCCCCAGCCATTACTGTAGGCCTTTACATCATTACCTTATTGGCCCTGACATTTGTGCAAGAACCGCTAAGCTATATGAACATCCAGTCCCCCTCATCTTTTCAGTTTACAACCCCACCCAACTCAAACTTCTCAGGAGATATACAGGCAATCATTAAAGTTTCCCTGAACCGTAAAAATGATACAATTCCTACCAGCCGCATATCAATGGGGTCAGCAATTTCCCCCGCTTATTACGAGCCAACTGATCGTGCTAAAAAATCAGCATACAGCCCTGTATTGTAGCGGTTTTACTATTAGCTATTCATAATGCATTAGCTATCACTTCACCTTCGCGCTAACAACAACTGGTCCCGGTGGTGAGAGGGAAAGTGCTGATGCGGCGCTCTGCGAGGCCTTAACAATAAGAGGGAGGTGGAAAAAAATGCTAACTGCCTCCTATGAGCAGCAGCCCCCCCGTCCCCTCGTTTAGTTAGCCTTCACTCGAGCTCAGCAAGAAAAAGCTGTCGCCAACCGCTCCCCCGGGAGTCACTAACTCACACACTCATACACACACGCTGTACAGGCACGAGTAGAGATACACAAAGGTGTGTACACGTTTTCTCATTATGGACCTCTTTTCCTTCTACTGCTCCTCTGGCGTGTGACTGTTGTGAATTCGTTTGAATGAAGTGTGCTCATTTGTTTGGAAACACCTGCACGTGTGTGTTTGTGTGTGTATTCCCCGTTCAATTCCACTGCTGATTGAAACTACCATGGCTCTTAATAAGATGTGGCTAAAAGCACCAGAGGGCTGAAACGAGGCTTATAAATAATTTGCCTATTAATACCAATTTGCCTGCCAGGGCCTCGGTCCAGATTTGGCATCACGATTAGGTAAGAAATGAGCGAGTTGCATTCAAGACACAAGGTCAGAATGTGCCCAAACAGAAGGATATCTCTGGATCAAGTCCATCATGATTGTGTGTGTAATTTCAAAGATGTGTGTGTGTCTGCTAAAATGGAGAAACACAGGTGGTGTGTGTGTGTGCCTTGAGGAAAGACAGGTTGGTGATATGTTTTGTAAGTTTAATTAACGCACCGAGAGATGGCATTATGCTAAATGCTCGAGGTGCTCCAACTGTGGTTTAACATCCTGTCACCTTTCAGTAACATGTAACTGTTTTCTCACTCTCCTGTGTGCACACACACATACACACACACACGCAGGCCCTCGAGTCAAAGGGAGGAAACGGAGAGATTACATACAGACACAGTGTTACAACACTTGTGAGTGATTAGATTTATTTTCTAAACATAACCACAAATCTCCACTCTTACTGTTACAAATCTAATCTTCAACAGTAATCTTAAAGCAAACATAAAACCTAGTCCGCAAACCAAAAGCTAACACTAGCAGTGACTAATCCTTAATCTGTTGTCAAAAAGTTCCTACGTTAAGTATTAAAAAGTACATGAGTAGTGAACCATGTTCACATCACACATACACAAAAACAAGCTAAATACCACTAAGATAAATGGGAGTGTCGCTGATGTGGGCTGCCAAGCTGTGTTGTTATTTATGTGCTATTAAGAGGTTTAGCCGGTTGACAGACTTCCACGGGATAAATGTATCTCTACTGGCAGGGAGCTTTCAAGTTGTAGAAGTTTTTTCTCCTATGAATCATAATTATGTGACTAATTAAAAGGTGTTAGAGGCATTTGCTAAAGTTATTACAAGGCGTTAAAAATAGTTTGAGGGCAACACAGGCCACATTCAAAGCAGCATCTGGCTGACGACTTTTCATCGGTGTGCAGTGTTTAGGTTCCCGATACATGACAGCATGTCTAGGTTTCACTAAGTAGTTGACAACCTTTCAGTTGCACATTTACATGTCGTGAAACATGATCAACATTTTATTAAGTACAGATGAAGACTCAGTTGTTTAAAGATACAGAAGTTAATTTCTCTGTGGCTCAGACTGCAGAATATCAATAATCACATTTAATGCAGCAGGCACAGTGTTGCAGTGGTCAGCGTGGGTTTTCTCCAGGTACTCCAGCTTCCTCCCACATTTTAAACATATGCAGGTTAGGTTAATCGGTGACTCTTAATTGCCCGCAGGTGTAAAAATGTGAGTGTGAATGGCTGTCTGTCTCTATATGTTAGCCCTGTGATCGTCTGGCGACCTGTCCAGGGTGTACCCTGCCTCTCGCCAGCCCCCCTGTGACCCCCAACAGGATAAGCAGTAATGGACAACGAATGAATGAACATTCTAATGCATCTCAGGAAACTGCAGGGCCTAACGAACACTCATATTAGCTGTTTTCTCATACGGACTGTGGACGATGTCTGGAGTTTCTCTTTCACACATGTAGCAAACAACAGGAAATTGTCTGTGTCAGAAGTGTTCTCGCCTACTGGAAATACCAAATTTGGTTTAGGCAAAGGGTGGTGCCTGGGCAGAGTGTGCAGGATGCAGGACATGACTGAGGTTACGCCGCAGTTATATAATAGGTTCATAATTTGGTCATAAATAAGTCTCTTCAGTCGAGTCTCTTGCTATTCCTTGGCTTTGACAATTTCAGTGCCAACCCTTAACGACAGAAGTTCCTGAATCTTGTCATCTCTATGGCAAGACATGTGCGTTGCTGTCTTCATGTAAATGACCCTTCTCGTTCACCTGTTAATGTTTTCTTCGGCGAGCCGCCAAAGAGAGACGTCATCAACAGGCGTACTCACTTGCTGTTTATTCTACGGAGAAATTACCTGCTCTATTAACACATGGGCTCAATCAGACATTACACGGACTTTGTAACAGGGACCTGGGAGGGTTAAGTCCCTTGAATGTTCGATCAAACTGATTCAAACATTTGTGTACTCATATACAGCTCCTATGGGTTATGTCCAAATGATGCAGTACATCTCTGAATGGGACTTTAGTGTTCAAGTTTCAACCTGTCAGTACAACTGATTTAGAGAAAACAATAGAATATCACAGTCTCTCTAAGATTCTACAAGTTAAACTTCTTGTCTTTACAAGACATAATTAAATGCACAACTAACTTTAAAACTGAAAAATAAAATGAACCAAACAGACAGACATTGTCACAGCTGTAGACACCCACAAAAACCCCAAGGCCAGACCACAAATGTATCCACCATCTCCATTCCCAATAAAAACTCTCAAAGCAAGAATGCCCCCCACTGAGTGGAGATGGTGCCAGTTATTTAAAAAAAAAAAAAAAAAAAACTTGTAACGCTTCTTTCTGTCCTACATTCAAAAAACTCATGGAAGATATTCAGAGACTTAAAACAACACTGATAACTGATTCAGAGGAGTAGATCTGATCACTGACCAGCAGTTCAAGCCTTGAACACTGACACTTTTTAGGATGTAGCAACTTAAAAAGATTCCAACCTGGATCCTACTTTAGGGTGGATTTTCCCTTTAAATAACAAAAATGGAGTACCTGAGGTGACAAAGTCTCCTAAGCTTAACCATTCAGGTGGGTGCCTCCACTCCAACATGATCGGCTGACACACACCTTAAACACTTGAACACTTTTTCACAATTATCTACTAAACAATGCAACCTAACCAGGGTGAAGTGTGTTAATGTGTGCATGAGTGTGTGTGGTACTTACACATTGTGGAGGACACACCATCCACAGTGAGGGTCTCTGGAGCCCAAACACTCCCCACAAGTGGTGTACTGCTCGCAGCTTTCCACTGGAACTCTCACCACCTAGGGAGACAGACAGAGGGAGAGAGCAGGGAGGTGATGAAGAAATAATTATCCTCGTTGTAATCAAACTCGTAAAAACGAGCGGTACAGTCAGCTGGATGGTGAAGAGCATTTGACAGCTTATCAGACTGATTCAAGTCAGCAGACAGTCAGAGTGTGTGTTTGTGTCTGTGTGTACGTTCCTGAGATTGAAAGAGAGCCCGTCTGTGAGAAGTGTGTGTCTTTGTGCATGTGTGTGTTCCGGTGAGC
Organism: Chaetodon striatus; assembly: GCA_029783705.1. Classification (NCBI taxonomy): domain Eukaryota; kingdom Metazoa; phylum Chordata; class Actinopteri; order Chaetodontiformes; family Chaetodontidae; genus Chaetodon; species Chaetodon striatus. The sequence goes on along the minus strand of JAPZEB010000012.1, from coordinate 26,274,591 downwards.
GATTCCGGTCCAGTGGTGTGTGACAGCCTCCAGTGAAGCGTGTACAGGAGAGGCCTCGCAATGCATGCTGGGACACCTGACAGGTGGCCGGGCAACGTTGCTGTGATTGACAGGTGACCTCAAAAACCAATGGGAGGCAGAGTAGCAGAAGGACAGACCCCCAGTGTGTGTGTGCGTATCTGTACACATATGAGAGACAGTGAGTGGATTAAAGTGTCTGTGCAGAGCCTGTGCAACAAGACCTGTGCATCTAAGTGACAAGACTCGGTCAGTGTGTGCGAGTGTGTCGGCCCCACTGAATGTACGAGCTTGGTGATAGGCTACAGATGTTGCCTAAGAAACAAGATCAAGTGTTTAAGTTAGCCCTTCATTCCTGCTACAGGTGATGACAGACAGTTCACAACATGGCCGCAATGGGTCTGAAAGTGTGTGTGTGGATTTCAAGATATTCACGAGAGATGTGTGTGTGTTTAAGTGTGTGACAGACAGATTGCTAGCATATGTGCGGAATGCTAGTGTGCGACAAAGTAGGCACGTGTGCTTGTGGGTAAGTGTGAGCACATGTGCTGAAAGTGTCAGTGCCACATTCAACTTTTCTTCACCAACGGGCCCCAAGTTGATGAGTCGCTTGATCCCTGTTTCATGATGTGTGTGTGTGTGTGAGCGTGTGAATGTATCAAATTGCCACAGCAGGATAGTTTTAAATCATGCAGCACAGAGTGAGCCGGCTGATCAGTAAGTAACAGCATTTAACAACCCTTCCCTTGGGTAACACTATTATAGCACGGACACACACACAGATTTAACCATGAGAACCCAGTCCAAGTGGTATGTGGGGACTAAAGTAGTGTCTAGCCCAGTGGGGGCTGACTTTTTTATGAGGCTGGGATGGGAGATGTGACACAGAGAGATGTATGGAGGAACACAAGAAAAGAAAAACATATGGCAGAAGGGAAGCGGAGGCCTGAGGTGAGAGATAAAGCCGGTTAGCTGCAGGACAGAAACCAGGCGGACAAAGGGGCGCAGCGCTGAAATATTAAACTGGGGCTGGGATTCCTCTGTGAGCTTTACGTACAACACAGATATGAGATAGATATGACATGGTGGAACTCATTTATGCTCTGAAATGCCTTGTATCAGACTGGCCTAGGGGCTTTTTGACGGAACAATACAGCTCAAGCAGAGGGTAGATGGACAAAAACACTTGACACTGTGTGCCACTAATCCCCCCTTTCTTCCTTTCCTTTATTTCCTTCTTTTTATACATTTGGCTATTTCCATCACTCTCTACGTTCCTTCTGCTTAATTCCCTGCCCCACAACCTTCTTTCCAAGATTCATCCCTCTCCCTGCATCTCATTCATTTGCTCTACGGACCTCAGTACAGTAGCTTTCTGGCTGGCTAGCTGCCCGGAGAGAGAAAGACGAGCAGTGGTGGGGAAGAGAGGGAGGTGGTCATCTTCTGGAAGTGCCGGCTGGATGGATGAATAGAAGGAAAAGAGAGGTGTAATGGAAGACACACACGGGGCGAATCGACGAGGACATTGTGCTGAGTAGATGGGATATGGTGGCAGACGGCTGCTATGTGTCATTGTCAGAACGAGTGTGAGTCTAGTTTTCATCTGAAAGGAGAGCTGAAAGAGGGATGGAACAAGGGATTGGTGTGTCTTAGATAATAAAAGGATGACAGAGGGGAAAAATGAGTGTGAATGGATGAGCAGATAATGGAGAGGTGGATGAGGGGGAAATCAGCTATAGTTGAGGATATGTGATTGGACACCTTGGGAGAAAGGAATCATCACAGGATGTCTTTCAAATAGTTTATGATTTAACAAAAAAATGAAGAGAACGAGCAAGAATGGCCTGTTCTTCATATCATCACAGACAGGAACCAATTCCCCCTCTCTTCTCCATAAATCATTATGACTGTGATTAGGGACAATGGTCCACATAAATCAAACTAACACTATGGGCCCTTGGTGAGCTAGCATAACCTTATCACTGCCCTGTGTAATGATAGATATGTTCTATTGTTCACAATTGTTTCTGTACTGGTACTCGTGAAGACACTATAGGCTCTATTCAGTGGGAGTGGCACACAGCTGTTGATGAGGTAGGAGACCATGATGGTTGTTTTTCCCAGTGGCGATATAAAATGTTTTACTGGAGCCGGGAATGAACTTGTATAACCGCATGTAGATCCAAAAAAATGTGCCTGCGTGTGTGTTGCGAATACTGCTTACCCACAGGAACACATATACACACTCCCTCGCTGTCTCCCTCTCTCTGTCTCTCCTGATGGCTCTTTTAATGAAAGCCAATTCCCGACAGTGTGCCACATTACTCCTTTAAATGACCTTATAAACCAAGCCCGCCATCTCCTCTCTCTTGCCATCTCCTTATTTACAATAGCATCTGACGCTGTAACTCAATTCTCCTTCCCTCGCTCTCTCTTCCTGTGTTGTCAGCCCCTCTACCCTGACCATATCGCAATGCCATGACATCTCCTTTCTGCTATAAACTTTCCACCTTTCCTCTCCAATCTGTTTTTACAGAGCGCTATCACCTGCCTTTAAACGTCCTGCTAACAGGCTTTGTGACGGTCACCCCCAAAACCCAGAGGACCTGTAAAGCTTTCAGCGCGGCTTTTCATTGGTTGTTAAATCTACAGACATAAAAGGGATCGGCCTTGTTGCGGCTTCCTTTTTTTAACATTCAAACACAAGGGGAGTCTACAGTGGAGGAGAAGAGGCGGGGGGGCGTAGTGGAGATGTCTACCAGAAGAGAGGCTCTTTTGTGGGTTACACTGTCTGGGAGCCAAGAGGAAGAAATCGCAGTTTATTTTCAGTTATTTTTAGATATCTGCATGAGACTCTGCATCATAAATTAGTAACGCCTGTGCCTCCGTGAACAACCAATGAACCTCTTACGCTTAACACTTAACCTCATATGGCTCTCCTGCAGCTCAGGGACAAATAGCAGCAAAATTTGGTTTTAACTGGGGAGCTCCCAAAGGTCAAAGTGCAGGAAAGAGTACACATATACAGGCAGCTTTCCATATACATATTTAAGAAAACTGCTTGTATTTGGGAAAAATAATCATGTGTTCAGTTTCCAGGGAAGAATTCGGAGAAATCTCATAAACTTGTGGCTCTTTTATTGCTCCTCTCCTTTCATCCAAACCTTACTCTGTAATCTTAACTAGCCGTGGTTGGGCAGAATAGAAATTCAGAAGACTTCAATTTAAACGTAAAAGTTTGATTTAACCAGTGGCTAACAGAGGGAGCAGACAGAAAGAGGAGGAGAGGTTATCACTTGTCATCATCCTCCATTGCACCCTCTCTGTAACCCCACATTAACTACACCTACATTATTTTCAATAACCGTCAATCATCTTCCATCTTCTTGGGGTTTAATCTGTGCTGGCAGTGAACAGCCATGTGCATGGAACTAAAAAATCAATATCTACCGACATGAATGCCCCAGATAGCAGAGAATGTCACAGAGAAATAGAAATAAAATGATACAACTGGACTTATTTGTAAAGGTAACTGTGGCTCCAAAATGTGTTTTGGCTATCATTACGGTGCACTGACTGTGGTTCATGTTGCCACCATCTGCTTTGGCACCAATGCGTCATGCTTACAATTATTCATTAGAAATGGGAGGTCACCCCAAGCAGTGGACCTGGCTATCCCTTAGGCGTAGTGAAGAAGCGTGTCTCTCAACAGGGTGTCCTTGTAAGTGAGCGAGTTCTTCCAGTGCTGGAATACCTGCTCAGGGGGTGTTGTATCAAAGGGTGGGTTAGCATGTGTGCATTGACTGGATTGTAAGGGGCTTAGGAGATCAATGACTGGCTAGGAGCTCTATGTGTTGACTGATTGGAGATAAGCAGCAAAGCAAACAAGCCTCGCAGAGTCTGGCTCCGAAAAGGAAGGAGAGGCGCTGAAGGACGGGTGTAGAGAGGGAAGATGGGGAAAGGTTGTGTAGTCGAAGAAATGAAAAGTGAGAAACAGCAATCGCATCGTTGTGTTCCATCGAAAAATCATCTGTTGTCACATTCAATTTGCTGAATGGTGTCCTAATACTAAATGGCTGTTACACTGCAGAGATGTTATTGACAGATGTGGCCATTGTGGTCAACTCAAATTGTGTGCTGCAGACCTGTTTTAGTGAATTAGGTCTTTATGTGTCAGTGGAAGAAAATAGTACCCGCTGTGAAAGCTGTAATCTCTTGTTTTCTCTCTCAAAACTCACTCCCTGCAGTATTTGTTGCGCCCACTGCCCTTCCTGCCTCCCTCGCTATCTTTATCTCTCTCATATTGTGTTTTTTTTTTTCCTCCTGTTTCTCCCTCCCGATGA
>JAPZEB010000012.1:26258923-26270034 GCA_029783705.1 Chaetodon striatus | reverse complement strand
GCCAATAAATTTGACAACTCAAATTCCCTTTTCCTGAGAGACCGCTCTGAGACAACATTTATACAGTACACACACACACACACACACACACACACACACACACACAGGGTACACACCGAAAGACTGCACTGCAGCTTAAGAAGTGATTTTTCGGTGTATGTGTAAAATTCTAAGCACCTTAAAACTAATTTAAAAGCACCTTCAAATAATTTGTTGGAAAACTTTTGAAAAGCATCCAACCAAAGGCCAAACAATGTAATAGCTCTCCGTCAGATAATGATGATAATTTAAATGGTGAAGTAAAACCACCTGCCAAAATTACCTCAAGAAAAAATGTATCTGTTTTTTCCAACAAAAATAGAAAGAGTAAGAAAAGGGATATATGGAATAAGTGCAACAGTTGGAACTGGCTACACAAACAAAATAAAAAGAAAACTGAGAGTGACTAAAGGAGACAAACGAAACTTTGAAAAATAAAGATGCAAGACCTCATCACTCATCGCATGGACATTCCCATTAACTCTTCCAAAGAGAGCTAATCTCAAACTACAGGTCAATACACTTTCTCACTCTTTGTGTAGCCATTTGTCCATAATACTCCCTGTCCCTCATGAGACAGAGAGAGCCTGATAGAAAGAGAGAAGAGAGAGAAAGTGGAATGAGAGAGCAAAAGAGGGAAAACTGAGACAGAGACAAAAGACGACACGGAGATTGAAAAACTGCAGAAAACAAAGAATTGGAACAAAGAGACTGTAGAGCGAGAGGAAGAGAGAGAAAGAGGTAAATGTGACCAGCTAAGGTAGACAGGCCTAGGGGTCTTCTAATTAAGTGAGGATGGGAGAGGCCGGCGGCCTGGTAAATGACTCTGTCACTTTAGTAAATGGACTTGGTGAGGAGTGAGGAGCCACACAGCTGGCATTTCCATTAGCACTGCCAGGCGACCCACCACCATATACACAGACTGAGGGAAGCAGAGGAGAGAAAGAGGGGGAAAAAAGAGGACAAATGCTGCTTTTCTTTATTTGCTCTCACAGAAGTCATCATATGAAAGCAATGCCTGGTAGGTGTGTGGATGGATAGTGATTGTGGAGAGCCGGCAAAGATCTGAGCAGAGTAAACAAAATCTGTGTGATTGACTTTGTGCTAATATGTATGCTGTCATTCAAAATTACTGCCGGCAAGTTTTACAGAAGCTCTTGAAATATTACAATGGGTAAATTGCAAATTACAGAGAATTGAAACAAATTAACATGCATTTTAACAAAGCTACATCAAAAACGAATCCAAAGACGTGACAACAGTCAGATCTGATCAATGATTGCCATGTTTTTTAGATGATGCTGCCTTAATTCTTGATTACACCAAAGGAAGAAAATACTTTATAAACTAATTCAAACAACCATGATTCATGTGAGACAGTTAATGACTTTGGTCTTATGGTTATTATTAGTGCTGAAACAATTAGTCAACTGATCAATAAGCCAGAAGATTAAAGGGGTAATCCAGCAATTTAGTACTGCACAGTGGTCAAAGCTGATGCAGCAGAGGAAGAGATGTCCTCACTATTAGTCTATGGATCAAGCTTTAAACATTGTTGGATCTTACGTTTCCCATAATGCAATTTCCTCTGTCATTATTCTCTGTCATTAAGTCTTTCTAGCTCCATGCTAGTTTTGTAATGCAGGCTTACCGTGAGAAGATATGAGTCTCTGAGCCCGAGCCAAGACAACAAGTTTAAAAAATGAGAGCCAAAGAAGATCAAACACCTGTTTTCACAGGCTGACTCCTCATGGCAAGTTAACTGATCCTTATATTTCAAAAGGTGGAATGACCCTTTAGTCTTCAACAATTCTGACACTCAATTAATCACTTAAATCATTTACGAAGCAAAAATGTCAAACATTTGCCTTGAGTATGCGTTTCGAATCCCATACTTGCTTGCTACTGCAGCAGCCCTTAAAAAGTGTATAATGTTGCATGCAGTATGCACGCAACTGGGACATACCTCTTTCTCTGAACTTTGACCCTCTTGCTTTTATATCCGTTACCCGGGAGATAAACAAATGCCACTTGCCGAGTTCACCAGAGATGGAGATCAACCCGGAGAGCTCTGCTCATTACCTTGCAATGTATGTAGTTTAGCTTAAACATTCTAACTGCACAAATTGTGGATTCTAACATTATATTACATCTGCAGTTCTCTGTTGTTGTCATTTTCATAGTTATGTCCTTTTATTGTTGTTTATATTTATGATTGTTTTATTCAATTAAACAATTAATATTCCTATTAATTCAACTGATCATCAGTTACTTGAATGCACTGTCATCCATCATCGGGACATCTCCTTACGGCTCAGGCGATGTGAGGTATCGTCCACTTCGCATAGGACTGTGGGTCAGAATAGCCAGAAAAGCATGTTGGCTTACTGCGAAATCAGAACAGACGTAGTAGACCATCCTGGGATTTTGGCATACTGCATTTGACATACTATGTATTGGAACATGCTAAATCTTTTTCTGGCATACTATATAGTATGGTAGTATGGGTACTGGAAGGCACAGTAAGTCTGTTTAGACTGTTGGTTGAACCAAAACAAGAAATTTGAAGAAGTCACATTGGGTTCTGGAAACTTTTTTTTCATATTTTACTCAGAAAGTGAAAGTGAAATCTGAAAACACACAAACAAATCAATAAATACTGAATAAATTAATGTATGAATGTCTTTTCAGCTGTATTTATCTGTATCAGTATCTGTCTTTTTCTGATTTCTGAGTGACTGGAAGAAAATTTGCCATTCTGCTTTTCCGCTCTGCGTTTTCCCTATTTGATACTTCATAACTGGGTCTGATGAGGCCTGCTGTGCATGAATTTGAAAAGAAATTTGACTCAAATTCAAAACAATTCCCTGTGCTGTCATGCATGAGCGACACTTCATTGTTCTACCAAGTGTGGCTGGTGGTTGCAGCACGGGCCTGAGTACAGCGATGTGTTACTCGGAGCCGCTCCGCGGGCCATGCCAGCTTTTTGATTGGCCTCATCCAATGACAATCAGTCAGAGCCACATCTTTCCGCCCCAATCACTGTCAAGCAACAGGAGGACCGATTGTACAGCCGATTGATAGTGATTGAGAAGAAAGAGGAGGAGGGGGAGATGGAGGGAGAGAGAAACCATTAACCTCCCTATCCGTCTCGCCCTCTTTTCTAACCCTATCAGTCTGCTCTATCACGCCATCCTTTGGGAAAAGACGGCAGAGTAAAACAGAGAGAGATGAGAGAAAGACAGAGCTATCTAGTGACAGCTAGACTTCCATTAGGACTGATAGCATCACGCCAAAGACAAGTGTCTGAGCACACTTTTCTGATGGGGCATGTGCACATTCAATCAAGTACACACGTTTTTTTTTAAGGGGAAAATCACAGGAGAGAATGATACGACAGGAAAGAGGGAAGTGGGAGAAAAGGCAGGAAACACAATTAAGAGAAAATGAGAGAAAAGTGATGGCTAATGACAGGATCTTGGTCAGTCTCCTAACATATCTGCCACTGGTAGAGGGAATTAGCATCACTTTTCTCAGTGTTTTTTTTTTCATCCTCCTCTTTTATCATGTCACAGAAAGGATGGGGAGTAGGGCTGCAATTAACAATCATTCTCATTAATTTATCTGCTCATCATTTTCGATTACCCAATCATTCGCACTGCTTTCACAAATTCAATTGTTTTTATACATATGGCCAATGTAGAATCTAACAAATGTATCCTTACACAATGAAGTTATACACACGATTCATATATCTTACGAGTTAGCGCCATGGTATCTTGAAAAGTAGTAACCCTCCCAGTTAGGTCAGTATAAGGAAAGAATCCTTGTTGGGCATCGTCACATAATGTAAAGCAATGTGAAGACGTGATAACGTAATTTTACATACAGAACTTGAAATAACTCAACTTTGACTTTTGGTTTCACACAGGACACAAACCCTGGTCTCCTGGGGCAAAGTCCTGTGTTTGTTTGACACATCCATCATCCCAACTTTCCTCTCTATGCAGACTTTGTTGCTCATTATACTACCCGCCCTCACTTCCTCCTTCACTCTTGTGAACTCTATTATGATGGAAGAAAGTCTGCAGTCTGTAGGTCACATGACCACAACCTCCTGGCTCAAAATGATGTAAGTTATACATGAAGTATGATCTGTGAATGAGAATAGCCTTACCCAACTGACAGCACAGACATTTGCCGCTACAAAAGAGGACAACAGGGTCTATAAATGTGGACATCTACATAGATGTGAGCGTCAGTGTGATTTACAGTTATGTGTATGTTGTGCATATGTGTATGTGTGTGTGTGTGTGTGATCAGTCTTGTGCTAAGGAAGGTGCTATAATGGTTTGAACTCTTGTAATTGAGTGCCATATACCTACATGGCTACGCCACCAACCACACCAGCACTTCTCCCTTATAGTCACTGTACTCCCGTCTTCGCCTCGCTGCACCAGGTCTATTAACATTTACATAACAATGACCACCTCCTTGCTCAAAGTGTGTGTGTGTGTGTGTGTGTGTGTGTGTATGTGTGTATGCGTGTGTGTGTGTGTGTGTGTGTGTGTGTGTGTGTGTCTGCGTGCGCGCACACGGGCCGTCCTGATGTGTCAGTGGTTGGTGTGTAGGACACGTAAGTACTCATTCAAGCTTTACACTGTCAAGCCAGTGAGTGGAAAAGATGAAGCTGGAGTCGCGCTCATAAATCTAAATGAACAGGTCGGACGCTCAGTGTGCTCAGCAGCTGAGGGAATCTGAAGAAAATAAATCAATAACTTAAAAACTGGTGGGGAAAAGTTCCTCCTCTTCTAAATCTGTTCAAGCATCACATTTCCTGCGTGCTACACGTACGATCTGAGCAATAAAACTAAGTGTCAGCCAACAATAGCTGCTGCTTAAGCGCTGCATTATGCACTTGTTAACTTCGGGAGTTCCTCAGTCGGCCAGAGTTTGATAAATTGTGGAAAATTAATCTTTGAGCTACTTAGAACTGACTGATTAGCTGTATCCAGTTCACTAAAATGTCAGTCTTGATTGATACAACCAGCTGCTTATTATGTGTGTTGATGTCAGTCTGTGCTAATGTGTTTGCTAACGAGATTGGCAGCGAACCAGTAATATGTGAATGTAAACAGATCAACACAAACACACACACAGAGGATTGATGTCTGACGAAACCCTATGGGTAAGATATTACTTGATGAGGCCTTGTTGAGAGAGCCAACAACACGAGACAGACCATTGTTTGCTGTTGTAGGGACTCAAACCAACATCTTGTGAATGGCACAAGAACTTTGAGTGAGTGTATGTGTGTGAGTGTGTGCATGAATACAGATTCCTTGGAGGGATGAGAGTCTTGGTGAAATGTGGAGGGGGAAATCTCTTTCAAATGCTGAATGGAAAGTCAGACAATGGTGTTAGCCCACACACACAACACACACTCTCACACACAAATGCACTGTATGTTTGAATGCTGAGTGTGTGTGCAAATGCAGATTGAAAGACATGCAGATGTAACTGAATCAATGCAGGAGCACATGAGCCATCACTTGTACAAAATGCGATTGAGACATACATGCTTTTATGTGCACACACACACACGCACACTCGCACATGCTTGACACTTGAACAAAGGTTGTCTCATGCATACACATAATACATAATTTCTCTCCACTTTTATCAAGCTCTCCAAGTCCTTCTCGTCTGTTTCCAGGACGCTCCAAACATAGTCCCCCTTCCCACACCGGAGGAGATGAATATTCATGCTTTCAGCAATTAGCCAGCACCGCACTCCCCACCGCTATCATATGCATGGCCGCCATCAAAGACACAAGGATGTGCGTGTCCGTATGTGCATGACACTGCGAGGCTGAGTACGTGTACAAAGACAGCAAGAATGACAGCTGTGACATCAAATTCAGTCAGAGCTTTCTACCTTTTTGGCTACAAAACAGAAAAAGGAAATGATTTGATGATGGAAAGTCTTGACTGAGCCAAGACGCCCTGCGATGATTTGCCACAGAGCAGTTTTTGCACAGAAGAGAGATGCTTCAAAAAGTTAGCGAAGAGTGACAATGTTCTTAGCGGAGCTTTGCACAGTTTTTTGAAAAGAAAAAACAACTTCACTTAATGAAGTTACTAATCTGAGGGCAGGTATTTCCTCATTTGCACCGGCAATAACATAGTTTTGAGATAAGACCAGGGCAGTGTGTGTGTGTGTGTGTGTGTGTGTGTACAGCGTTGGGATAGATTAAAAAGATCCTCATCGATATTGCCAAGACTTCTACAACTATCAGCTGTAGCAGACCTTTACCTTTGCTCACACGAACACAAACAACGAGCGCCAACAACAGACAAACATACACAACATCAGCTGCAGTCCAAAATAAAATGATTTAAATTTCCTGTAATAACATATTTGTCTCATCAAATGCACACACACACACACACACACACACACACACCCACACACACACAAGCACACACATATATAAACACACACACACAGCAGGCCGTCCTCTCCTGCTGTCATATCCTCCATTGATAATAATGACAGTGATGAATATAGCTGGAACAGAGCGAGTCATAAATCACTGGGCCTCGCCCCTAACTCTGACTCACCGCCTGGGCCTTCATTTGTGTGCGTGTGTGTGTGTGTATATATGTCTGTGTGCGAGAGAGAGGGAAGGGGGAGAGAGAAGGGAGGACTTGTCGTGGGCTACGCATCAGTGGATATGTCCAGTGACACCTTAATGTGCTTGGCTTGTCTGAGGAACCCCGCAGGCAACCAGCTACACACACACACACACACACACACACACACACACACACAGTTGTCTACTCACGGGATGAGAGCAGGGCTGTGTGGATCTATTTCGTAAGAAAACGGGGAAAAGGGAGCATTGGTTGCATTCCTCATGCAAGCTTACTGGTGTGTTTTTGTGTATGTGTGTGAGTGTGTGTGTGTGTACTACAGTAGCATGCTGCTCCAGCTCAAAACCAGCCTCCCACCACCATCAATTCCACAATTTTCCACCTCTGCCTCCTTTAAGAAAGAGACCAAGTGTGTGTGAGTGTGAGTGTGAGAGAGGGAGAGGAGAAAAGAGGGGCGCAGCAGCGATAGTGAGAGATCATTAAAAACATGGGAATGGGATCAGTAGAAGGCAGTTGAGAGGGGAGGACTCAATTTGGGCTTAGATGGAAACATGGGAGCGCGTGTGTGTGTGAGTGTGTGTGGCAGACGAGGCATGGATTTATAAAAGTAGGGATGGGGGGGCATAGCGGGATAGATGGAGGGCAGAGGGATAAAGATGAGGGTAGGACGGAGGGCGAGAGAAGGGAATTGCCCCCTCTAGTCATTAGTGCTGGAAGGGGGGTTTAGCTGGAGGTCTGGCAACCGCAGCCCCCCGTTCTGCTTAACCCGAGCCTGCTAACCATTAATGGGGATCAAACACACAGCGAGATGAAGGTGTATGTGTGTGTCAGAGAGAATACGTGTAACCGTGATGGGGGGAGTTCTGAGGAACAGGGCATAATGGGAGGTGGATGGAGACAGAACGTCCTTGAGTGTGAATGGTTTTAAGGGTGTGTGAGCCTGAGCACATGGTCTTGTCTTGTACTTGTGTCTATACGTAAAAATGTGTATGTGTGTGTCCCTCATGCCCTTAGCTGCTCTAGCTGCCAAGATAAAGTGGAGCAGGCCACCAAGTCACAAAGACACTCACACAAAACCTAACACCAACTGTGTGTTCCTCCACCTTCATCTCTAAATAACAGCTTCTGTGTACCCAGCTGTCTAAAATCTACAGTTTACCTCACATTATCAGTCTTCAAAACTGCAACATAAAATAATCCAGTGGCACTTTAAATCTCTCTATAATTTAAAAAACGTATATGCACTGACAACACAAGGCAGGTGCTGCTAGTGCTAGCAGCTAATGCTACTTCCACCTGGCCTCCTTACTCTTCCTGATCACTGAAGCCATAGGAGATTTACCTAGAGGAACATTTACTATTTAACTGTATGGCATAAGTCATTATTATCAATGATACTTCTGATTCGGTATTTTGAGATTAAAATTGAGGAAATAATTGATTTATTTTAGTCATGCTTATTAAAAAGTATCTATATGCAGAAATCAGGGCCTATCATTGTTCATTTATGGCTAACTGTGGGAGCTGAGAAGGGGCTTATGCACGTGCACCCAGTTCAACAACTTACAAAGCTGAACCATGCTAACACACAGCTTTAAAAAATCTCATGAAAAGTATGTGTATGCATATTTTTGTCTGTCATATGTGAGATTTAGTCGTTAATCTACACATGGTATTTGTGTATATGACCCTAGAAGTGATATATTTTACATTTAGCAGTGACATCTAGGCCTGGGCATGGCTAACAAAACATGTTTTGAGACCTAAATGAGGTACCAAAGTCTAGGAATACATCGAACCAATACTGATATTGGATTTTAGCCCACAGTTTGATCTCTTTTTATGCAATTGTTTTGCCTTTTACAAAGGGATTTTAATTTCTGTTTTTGTCTTGACCAATTTTTGCCGCATTTCAAAAGTTAACAATTGACTTGTAATTCCTGTTAGACCTTATTTAGCTAAGTTGCTGGTGCACAATTTATTATTTTAATAACAAATAATAATTTAGTAGTTTGTAACATTTTGTTTTACAAAGTTAAGAAATCAATGTTTAAGTCAAGCCTGATGTTAGCTTACACATAACAGAATGATCCCAGTCACCTCCACACAATAAGGCACACAGGCGTAAAGCTTATTAATTACACTAGTACCTGATGGTCACTTTTTAGCGACCAATATCCAAAGCCCAGGAATTAGTATCAGGACTGAAAAAGTTGGATTGATGTATCCCTTTCTAAAAATGGCATCAAATGCTTTGTCAAATTGTTGATTAGATTTTCTTTGATCACATATTTTCTGAGTTTTACTTTACTGATTTTAGATCATTTAATTTTGGCAAGTTCTTTGATGTCTGCTTGTGTTAAGAGAACACTAAACAACGATGGACTAAGGCATCATTAGTTTTGGCACTGAAACTGAAACTCAGGTATGATACTGGTAGCCACACTGGGAAATTTCAGACAATACCCAGTCCTACAGTAGTTTATTTGGAATACAAAGCGTGGATCACATTTACCAATTTAATTACAGCAGCTCCAGACATGGAACACTGGCCTTTGGCAAAAAAAGAGCAAAAAGGGAAAGAAGATTTTATTTTATGGCTGGGCTTTGGTTTAGCAGGCTACAGAATTGACTCGCCTAGCCTCAAACACCTTTCACAGAGCAGACCTCAGACACATATCTCACACTTTTTAATCAGACAATCTTTTCCCAAAGCCCGTTTTAGATCTATTAAATTCAGACATATTCCCATCATGTACAGCTCCACTTTCCTTTCTCCCCCCTCCCTCCATCTCTGCTTCCTTCACTCACCACACTAATGAGACAGAAAAACAAGGGGAGCAGCTGGGCCTGGGGAGCAACAGAGATGCGACATGCTCTCCTCTGCCTCTCCCTCCCCCGCTCCTTCCTCCCCCACCCCCGACTCACCATCAAAGTAGACACAACCCTCACCAGCGGTGGGGCTGGTAATGACCGCGGGCACATACACACACACACCACATGTGACCTATAACACTCCCTGTACAGTATGTCTGTATCTAATGTCTTGATTATTAGCGAACTGTCATGGTGGTAATGTGTCTGTGTGTGGGTGTATGTGCATGTGTGTGTTGCTGTGTAATTACATCCAGTGGGGATGAGTTGTGTTGTGATTGTACAGTGGGTAGGAGGGTTTAGATATACAGGAACTAATGGTTAATGGGGGTGAGGTCTGCTCTGAACAGTTGGCACTGGACTGCTGTGGTGGAAATGACTATTGCAACATGCAATACAACAGAACTGTGTGTGTGAATATATGTGAGTGTGTGTGTGTACATGCTTGTGGGTCCACCAAAATAAAATTGTAACTGGACCATATGTGTTAACAAGGCATTGTTAGCCCTGTACCTGTGGCAACTGCCATATTGAGGCATGCTAGATATGGAGGCTAATGAGGGCTACATACACAAGCTCATCATTACAGCACACATACTGTCCATGTTTACCACATGTAAGAATTTCAGAAATTTAATTCCATGTGACTTGTTATGTAGTCATTTGGTTCCTACGTCACAGCTGCACTGAGAGCTATATTCTGTGTATTGTGCTGTGGAGTATTTGGGATGCATGTGTGTCTTAATATGTGCATATTTTTGTGTGCATCTCCAACACTGAACTCACCTGTCTGTCAGTCAGCGTGTAGATGTACTGCTGGTCTGGGCTGAACAGCATGTCTCTCAGTAATGGACTTCCTCCCTCGCTTACGGTCACCTTCTCGTAGAGCACTGCTGGACGGTTGGGACTCACAGAGTTCACCAAGATCTACAGAAAAAGATACCACACAACAGTTAGAAAAAGACCCAAATACTCAAAATGTTGTATCCTGAAAGGAGGAGCATTATTAGGCATTATCTAACAAAGAACTTTGTTAACTGAAAACAGTGCAGAGCAGAGCGATATACAGTATTGTTTTTGCATTATTATCATAAAATGATCATCTCAAGACCGAAATTTATCAAACAATGGGTAAACATAAGGAAAATCTTCCCTGTATAGCACCTATCTGCCTTACAGTAAAAACTTTCACAATAAAGGCTTTAAAAATAGAAATGTTAGCCTCTTTCCCACTGGACAAAAACCAACTAACCCTGACTATCAAATGGCTTTTGTATTAAATGGGAAATGTTACAATCAGCATTCATTTTCAGGACAAATGACTTTGCAGTAGTCACAGGTAGTTATCAGCTCCAGCTCCAATCAGCAGTGATGGAAATACAACCACTGCATCTGTGTATGCCCTAATTTTCACCCCTTTTCAGGCTTGATGCCACAAAGGACCGTCTGTCCCAGCAGCACTCTAATATTGTTCAAAATAAATCAAAGGCACATGCCACATGCACAGCACTGTCAGTCCTTATAACTTGGTGCAGGTCATG
>JAPZEB010000012.1:26191962-26206365 GCA_029783705.1 Chaetodon striatus | reverse complement strand
AAACAAAAGAAGGCAGGCGGCAATTTGCCGCCCTCCCCGATTTTGTTTTTATACTGCCAGTGCGGAAAGAAGAGGGGGCTTTCCTGCACATTTGCTCAATTCCTGTGTAAAAGAGGCTATTATTTCATATTTGCATATAAAGCCAAAAAACAAATGTAAAAGAAAATGACATTTTAGATATATAGAACTGTTTGGATTAATCATTTTTATATTATTTTTTAAATAAATATGGGAATTAATTAACTCTGCATATTAAAAAACAATTAATATATTAAAAGACAATTTGCTTTTAAAAAAATCGGTAAGACAAAACTGAGCAAAACAAATCTGATTTTGAAAGCAGGAGGGTTGCAACGGTATGGGGTTTGATAACTCTAAGAAAATATTGTGGTTCCATGGTATCACAGTGCTTATATTATTATCAGTCAGACATACACTTAAAGGAATGAAAACAGATGGGTTATTGTTGGTTGAAAAAATGACCTATTACTATAACTGAAAAAGGGGAGATTCAACATCCAGTTGCATTTTTTTTCAATATCGTAGATAAGCAAATGTACACATTATGATAACTTTTATATCACGATATACCTTGAAACCAGTATAATGCTGCAACCCTAAAAAACAACATTAAAAAGTCTTTATTAGCTTTGGAGACTCTGACACAGAAATTCATTTGCATGTTTTAACTCTATTTTCTTAAGTATCTGAGGTGTATTAACTGAGAGTGGGCTTTGCTTATTGTGCGCTGTGGTCAGAGCAGTGTCTTCTAACAGTAGGGAAACACAATATCTTGGATGCACTGGGACATGACATCAAGGTAAAAAAAAAAATTAAAAAAAATTGCTCTACTAGTCATACTAGGAAGCACCCAGATGAAGTGCATCTATACATAGAATCTGGAGTGTTTTTGGAAAACAGCAGGTATTTTGCTTCTAGCACACAAAACACAGAAAAACCACATGTATGACAAGAAGATAGTTATGAAAACTAAACCTATGCTGACTCCGTACATTTAGCTCATCTATATGGAAACCAAAAGCTGGAAGCAGATGTGTGCATTTAAAAGAAACTTAAAACAAACAAACACAGAGAGACTATTAGCATGCACAATACAGGCACAACCCCTGCCCCACATTCTCTGATTACTCCTGATAATGATGTATGCAACACACCACCCACACACAGTACAGATCAATACATAATTACACTGACAATTAGTATCATTAGAGGGGTGCTAGAGATGGGGATTTGTTGAGCTAAACACTCCTCCGAGAGAGAGAGAAAGGTCAGAAAATAGAGAGAGAGAGAATTAAGCAGCTCACACACAGTCTGCATGGGGTCTTTTCCAAAAGGTTTTCTATTGTCCTTTAATAATGGGATGAGAGCGACACTTGAGCACAGAGTGGGTGTGACATTGTTGGCTCACACATAAGCTCACGCACACACGACCATGACGCAATCAAAAGTCTATCCTGCATACAAATGAACGAATTCAGACAATCAAATCCCAAAAATATTAACGGAAAAATGACCCATTAGTACCAATAACCCGCTTAAGACAACCCGCCTGATCGGTGTCTCCTAGCTCAGCTCATTTAGACTGTCAATTAACTCTGCTCGTCAACTCTTGCTCAATTAATCAGGTCTAATTACTTAAACGCATTTGCCGGCACATCCTTTTAGATTAGGTCTGCAGAAACATGCCTGTGTTTTACAAAGACCACAAGTGAGTTACGTTCATTAGATGATATTCATAATGATGGATTTAATAAGGTTAGGAGCTGGCCAATTCCACTTTGTCTTTTCTGTAACAACATAATGAAAATCTGCTTGGTTTGCTTAATGCGGGCTCATGACGTGCAGAACATTTGTTGGAACGTCTACCAGCAGACAGAAAACCTGATATTGATTTCTGTCTAACAAGTTTCCACAAGTAAACACTGGCAGTTTAGAAAACTTAAACAAAACCAGAAACCTACGAGTGAATGCGGGATCCTCAAAATAAAGACAACTCACACTGTGCGCGCTACTGCATCCAATTCAGTGAGTCAGTGTAATGTTCTCTGGTAGTGTGTGTTCTTATCAGCCATAGGTAAAAGGAAGGGTTATAACATTTGCATCTGCTATACCGCTGTAATCAGTCTCCAGGGTGCAGCTCGCCACAGGACGTTACTCACTCTGATAACCACGCTCCTCTCAGCAGCTATCCTGACTAGACAAAACACACACACTCACAGAGCACACTGATAACCTCAAGCCCCAACAGCAGCAGTAGTGTTGGAAATAATCAGAATTTAATAGTTAAATATATGCAGCAACGGTCTCTATGCTCAACCACAGTAAAGACTCCACCTATGAAAAATAAAAAAATAAAAAAAATCTAAAAAAAAAAAAAAATCTAAATAAAACCATAAATCATCAGATTTTGTTTATCCAGGGAAAACTGGCTGAGCATTACACTCTTTCAGAGCAGTGTCTTGGGTTCACATTCCTACGTTACACATATTCCAAGGAAAGACAAACCAAAGCAACACCCACTTCTCACAAGTGATGTCTTGTGAATGTACCACGGAAATACCACAGCAATGAGCACTATCATTAACAAGCTACCAAAAATCAAAATAAGTGATCACTTCAAAATCGATTTCAGGTTTAGCATCAAATCTCACCTTTGACATTAATGGTCAACAGCTGGTCTATGCAGAATGAAAGAAATGAACACTTCAATTGACTCTTTTTTTGCTATGATTGATCTCTGATTGATTGATTCATTGGCTTGGGACAAAGTTCAGAACCTCACCATCCATCTGGTGATCGAGAGAAAGCAGCTTGACATTTTGAACAGTTTTTTGAGTCAGATATGAGCCTCGTGCAGAGACAAGAACCAGTCTTCCAGCAAGAAAAAGCAATGTCCAAACCCAGTTTTCCTTATTTCTATTTTTCTAGATGATCAGATTAAGTAAGCTCATATATAATTAATAAGGTCAAAGATACTGTGTTTCACTTCACAGCCTTGTATTAAAGGAATGCGTCATCCACAAAATGACTATGTGTGTATCACTCATAGTGTGTTACCTTGAGTTCGTGAAGGAAACCTTGTTTTTTTTCACATGCCTCAACAGTGAACAAAGAATGCAAAAACAAGCAGTCATGATGAATTGGATTACAAAAAAAAACTATATCAAAACATCAGTTTCCAAACTTTAACACAACACATGCAGTATAAGCCCGGTCTCATTTATCCAGTCATATGCTCATTACTTCCCAAACACATGGATTTTTGCCAAAACCTGAGTATTTAAAACACTATCCGCCTACCAGTAGGGCACATGGGCAAGTACATGCAATTGAACTCTGCTTTTGTGTTGTATTGAGTTGTCCAGGTGTGCTACTCGTCCATGTTTTGAAGGTTTTGTTGAAAACCCATGTGTTTGGTAAGTACTGACCATGCAGCTGGATATGTGAGACACACGAGTTGTGTGAGAGTCTGTAAACAGATGTTTTGATGTAGTTTTTCTGTTAAACACAGTCCCTGTTTGCTTCAATTCATCAAGTATGTTTGCTGTTTTTTGATTGCTCGCTCACCATGGAGGTATGCCAGGAACACAAAGTTTTCATCATGAGTTCAAAATAACTGTAGGGGTGGGGGAAAAAAATCGATACAGCATAGTATCGCAATATTTTGCGTGGAGATATTGTATCCATACACAGATGGCAAACGATCGATCTTTTATTATATACATAAGTATATTTGGCAAATACATATTTTAACAATGAAACTTTTGGTCCTAGAATAATGAAATGAATTGCTTTTTCTGTCCACTACATGGTGCTGATGTTTGTTTTTCCTGGTGAGGTCAGTGGAGGTCTCAGGTCTGGACTTATTTTGGATCTTTTTGAAAACGGAGGGAAAGATGGACTTGGATATAACACATGCAATTTGCAAGCGGTGTCATATGAGAATATGCCGGTAATACTATGAATATGGGGGCGCACCTCACACGCTACCATCCAGAGATAGCGTTAGCCACTAGCGGCCAAGCTAACGTTAAGCCTGCTCTGTCGAAAATCAATCACCACTGGACACTTAGCTTAACAAAACTACCATCTGACTCTGAGAGAGCTACAAAAACAATACAGTCCATCACCTACTTTATGTGCAAAGATCTGCGTCCATACAGCACTGTTGAAAACGCGGGCTTTTGTTGCATGCTAAAAACACTCTGTCGGTATGTGACTCTTTTCACCTACACCATACCCAAGCTCTACAGAGAAGTGAAGCATAAAGCTGAGGAATCTGAGTGCAGCAGAAAGGGTGGCATAAACTGACGCCTAGACTTCAAGGTCAGTGGATTCATATGTTACTATAACGGCACATCATCTCACAGAGAACTGGCAACTGCAGTCTTATGTTCTCCAAACTAGAGCAGTGCACAAAAGTCACACTAGAGCAAACATCGCAAACCTCCTGAAAAATGCAGCAAAAGAATGAGGGATTGTGGTTGTAACACACAACACTTCTAAAATGGGTGTTGCCATTCAGATAGTGGGATACCTGCATGTGAAGTGTTTCGCTCACATGCTTAATCTGGCCTCACAGAGGGCGTTAAATCTGCCAACAGTTCAGTTTGTCAGGTGTATGTAGCATTTCTGTTGGTCAGTCTGTCTGCTTTGCATCACATTTTGCTGCAATAAAAATGACTGAAGTCAGGAGCACAGACTGAAAACTTTTTTATTATGCTGTAAAATTGATGTTGACTAAGTTCTCCTTTGAGGAAATAAATTGCAGTTGGGAAAAAAAGGCAATAAATCGTAATATATTGTATCGCAATACTCAACATATCACAATATCACAATAATATCGTATTGTGCCCTAAGCATCATGATAATATTGTATCATGAGTCTTCTGGCGATTCCTACCCCTAGGTAACCGGGGTGAGAAACATAAGTATTCCTTTAAGAAAGTACAGGGTGCAGGACAGTTTGAAAGGTATTCGGACAGCCTGTCTTCATACTCAGCATAAGCAATTTTTAAATGCAGTCTTGACCAACAACAGAGTGCAAAAGGCATACCAAAAACTGCTCAATTATCATTGATAAGTGCCTCGATCAACCCCAAAATAAGCACTGGAGACTGTCACAGGACATCTCTATTAGGACTGTTGAGTGGTGTGCTAAAGCTAATATGACCACTGCTCCCTGTGCTGCCCTAGTGTTGAATCCAATGACTTTTCCATGACTTTCTATAACTAAATGAGTGTTTTCTAATAACCTAAAAGGTTACAGCTGGCTAGTTTAATGTTTGGCTTGCTGTGGAGAAAAGCTGCTGGAAATCACCATTTAATGTGATGACTGTGGTGAGTAAGAAAATATATTCTGCAAAGTGACCCCTGAGCCAAAAGATTCCCTGACTTTCTCGAACTGGAGGACGCCCCTATAAATCCAGTGATATTTCATAAACACCAAAAGAGCTTTGTTGTGTTCCTGAGTCCTCCTTATTATAGCACCTGGCCCAAGATATACACGCCCTGTCAGATGAGCCCCAACACACACACATACACACGCAGAGCTGACATGACAGAGAGCCGTGCTGCTGAAGAGGACAGTGTGGTGGCCAGGTGACGGACACCGATATTATTTGTGCAGCAGCCAGCGTTCAATCAACCTCTCCTCTCCTCCCTCTATCTCTTTCCCCTCTTTCTGTCATCCGCCCTTTTCTCTCGCTGTTCTTGGCAGTGGTGGCGAAAAGAATTCTGGGGCTATCACTCTTCCTCTCGTCCTCCTCTTCTCTCTGTCGGTGAATCACTGCCTCTCCTTCGAGCACACCCTGGCTGTAAAAAGCTTGCTGCTCTCTCCTTGGCTCTACATGCCATTTTTTCTGTTTATTCCTCTCTCATTAAAATCACCATTTTTGTATCATTCTCCTGTTACTCCCTGCTTTGCTTGCTATGTGTAGATATGTACATTTTAACGACACAAACTGAAATCTGTCTGCTTTTGTCGTGTCTAAAAAAAAAGAAAATCACAGAAAAATGTATGGAAATCAGATTTTAAACATGTTCAAAGATGTTTTGACATTAAAAGTCCAGTGGAATCAAAATTCTGTCATCACTCAAAAAACACCGTAACATTGACGTCACAACCCAGTTAGCCAGAACAAAACATGGCTCCACATCAAACTCTTCATAACTGACATCATTGGACATTTTCATGGTGCTGACAGTAAAAGACATATCTACAGTCTTCATCTGGCCTGCAGCTTGCCGTTTTGGTTTCCCGCTGTTCAAAATGCAGCATCAGGTTCACGTACATGTGCACGCCTACAGTACAGTCATTTCCTCAGCGACCAGTGCAGACAGGTTCAAGACGCCTAAACACAAATCTGGGCTAGATCAGTTGAAAATAGCACTGTGTGCAGTCTGTGCTAAAGACTGGGTTTCAGAAACTTCCCTGCATTCTGGACGGAGTCAACAACACTGCTGCCCTCTTCTCCCTTTTGTGCTTTTCGTTCTCAATCCCTTCCTTTTTCCCTTCAAGCCTCTTCCTTGGCTCGCTCTTGTTATTTTCACACTCACTCTGTCTCTCTCATCTCTCCAACACCATCCTTCAAATTCCCCTACTCTCTCCTGTACATTGCTTTGGCGTCTAACTCTTCCTCTCTCCCCGACTCCCTCATGTCCTCTCATTTTTACGCCCGCCCACGTCCAGCACCTCTTTCTTTCCCTCTCTTCCCTCTCTCTGGTTCTAGCTGCCGTCTCTCTCATTTACCTCCTGAAACATCCTTTCTTACGCTCACCTCTATACCTCTCTCTTCTCTCCCTCTTTCTCCCTCTCTCCCTGTGTGGAAATGGTTTGTATTGATCCACTCTCAAACCGGGGAGAAGGTCAGGGGTTCACTAATAAAGCTCAGGGACAAAACAGAGACACACAAACAAACACATGGGCGCACACACACACACACAGAAGACAAATATAGCCAGGTAACAGGGCTGAGGTGATGAATGGTGTGTGTGTATCTGCTTCATCCAACACACATTTTTTTTTTTTTTTATAACAGAGCTGCTTCTAACATGCCCAAACATTTGTGTTTACAGAAAAACAGCCACCATCTCACTGTGCCCATAAACATATCACCCTAATGACGGCCAGAGGCCAGAAATTATGATCCAGCACAAATATGAACTCCACACAGGGAGCTGACAGAGCGCCTGGCCATCCATCATGGCTGTGTGGCTAACAGCTGTCCAGTCCTCCCTCTCTCCCCCCCTGCCTTGCCCTCTCCACTGCTCTATGGCAGGGTCAACCTAAACGTATTCACCCTCCACCCCCACATCACACAGCCTTTCCCACACTTCTCAGTCCAATGCAGTTGAAATGGGCATTTATGACTTTGTAGCCCTGAGGTTAAAGAAGTGCATTTAAATTCCTTGAGTGGCTGGGAAAATCTGGGTGGGGTTCAGTGCCAAACACCAGTAGCTTAAACGTTTGAAAGCTGTGGAGCCAGAGATTGCCCGTTTATATACCTAGATCAGCTAGAGAAACGGGGAGATGACTCCCTGTTAGGGATGAAACGGTATTATAATCACAAAATTACCACTGCTATCAGTACTATCACAGTATTGTTCAAATGTGCTGAAAAAGTACCGATACACACACTGAAATCATTTCACCAAGTTTATGTCATAAACCACAAATTAAAATCAACATTTGTGCTTTTTTATTTGCATAAACATTGAAAAAATAACATAGCCAATACCATATGTAAACGTATGGAAACCATATCAAATATGC
Organism: Chaetodon striatus; assembly: GCA_029783705.1. NCBI lineage: Eukaryota > Metazoa > Chordata > Actinopteri > Chaetodontiformes > Chaetodontidae > Chaetodon > Chaetodon striatus. The sequence continues at coordinate 26,198,570 of JAPZEB010000012.1, read as the reverse complement.
ATTTACATTAAAGATAGACTATCTTTGAAATGCTTGCTCAAGTGTCTGTATCACTGGATGAGGACAAGTGATCAGTAGCATCACTGGGTTTGCGTGCTTCACGCCCTCTCTGTAAACAAAGGAAGAGCAAAACAAACCCATGTTGCTTGCTGTGCCAGTGCACCTGTGTCTGGCAGGCTTTCGCTTAGGACAGGATTTATCATGAGTTTTTCAAGGTGTGGTCATGGAACACAGTTTTAATGATTATTTAAATTTTAAATGGTAACACCAATTGTATGGAATTTTACAGCAGTTTATGATGACACCATTTCTGCCCTACTCACAGCTTGTCTCTAACTTATAGTGTGACTACTTCCTGTAGTTGTCGACCATGAAAGACTGGGATCTGTTAGCTGGCCACTAGGGGTGTGCCATATCTCGTTGAAAATAATACTGGTGTAATTTTTAAAATCATATGAAAAGTCCATATCGTGATACTTGTGATATTTTGACTTGTTGGCATATTGACATCATACTGTTGACATGGTTGACATGTAAAACTATATTACTTATTTTGTTACAACTCTATGTTATTAAATTAAAAATAAAATATATGTCATATGTCAAAAATACCGTAATTGCAAACATACACTGAAATGTTGTGATATTATCTTAGGGCCATATCACCCACTCCTACTGGCTAGTACAACTCTCAACCTCTTGTGTTATTTCAGTTCTGGTGTCTGATTCGGCCTCATCTGTGTTCCTTAGTGCTTGTTATGTTTAGTTATGTTGCACAGCAACAGCTCCCACACTGAAAAATAATATCAGGCATCTGAGGTCAGATTTGAGGTTGCTCCTACCACTGACTGAGGTTAAGGTCAGTGGTGGGCAGCTGACATTAGGTCACTGCTTAGGGGCAACGTGGCAGACGTCATTAACCTGAGGCTGACCCCTCGAGCCTCACTGCTGTCGTGGGGTCAGCCAATTTATCTCTGAGGCTATTACATCATCATTGATGACATCTTACATGGGACAGCAGTTTTTTGAGAGGATGTTTAAGTGGGGATAAATTATGAGTGATTCCTTATCAAAAACTCCTGTAACCATGGTAACAGGCCTGACTGGCAGAATGGGATGGGGAGGTGGCGGACGCTGTGGGATGCTTTATCTGCAAAATAACTGGTACAAATGAACAAAACTCACACCTGAGTCACTTAAATGGAGTCTAAGTGTTAGTTTGAAATCTTCTCAACAGCCGACACACTGTACATACTGTTCATTCTCTTTTGTGGTTGGGTAGTCCATCTATTGGCATGTTCATTTGCACATGCAGAGCTTAACTGGCCAGCAAAGGGAGCTACCGCATGGTGTTGCACTGCACCACATAAGAGGTAGAGTCGAATTTTTTGCAGCCCCAACCTGGGATTTGTACCACAGTATTCTGCACCAAGAGCTGCTGCTGCACCGGTGCAAAGGTCTAATTGAAATAAATGAGATAGCCTGCTTTTTTTTGCCTCAGAGCTATTGTCAGTGTGATGGGCCCAAAGAAAAAAAAACACAAAAAAAGAATGAAGACAACCACTGAATAGGAAAGAGACTACATCTGCAGAAGGTGGCAAAAACAGGAAGAAAGGGAGGTGAAAGAGGACTTGGCTGGGTCATTCACATCACTTACACTATCTCACAAAACACACCTGTGCACTCAAGCTAATGAAGACCTACGCAGAGAAAGAGTGCTATTCTTACCAAGTATCACTCCATTAGTTGCAACACACAGGGTGAATGGTTTGTGTGTGTGTGTATGTGTGTGTGGGCAACAAAGACACCTGCCGGAAAAAATGGTGTGCACTGACATTTAAAGGAATGCTTTAAAACAGGTCTTTCAATTAAGCTATCTTAAGAGAGAGCGAGATGGAGGGGATGGATGGGTGAATTTAAAGAGCACACAGGATGGGAGATGAGGTCGCTGAGACAGGTGGTCAACTAAGAGCGAGGCACACTTAACACTAATAGATGGAACAAAGACATAAGAGGCTTGAGGCATATGCAGCCTGAGGAAAGTGGGTAAGCAAGAGGAGGCAGAGGAGAATGAGGCATGAAAGTCAGGGAAAATAAAAGCATGTGAGCAGGTATATAGAGAAAACTACAGTGTGTGCTGTTGTGCAGTGCCTCAAGGTCTCTATTGTGCCTGTGTGAGCGGGGTCCTCTGTAACGCATGCAGGGCCATGCACCCAGGATCAGTTAGTAAAAACCGAGGCTAGCTCATGCTATCCCCCAGGATCTCACGCTGCAGTGCATCGAACCATACCATGTGTATGTGCGTGTGTGTGCCAGTGCTACTCCTGAGTGACATTTCACAAATCCAGGGGACTGGGCTAATGATGTCCCCTGTCTGACTAAATCAAAGCAGCAGAGAGATTGTGGGGAGAGGGAAAACGGGCAGAAAAAAATGAAATAGTAGACAGCAGGAGAAAGAAGTAAGAGCTGTTCAGACTTCATATGAACCACTGCGGGCCTGTAGCAGTGGTCCTTATGAATGAATGTAGAATGAGTAGGCCAGTATTTAATTAGCAGGCGCACACAAAAAGTGGAGAAATCAGAGTAGCCGACAGCTTCAGGGACACAAACTACTCAAAATCAAGACGAGCCTTTAAAGCTGGGGCAGGCAGTTTAATTTTGGCTTCATAAGGCAAAATTCCCATAATAAAATTATATTGTAATTCAAGTGGACTTAGAAAAATTCTAGACTCCTGCACCTACTCTTGGCTCTGTTTTCAGGCTTTAGAAGATCTAGTCCATGATGGGAGGCTTTGGTCATTTATTAGAGAGGGTGTTCCTATTGGCTGTTCTACGAATGCAGATGTGCATGCATGCCCTTCCTATGAAAACCTGATTAAGTGTCAGAGAATCCTGCAAAGAAAGTTGCTATTCCAGCATTGGCAACAACTGCCTACACTGCAAAGAAACCCAAAGAAAGAAGACAGACTTTCTGAGAGTCTTACAGTAAATGAAACAAAACATTTTAACATCAGCAAAGTATTTCAGAGATGAGGAGAAACTGTTGCTATTAGTTTAGCCCTCTGCTAACCAGAGCTAAAGGCATAAAGCTGCAGGTTTAAGTTCACATTTATGTTAATGTTAGCTAGAGCTTCAAATTATAGTGTGTTCTCTGACTTACTCTCTGCCACTACAGCCAATCTTGCCTAGTGGAGAGCAGGCAGCAGCTCAGGAGAGGGACCCATGCTCAGCAGCCGCAGCAACAGAAATCCAGCCAGCACAAACCCCAGCTGATCGGCAAACTTTCTGTTGCTGCCATTACGCAGGCTACAACACCCAATGCTGGGGGGCTGTCGCTGGCTGAATTCAAGCTGCTACAGCTCTGATGTAAGGTCTGTCTGCTGGGCCGCTGGCCTGCTCTCCTCCCTGGAAACAGTCCACAGCAGCGTATGGCTAGGCGAAGGGACAGTGCAGTGTCTAACCTCAGCTTGCTAATTCTTGTCTCATTTTTGGTTTGATAAACAGAAAGAGAGCAGCAGGGAGGGGCTGTGTGACCGTGCTGTGTGTATCTCTACAATAAAAGCAGATCACATAAATCAGTGTTAATTAAACATATGTGAAACACTGGTTACTGTATGGAGCTTGTGCATGTGGCCATGGTCATCCTGTAGGAGGAGCTCAGGACAGAGATGAGAGGGGAAGAGGGGCCCACAGAGGGAGGATGCATTTTCTAACTCTTTTTTTGACCTTTTCCTGATTTCATCTTTATTATTTGAATGACCATATGTATATGTGTCTTCTTATGTATGATAACAAGAATATTTTCAGTAACATTCGTAACCAATGGTATTGCACATTTGCCAAAAGTAGTGGTGTCATATTTTCACATTAGACAGGTTCCTGAAGAGCTAAGGCTAATGCTTATGCAGTCTGCATCAATGTCAACATTTTACCATTAAAACATATGTGTGCCTCGGCTGATAGGTAAAATGATTTACTCTAAAGAAAAAGGCTGTAAAGAAACTGTGTGTCCGACACTACTCAAAAAGCACAAAGAAAAGATTTGAGCTTACCGAGTTGATGCAGGCGAGCTCCTTGTTGAGCAGCCAGGGTAAGGAGAGTTTCCCATCTCCCTTGTAGCAGGACTGAATTCTTTCTTTGATCTTCTCTTTTATCCTCCTCAGGGTGAACAGACACAATGCTGACTCTTTGGGTGGTTTGGCCCGATTCTTCTGACCCTGATAGAAGACTGTGAAGAGGATGTCTTCATTCTCAGAGATCCCCAGAGAGTTGGCCAGCTGCCGGCCTGGCCGAGCCAAGAAGGCATCCTGCACCAGGCGGTACTCTACCCCATCTTTAGTGCAGCCGATGGGGAACTCCACGTAGGAGTAAAACTTGGGGTCGTCCACACAGAGGCGGACAATCTTGGATGTGAAGAACTGTTCTCCGCTGGCATCGGGTGAGGTCAACTGGGTATCCAGCTGCATTGTTAGATAATAGACAAACTGCTCGCTGCTGAAGCTGTAAACATAATAGATGTCGAAAGCAGGGAACTTGGACAAAGTGTCTGAGGGGATCTTCAGCTGAGAGGAGACAAACTCATCCTGATAGACAAAGCTAAACATGTCAGCATTTTCTTCATTCTCCATCAGCTTGCGGCTGGACAGGGTGGGGAAGTACTCTGACTTGCCATCAATGGGTGTTCCAATGAATAATTTGCTGGTTGGACTGTGTGGAGAGCTTATGATGACCCCAGACATTGTACCCGACTCTGCCACACTGGAGAGGTAGTGTTCCTTGCGGTGATGGGGCTCGCCAAGCTTAAAGAGGTCATCCAGACGGAGGAACTGGCAGATCCCCTGCGAAGTGCTACCACAGGCAATGAGGCGGTTCTGTGCGTAGTCTATGAGAAGAAGCTTGTTAACATTAGGGGTCTGGGCCAGGTCATGAGGGCAGGACTGGACACTAGGCGGAGGGTAGCACTTCTCATTGTCCACCACTGGTCCAGTCATGTGGCTGCGCAGTTTAGTCAGGTTGCTGGACAGCTTGAATATCCAGTTGACAGCTCCCACATAGACTTCTCCAGTTTTGTTGTGGATGGCCAGATGTGTGAGCCCCCACTCAGCAGGGGCGAATCGTTTGAAGGGCGGGGGTTGGCCTCCAGAGAAGGATGAGCTCATGATAAGCAAAAACCCCAAGAGGAGAAACAAGTTCCCCTGGCCAGGGGAAGCCGCTGACCGAGCTAGGGGACACATATCTGGGCTGTCTAGAGGCAAGACTTAGGGGGTTGGGGAAGGAGAGAGAGAGGAGAAGGAGGAGGAGAACAAGTGCTGGTCCCAAGTCAGGATTTTCTTTTGTTTCTGCTCTTCTGTTAAGGAATATGGGAAGACAGTTAGAGGGAGAGAGAGAAGGGAGGGGCAACAAAACTCCTATTGATCCGCTGTCCTGTTCTCAGCGTTGCGAGCCGTCATCAGGAACATCATCCACAGAGGCACGAGGTGGGAGCCCTGGAAGGCAGAGAGAAAAAACACGGTGAGCGTCCAAGGAACATTTCCTATTGATTATGCATCAAGCAGGCAGAGAGGCCTAAAAGGCTCACAAATTGCACAGCCAAAATTAGAAAAAAAAATCCAAGCTGACATTTGCCCCAGTGATAAATAAATAATATCAAATCAAGTCTGGAAGGCAAATGGGTGTCTGCATTTAATTATGAGTGGAGATAGCAGGGGAGGCATGGGCCGATTATTAAAGGCTCTGTACACATAATAGGAGTCCTGCTGGAATGAGTTATAGACTCGCAACATTGAACTCTTTAATATTTCATAACATTCAACTTCACCATGGTGGCTTTGGAGGAGGCATGGGTTTGAGAAAGTGCCAGTGGGCACTGTTACATTGACAGCTAGCAATTTATAGCCAGGTCTGCTTGAAGGCTTTCCTGTCATGGTTTCACCGAGAGCAACACACTATACAGCAACCCCTTATTGTAATTACACCTATATAACTATTATCCAGGCATCAAACTCTCATGGCAGCACAGCAGGTCAGCAAAGACACACTGCATTCCCTCAGGGAGCTATGAACACAATACATGCTATATATATCAGGATAAGTATAACTTCAGCAGAGAGAAATATAAAACCCCTTGTCTGAAATGTATGCTGCGTATACAGCACAATTCTTGTTCTTGAAGGGTCTCTATCTTACACAACACTCTTCTGCAGCCAATCCCGCCCCCTCTCTTCAGACAGCAATCATAGTCAGTACACTCAAAACCTGCCTGTCTCTTGCTATTGAGTTACCTATGTGATTAAAGCAACATTCAGACAGACTATTGGACTGCATCAAAAAAGGAAACCCTCATCGTCTTTTACAAAGAAACTACCTTGGAACTGTGAGCTTCTTTTTCTTCTTTACACAGTGCTATTTTCAGTGTGAACGCAGCCCCACACTGCCCACATTTCAGTGCATATAGCCCTACTTACTTCCTCACTGCCGTCGTCGTCCTCTCATACCACCTAATTCTGATAAATGAAGAGCGGGTGCTCGGCAAATACACATTTACTTAGGTCTGCTTTCATTTATGAGCTTCTCCCGAATACACAAATATATTTTACACAGCACACACT
>JAPZEB010000012.1:26163688-26173920 GCA_029783705.1 Chaetodon striatus | reverse complement strand
CTCTCTCTCTCTCTCTCTCTCTCTCTCTCTCTCGAGGAATACTCAAGTCTCGACCTGCACGCCTCATTTGAATTTCAACGGCTGCCTTAAACCCTGTAGCCACACACACACACACACACACACACACACACACACACACACACACACACACAAACAGACACAAACAGTGGGTTTTCAGCTCAGTTGTCCAAGAAAAAGCGTATTTTTCGAAAGAAGTGACTCATGAATCGTGAATGTGTGCGTCGGTGGGGTGTCTTGCTTTACGCCCTGACCTTTCCAAGGAGAGAAAAGAAGTGAATCCATTTCTCCTGGCGTTGTTTGTATGAAGCGCGAGGCAGCAATTATTAAAGCCTAATGAATAACTGGGACAAAACAAAGCGCCGACACACTCTAGCCATTTCTGCTCCCCCCAAAAGGCTACATTAGCATCTTAAATGCAAATGAAACTCTTACTAGAAATGTAGACAAGTCGCTCTTGGGGGAGAAAAAAAGAAAACACATTATTCCTTCTCCTTTACCTGTAGACTCACACAGTATGCAGTGCAAACACAAGCCAAATGTAACTGCCTTCATGGCGGCAGCCGTTAATTCCTGTAAAGATGAGAAAGAGGGAGAAAACTAGGGGTGCTTTATGGCCACGAGGACAGCTGTTGGTCAGTAAATTATTGCTTTTGTGGAACAGATGCAGACAGTTTAAGTTCAGTTCAGTACAGCAGTCTTTATTTTGATCTCATTTTTGAGTAGTTGCATGCGTCAGTCTGTCACTAAAGAAGGGATATTGTGCAGCTACATATGGGGCTTAACAAGCAAACGAGAACATGAAGCTTCTTTGTAAGCTGATTCTTTTGGAAAGGGGGAGGAGGGTCGAAAATAAGAGACTCGAAGTAAAAGAGATCGACAGATTATGTAGGGTGACCACAACCGCTTTGACCACCACCAAAAACCTCTTAAAGCTGTTATCATGTCAAATAAGAGAAATCCTGGAAAGCCTCAACAGCAGCGCCGCACTCTGAACATTTATTTTACAAGCTCCCCGGCTGAGCACACAACCAAATCTCTCACTTCACAATGGATTTCTGAGTCATCCATCAATGTATGGAGTGCTGTGGTTGTGTGTGAATGGATGGCGATGGGCGATGCTTGAGGTGCTTCGTCTGGAAAGCGTGACTCCGTGTGGCCTAGATCCGGCCTCGGAGTGAAAGGGGCTGCATGATGCCGCTAATTTGGGTCACTGTGTTGCTGGGTTGTGGGCCTGTGTTCCTCCAGGAACAGATATGAATGTGTGCGCATTGAAAGTGTGCATGTGGGGCTGGTTTATCCAATGTCTGTTTTCCAGCTGCATGCGTTTCCTGTGCTAAGCCAAGCTTGTCTTCTTTCTCCCTTTCTCCCTCTCGTTGTAATATGGTCTTGATTAGCAGGCCAGTGGCTGTCGTAGTTGGCTGGCAGACTGATTCCAGCTATGTGTTTGCACTGGGGGTCCTCTGGGAGAAATATGTCAGCCTTATCCGCAGCTTGGACGAGACCCTCACAGCCGACTCATACTATGAACATGACAGGACGCGATGAGAAGCAGGGAGGGGAAAGATGTATGGAGTTTGAACACAGGCAGGGAGCTAGAAAGAATACTGTGTGCAATACTTTCTTTGTCTCCTGTGGTCGCTGAAGTACGGCCAAGTATTTAAGCAGTAAATACACACATACGCGCACACAAACGTACACACACTTGGCTCTCTTGACAGGCATAAACCTCAACAAGAACAACAGTGAAACAGGATCCTGAACCCATCTCCAGAAACTGTGAAGTCAACAGTCTGTTACTAAAGCGCTCCCAGAACATCGGAAATAGGGGAAATATAGATTTCCCTGACAGTCGTTGTGTCTCTTTAGCCTCTCAGAGCACGTCCGCTCTCATGCACTAACTCAATGTGATCTTCCAGAAGTGGCACTAAGAAAGCATTTTAGTTTCCCTCTGTGATGGCAGCTTAAAAGCGGCAGCTCTCTTGAGTGGCAACAGGAGAAAGATGGAGAGTTTAGAAAGAGACTTAAGAGGCAGAGCATGTGGTGCAACAATATACAGTAAGATGCAGAGAACCACAGTGTGAGCTGAGTAAACACAGCAATATATATGTAGTCTTTACTTTAGACCGTTGTTCCACCTGTAACGCCTGCACAAGGACGATCACAGAGGAAGCAAGCATGCACACAGCAAAAAGGGGCACAGAGGCAACATTGCAGCTGATGCACAGAGTAAACACAAACTAAACACACACACACACACAGACGTGGGGCTGGGGCTTTACCACAGTGGCGCCGGGGCAGGGCAGGCGGCAGCAGCAGCTACTAATTAAGAGTGGTTGGCTGAACAGCTATAGTTAGGGACTGGAGCTGGAGGGCTGAGGAGAATAGGGCGACAGGTCTGACACCGTGTCTGTGTAAGTCTGTGTGTGTGTGTGTGTTAGTCGCGGCCCCAGGGCTATAGGCAAGGGCCCCAGTTCAAGTCTTGCTGACTCAGATTCAACACTGCTTGTCTGGCAGCAATACTGCTGGTACAGCTAGCAGGGGGGAAGAGCAATTTGCTTTCCCTGTCTCTGTTACTTTCTCCCTTTTCTCTTTCCCTCACGTAGTGTTTTGCTCTACGTTTCTGTGCGTCTTTCAGTTTCACTTCCTCTTTTTCTGCTTTTCATTCCCTCGCTCCACTTTTCCAGCAGCCCTATCATTTTCTGTCTCTGCCTCTTTCCTCTCCGCTTCCGCACACAGTCAATATGATTCAATAAGCTTTATTGGCGGTGAATGCGTTTGTGGAGCAGAGGTGGGGATTACAGTGGGATCAAAACAGGAAATACATTTGCTTTTAATGGTGAGCGACTGATAAACACTTCCTCGACAGCGATACTCCAGATGAACCGTTTCCTTTCTTGCTTTCATTCCAACTCTGTTTTCGTTCCAACGTGTGGATACTAGATGTTCCTGTTCTCCTGCTGCAACTGTAGGGAATCAAACTTGTTGGGCAACTTTGGGAATTAACAGTTCCACTATTTGAGAACACAAAAATGATGCTTATCACAGCCTGAGATATCCTAAACGCCCCTTTTGCAGTTGTCTTTTAGAATGCATAACTTGGAAAACATATGTGTTTGCCTTCACAAGCAAGAAATGGTGTGATAATTTCTCTTAAGAAATATGCACATATTTCTATTGTGATCTAAAAAGCAGTTATTGTGCACTTTTAAGGCAATTCATTGTATTAAAATAACGTGACCATATTAACATACATTAAAAAGTGCCTTGTGACAGTCTAAGAGGCTTGGCCTAGGCCTTGGTTATTTAGCGTGCCAGCTAATCCTATTGTTGTTGTCTCTGGAGCATAAGTGGCGAGCTTGATGTTAAATCCTTGCTTTTGTCTCTTTGTGTCTCATTTGCTGCCGTCTAACGCCTAAAATAACAGTCCTTCACATTTGAGTGTCGACCAGTTTTGAAAGTCAAGTACCGCTCTCATGCATGCATGCATACCATAAACAAATACTGTGGAGCACACTGTGAATATCACATCAAACAAGCATAACACGACAGAGCTTTCAACTGTGGCTACCTATTGACTGACTCACTGCCAATCCGCTGCATTCTCAGCATTTCTGAACTGCCAAGAATGGAAAAGTGACATAGCTGACATTTGGAAGCTTCACACCGTGGGAAGGTTAATGGTATGAAATCGGCAAGTTGCCATTCTTACGCACCAGGTCGTACACTGCAACTTTCTTTCTCAGGACTGCAGTTTACTGTGCTGCATACACACAAACACACGCAAACACAAATACACACTTGCTCCTTTGTGTTTGCAGTCTAAACAGAGTGTTATGGGAGAGTGTGTCAGTTTATTGTTTGTATGTTCCCCTCTCTGTGCTCCCTGATGTTTACCTCTGCAGAACAATGGACTGGCCCGGGAAAACTTGAGCACGGGAGGTCTGATCCTGAGTGTGTGCGTGCATGCATTTCTCCGGTTAAGTGTTGTAATTCTGATTGCATTTCCGTGATTCCTTCATAACAGTCTCTGTGAAACACAGTTTGCGTTGCACTCTAAACTACCACTGTGCCATCTCTGAGCTGTGTGAACAATTTTGATATAAGTCTACGTTTCAATGCACTTTTTCTTTGTATTTAAATCTAGCTATGAATATACATATAGTATTATATCTCCTCTGTTACACTATGTCTGTAATGTTCAGCATGTCAGCAACTCAGCCAAGGGAAAATCTAAATTTGCTCAATTCTAAAATAAGTTTTAAAATCCATAATTTAGGACGCCTGTGTGTGAAAATAGAGCACTTTTTTCTGTGTCCTTATATTTCCCATTTGCCATCATTTTCCAGCAGCACTGCCATACACAGTGAGACAGCACTGCATGCTATGGTCCACTCATGAAGGAACAGACTCAACACTACATGAGCCAAGGTATCGCCTCTACCTGGGGCTTGTAAAAGCATATAATAACACCTTAAGTTCAGAAAGCCACAGAAAAGCCACCAAAAGTAACCACAAAAATATTAACACTTTGTCAGAGGAGGTATGTCACTTTTTATTTTGCCAATACTGCTTAGCATTATTATAACTTTTGTATTAAATACAGACATGTCAGTCATTGAAATAAAATCTTTACCCTGACATCTGAATAAAGGCACTGGCACGTTAAAGTAGAGAGAGACACAAACACTCAGCGAAGAGGTCAAAAGGGCATTTTGTGTAGCTACAGGCTGTTAATTCAGCCAGCCTTACATAGAAACTACTCTGTGTGTGTGCGTGCTTGTGAGATCTGGGCCTTTAGCCAGCCAACAGCTGGGCTAACTGTCTCGTGTGGGCTTACCCACTGAGGCTAAAACTGATACAGCTACTGAGGCTAGTAGACTGGGCCCTCACTTAACAAAGGCTTAAATCTGAGAGTTAGTACAGTGAGGGTTACTTCATCTGCACGTGGCATTATCAGCATGTGCCACTAATGCAAGAGAGGGTACCTATTCATAAAGATCTCCCATGGTCTGCTCGTTTCAAAACAGATCAAATTCATCCAACAATTACCAAATCAGTGTAAAAAGAGAGAACTCATTGTGCTTTATGAGATGAGAAATTGTATCAAAAGAGTGTCAAAAAGCACAGCGTGTGATCTTGAGTAAATGCCGTGTAGCTTTTCATTACGAGAGCTCGACACAGAGACAGACAGACAGAGAGAGAACAGAGAGGCCTGCGCTGTGCCCATCCTCACTTTGGCCCCGTGCCAGGCCTGCTCCGACAGAGGATGAGAGAGAAAGGGAGGGTGCTGTGAGCGTGTGTAGATGTGTGTGTGAGGGGGCAAACATTCCCCTGGCAGGATCCCCAGGACCCGGCGGAGGGCAGGGTTCAGCCGGTGAAGGAGAGGCTGCGTGCCCGGCAGTCAATTAGCGGCTTGCATTTACACAACAAATGGAGCTCCCACGGTTTCTCTAGCGCTCACACGCGCGCACACATGAGTGTATCCACTCAGCGCTCATCAGCACACGCCGACGCAAGGTCAGAGAGATGGGGAGGGAGGAAGAGAAAGAGAGAGTAAGAGAGAGAGAGCAAGAGGCCAGCTATCTGCTGGAGTGGTACTCTACAAACACTAACTCATCGGCTGTATCAGAAACACAAGCAGAGCCACGGTGAGCACAAAGTAACAAAATCTCTACTGCTGGATACTGCAACTGTGAAGCAGACATGGATACTTGTTCTTATCTCCTTTTGTCCTTCATAGGTTTAACACAAGAGATAACAGAAATGGAAGAGAACTGTATCATTATTTGGATTTTATTTTAGATGTCAAATGCAAAGTTTTCACTTAAGTCAGGGTCCAAGATAAACAATGGCCCAGGGCAAGTAAAAGTTTATACCAGGTAAGTTGATTGGCCAGTCACTGGCCCATCCAGGAAAAAATGTCATATGCAAATGGCCACATCGCCTACCTGAGCAGGGCATGTACAATGCATAACTTCTTCCTTTTCATTTAGTCCCCATGTTAACAGGTAAGAGCAGCCAGCAAAACCACATGATCAGCACAGCTCAGGTGCGGCTCATTAATTTGTGTTGCCTATTTGCCTGTTGTATATATTTGGCTATGCATTAAAAAAAATAAATAAGTGATTTCCATTTTTTGGCTACTGAGCCAGTGAAAATACACAAAACTCTGATCTACTGACCGTACAGTGGAGGAAAAGTTTTATATTGGACTCCAAGGTAAAACTGGATCTGCATTCAAACCAGCAAAGTTACATTGTCTTCAGGCCCCGACATACCAAGTCAACGATCTGCCATTGGTCAATGTTGGGCTGTTATTGAGCGTCTGTCGCCCCAGTCTTTGTGGTGTGTCTGGGCCCTCGTCTGCCCTTGTCGACTTTTTTTTTCAGCAGATTCAGCCTACTGAATTAGCATTGGTAATGGTGAATGAAATCACGCTGATTGGCAGTTCAGCTCAGTGCATGAAAAAAGAAGTGAGGAAAGTAAACAAAGAGCTGATGTCAAGAGGGGGTGAGATCAAAACAAAGCTGTTATATAAGGGCTGATTATTTCTTTTAGAAGCATAAACAGGTCTGTGATGGTAAATGTTACTGTTCACTAGTGCATGGTAAGTATCTTTTGTTCTTTCAACATTGAGTTGTGTTGTTAAAGTGCTAGCTGTCTAATTAGCATCATGATTGTCTTGTGGTCTCCCTTTTTGAATGACAAATACAGGCTACAGGCACCTGCTGGTGTTGGGAGTTATTTCCTCTTATGCAGGAACAGATCATATGTGCTGGTTGGCCATCACCTGTCGTCTTTGTGGCATGTTCATGTGCAACTTTCTGGCCAAGACACAGGTGACGTGAGGCGAGGAAACAGTTGGCTTTCATCACCACTAATTCTTTGATGGCGGTTCTGTGTGTCTTGGCCTTCAGGCTATTGGTCTACCAGCCAACCCCACAACTTTCTAATGATAATACAGTGTAGAATAGTGCTTTCCACTGATCCATATCTTGACATGAGCTCCCTCTGCTAACCTTGATCAGCAAAGTCTTTACCCTCCACAGAACAAGTTGGCCTGTGTAAATGCATTCAATTCAGTAAGTGGAGTCATATTTTGGTGCTTTGCAGAATCAAATGAAAATTGAAAACAGTCTCAGCAGGAACAGCCAGCATGACGCTTTAGGGCATACCAAATGGATCCAAAACAAAAATGTACTTAACAGGTTGTTAATTTAACTGAGCTGACAGCAGCCAAAATATTAACCATGTATAATTAGTGACGGTCTAAAACTAATGTAAGGCTAATAACCAGAAAACCCATACTCAGCTTGCTGGGAGAAGGACACAGCGAAGTAAAGAAACAAGAAAGAATAGAGGAGGAAAACACTGAGGAGACACACTCAGGCAGAAAATACAGGGCAGGAGTGACAGACGTCCCTTTCAAACATTTAGCTTCACCCACAAACCTTGTGGAAAACTGCCGTGTCAGGGTGACATGTGAACAGGAGCTGAAGTCAATACTGTTGACTCAATAAAGTTGATCAGATAATACCCCTGTCAGGACCTGGTGAAATTCTCTTCAATCTTTCTTTGTAATGCTAGTGTGAGAAAAAAAACACACAAAAGTCCCAGCCAGGCTAACAAAGGGCTACATAACACTTTCATGAGCAAACCAGTAAGAAGACTCAGAGATTAAACAGAGAGAAAGAGATCCACTAGCACTGTCATAGCAATGTTACAAGCTGTATGGGCCAAACAGGACAGCAAGAGAGAGGTTTAGGACAAAATGATGGAGAAAAAGGGTGAGAACATAATAGCTCTGCAATGACCCAAAACATGTTATCGCTATCAGTGTGAATGGATCAACACAGGTTATCAGCTCTGGGCATATGACCCGGCTCACAACCAGGGCTGTCTGCAGGTCCAGAAATAGTCATATTTGATAATAAAAAGGCGGGTGGAGGGTAATACAGCGACCGTATGATTACTTCAGTGAACCATTTCTACAACCTTACTATGGTGGATATTGCCAGGACTTCCTACATGTCGGCCATAAATGTCACTTTTCTTTATACTTCTATCCAGGACTTGTTGCATTAAATTTTCATAAGGTGACCATATGAGAAATCTTAAGTTTGTCTGCACTGTCTGACATGTTGAATATCAAGTGTAAAAAAAAAAAATTGTAACCATTTCAGTGACACTGAAACATGACAATGCTTTGAAGCACACAGAATTTTACAAGCTCTTGTAAAGTTCTGCTTTGGCAGTAATGTGAATGAAGCTACAGCAGAACATCTGTAAATGACAGCTAAAAGGTATTTTACCTGTGTGTTTGGTGTAAATGGTTGAACACAGTTTGACCCCGTATACAATATCTATATCTTATCGATTGGATATTGGGTGACAGGAGCCAAAGACAGGAGACAATCACTGTCTGTGTCTGTCTGTACTTCCCCTGCTCCTCCCAACCATCTGTCACCCTCTCCCATTGACATTCAGGTGAGAACTGCCTTGTCTGCAGACGGCATATCTGTGTGCGTGTGAGTGTGTGTGTGTGTGTGTGTGTGTGTGTGCGTGCGTGTGTTGTAGGGAGCTCAGCAGTTACAGTGGAAGCGGCCTGCCAAAGTTAATGGGAGGAAGACGTGGGTCTATACCGATGTTGATGAGGTCGTGTGAGTTTGAAGTGTGTGTACGTATCTCATCACCGGCGGGTCGGCTCACTAATGTGCACGTCTCTCTGCCTATCCGCCCTCTACCCACTCTATCCATTCATCTCCCTGCCTATACATCAATCTATCAGGGACAATTATTGGTGAAACGAGACCAGTGGTAAGTGGATGAGAGGTGACCTGCGCCATACAGCAATCAAACCCCAACCCGTCTCTCTCTCTCTCTGTCTACCCGTCGCCCTCCCTTTCCCTCTCCCTCCAGCTGTGCTCTGAATAGGCCCTTAAATCACTCGGCCCGGGCCCTTTGATTGGTTGACCTCTCTGCATGATTAAACAGCCATTTTCATCACGTCCTCCATAGGAGAGTGACAGAATGAGAAAGAGGGAGAGAGGGGGAGAGACAGACACATTGATAAAGCGGGTGTGTGAGCCCAACCAAATGGGATCTCTCCACGTTGATGATGACAGACATTTGGATCAGAGGAGGGAGAGACTGAAACTCCACGGAGTGCAAGCTGAGGTGAATATCACCTGAAAGTAAAACACACACTGTGAGCTCCAGTGGACATGGCTGGCACGGCACAACACTGACCGTAGGGAACAGGTACGGCACAAAGCTCAGTATCGCAGTAGAAATGACAGTAGGGCTACACGCTGTTAACTAAACTCTATCACAATGAATTACTGACTCTGAGTAGAGCAAATTTAATGATAACTCTATTAATATGTGAATGCATTAAACCTCCTGTTGGCAAACTTCTGATGTTTGTACTGGAATATCTGTGTGTCCCCCTCTTGGTTGACTGCTTTTGCTAGGCGGGGAGCAACTAAGCATCATTCTACCACTTCACACCATTCCTAATGCCGTTCTCAAGTTTAACACTTCAGAGTTTCTTTAAATGTTTAACTTGGCCTACTTTTCCAAAACTTTATCAGTTACTCTTTACAATCCACATAAACCGCTTTTCACATTGGGATAAGTTAGATCCACCGCACAGCACTTATTTTAAAAGGAAATATGTCCATTTTAAAGCTGGTTCGCCTGTGACTACCATTATTTCCATCTTACCAAATAGTGATAAAGAACACCAACAACAAGGAGTTGAGTTTTTATTAACACGGAGAACAATGAGGGCAAAACAGCATCACAGATCTGCTTAAACTGAATACTGTCTGATCTAGCTTAACTAAAAACACAGAATCCCTCAAGTCCTTAATGTGCCATTCACCAAGCGTCTTCGTCAGTTTGAAATGGGATGTGAACTCAACGCTCGTTCACTGACTCACGTGTGCCACTGCAATTCATGGTGCATGGTGCGCTGCTGCAGAATGAATACAGGGGAAGCACTGGAATGGATATTTGCTATCTTTTTGGCATTAAAAAATTAATATTTTGGCCTGGTGGTGGTTCCCATCGGCCTGAGGGCCCACTGACATGTACAATTATAGGGGAAACACTGATGTTTTGACACAGGTAACTTCTGTACTCCGCTGCAGGCTGATTTGTCGGTCAAATGTCTGGTAAGATGTCTAGTTGTCTTAGCCATTTTCAGT
>JAPZEB010000012.1:26150236-26163588 GCA_029783705.1 Chaetodon striatus | reverse complement strand
TAAGATGTCTAGTTGTCTTAGCCATTTTCAGTTTAATTATATAGGATTCTGATCATTTATAAATGATTTGCAATTTCAGTCAATTTAAGCAGGTAAGACATCCATAATGATGGCTATTCCATAAATATGGTTTATAGTGCAGCCTTTATGACAAGCAGCATTATTTAGAGCACAGTTAAATATTTAAAGACAGTGTTGTTATCCTGAGCAGCTTGCAGCGAGTGAGCAGAAGCATAAGGTGCAATTTATGCATCGCTCTGTTTTATGTTGCCATTGAATTATGCAGGTGGTCAATATCTGGCACAAGAGAACTTCAACTGAGATGGCGATGCCTCTACAGTGACTCTATCACACTGTAATGTGGTGCAGACAACAAGACATCACAGGGTCACAATCATCTTTGCTGTGACCAGCAGACCGTGACACTAATTCCCTAAAATCACCAGTCTAAAGAGTGGGAGAGTTTAATTTCCTCCCCTTCCCTGAAACCGAACTTCTAGTCCAATCAAATCGCCACCCCCTCGTAACATCTGTTTGGCTTCCAAATTTGAAAAAAAAAAAAAAAAAGCTGTAAAGCCGGTGTGGCGGGGTGGCACAAGCAACAGCAGCTGTTCCAATGCTGCGCTCACTCCTTAATTAAAGTTTGACTCAGCTTCCCTGAGTTTTTGTCATCCTTCTTTCCCCACACTCTCTTTTTTCTTCGCCCTGCTTTGCACACAAGAGCTTCTCTCTACAACATTATTTATTATTCTTTGGTGCGAGCTGCCTTGTTGCTGTTCTGAGTTAGCTGGTGCTGCCAAGTTCCCTCCCTTCACTCCTCTGTTGTCTCAGTCTTTTCCCTCAGCCGTTTCTGGCCGAGGTGCTGGCTCTGGCATCATTTTGTTCAGATTTCTCCTATTCCCGCCCTTTCACAAATCTAAACGCTCAAGGCTTTTATGTAGATGCAGCTACAAGCAGACTGGGAGACGGGCTACTTTTGAAAATGTGTCTGTGCTGTGGCCAAGTTTGACTGCAGCGCTGATTGCCGAGGGCAGGATGAGGTGTGCCTCTTGAATGAGCTAAAAAAAGCTTATGCCATGTTTTGAGAACACCACATGTGGCGATGGCTCAGAAATGTGTCTTATTTAGCAGTTTGGGAAAAAGAAATTAATGCATGGCCAGTTCTGAAGTTGTGTTTTAGCCTGATGATGTCCTTGCTTGGAAAATGTTAACTCTTCTGCCCTGTTTGGTCTGTTGCAAAATTAATCACTGGTTTTGTGTCATTGTTTTCAAAGCTACACTCAACATTTAGTGTTGCCTCAAGTGCCAGTTGGACAAATACTATCTGTCATGTGTCAGAGGGCAGGCAGAGCGAGTCTGTTGGTGCACCAGGGGCCGTGTCCCGCTGATCTCAAGAGCCAAATGAGGTCACACTCAGGAACAACGGAGGGCCGAGCCGATCAACCAGAACAGCCGCATTCCTCCACATGCAATGGGAGCCAAGGAAATCATGGATCTTGGTGAGGCAGAGGTGGGAGGACAGCCCCAGGAGAAAGACTTGGAGAGAATGGAAGCAACTCCTCCCAGCTGCCACGCATCAGCACATCACACCAGTCACAAGTTACACACCCCATTGCATTTGGAATGCTGTAGCCCAACAAGAGCTGAATGGTATCGCTGACGCATTCCTTCATGTTTGCTGGCTGCTTCGTCACATGCTCAGCCTCCTTCGCCGCACCAGAAAATCTATCAGCCAAGAGAAGAGACTCGCCGGGCAAACTCAAAAACAGAAAGAAATAACCAAGGAGCAACACTTAGAGACGCTCTTCGCTACTCTACCTCTCTTCACGTGGGAGTTGGCATGCCGCTGACCTATGTGACAGCTCCTGGTAGGGAGAGAGGAGGTCAGGGTCAGAGGTCACCGAGCACAACTGGAGCCATCATGGGACAGCAATGAGTAGCTCACATTCACACCCACCTAAACGCCCCTCCCCCATGATGCAGTAGCAGCTCAGAGGTTCACCCCAGACTGGGCAAAAAAGCAACACGAGGACCCTGGCAATAAAACCTCCATGGCCTCATTCCACCTTTAAAGTAGGGATCAGTCTAACCTCTGACCTCCCCCGTCCCACCCCTCATTCCAGTTTGGAGACCTCCTCCTCCTGTTCGTCTTCTATTTCTGGTTACAATCGACACCCAACCCCCTTACCATCGGTCCACCATTGTCTGGCCTGAAGTACTTACTCCCAGAGTGCCCCAGCTCTGCTTGCCTCTCCTCTGCAGGGGGCTCAGGAGGGAGAGACGACTTAAAAGCACCCCCGGGACGTCGTTGCAGCGTGGAGGTAACCCAGGTCTGCTAAAAGAATTAGGTTGAGCAGCCACCAATGTTCTACACAACATGCCGTCGAGTGGTTTTCTCCTTAACAAGCTATGTAAGGGAGGAAAGGGAGGGAAACGGGTTTTATGGTCCTCGAGCACATGTTTCCACTGAGGGAGCTGAGGAAAAACAACCGGTCTAGGAGCATCCTAAAACTTTTGTCTAAAGCTGCTGGATGTTAGGATAAGGTTGTCCAAGTTGTTCAGCCACCAGGAAGTTGGGGGCCACAAGAGCAGCACTGTTATGCAAAAGTAAAGCTTTTAAACTTATTTGAGGCCCCTTTTGCATTGAGCTGCCTATGAAATGTCAGTGTTATCATTAGCCTTCTAATGCCACTAACCTTTGGAAAGTATTTGCATTGATTCGCAGGAGGTGGGGGTAGTATTACGGGGTAACTGTAGCGCCTGTGAGTAGAGAAAAGTCCCTTGTACATGTGTCTATGGTCGACATGCTATGCAGTGGCACAATGCCAACACACAATGGAGGCCAGGCTCGGCGGGCTACTCATCACTTCTCCCTCTTTAACCCTTTGAGAGGAGCACAAAAGAGGGAGCTGACAAAGAGGCTGTGGAAAGAAAAGGAGGTAGTAGAAGAGGGAGGTGTAGCCTATTCTTTGCTGCTTCAGCACAGTTTGAAGGGGAGTTTCAGACTACATTTATAATTTGACAACTTGAGTTTGGCTCAGCCATAAGCATGGCCCGATGGATGCCAGGAATCCAAACAATTTCTCAGGCAAGGACATAACACTGTGATTAGGGCTGTG
The DNA here is from genome assembly GCA_029783705.1 of Chaetodon striatus. Classification (NCBI taxonomy): domain Eukaryota; kingdom Metazoa; phylum Chordata; class Actinopteri; order Chaetodontiformes; family Chaetodontidae; genus Chaetodon; species Chaetodon striatus. Next base: position 26,160,469 of record JAPZEB010000012.1, on the reverse strand, counting down.
GAGTCGGAGCCCTGTTCCTACTACGAAGTCTAACAGGCTTGCACTTTTATTTATGTTCCAGTTTTCTTCAAAATAACATTTCTGTGGCAACAGCGTCTGTTGCTGTTGTTAACAGCAATCATTTGTAATCCAGGATACAGTTTCAAATGAACTAATACTGCTTTCAGTCAGAGCTTAGAAAAGTTTTTTGAGTTGGCCCAAAAACCTGACAGGTCCCACTTGGCCCTGCTGTGGAAAAGTGGCTACTGAGAGTTAAACATGGGGAGGTGAGAGGCTGGGAAGTGCTCCAAAGTGATTTAGAGCTAAAGCTACTCAAAATCTACCCTTCTTTTTGCAGCTGAAGTGGGATCGCATAGTGGATTTAAGAAGGCTAACTGCCCATTCTGTTACGCTGAAAAACGAAAATGTTTTTTTCCTTTATTGACTGGTTTTCTGTGAAGTGTGTGACTGCATAAGACCTCACCAAATACACACACACACACACACCCAAAACTATCCAGAAGCACCAGCCCACATCTAAAGAGTGCCAGGCACTCGGGGGAAAAAATGAGTGATAAACAAAATGAATAAATGAGCACTTATCTCCATCTGGTAAACACACATGCAGGTGCTGACATCAGAGTGTGTGGTTTATGAGCCATGGAGTGTGTGCGAGTGTGCACATACACAAACACAAGCCAAAAGTGCAACTCAGGGAGAAGAGAGGGAGAGTGATCTTGCCTGTGTCCAACACGCATATGCACACACTTTCTCAATGCCCACCACAGCCTCGGGGGCGACACCACCGTACTGCTGACCTCTTTGGAATAAGTCGCCCTTCCTTCCGCTAACATGGGGGTTGTTGCTGGCTGGCTAGTCCACAAAACAGCCGCAGTAAAGGGGCCAGACAGGCAGCTAGCTGATTTATAGGCTAGCCCACGGCCATGCTTTCCCTGGGCAAGTGGCTCTCTTCAAAGGCCCGCCTTCTATTAGTCTTATTTACAGCGCTGGGGAGAACAGACCGCCTGAATTATTTAAGATTCCCCTTGGTAAATACAACAGAAACCAGGAGGGTGTGTGTATATGCAAGACGGGGGGAAGAAGGAAGGAAGACAGAAATGAAGAAGTAGGAGAGACTGAGAAGGGGGGAAAAAAAGAAGTGAGCAATTATGAGTTGCTGCACCATTAACATTAATCACAACAATAAATGGCTGTGTGCCTGTGTAAACTCTTCCCTGTTTCATCTCCTCCACTGTACAGAGTGTTACCTTACATTAAACACGAGGAGACCCCATGCTCCCACACACAAACATGCTCAGATAACATCCTGTATACCATCATCCTGTATAGTGTGCGCGCTGAGGATGCGCTGCTTATCTCAATGCAAATACATGCACAGGCACACACACACACACACACCCACAGTGCGCTGCCTCCTCTCTCACACAGTGGTTCTCATTAACAAGCCAAACATGCCTGAAGAGGCAGACAGACTCTAGTGAGCACGGTAAACAACCAGTAGGCTCCCTCATCTAAACTGAGACTATCTCAGCATCAGCAACACACACTTTCTGCCGATGATACTGACAGCCTGGGCCAGATGCAATATACTCAAAGATCTGCTTTTTTTCCACTGAACCGGTGGAATCTGGTGTTCTTTGCTCAAGGGGAACTCAGGAAGGCAAACATCGGGTATGAGTGATGGCACTGACAACATCCCTACATTTAGGTGCTGGCATATTCTGACATAACAGAAAAATAATGACACTGTGACACCTTATCATGCACGTCAACACTTGTGCAATCAACAGAGCACTATTATATGTTGGATTCACTGCACACTGTAGTTGATGCTTATCGTTTTCATGTTTTACTGATTATCAACAACAAAATATCAAGATTTTTTAAAGGACCAGATCACATTAAAATAATTTCCATCAAGATCCCACATGATTTTTGCCCAATATACCCTGATAAAAAACAGCTGCCTATGGCTTAAAGGTAAACTGAATGTGGAAGCAGTCTATAACGCCATTTCCTCACTGCACAGCTCTATCGAGCTGCAACCTGCAGGGCTAAAACAAATAACGCAGAAGCACTATAAACTGCAGTTCCATGAATGGCCACTTGAGGCTGGCTCCAAAATCAAGTCAATCCCCACAGACACTTACAGCAGTTATAAACATGTTGTACCCTGATAGAAAAATCAGTTTTGGTCTCTATGGCTAATTTCACCATTCATGACAACTGGGGTGTTCATTTTTATATAACTCACCTGATCACATTTAATTTAAGGTTTAAAGTTACACATATTTAAGGGCATGGCTGTTTTGAGTAACAGGGTGTCTGCGAGGCATTGCTACAGTCTATGGCTACAGTGGTAGTTGGGCAATCACATGTTGCGAACACTTGCAGTAATTGGCTGCAAGTAAAACCATACAAATAGTATTTCAGTGGATCTGGATACAAAAAGAATAGAATTAAGGTATCATTTGAATAGAGAAGTTTTGATACTACTTCAGATTGGGTTATTTCAGGCTATACCCTCAAGTTATTGAGTACCAGTACCCCGCCCTTCCACATCCATTATTTTTACACAGTCTATGGTTTTTACTTTTTAGTGAGCAAGTTTAAGGACTGACCAGAGAACCACCTGCAAAAACAATATGCATCTTGTAGAGGGATTCTGGAAAACTCACTCTACAGAAACTAAGCAAGAAAAACAATACAAGTTATACAGGAATATCATAATAACAGATAGTACTGTGTGTAACCTGCCCTGCCAGCTGCACAGCCAAGATATATAATAAAAGAACAATGCAGATGACAGTATAGTTGTTGTCTTAAGTTACAGGAAGGAATTGTGATTTCCTGATCGATAACAGACCCCAGCTCCTCTTCACAGGAAGAAATGCAACAAGAGAAGCCATTTTTTTTATGTCCACACAAATCAGGGACCCGAGCTGCCTGTCTGAGTCAGTGTCTGAGGGGGAATGGACAGAATGCTGACAAGAGCATTGGCATGCCGCTGAGGAAACCTCATATGCCGAGGCCGTGCCCACTAGCTGTGGGGGTGGAGGGATTTCTACACAAGGCCACTGGGTCAGAAGTGGAACCGGGGTCAACTCTGCATCTTTGGACCTTCAGGCAGAACCTTCAGGATGACTGTAACTCAATCTTAGTGGTGACGTGCCAGGGGACTGAGGGTCAAACACAACCAGTGTTTCTTTGGTTTGGATGAGAGCCCATTCCACAAATTATGAGAGCTTGTCAATTTGATTTTACAAGAAAATAAATCCAATGCATTGCTCCTGTCAATGAAATTAAGTGCCTGCAAAACGGTGAACAAGTTCCTCATGCCCTACTTAAGTCAATCTCATCACTCTGCTTTACATGTCAACCAAACTAATCAACATCTCTTTGAACAAAAGGAGAGCGTGTAAATTCTGTTCCCCAACAGATTACACAGACTACAGTGGAGACAGAGTTTATTTTCAATTTGCAGCCAGATTAACAGGCATGTTTTTGATACTGTCAGAACGGCAGAGATTTTTCTATTCCAAGTCGTCGAGAGTGAGTGGCCTTTTTAGTGCCTGCTTCAAAAAGCATCCCCCGTACCCGAGCAGCTGTCACTTTCAGCAGGCACTGTGGAGGACGGAAGCGGGGGAGGGGTCCTTTGAAGGAATGGTTAAAAGTGGGCGATAAAAATAAACTGGGAGAGAGGAGAAAATTAATTATACATAACAGACAGTTCACTTGGATGAGCACGACAGAGACAGAGAAACTAAGGCTGCTTCCCTCAAAGAAAGAAAAAGCCATTTTCTGGCTGAGAAAATTTCTGCTCTGCCACCACAGTGGTCATATTTATTTGCTACATCTGAAGTGAGGGAAGCAACAAGGAATCTTATTTTAAGAAGGTCAAGGCATCAAACAATACAGAAAAGGCTTTCATTTCAAATTCTCCACACTGGCCCTCACTTCATGCGCCCTCTCTAATCCGGGTGGTTTCCGAGGACCAAAGTAAGACCGCAGCCCTGAGTGCATTCTCCTTCTTAAAAATGTGATGAAGCTTGCAGATAGCTCAGTCTGCCTTTAAATTCACTTCTGATTGGCACTGATGAGAGTTTATGCTGCTGGCTCACCTGCAAACTCACCCCTTGATATGACTCGTAATGCACCAGCACTTTGCAGTTCAACACCGCCCACTGACTCTCAATCCCAGCCTCTTATTCGGGCCAAATGGAGGTCATTCCTATTTGAGCAGTCAGTCAAGACAGGCCCGCCAGGTATTGGCGAGTGAGTTTATTTCATATTAAGGCTTGTCGGCTGGAGAGGTGTTAGCACCATGAGAGCTGTGTGTGTGTGTACGACAGGGCCTTCGGGTAGAGCCCTGCTGCTGGTCCCTCTTTAGTACGTTTTAATATTGCTGCTGTGTGGCTCCTCGCCTCAGGGCGCCACACAAACCCCAGAGACCAAGTAAAAACACTCAAATTGAGAGACAGAGAGAGGGTGGGACAGGGCTCAGAAAGAGATGGAGAGGTGACAACAGCTAGAAGCAGGAGACGATGTGACAGAAGCACGGAAGGAAGGAAGTAAAGATCAAAATAGAGGAAACTTAAACTGAGGTGTTGAAAAAGAGCAAAAGACAGACGAACATAGATTGAATGAAAACACACTCGGAGCAGAGCGCCGGCGACGCGGCTAACCTCTTTAGCAAGACTGACAGAAATGAAAACTTATGTAATAAAAACACGCCATCTCCACCGGCTAGGATATGAAAGCAGATATTGCATTACAGCACCGCCGTGCCAAGGAAGCCCTCGATCACACATGGGGGACCGAGTTTAGACCATGGTGTTCCAAGCACTCTCCGCAAATATAACCCCTGTACTGGTTTGAGAGGGGATCCTCTTAAAGCTGCAGTAAATGCTTCATCGTGCACAAAGCCACGGCAAGCTATGAAGACTAGTCATACAACCAGAAATGTGCTGGAGAACTGGTTGAAAAATGGAAAATGGGGGAGTTGTGAGACTGCTGAAAATTATGCCAGGCCGTCTGGACAGAGAGCGAGGATGATGGTGGAGGAGTGAGGAAGGCCTTACGTGTGCACAGACAGAGAGAGATGAAGGGAGGGACGGAAGAACCAGCATGCAACTACACAAAGAGTAAGAGAGTAGGGGAGATGATGGGGAGACGCATCGGAAAAATGAAGGTAAGGGCGGAGAGAGAGGTGGCGTGGAAGGATGGAGGTAGTCGCAGACAACGGTGGGGCTCCTGACAGGAAGGGAGGGAGAGAGAAGGCAAGAGCGAGGAAAGAAAGCCTGAGTGGCAGCATAAGTCTGGAGGCAGGAAGAACGGCAGAGGAGTAGGCAGAGAGAAAAGGCGAGAAGAGGAAATGCCTAAACATGAGGTTGTCACACTGGTTTAAAATGTCGAACAGTGAGGAAAACTGGAAAAGGAGCTGGATTTTGCAGTCTAGCAACACACACACACAGACACAGCACACTGTGAGCGTGAACACAGTCCATATATCGACTCGCCACATGAAAGCAATGAATCACAGTACAGCGTACCCTGAAGAATACAGTTATGCACTTAAAGTCCGCTCACATATATAAACAATTCCAGTGACCCCGTGAAGTAGTTTTTCACTCCGACTGCGAAAGTCCCATGTGAGCGTGATGGAATTTAATTCAGATCCTCTCATTTAATTCCTTTCTCTAAAATCCTTCATCAATATGAGACAAAATATTCAGGGCCAGTCTTGCAGTGCCAAGCCACGATTCAGTTCTCACTTGAGCACAGCTCTGCTGCTTTGTCATCCATCTACAATCTAATTAGACCTTAAATATGGCACTCACTGAAAGGTCCAGAGGAATGTGACAGGGGGGGTGAGCCACACAAAGGCAGGACCGGTGGGGTGCAAAGTGCACATGTCAGCTCGAATTCCAAAGTTTGGACATCACAGATTTACCCTTCACGGCAGCAGCCAGACCGGACGGGGCAGACTTTCAAAATGCATGACACTGCTGGTCTATTGTGGGGCAGATCTGTATCATAATTAGGGAAGATTGAGGCAAATTGCTCGTAATTTTCTGGCTGGGTTGCCAGCTTTCATGTGAAATGCCATGCAAGGTCACACTTTTGCCAAAAAATGAATTTCTGAAGATCTCAGCTGCGCAAGGTGGGAACTTTTTGAAAACACGCAGGGATAATCACCATGTTTCTCACAGATTGTTCCCATTTCAATTCCTATTTTAAGTCACATAAGAACATGTAGTTGTTTTGATGTGCCTTCATGCGCATACATCATTATGATCCGCAGTTCTCCATCACTTTTCACCCTAGCAACCTGGAACATTGTGTCATTTCCACCCTTATGTCAGCTAAATAAAACAAAATGCGATTACGTAGTCCTCGCACACAGAGAGACTCATCGCTATATTTGGTTAGTTACTGCCACTCCTTGCTGTCAGTCACACGCTGATGTAAAATAATTCTTGTTTTGACTGAACCAGTTAGGTGCACGTCTGTTGTGTGGTTGGTGAGATGTCAGTCTGCCTGTGGTTGAATGACTTAAAGCTGCGACCGGGCACCACCTCCTAAACAAACACTCGCTTCACGGTTCAAATCCCACATCATTTCAATGTGAATGATGGTCACCACGTTCAGCTGTCAATAAGAAGCTGCTGCTTGGCTGAACTGAGGCAAAATTGGGTCATGTCACTTATGATCAAGAGTTATCATGTTAGTCACATAATGCCTGTGTATAAAATACACCCATTAATACGGCTAGTAAACACAAGGCTGGACTCCATCTTAAATATTAAATGAATATTGCAGTGATTTTTTGTGATAGGCTCCAGTCTGGCCCCACGCCCCCTCCTCTTCCTCCAAAAAAAAAAAAGGTTAAAATTATGTCTAAGCCCTTGCTCATCTAATATGATTCATGAATACATGTTTAAAATGGGCTCCAAATGAATTCACGTAGCGCGCGCGGGGTCGGGGTGGGTAGTCTAATTTGGTTAACCAGGATTTGATTAAAAAATAGAACTGAGGAGAATCCGATAGAGCAATGAGAGCATTTTCAATAGCTGACAACCAATGCGCACTCAACACACCCACAGACAGCCCTCACCACTCCATCCCTGCTCAAAAGGGGAATTCAATTGCTGTCGAATAACAAAGCTTACAAATTGCCTCTCATTCGTTAGCAGATTAACGCTTCTTTTCACACCACACCAACACAATTTCTAATTATTTCAAAGCTAATAGGTGAATCGATTTTTTTTTTTTTTTTACAAAAAGGCAAGCACCACGTCCCTCTGGAGAAATCCTACACAACTCCTCCCTTAGGTCCGTTTAAGAAAGCCGGGGCAGGATGCATTAAAATGTGTGTGTGTGAAGGAGGGGGGGAGAAAAACAAGCAGCAAACAAGAAGCATGGAAGCAAATGTTTAATGTAAAGCCATGCAGCTTCCTCCAGTCTCCCCGGACTATTTATCCAGGCGACAGTGAGTGTCAGCTCCGTGAATACCTGTAATTATGTATGGTGGTGGAGGTGGTGCCGGTGGTGGTGGCATTCCTCCTCTGAGGCAATGCAACAGCCAGCCCTCAGCCAGATAAGCCTGCTAGCTGCTAGTCCGTGTCACCAACAACCGGTCCCGGAGGTTTCTTTTTATTACACATTACAGCATGAGGAAGCTTCTCCACACCAGAAAAGTGTGTTTTCACCGCAGCCGAGGCTCACAAACTCACCTTACACTGCACCAAATCCGAGCTTACTTACAAAAACACCCACGTTTTCTTTAGTCTCACGCGCCAGGTGCTTACCGCCAATAACTAAACAACAGAAATGTCCATATTCATGAAGTTAGCAGGCTACAGCTTCAAATTATCCGCAGTTTTACAGTTTGGTGTGTATCAATCCGACTGGTGGTCACACCGGGGCGCACAGTCAACACACCGCAAACACAAACACAAGCCCTCCACACACACACACACACACCAACACACACCTATATAACTGCATATTACAGCTACTCTACATATCCCGCTGTCCACGCAGGGGTTTTGGCTTTAAACTCGTGGAGAAACCAGACACCGGGGAGCGGAGAAGACACGGAGAGAAGCGAGGAAACACAACGACAAACTCACCACACGGAGCAATGGAGACAGAAGGGGAAAAAATGTAACCTAAATATTTCAGCCGGCTCCACCAAAACCTGCTCCTTCCACGCGACAAAAAGCCCCGCACCGGAGTTTTCACGGTACTTACAGGTTCAAGTGATCCGTAGGTTAGATATCCTCGCCATGGTTTTAAATTCCAAAACTTGGGGACATTCCACTCTGGTCACGGAGCGGCGGTGCTCTCACTCCGGCGGCTCCCTGCGTGTGAATGGAGAGGAGAGGACAGGAATGCAACTCCGGCTCCAGGAGGAGGGAGGAGGCGCTCTGCTGCTGCTGCTGCAGGGCCGCACCGAGCCCATAGAGGGCGCCCCCGGGCCGACTGCCGCTGTGACAGGGACGAGTGTGTGTGTGAGAGAGAGAGAGAGAGAGAGAGCAATACATTAATAATTCAACCAGTCCGCCTTTCCCACACTTTTACATAACAGTGGATTTTATGTTGTAACCAGTAAAACGCTATCTCACTTATTCATTAATATATTCTCATGTTTTATATTTAATTCAACCAAGGGCGTAGGTTTCAATTTAACACTGGGGGGACACATATGAAACTGAGGATTTGGGGGTCCTCTGTCAGAACATTTTGGGCATCAAACACTTAATGTCCTTCATTCTGGTGAATTTTGATGCACTAATTTGTGCATTTTTCTGCATCAGTTCATTATGTTTATGTGTTTAATTCTGTCAAAATAAAAGTCCTCTGCTAAAATTCCTGATATTGGGAATTTGAGTGGCAGGAGCACAGTCCAAAAGAACTTGGATTGGGAACCAGAGGGTTGTTCGTTCAAGTACCCATCCCGACCACATATGGAGCATAGACTAGTGGCTGGAGATGTGCCAGTTTGCCTCCTGAACACTGCTGAGGTGCCCTTGAGCAAGCAACTCAACCCCAACTGCTCAGGGCACCTGTCCAAAGGCAGCCCACTCGCTGTTACAGCTCCCCCTGTATTGCATGTATAGGTCATGTTTGTGCATGTGTGTGTATTTCAGGCCTGTGTATATGACAGCAGAGTGAAAAATCGAATTTCCCCACGAGGATTATTAAAGTATATCTTCCTTTTTTCTTCTTCTTCTTCTTCTTCTTCTTCTTCTTCATCTATTGAGGAGGACGTATCCCTTGCGTCCCGGCTGAAATCTGCATCACTGAGTTCAATTATTAAGTCAAATCAATGTGTTTATTGTTATATGCTCAAACAGGTTTCCTTGTGCAATTAAATTCTTTCCTTGCCTTCCGCTATGCTGTTTTACACAAGGTATAAAAAAAGAAAAATATACATACAAGAATATAATAAAATAATAAAATAAAAAGATAAAATGACAGCATGAGTGGTAAATGAAAAAAAAAAACACAAAAATAAAGTATCCCAAGAACATTTTTTAACATTTATTATTTAACCTTTTGCTCATTAGTCAGTCATGCTCTCAGTTGTATTCTAACCACAGACTGTAAAAATAATGAACTCAGCTACTGAGATGTCACCCTTGGTTTGTGAACTCCCATTGTGAGGCATCGACGTCCTCGTAGGCATAGCTGCAGCTGGAGCAGCTACGTGACTCACCCACTGTAACCTGCACATCAGTCTCCTTGGCCTCTCGGCCCACAAGCAGAACCCCTGGTGAAAATGTTAAGTTAGTGATTAGCTGGCTATAAAGGATTAGTTTTAAAGAGAGACAGTTAAGGTTCGGGTGAGGGTTACAGCTCCTTACTTATGAAGTGAATCATGTTCTCAAGTATAGTGGATTATGAAGCAGATTATTGCTACGTTTGGCCTCATGTTTATTCACTACAGTGTCGTGTTGCAGCAGAGTTCAGATAACAGTCGCGATAGTGGGTTTGTCTTGTACTAGTGGTGGCCATGGTTTGTAGGGGCATGTTGTGTACACCACAATTGGAATGTGTCTGCAGCTGTAATTGTCTCCAGCACTTTGGCCATCACCATCTTGGTTTTTCGGAGCCAGAAGTGACCATATTTTGGCAAGAGGCTGGTGCTATGGAGGAGCAACAGGGTGTATCTGACTGAGAAGCCGAGGACACTATCAGCAGACAGCCTGTCATTCAAAGCAACCC
>JAPZEB010000012.1:26139303-26150136 GCA_029783705.1 Chaetodon striatus | reverse complement strand
TGCTTAAAAATTTTATCAAGGTACTAGGGATGCGCCGATTGAGAAATTCTGGGCTGATACTAATGTTTACAGTTACATATATTCCTCATGCAGTTGTCATTGAGGGGAAATAAGCTATAGAGATCAAAACTTTGTTTTTGTAGGCTGTAAACATGTTTATTTCTGCTGTAAAGTTGGGCATTTTAACATGAGGGTCTATGGGGATTGACTGACTTGTGAAGCCAGCCTCAAGTGGTCATTCGAAGAACTGCAGTTATTGGCACTTGTGTGTTGCTTTCATTTTGAAGCCCCAGAGGTCCCCACTTGGTTTAAATTTTTGTACTAAAATTTTGCACTTTTCTGTCCCTGTACTGTGGGTTTTGCGCTGATACGTTTCATCACCTTTGTCATACTTAAGGTATAACAGTACATGACAGGTTAGAGAAATTGGCAAAATACAAAGTCAGGAAGTAGATACAAAAGCAAAAGTTTCTCTGTGCCATTTTGACATAGAACACCTGACACTGTTCAGAAGACCTCATGGGAGTCTCACTTTCACTGTAAAAATATTCCCAGAAGTTCTCATTTAATTTTACACAAATGTCTGTCATCGTCATGTCGACACTGTGCGATGTAAGTAAAGGGAGTTAAACAGAGTTCTCTTTCAAAGTATTAAGTTACTACTCAACTCTAGCTCAAGGCCAAACTCAGAAAAAAATCATAGACAGCGTTAATGTCGATTACCAATCCAACAACTACAACTAATCTTAAAAGTATTTATAGTTATCTGAATGGTCATCATGATCATAATACATTTCAAAGCACATTTCTGACTCAAAGTTTGGACAGAAAACAAGGTAACATCACAAAAAGGACAGCAGGAAATTAGAAGTATTATGCAGGGTTTACTGAGTGGTGTTGGGAGGGGGCAGAGGGTGAGAACAAATATTTGCAGGACAACTGAGTGACATTGATAGCGAGCAAAGCTCTGACAGGCACAGTTTATCCTCGATGCAGTGCAGAACACTGGATACTTGCAGGATACATCTACAGCAGAACATGTCTGAGCTAAATTTACAGTGAATGGTGTTTCAAAATAGAAAATGCCCTGGGAGATGATGGGAGACAGGTTTGGTTGTGAGTTCCCCAAAACAAGGCGGGCTCCTAATTAAATGAGGAGGCCCCGGGCCTGGCTGTCGCATCCCATCAGCTGACACATTCACACCGACTAACTTACACCGAGTGACACTCGGATGACAGATTTTGGATACAAGCTGCGCCCGTGAGGCTATCGAGCCAACTTTTAATTCTTAACTCTTTTCTCATGATAAGCAAACTCAAGACAGTAAAAGTGACTTTAAAAGCTGAATTTCAATATTCATCTCGCAGTCAGTGACTATCAGGAGCTTGGACAAAGTGTGTTTTGGGCACTGTTCCATGATGTCTCTGCAGCGAGGAAGCTTTTGGGATAACTGAGTTATTCAAACAGGCAGCTCAGGTTACCAATTGCACTCAGGAGAGCAGAGAGCAAGATCTGGCACTAACCACACCACCTGGCCCCGTACTCTGAGTGTGTGCGAGAGAGAGTGTGTGTGTGTGTTTCAGAGAGGTAGGGGGAATGTGTATTTTTGATTGAGAAAGATAAAGACATTTGTGTGTGTTATGTGAATAAAAGAGCAGCTGAATTTCAGCACTTGCCAGGAAATTTCCCCCGAGTCTATCACACCACCCAGCTTTCAATGAGTTTCAAAAGCCCACTGTCTGCCATTAGAAATGGTTGGTTTGGCCATAGTAATACTAAGAGATTAGCCTCACTTACCATGTGAAAGGCCTCTGGACAAAGCCATTCCCTATCTTACACTTAAACACTAACACATTGATTAGCTCTGAGTTACATCCCTCCAGTTCCACTTCAGGCCCACTGTAAGTTCTCATGGGAATATTTTTATGGAGTATAAAACGCATCAGACTGAGTACAAAGTTGGCTTTGTGCAAACCGGGATCAAAAGACTGCGTGCAAAATGGGCAGTCGCTTCCTTTCTGTCGAACCCAGTTGTATCATAATACAGTCAAAATAAAGATACAGCACCTTAAAGATGCTTAAATAAAACACTTCTCCCTTTCTATACCTACAGTGTACAACCCAAAGCTGTTTTGCATACAGTGCTCAGTGATGTTTTTTTCTTAAAGAGCCAGATTAATCTTGGCCGTTATGATTTGACTAGACAGTGCGCAGGCTGAGCAGCTTGGGCTGAAAGCACAGAGAATATTAAATAAATGTACGCATGGCTGTTTGGTGGTTTGCTGCTGTTTTGCTCTCTATTTGCTTCGTTTTTTTTTTTTATTCATGCACTATTAATGGGCCTGTGTTTGGCAAGAAGAACAAACATTTTAAGTGAGCAGAGAGATACAAGAGCTGACTGATCAGAGAGAAAAGAGTCCCAGTTGTCCTTGAAAACACACAGAATACACTAACCTGCATCTGTGCAGACACACATACATATTGCATATAATTCTGTGCAAACATACAGCTAAGCAAGGATGTGTGCATTAGTGCTGTGCACCCACATACACAAAACAAATAAAAACAGATTTTGCAGCCTTTCTATGTACACTATATAAGTATTGAAGAAAAACACACCAAAACAGACTGCGTTCATAGACATATTAAAATGATCACAGTCATCCACTACTTTGTGTATCCCTAGTAACATATTAACAGATGACAATGAGCTTTAAAAACAAACAAAAATGTTTTAATCCTCAAAACCTGAAAGATAATCAGTATTTGTTCTCCACCACTGGTCAATAACATCTCTTTCACTGCCCATGAAACTCGATCCTTCTGACTTAAAAGCAAAAACAGCATCTGATCTGTGCCAATTAGGTGAAACTGATCAGATTTGAGCCAGCGGGTGAAGTGCAGGTTTGGTGGCCTTGTAACCTGAGGTGGCGCACCTCCGACTAAACAGGTAATGATCCATTAATTGGCTAACAACAACATGGCTGACTGTTAGGTAGCACGGCTACAGGATATCATGTGGCTAAACCTGTCTGATCTGTTTGTACAGTCGCTCCGATCCCATTTCAGCTCACAGGATCTTCTGTCTATATGGAACCACGCCATCCTCACACGCCGCCGCCAGATCACAAGAGATAGAAACTTCTTGAAATACCTGTTTGAAGCTAAAGCACAAAAATGCTCTGTTTCTGTTAAGATTTAAGACAATGATGAGATGTTTGGACTGTTTGGGTAAATAACTGCTATACGACCTTCAAAATTCTTGTTTTGCTTGATTCCTGTGACAAGATGATTACCAGCATTTGTTTAGTGCCTTCATTCTTTGTACAGGGACGACTTAACATACTGTCAGAAGGAGGAAACAATGTCCTCCTTAATGATGAAGCCCCACTTAGGGCCAGTCATTCACCAGGTATAGAAAGTAATAGCTTTTATTATCATAATGTAGTAACTCAAAGGCATGAATATGTCTACAACAACAATTCCAGAGGTATAGTCTACTCATATATGTGAGTAAAGTTTAGAGTTTCCAGTGGAATCACGATGATCACATTGTGTTATAATCTATATATAAATTAAAGATTCAAATCTAATGCTTGTTTTATTTATAGGAAAATGTTGTCTTATTAAGGCCCAAGTGAAACATTGCACCAAATAGTTCATTTTATTGATTGATTTTATTGTGATTTTGCATGCATGTTCCTTACACGTTACATGTTAATTTTGAAGAAATATCTTTGTTAAAAGAATACATCATCCCCCAAATGACTAAATGTAAATCAATTACTAAGCCCGTGTTATGTTGAATTTATGTAGAAAGCTTTGTTTTTCTCACATGCCTCAATGGTGAACGAAGAATCCGTAAACAGATGAAAGTCTTGACGAATTGTACAGTATAACCCAAATCTCATTTATCTGGTCATATGCCCAGTGCTTCCCAAACTGACAACCCTTTCTGACGGGGAACTGAACTGAAAGCTAAATTTGTCCAGGCTCTCTTCAAAGTCAGACTCTGTTGACAAAAACAGTAATTTTTCTTTGTTGAACACAGGAGCTGCTGGTCTACCGCTGTTCCCATCTGTAGTTTATTTGTATTATTGTGGGAATTAAGTGTTTTAAAAGGTTAATTTAAATTCAGCAAAGTCCCACAATACCACAAATAAACTAACTGATCAGTGTAGTGGTAGACAGAGGCTCCCATGTTTAGCAAGATAAAATTACTGCTTTTTCTCAGTGGAGTCTGGTTTGAAGAGAGCACTGATAAGTTTGACTGTCACTTCACTTCTCTGTCAAAATAGGCTGTCTGATTGGAAGACCTGAGCATGCCACTGAATAAATGAGACTTGGATTATACTGCATGAGCTGTATCAGTTTGTAAATTGATGTTTTGAATTTGTTTTGCTGTTGTTTAATGTGGCCCCCTTTTAATCCAGTTAATCAAGAACTTTCCTAATATTTGTATTCTTTGTTCACTGTGGAGGCATGCGAGAAAAACTAAATTTTCATCAAAAAATTAAGGCACAATAGGGCGAGTAACTAATATACAAAAGATCATTTTGGGGGTGAAGTGCTCCTTTAACATGAATATTTCAACCATAGCACCCAGACCAAATGATAGCTGCAAAAATCAAAGAAGTCAGTACATGCTCTAGTTTATTTTAATGACTTTCTTTGCACCTGTAAATGTAAAATGCATGTGGAAAATCCAAAAAGCTTTCATGCACTGCCCCTACTGTAGAATAAATATTTATGGTATCAGGCGGTAGTAAAGAGCAGCAAAAGAGACATGTATTTATGTGCAACCTGTTGCAGATCATTACTGTTAAATGTGAGAAAATATTCGATTTAAGTAAATCACAGAACACAGCTCAACACATGGGCTCACAGGAAACATGCAGATCAAACAGTAACATAAGGAGACATCAAGGAAGTCATTAGAGGATTGAGCAACCCGGAGTTGGCGGAGGTGAAAGTGTTTATGCATTTCAACATTATGCATATGCTACATGTTTGAAATTGTAATGTCTTAAGTAAGGTAATATGAGTTAAGAATATTTCCGCCTTAATTATTCATTCAGAGTGTATTTCAGTTGTGGGAAACCTTAAGAGACTCTGGAGACTTGTTCTTTAAATTGCTGCAACCTTATAGGCAGGCTCATTGGCCATGATTTAATGTGCATCTTTTCATAGACCTCAATTATCAATTAACTGTAAGTGTACACCACTGGGAATATCCTCAGTCGTGTCCACCACATTAACATCCATTAGAAGTGAATCACCTGTCTGCGCTGAAGCTCCTCAGCTGCTGAATGTTTTCCTCTGGGCTGCAATCTGTCATAGTGGAAAGAAAAGGACTGGTAAGATAATAATTTGGAATTGCTGGTGAATCATTTTAAGGTGGTCACAAATCTCAAAATGATCAGTTTGGATCACACTGAATGAGTGGTAAGCCTGAATACTGATAGCTCTAATTATGAATGTGACAGTAGATCAGAGCCACCATGAAATCACAGTAAATCTGTGGCTGTAATTAAATATATACCATGCATGATTTTACTGAAGAAAACAAAACAGTGGATAGATGTATACAAACATAATCCCTTTCAATCATCACTTCTGACCCACAGGAAGTGTGTGGTGGTGCATTTATCTGCAGATTAACTCTGCCTGTATCTTCTGTTTTTTTAAATTTTGGTATGTTCGAGACATTCCTTGGCGTACCTTTTAGCCTCCAGCCAATAACGACTCACAGGTGAGGTCAGGACTGTAGCGACCAGGTAGTAGCTGCACCAAGCAGCAACTCTCAAAAGCTAAAAATGAAGTTGATGTGAAAGCCAAAACTGCAGTTCATTAAATGGCCACTTGAGGCTGGCTCCCAAATGAGAATAAATCCCCATAGACCCTTTTACTGTTAGCCAACAGTATGATGTTTCTTGATGGGTGAGGCTTCGCTGGAGCTACTCTTAACATGTTGAACAGGTAGGTGCAGCGGTTAGCTTGCCCAGTATTGGCTTTTCCATTAATGTAACATTCCTACAATAGCTTGCACTGTACGTACAAGTAGTGTAGGGAAAAGGGACCAAGTCATCTCCTGCATAGAATACCTTTAATCCTCCAGGACTGTAACATGCTCATGCTTGTTTAACCCAAACAATGTGTAATGTGACTGCAGCTGATTCGGATCAAGATTGGAACACGTTCTCACCACAAATGAACCGCACCAGAGTTTGGCTGTTATCAGACCGAGACCACCTCTTCAAGAAGGTCTCAGTCCAGTTGTTTTGGTGCGCAGCCGAGTGCGGTTGCTGTGTTCACACCCGCCCAAAAGAACTGCACTTAGAGAGCAAACGAACTTGAGTTCGATTGAACCAAACCATACAAGGCAGGTGTGAAAGCCCCCTTAGTGTTAAAAACATACCCTGGGGGCCTAAATTTAATAACCACAATCCTTATGATCACAAACTAGGTTGTGTAAGTGCAGCAAGAAGCAGAGGTTTGCCATACCATGAAGCTTTAACGAGTCAATTTGTGTTAGAAGACCCCCCCACACATATACACACACACAACACTGCACTTCAAATATAACAGTATTCATTTTCTGGCTGCTGTATGTTGAGTCAGGTGAACTTACAATAGGCTGCTTTATGCTAAGCTAGTTAGCAACTGTCCTTTACCTCTCCCTGCCCACCTTTTAGAAGACGCTTGAAAGAGGCCACCTAGATATTTGGTGTGAGCATTTTTGAAGTGCCCAATCATAATTAAAATCTAGGTGAGGCAAACGGAACCTAATTAGTTACAAACAGCCTCTTTGTGTCGTCTCTCGGCTGCCATCAAACACTTAATGTGGCCTTTCTGTGCCGGCTTCTGATGTGCGCGCCTTGGGGTGCGCATGGTGGGGAGACCGGCAAACACCAGCCTTTTGATTCAATATAACACATTTCATTATGATCAAAATTACAGGAACTTGTGTCGTGACTTTCTCTTGATATTGGCTTTTTTCCCCCCCTTCACTGGCATGGGATTTGGAGGACAATAAGGACGGAAGGAGAAAGAGAAGTAAAGACAGGGGAGCTTTGATGTTTATAGATGTACAACTCACAGCTGCGTTTGTAGATGTCCTTTAAGAGTTTAGCTTACTTTAAACTGCAATCACAGTTTTCTGCTCAGTGTGCGGGCTTGAAATAATATTATAGCTTATGGCTCATAAACAATCACAAAGCTACTCCCTGTCGAGATCCTCATGCAAAAGCGTTTCTCTTACAAGTGCAAGGTGATGGATATTTTTGATTTTATGAAATATCTTAAGAACTATTGGATGAATTGTCACGAATTTTGTACAGATATTCATGGTACTGACTTTGATAAACCCTTCACATTCCCTCTAACACCACCAATAAGTAGATGTTTTAGATTTTCAGTGAAATGTCTCCACAACTATTTGGTAATTTGCCAGTAAAATTTAGAGCATTTATCCACGGTGCCTAGAAAACAAATCCCAGTAGGTTTTCCTCTGGCCTCACCTCTGGTGCTATCAGCCAACTAAAATTTAAATTTGTGCAAAACTTTATGACCATATACCTGCAAAACTAATAATATTCCCATCAATCTCAGCTGTACTTTGTGTTTAGTCCTAATTATCAAATGTTAGCATGCTAGCATGCTAAACTAAATTGATGAACACTATTATATCTCCTGAACCATAGCACGTTAGCATGTCTATGTTAGCATTTAGCTCAAAGCCTCACAGAGCCACTTGCATGGCTGCAGAGACTCTGCTGTCTGCCTGTATTTTCTTATTTTACTGGGTCGAGATGCTCTTGGGCACAGCGTGCAGGTGAGGTCAGGACTTTGTGAAAAGGTAGCAATGAGGTGCTAGACCATAAGCAATATGCAACCAAGAGAAAGCTACGAAATTACAGACATGTTGAAAAAAAAAGCAAATATAGGGTAGCGAATTGCCAAATGATAAAAGCTCATTCCAAAACTAGAGTGAATTTGAGGTTGGCTTACACTTTTGCTGGCAATACCATTTACAAACAATAACCAACAGTTCCTGCATGGTATACCTTTAATGATATTCATTCATTCATTCATTTTCCGTAACCGGGAGGGCTATCCCAGCTGACTTTGGGTGACCCTGGACAGGTTGCCAAACTATCACATGCACATAGAGACAGGCAACCATTCATGCTCACATTCACACCTACGGGCAATTTAGAGTCACCAATTAACCTCTATGTCTTTGGACTGTGGAAGGAAAACGGAGTACCAGGAGAAAAGAGAGCATGCAGGCTTCACAGGGAAGGGCTCCTCCACCCTGGTGTTCGAACCAGGAACCCTCTTGCTATGAGGCGACAATGCTAACCACTGCATCACCATGCCGCCTACCTTTAATGACAGTAGACTTCGAATGTATTTAAAACCTTTGTCGTGTTTTTGTAAGGCAGAGACTGAATGTGATATTTAAGCCATAAAATATTTCTCACATTTTAAGAAATATAGCAGGTTGTAATAAAATCTCTGATTTGCCCTAAACCATACCCTCTGTATGGTTTCAGACACATAAGAAGAGTTTCATCATCCTTGCTGGTCTTGGATCAGCTCAGCCTTTTTACATTAGGATGAATGAGACACTCCTATACTCTGGGAGACTTGATACATTTTGGTCCAGACCTTTTCCTGGGTACCCCTGGGAGACAGTGTGTCAAAACGTCTTCTTCTAATGACTGCCTGCTTCATCTAGCTCCTTTAAAACCGGGGGCCTTATGCCAAGCTTTTGCCCATGCCAGGTTTTAGGTCTCGGTGACAGTAACAGTTTTAGTCATATCTTGGCAGGTTATGCTTATGCCGAGGGTTTCTCTGAGCAGGAAGTTTGGGGTTTGGCTGGTGTTAAATTAACAGGGTCTGTCGTCTCAGCTGGGCCCAGAGCTGAAATCAGATCTCACACACCTCTCTGCCTAACAGTGATGAATCGTGTTGCCTCCTGACCGCTGAGAACTTGCAGAACAACACAAAAACCCAAGACGCACATTAAAGTTCATAACTAAAATGTCGCACCTGTGTCTAATGATTCTTCTTTTTTCTCTCAGATGTAAAACAGAGAATATTTGCAGCTGATGCCATTTCCATTTATGAGCTGCTTTGCAATGATCAGACACTGAGTAGAGCTCTCACTGAAAAACAAAAACAGTTATTGTTGTCACAATGCTTTTCACATAAATTACCTGCAGTTTCATCATCTCCAGCAAAAGCTGGAGCTTTTGTCATCAACAGAGGCACCGTACACACTGTCGCTGTGTCTTTTAGCTCTTTCCAGTACTGTAAAGCTTGGTCCCATCTTGCCCTTGACAGAGGAGCTTGTCACCCTCACACAGTAATTATACCAGAGCTGATGTCTCCTCTTTCCATTGAATTATTGAGAAGGTGGAGAGGACACAAGATCCCATGTAGAGAGAGACAGCACTGTTCGCGTACCCACGGCCTCCGGGTTAAAAAAAAAAAAAACCACAGTGGATGCACTGCACACTGCACAGAAACGCACCACCCCCAGATGATACTGTTAAGTTTCAGCTTAGGTCACCTGAAAAAGTTGCGTGTGATGTTATTGCATGCTTGATATTATCTAAAAGGAAATACATGCTTACAACACCATTTCTCTAGTTCCTTTCACTGTATTTGACACATTCTGAGTTACTGCTAATCCAAAAAATAAAAGTAACAAACACAGAAATGTGGACAGAAGTTTTCAATTATGCACACAAGCTTCTTTGTATGTATGCAAGACTCCCAGGACAGAGTGCCAGCTTATGCAGGATGTGTTTTACACCCCTTTGGCAACTTTAAACTATAGAAAAATAAGTGGTTTCTAATCTGTGTTGCCATTAGGAATACTGGGCCCCTGTGCCCAGTTACGGCTAGAGAACAGCTGTAATAAATAAATATGAGTCATGGTGAAATAAGATGGGCATTCCTGTCCTTTCAGGATTGATAAAAGAAATGTAAGTACTGCAGATTTCAGCAGTCAGGGGGCCCTGAGGCTAGTGTTATCATTACACAGGAAATCCTGCCATACATATTAGTATTAGTATATTTCCAGAGGTGTGAACTAGAGTTGACTAGAGAAAATCCAAAAAAGACTTTTAACCTTTACACCAATGACTCATGACTTAACTTGAACTTGAGCCTTTCAGCATAAAAATACGTAATACCTTCCCCCAGGCCCAAAGATTAAAAAGTATGTTATTTAAAAAGTGTTCCACCAATCAATTAATTTTCTTCAATTTCCTAAATAAACTTAAGCTAACGTTATTCACTCCCAGCAAGGCGGCACTTGACGATTCCCCAGATCCACAGTTTTTGAATCAATCCAACAGCATCCAGCAAACAAACTGCAATATACAAAATATGCTGTTTGAAAATCACGGAAAGAGATACAACAACTTCCGATGTCAGTCAACATTTAAAGTTGCGCAAAGAACGGTAAGTAGAGGCTAATATGAACATAGTGAGCTAATGTGACACTAGCATTATTGCTGTTGTTAAAATGGCAGAACCTTTGGTGAAGAGTGCATTATGACGAAATTCAGAGTTTAGGCCCTGGGACTTGACTCAGGACTTGAGTGCAAAGACTTGTGACTTAAGGTGCTTTCAGACCTAGAGTTTGCTTGCATTGGTCTGAAATAGGGACTAATTTGTTACAAAGTTGCATAATTGCCTAGAGTTGGCTCATTTTGTCACGGCAGCGAGAAAGCTGCCCTTGATTGGTCAGAATTTCCATGCTGGAAAAATCCAGGAAGTAAATAAAACGTTGAAGAGGAGTACACCTGCAAGAT
>JAPZEB010000012.1:26092970-26105503 GCA_029783705.1 Chaetodon striatus | reverse complement strand
AATTACTTGCTTTCTTGCAGCAAGTTAGATGAGAAGATTGATACCACTCTGATGTCTGTACAGTAAATTTGTAGCTGAAGCCAGTGGCTAGTTAGCTTAGCTTAGCATAAAAACTGGAATCAGAGGGAAACAGCTAGCCTGTCTCTATCCAAACATAACAAAATCATTTACCAGCACCTCTAAGGCTCTCTGATTATCATGTTTTATCTTGTTTGTTTAATACACACAGAAAACCTGAAGTGTTTTATGAGGAGTTACGTGTCAGACTTTTTCTTGGCTGGGTGCAGTGAGTGGTTCATAAGATGATAATGACAAGCCTTTGACTCCGATCAGAGCACGTTTTGAAGGTTGCGTGTCGGTACAGGAGACGATAAGAAAGAGAAGAAATCACAGGAAGTACCACCAGCTGGGCCAGGAGCTTCGCCTGGACAATAGTCGGATGAGTTGGGGGCACTCTGATAGTCTGCTACCAACCATTAGGCCTTATTGTGGCTGGTAAAATGTTAAAAAATAGTTGCTGAGGCTCTAATTTGTTGGTTCTCTGCCGGAAACAGGAGGATTGGCCCCTCCAGGTTGGGAGAGAGTTCCTGTCTCAAGCGAAGGAGTTTGATCATTTCGGGGGTCCCTTGGATGGACAATTTGATATATCTTGCACCTTGCCTTGTCAGGCGAGGATAAAAGTGAGCCAATGTTTGCTTAACATTGCACACTACTACTTGTTGTCATTAGTACCACAGAAGGCCCACCTCTCATTTGATCTGATGGGACAATGGGAAAAAAACATGTGACGTTAGGCGCTTTCCATTCATGAAGTTTTTTCATCTCAAGGCATTCAGGCCGTTTCTGCAAAAACACAAGGCAGATAGAATGGAAAAACGCAGGGTAGTCAGCAATGCAATAGCTGCAGCAGCAAAGCACTATGCTCTTATTGAAAACCATTCCTCTGACTGAGCAGGGCCTGAAAAGAACAACTCAACACCCTGTGTCACTATTTGGTTTCAGCCTTTTTCATGCCAAGGTATAAAATCTGATGGTCACCGACAATAGAGTTCAAGAAATAGCTATCAGAGAAAGCAGAGTTTGGGGAATTGCATATCTGGCTGGTAGGGAGTAAAATTCACTGTGTATCAAGATACAAGACCAAGACTTTTAGGGGTCAAGGCCAAGACCAGACTAGTACCACACTGCATGACACACCTGCGATTAAATGTGAAAACTATGCAGTCCTCAAATTGACCTGAAAGATCTACATTCTCATAAAAACACCACCAGAAAACAAATGAAGATTTCTCTTCATTCACCTCTTTTTACTGCCATACTGTATGTATGTGTGTATGTGTAATGAGAAATGTCTTGATAAAATAATCAAAGGCCTAGCAGAGGCAAATCTTATGTGTATCACAGTGTCCTCTTTGTCTGAGACCGAGACAAGAAAATGCGGTCGAGTTCAAGATAAGACGAAGACCTTCAAAAAGTGGTTGAGACCAGGACCAATCTTGAGGACTACAACACCACCACAGATACTATAACACTGATAAACACTGTAAACAAACTTACAAGTAGCGGAGGCACTATTTCTGCTACTTTTCTACTCCACTTGTTCTCTGCTACTGTCCGCACTACTGAGAGCTGATTGCTGTATTTATATGTTGAGAGGTAGTGTGTGTGTTGGAGATGGGGGATGAATGTGACTATGCCTTCTAGTTTGGTGTTCGAGTGTCCCAGAGTGCGTCCTCTATTTTTTTTTCTCCACATTTTTTGGGTCTAGAGGACGGAACTGAATTTTAAAAACCTCATCCTACCAACACATTTGACAAGGACTACCAACTGGGGCCCCTGGGGACCCCAACAATAAACTACTGTAAGACACAACAGTCATAGCAAAATGTTATGTTCTTCATTCTTAAAACATTATTTGTTATGTGATTAATGTTATCTTAGGAAAGATAATTGAAGCTTTTATTCCAAGTATAATCTACACTAGCACTTAAAAGCTTATTTACCATGCTTTGATATGGTGTCGTTTAGTTTTCAATCATTTCATGTACACATTATTTGTGTTATATTTATATGGTGAAACCAAGCGGGGTCCATTTGACCTCAATATAAAATGACTGAAATAATCCCACAGACATTCAGTCTTCTATGTTTTTCAGTACAAAGGCAGATAGGGACCTTGGTCTCAGTATGAACCCCCTGTCAAATTAAAGGCTGAATGACTATAATTCAAATTTAGATTAGTATTGTAAAATGAATGGTGTTTACATAGAACTATGAACACTGCATGCAACAAGCACATGATTTGGCTCATGCTATGCTCACAGCATACTCGCCTGTGTCAGGAGGAGGAAACATTTGCTAACTTCCTGTCTAGGTTTCAGGGGCACAGTCATCACCTTTTCCAAGTAGATTTCACAGCTAAACGTCGGGCGTCCACAGCATCAGGTGGAGTTTTCCTTGAAATGATCAGTTGAATTTGATGGTCATAAAACATCTTATTATGAAATTATGTGATGCATTTCTGCCTTTTAACATAATCTTACCTTAGTGAAAAGCAGTGTTTAGAGTCGTCAGAAGAGCACATGAGGAAATCTGTGTCTGCTGCATCCATGTCTGTCTCCTTTAAAATGCCTGGCCTGAGCTGACTGATGAGCATCTACCTCCCTTGATAGCGCTAATACTTCAAATTAGGACCCATGGCAAACATGAACTCAATAAATAGTTCTATCTATTGAAATTGCATAGGAGGAATTGGGTGCTTTAGACTGAGGTCCCCCAGGGCTCTGATACATTGGTACTTTTATAAAGCACTAATTAAAATAGAAAACAATGATATTAAGTCATTAGGAGCAAACTGATTGACAAAGTTAGGAAAAATTGGAATGATAGAATAAAGCAAGTGTGAGATATGATAAAAAGTATACCTCTGGGATCTAATTAATTACATCCTCCATCAGTTTTTGAAGAAACTAAGTTAAAATCTGTCTATATCTGACCTGGTTTACTAAGCAGCCCACTGACAGCGGGGAACCTGGCCTGCCTTAGTGTCCTCAAGCAGGAAACTCTCACGGTTCCAGGAGACTACAACCTGTGTTGATCTCCTTATGAGGTGAAAAGCGAATTTCCCTTTAGGGATCAACAGTGTCACAGAGAAAGTCTTTGCTGTGGTGCAATGAAACGGTTGTAAGAGGGGTGTGACACAGGGACGGAGGACTCTGAGTGTAATGCTGCCATCTATGGGTAGAACCAACCTTCTATTGATGCCTCGGCAGACAACACTCACTCCCTTTCCTCTCATACCAGAGCATGTGTCCGAATCAGTCTCCTGCCTCCACCGCAACCTCGTCAACTACGTCTCACATGAGTCTAATATGCAGTTACACCCACACATAGCTCATTAAAACATTACAAAGTCCTCACTAAAGCTTCTCACCCCACTCTTCTAACAGAAGTTGACCACACATGACCTGCGGGCCACTCCTGATTGGCATTCAGTTGCCCTGTTGGCACTGGCCAGCTTCTCACCTGGCAGACACCCTGCCAGCAGGTAAAGAGGCAGAGGGCATCATTCAGAGGTCCTTAACCCTGTCACTTATCTGCCACTATAGACACACACTTCCTGCCTTCAGGGGATGAGTGCACACACAGCATCCACAAACTCATGTGTACTCACAGACATCACGTCACATCCAGCTCTGTTCATGAAAGCAGCTAAATATTAATTTCCTTTTGCTGTCACGAATAGCCGTGTTTGATGGATACAGCCCACATGCCTATCATCAGAGTTAAATTGATCACAGTGTGGCTGATGTACATCGTGTGGTGGGGAGCGAAAGCCTTTCTGGAGAGTGATGGATAGCTAAAGTGAAGGCAGCTAATTGGAAGTTTAAGGTAAAATCACACTGTCAGTGGGGATGGAAATTGGCTGTGTTTAATTTATGTTCTCTAGATGATTCCTGGCTGAAGTTACAAGATGAGAGACAGCGCATATGGAGTTCTTTTTTATAAAAAAATATTTTTCTGAGCATTAATCACAAACAAGGAGCGGAAAAACAAAGCAGCAGGGTTGAAAGGAAAAATGATTTGATGTATTAAAACCAAATATTCTTTTTACAGCTTTCATGCTGTGCCAGTCTGTACCACATAATTTCACTGCTACAACTTGCAGCGTGCCGTCTTCAATAGAAATTCACTATGTAACTCCGCTTTTGTCGGAGTAATACAAAGGCTAGAGCCTGTCCCCAGTTAATCAAAGCTTCTGTTGACATAGGACATCTATGTGGGGACGCCATGATAGAGGGGTTTGGTGTGTATGTGTGTGTGTGTGTGTGTGTGCGTGTGTGGGGGTGATCCACTTGTACTCACACTGCCTCTCTGCTCTTTGTGTGACAGACAAAGCCGATAGCACCCCGTCAATCTCGGAAGATAGGATCATTATACAAACAGCACCCTGTCATTATTGACACTACATTTGTGTGTGAGTGCATGAGTGACAGAGTATGGAGAAGGGAAAATGAGTGTGTGTTATAAGTCTGTCAAATGGTCAGTGTAACCGCCCGACCAGGCTAGTCTTATGGTGACAGTTTGCTTTGAACAGTTCAGCCGTTTTTGTCACTTTTTAGGTGTAAAAAAAAAGTGCAACGCCATGAAAACAGTTGAGGTGAGACTGTCCGTTGAGGTGAGACTGTCCGCGTTTGTGCTATTCATCGCAACTTGACCCTTTCTATGACGGCAGGCTTTTTACTCTGGCTTCACATGAGGCTGTTTGGAACAGGTATAAACACTTTTGCCTTTTGGTTGGGTGACACTTTGTTCAAACTAGTTTGTTTCAAACCTGGCAGCGTAGCCTAGCTTTTACAGCTGCTATGAGTCCAGTTTAAGAGAAGAATGTAACTCTCTAAGTCCTATTTTACAAACATTTGCTGCACAAGTCTCATTTTTGAGATTTCAGACATCATTTTGAGAACCCTCTGAAGAACATGCCCTCTAACTATGATTGGTCTCTTAAAAACAGCCTTGTCTCTACTTCATTTATACCAGTGCACTTTACTAAATCACATGAATTTGTAAAGCCGATAATTGCACATAATGTCTAAAAGGGCATCACACTGACAGTATTTTAATGTTACAAATGAACACAAAATCCCCCCCATCTTACACTCTCAACCTGTACTGAGCACAAATTGGTATAAAATTAAAGAAAGATTGGCAAGGGTGTCATGCATGGAATAGAGCAGACAATAGTTAGATGTTAACAAAAAAGCACATGGGTGCATCAATATCTGAGCCCTCTAAGTACCCTTATCATTTCACTTCGTCTTTTCCCCTCAATTATTTTGATACTACTTAAGGTGATGATGCACGAGTGTTAAGGGCAAATCTGAGGCAAATGAAAGAAATTGAACACTAAGCAAAAAAGAGTAAAGGGAAATGGAAGAATGTGACGTAAGAGGGTTGAAAATGGATTAAATGAGATATAATACTGACACCAATTTCATTTTATTCATCATTTAGACCAGGAGTGTCAAACTTACGACATACTGATGCACTTGTGAAGGCTAAGAGGCGCCAGGTTTCAGGAGCAAATGAAAGTGAGTGAGTGGCCTACTTCATGTAACATGCTGCTTTAGAGGCTTTTCCACCAGGACCGGAATACAGTTCTCCAACAAAAAAATGAATATGGTCACATTTAAAGGCATAGAACGTTGTGCAAAATATTGTCAATCAGCAGCTTCAGTACAAACTAATCTGTTTAAGACTTCTATCTTAACACAATATTGACAAGATACTGTTGCTAAGACACTGCCAATTGCTCGATTTGTAAATGGTTTGTAAGGCAGGTGATAACTTATCCTGCCTTTTCAATAGCTCTCACTTAAGTTTGGTTCGGTGATGGAAACATTACTACACAGGAGAGGAAATGTATACAGATATACACACATAGTGACAGTGAGTATTCAACTGACTGAATGTGGAACAACTGAGAACATCTCAGGCTGTTCATCATCTGTTTTGTAAATGGACAAACATTTACAGCTTGTACTGCTTTTCACTAAAAGAAAGGGGAAAATTTGGAGGTGTTGTTATCTTTGGGTTATTATGCAATGGTTTTTACTGGTCCAGCCCACGTGAGATCAAATTGGGCTGCATGTGGCACATAAACTAAAAAGAGTTTGACACCCCTGGTTTAGACCAAAGTGCAATAGTTTAATAATGTTATCAAGGCGGTTTCCAAACATTGAATGTATATTAGTTGTGTACAGTTGACCCATGTATACGATTCTGTTGATTTCCAACCATCTTTGCAATTAAATGGCATTTTAAAACTTGCAAGTTTGTCAGAATTGATCTAAAAACATTTAAGGCAAGCAACCTGAATGATTTTCTTCTCTCTAATGAGATACTTTGCTTCTGTAAGCAAAGTTGGTTTGACTTCAAATTGATTCCTTATTTTTAGCAAGCCCAATGCCAGACACAATGGCATCTAACATTTAAAGGTTGACTCCATTCTTTATTATTTATTTGAGGTTTTGTATCATTCTGTAGCTTATCAGTAGTGTTCCTGATGTATCACTCAGTTTTGAAAATTCAAATGTTGTATGCTCTATGCTTTAGCCTCAAAATGCTTTTTCTCAAGCACTGTCAGGTGACCTGACGTAGGTTTCTGCATGATGTCACTGCTACATAGAAACCCATGTACTGCTGTGGACACCACATTAGTTCGGTTCTGAGAGTCACACAATAACAAACTGCAAAATTATAGTAAATCTCAATATGTTTTCAACTGGTTAAATAAAGGCTAAATGGCTAAATGTTCCACCTCCAAGCTAACACGTGGGGAGTGGGGATAGGGGGGACGAGTGCTGTAACCTACGGCCTCACTTTGTGATAATGGCTGAGAGGGTATTTCAATCAGAAAACATGGAAAGAACGCAGATGGACCTCCTCATAAACGTATATGAACTGAGAACGTTAGGATAGACACTGAAACATTATAGTCAGCAACTGGTTAAACCTTCGTCTGCTATAAAAACAAAACAAAAAAACCTACAACTCAACATAACCTCAAATACTCCTAGACCTGTTGCTCCATTCCCAAGGGTAGTTGTAGCGACACTTCCTGGCATAATATCAAAATATCACACCTTGCCAGGAGCCGGCAGCATGATTGTCGATGGCAGCAAAATCCTTCTTCACCCAGAAAGCTGCTCTCAAATCCTGTGCACAGCCTGGCAATAAAGAAATGTAGAATCCATGTTAGCCCCTACTGCTGGCGCAAGAGAAGATTCCAGGCCCTAAATACAGAATAATGAGGCATTAAAGTCTGGGGCTGAGGAGGGTAATAATAAGAATGAAAGAGGGAGGGGGTGAGGAGGGTATGATGGGAGAAGGGACAATAGTTTCCCGAGGAAAGAAAGAGTGAAGGAAAGAACGAGGGGGGGTTGGAGGAGGGGGGGAGGAAAGATAAGACTGGTGGCTTATCCTAGTTACTGGGGAAGGATTAAGTGATGTGCCACTTTGGTTTGGTGAATTTGTGTGCATGCATACACACACACACACAAACAGGCCCGCTCAGTCTTTCAGACGTGTGCACACCCTTTCTCTCATTCAATCACCCTCTGAGAGACGCACACACATCCAGGCCTGTGCTGAGCGGGGTTAAGGAGCTGCGTTGCCCTCTGAGCCAGTCTTACTGGGCTGTAATGACTTTAGAGGATGTCGGATTCTTTTTATCCACCAGTGTAATATAATAACGCAGAAAGGAGGGAGCTATCCTCTTCGAGTTGCCTCTACAGGCCTCAGTGGACTGTCTGTCCAACTCCTTCTCTTCTCCCTACCTTTCTAACTTTACCCACCCTGTCTCTCTGCCGCCTGCACCCGGATGATTTACTTTGTCCTTTATAACCTTGACCTCTTTCCCTTTTCTGCCTCTGTTTTCACTGGCGTATCTGGTTTGCTCAGCCTTGTGCCTTTCTATTTATTTCCTTTCTTCCAGGGCTCCTCTCCTTCTCCAGTGTCAGCCATGACAGTGTAGGGTTCTTGAACTGCTCCACCCTCAGTCACGTGCTTTGTCAGCCCCAATTTCACTCCACACACACATGGGTCAGGTCCCCTGCTGCTTCAGGGCCCCTCTGGTTATCTCTACATTCTCTCTCAAGTCCCACCATCCTTTGTATCCTGTCTCTCTGTCTGTCTTTGTCTAAGATGCTGGATGAAACAGAAAGTGGGTCTCCCTGCGGGTCAAATAGAGACACAGAATACATTCAGTGCAGCTAACATCAAGTATAAAATGACGGGGAGTCATTTCATTACTTGTAATCAAAGGAAACCTCTACACAAAAACATATTGAGACTTAAAATTATTGCCGATGTACCTTGCAGTTTCGGGCCCATTATGTGGTTTAGCAGCAGATGTTTATTCGTATTAGATAACTGTCCAAACATAAATCACATGATGTCATTTTAAGATATTTGCAGCACAGGTGTTAGTATCTGTCCCTCAGGCTGAAAGAGGAGACCAGGATGCTATGTAGCTACAGGACACTGCATTATGAGAGACGGGTGTGTTTAGCTTTGTGCAATATCTTGTTCTCTAAGGCCACAGTCAGAGAAAATGCATCATTATCAGCACTTATATAAATGATAACTTTCAATATTATTTGCTTTTATAAACTTTTTGTTTCATCCCTTAAGGCCTTTCCTTTGACAGCTAAGGAGAGCGAGGCAGCAGCTTTATGCCATTTGATTCTGAAAGTATACCTCCAGCTGTTAGAGACAAAACTTATGGTGACATCACTGATTGGGGCATGGCCAAAAATTAAACTGTACAGCATTCAAAGAGTGGAACATAAGTAAATGTGGGACTTTTTGGGACTGTATCTGGATAAAAGTTGAGGCAAACTTGTGACTCACATGACCCAGAGCTGATAAAGTCTTGAAGATAAAAGTGTCAGACACTTGGTATGCAAGTACAATTTGAAGGATTGTTTAACCCAAATCACAACACACAAAAACATATTTACATACTTATTAGTGGTTACAAAACCTGCTGATAGCTTTGTTTTGACCGTCCAGGTTTTGAGATATCAGCGCCTGAGAATTCATCTTGGTATGATGTTACTGCTAAGCAGTAACACGTTACCAGGCAGGGCATAACTGTAATGAGTAAACAATTACAATTTAAAATTCAGTAACTACATAACAGTTACGTATTGCAGTAATGCTTCGTCACTTTGGGGGTTGGGTTGTTTGCTGTCTTAAGGCCTTTACACACCGGGGGGTTGTGACAAATAGATGGCATGAAAATGCAAATACTCACCTGCAAATATTTTGCATTAAAAATATTTATACTAGCAGCGATGCAAACTTGAGACAACTATTGGTATCTTATTGACCCAAAGCAGCACCTGGCAGTTGTCTGTGATAACTTGTTGCATGGCTTAAACTACTGTAGCTGTTTTCTTGAGTTAATTTGAATTCTCTTTAGTAAAAAGTTATGCAGTGTGTATGTCTAGGACTTTCAATGGGAAAGGTAAAGGTAAAGGTAATACAGTTCTCTATCCTGGTTTGGACTACAGAGCCCCTGTGTTGTTTTACAATCTTCAGAAGTATTGATGCAACATGATTGGCTGATGCCTTAGTTGCTGTGCAAAAGCTCAGAAAAATCAACCTTGTTCCAGGAAAAAAAAAGTACTTTGCTTACACTGCTTAATATTTGTGTTCTGTGTGAAATTACCGATGACCAAAACAGCAGTTACAAAAACACATATGTGTAAATTAATCTCACGAAAAAAATCATCCTGTGCTGATGTAATGTACTGAATGTATCTGATTACTTCTGCTCATGATTATTAGTGATGTAATTAGTTTTTATGTGAGCAATATGTAATAAGTAATTCTTAACATTTTTCAAGTAATATGCCCAACACTGGATTTGGGTGAACTGGCCCTTTAATTTCTGCTTTCTGAACTGCACACATCCAAACTGATTTAACTTCACCATAATTTTCTTCCGTGCAGAGTTTGCATGTTCTCCCCATGTAACCCTGTGTGGGTTTTCTCTTGGTTTCTCAGCTTCCTCCCACAGTCCAAAGACATGCAGGCGAGGTTAATTTGTGACTCTAATTTGGCCATAGGTGTGAATGTGAGTGTGAATGGTTGTCTGTCACTATGTGTCAGCCCTGTGATAGTCTGGCGACCTGTCAAGGGTGTACCACGCCTCTTGCCCACTGTCAGCTGGGATAGGCTCCAGCCTCCCCACGACCCCTAACAGGATAAGCGGCTATGGAAAATGAATGAATGAATGAATTAATTTTGTTGTGATATGGCGGCCTATAAAATGTTCACACCTTTCACACACTGAACACAGATCTTCTTAACGACAAACATTACAATAATTGTACCAAAACACTCACCTCTCACTCTCCTCCTGTTTTCTCCTCTTCCTCTTCCCTCCATGCTGAGAATCCATCCATCCAACTGCTTCACCGAGCTGCGTGTGTTTATGTGTATGGTTGGTGATTGTGGTGGGGGGTCTAATTCAATTCACCAGCAGCCAGTTCCAGTTCACATTAACACAGTTTAATAAAAGACTATTCAATTAGCTATAGAGCTCCATGTGAGCGTGTGCTGTGTGCAGAAACAGAATGGTGACTGTCATTGATGGAGCCACACACTCCAATTAGGCTCACTGTCGACTTCTCACATATGCAATGCCAAGTTGGCTGAGGGAAGAGAGAAGAAAAGAGGAGAGGGAAACGGCGGGGGAGAGAGAAAAGTGTAGGGCAAAAGACTTGCAGTGGGTGAACTCCAGAAAGACGTAGGTAAATGTGTGGG
Source organism: Chaetodon striatus (assembly GCA_029783705.1). NCBI lineage: Eukaryota > Metazoa > Chordata > Actinopteri > Chaetodontiformes > Chaetodontidae > Chaetodon > Chaetodon striatus. The sequence goes on along the minus strand of JAPZEB010000012.1, from coordinate 26,094,667 downwards.
AATGTGTGTGTGTCTGGGCATTATCTGACGGCATGTGAATTCTACAAGTGTCTAACTTTACTTGAATTGATCCCCATTAAGTCTTTACAAAGGGCAGCAGTTTGTCAAAGTCTGACACCGCCTCTCATTTGCTGACACCTCTTCAGCTGCATGAGAAAGAACAGCCGACAAACAGCGTTTCAAGAGCTGAACAAAGGAGACGGCGCTGGGCTGCTAAAACATATACATTAGGCTCCGTGGCTGACTGTCAAACTTGTCTCCAGCTTGAGCTACAGAATGTCTGAGAGGTTAAAGCTCTGGCAACGACTCAAAAGAAGCATTTTTCAGACAAACACCTGCGTAAGTGGCTGGAAAAAAGCAAGACAATTACTGTATGTTGGCTGCAGAGTGAGCATTACAGTAACCCCACCCCCAGACAACACACACAGACACACTCACACACACACACACACACACACACACACACCCCTTTGCTTTATGCACATTTTCTGCAGCCTGTTGTAGTCAGCTGGGCCCAGTAATTGTCAAGGACTGGAAATCAATAGTGGCGCATTGTGAGGCGTGAGCAGCCATCTTCCAACCTCGCACCATGCAGCTGTCTCCCCCAATCAAAGCCGGGCCGGTTACCACGGCAACCTCAATCCCCAATCTTTCACAGTAATAAGGCGGGAAAAGAAAGGCATGGCACTGAAGGTGCAGGGTTGAAGCAGAGTCGGAGGAGAAGGAGGGAGTGAAAAATAAATCCAGTTCTTAAGAAACTCTGTAAATAAAATCACAGGCGTTGAGAGTTTCAGCTGTGACGCACGTTGTGATGAGACTCATTCAGATCAAACAAACCTCAGCTTCTTTAAAAAACCCAAACATCACCCCACCATCAAGATTGTGTTTATCTCATTTCACCGCCAAACCACATTCAAAACATCTCATAAAGCCCAGTCTTCGTTTTTTTTCCCCACCCATTGTGCTCTCTTATCCCATATATTGGTGAAATATCCCTGATATTTCTGTAATTCAGCCAATTTAATTAAAGGGGGTGGGTTTTCTAATAAAAGCCAAATGGCAGATAGCAGTGCCTGGGCTTTTCAGGAGCTTGTTTAATCAGAGAATTGCTGAATGGGAGAAGGCAATAACAGAGTGAATAGAGGCTGGTATTTGTAAAGAAATGTCAGGGAGAGAGGAGGGATATGAGAGTCACTGGCTGAAACCTCTAATATGGTGCTGGCTTTAATATAGGTAATATGTGCATCATGTCTGTTGGGTTAGAGCTGCCTAATCCCCGGTGAGGAAGTGGAGTTTGTGGTTGGAGGCTGACTCGCAAACACAAAACCGGACTGACAGACTGATAGACGCACACATGCACACACTGCTAAATCCATTTCATTGGTCTCACTCTACTAGATTTCTATAATAGAGCATATATTGTATGGATTGGTCGGTGGTGCAGTGAATGTTAGGTCGTGATCAATACCATGGTGGCAAGTGAGAGTCAAACCGTGATCAATAGATCGCTCCTCCAAGCTGTCATTAACAAATGTGCTCTACTATGCTCACATTGACTACCACTTGTGTGAATGTGTATTTATACCCATGTACAAGTATGAGGGCATATTATAAGTCTATTCATATTCTGTGTGTGTCTGCTGTGTGACTGTGTGTATGTGGTCAATACATGTGTGTGTGTGTGTGTGTGTGTGTGT
>JAPZEB010000012.1:26043358-26068906 GCA_029783705.1 Chaetodon striatus | reverse complement strand
ATTTACTCTATAGAGGCAGTCAAAGAGAGGTACACAGCTGTAACAGAGTCAGAGTGTGTGAGTGACTGCAGCTTTCTGTCTTAATGGTAAATCTTTGTTGGACCACAGTGCAGACAGGTCTTGTCTCTAGTAATAACTAGCAGTCTACTACCTTGTGGGGCACAGAGATCCTTACAGTTAGCTACCTGTCTGTTTCACTAATTGGACACGCTACCCACATACACACAAGAATAGACACACGAACGGAATAAAGTAGATATAACAAACTCACATGAAAGAACGCTTTTAACCACAAACTGTCAGCAGTTACTTCATGGTGAATCCTCACACAGACATCCACCTGAGGTTCACTTGCGTTCTGTCTTTGCTAACACTTTGAGGGTAACAAGGTTTTTTTTTAAGAGGATTAATGGATTTTTAGATCTTAAAGTAAGCTAAGCTGCAATGTTGTGGGTCTCTCAGGTGAGGTTTTTTTGTGGAATATGGGTAGTCTGATACCCCAAGGCAAGGCTAATGGATGAACTTCTGTAAAATGCCCCATGTAGTAGGGCAAGGCAGGTAGAAAATGTCACTAGATTTTTAACCACATTTAACCACTCACTATGTCCCCACACCAGGATAATGTTTTAGAGTGTGTGACCTGTCCAGTGTTGGAAAAAGAGAGGCGATAAACTAAAAGGCTTCCATCTTGTTGCCCTGCAATAAACAAAGTGTCCTCCTCAGGTGCAAGAGCCAGCTTTTAGCTTACACTTTGCACTCAAACTATTTGGGGCTTGTTCTAGAATCACAGCTAGGAAAGCAGCCAAAGGCACTACAGTAACTGTCAATAAACACACTGAAACAAACTAAAAGGGACTTGTAATGGTGTTGTCCCTTATAACTAATCAAGAGCACTGTACCTGATTTCTGTCTCACCAAATGGGATTATGTCCCCCACCAGCCCGCCACTGTTGCTTTTATCAAATTTGAAACCCCAGTGCTGGTAAACAGCTCTTAAAGGGATCCGACCCTTGATATCTACATTGTTAAGTCTTACTCGCAAGACAGTACCCTCACCCTGCATTATGCCACAGCTAGCTCTTCTTTCAAAATGACACTCAATCACAACTTCCTCCTCTGCTTCTCCTCATGGTCAAGCTGTTGACCTTGACCATTTCACAAAGAAAAGCTATCAATCAACATCTTCAATCAGTACGGAAAACTCAAATCATCTTCTCTACGAATTACTGGTGTGCTATGGCTGAGTCTGCAGTTGGCTGTTGGTCAATTTTGGGCCATCGGTGAGTACCTGTCGCCCTAGTTCATGCAGTGAGCCCCGCACTGTGAGCACTCGTTGGCCCTATTGTTTTTTCTACAGCCGATTCAGGATGGTGAATCTGTGTGAAGTGAAATGAAGTTGTGTAATTAATGTGCTAACTGGCTAACTAGCATCTTGAATCCATTCTGCCAGTCTTCTGACTTACAGATTACCACCTGCTGCTGAGAATTTATTACTTCACAACCAGGCGCAGAGGGTGCATGCTAGTTGGCTGTGGGCTGTAGTCTTTGCGGTGTGTTAAATTGTAACTTTCTGGCCATGATTTAGGCGACAAGAGGCAAAGCAACAGTTAGCCTTTATCGCCACTAATTTTTTTATGTTTTGTGGTGTGTCTGTGTCTTTTTAGAACAAAAAAAACATTCAAAACAGAAGCTTTAAGGACTTTTGCACTCGTTATCAGGTACCTATCATTTTGGTGTTGTCATTTAAGCATAGTCTGTGCCTATAATTGTGGCTTTATCGGCCAATGTGTTGGAATGCACATGATCTATCTATGTGCAGATGTGCAGGTCAGGTGCAACAGTATAACCAATACAACCAAAACGATCAAGAGGAAGAATAGAAAAGAATCCAAACGACACAAGTCACCTGACTTTAAGATCACTCTATCTCCTCTTTCTTCTTATACCCACAAAAAACATAGACAGAGGAAGACAGAAATTACAAGAAAAGAGACTTAGGACAACAAATAAAGGCAGACAAAGTTACATAGAAAAAATATTTTAGAAGTAGGAAAATGAGACAATAAGAAGGACATTCATTGCTAAACTGGAGACAGATACAGAAGACAGAAGAAAAAGACTTACTGTAGCTACATAACGTGTTGGACTGTGCTGTAGCCCCCCCATTGCCCCCCTCCCTTCAGCAGTGGGTAAATAGAATAATTACTGGGTGGTCAGTGTAGTGTGAAATGACAGCGTGACCACGGCACAATGAAACGTTGCCCGAATGCTGACAGAACATGACGAGCACGTGGCTGCCTGAATACAAAGTGTGCCTGTGTGTGTGGCAGAGATAGAAAAAGAAAAGGGGAGTGAAAGTTTGTGTGCACACGCACTTAAAAAAATAATGAGCAACACATTGTGGAGGGACAAAATGCTCTTCTTTTGGCAAACTCGTGCAGAACTGATCTTCTAACCTCTTCCATGCAGCTACGGACAATAGCAAATCCTCGCTAATGTAATCATTTGGACAAAATTTTGGACTTGAATTGTATGCTGTTAAATTCAATGGAGCAGGTGCAAGAAGATGGCAGTGTCGTGGATGAGGTCACTGCCCATCAGGCAGTGCACAGCTAGCAAAAAGACTGAGCATCTACTTTTGCCTCTTACTGTTTCCAAGAAAGCAGTAGACTGCATGCTGCCACATTATGCTACTGACTTACTGTTAACATTTACACATTTATTCTAGGACAGCCGTGTTTTATATTTTTCCTTTATGACAGTTTAAATAAAAGAGAGAGGGATGCCATGCCATATGTCCTTGGACAGTAGGATGCTTTTTTAAGATACAGCACCTTAACTCATACTCAAAGTAACAAACTATTGCTGCAAAACTGTAAACTGACACTGACGGTGACTCTCTTTCATTTCCCACCTTGATTGGAAATGACAGATGAACTTGGATATTAGTGATATTGCATAGAGTATATTGAAAATTTAGTTATGCCTCTGTGCTGCTACCACATCAAAACAACATTTAATGACTTGACTAATTCATTCTACCTTCATTATCCAATGGAAAGGTCTCACACTAATCAACTACATGTGTAATATCTGTATAGTTCATACTGAAAGCAAAGTGGAGGAAGAAAAAGCAGACAATTATTTAATCAATTAGAATTTATCCTTTTAGATATTGCTATTAAAATATCAATGTAAAACTTACTAATAAACCCAATATAAAATATACTGTTCAGCAGGGAGATATTTTAGCTCTGTTTGATGTGTTCCCAGTGAATCTCATGAGACCTGGATACATTTAACTCTGCTAGCAGCAGACAGGAAAAAATAGCTGGCTCCTATATATCATAATGTTTACAGATTTTGTTTTGTCTGAACTGGAGTTTAGCTTTCATTGGTGAATAGTAAGACATAAGAACCAGGATAAACAAGCAAAGGTTATAGCTGTTATTGGGAACTAAAAGGTGAGGAATGTGCACATGAGAATAATGGATGAAAAAAAAAAGAGATCTGAATTAATTAGCCTTCTTTCATCAGTTTTGCGATAATCATTGTCATGCACGTGGGAAAAGGGAAAATGAATGGCTTTCTGACTAAATTGGATTCACAGAGCTCTCTCTCTCTCTCTCTCTCTATGTCCAAAAAGGGATAAAAATGGGTGTTACAGAGGGGCGTAAATTGGCAAGAGCCACATGCTCTGGCAGTGCCAGTGTGGCGGCAGTTCAGTGTTGAATGAATCTGACATGCTTTTTGACAGCAGGTGAGGTCTGAACTCTGCCATCTCAGAGGAGCACCTCTGCTTCTTCTGAAATCCTGCTGTTTCTGTTTTTCTACCAGCAGAATGGGGCCATTTAAAAGGCCAAGTTGTTCATAATTTATTGCCTCGATTACCAAACTGATGGTGGCTACAAGACAAATGATAATATAATGATAAATGATGATACTCAGGTGCATGCTAACTTTAACCCATTAAAAAAATAAAAAGAAATGAGAGGATGTTAATGTCAAAATTACAATACACGTTGGATTGAGTGGGAAGAGTTCCAATATTCCATAGGGATGTATTTTTGTAAACAATTATAAATGAAATCTAGCACCCATTCACAGAAGAGAATGCATATTCCAAACCAGCTAATCGGATACACACTATTCAAGTTGTCTCCCCAAGCACTGGAGATGATACACCAGAATAAAAACTAACAGATCAAAGTATTGCCTCAATAATTATTGCAGCAGTATCCAAAAATTGTAAGGCTATAGTATGCATGCCAAAATGACTGGTACCTATTCATAGTCAGTGTACTACACACCCCCAGTTTGGAAAAGCAGGCAGGAGTACCGATGCGGAAGCTAAGCAATGTACTGCTATGGGCAGGGGCAGGAGCAAAATGTATTTCAGCCTCCAAACATGGCGCGAGCCAATTGCTACCTACTGTAGGTAATACACTGACTAGGGGTGTAAAACACTAGTTTCATCACAATATGACATTGTATCCATTCTTTGGACAACAATACCATATTTGCCAACATTTCAAAGTCTGCCATGATACGATTTCAATTCAATGCAATTCAGGGGCCTGTGATTAATATGAGGTGATATTGTATGAACATTTAGCACAAACTGTTACAGAAGAAGCTGCCACTGCTTTCTTTCTTTCTTTTGACCATAAAAAATAAAACCAACACATGAATAACAAGTGAAGTAAAGTTAACTTTAAACTGATTCAACTTACACACATAAAACAGCACATGGGATAAGTTAACCTTCTCCTGAAAGAAATCTTTTCATTTTAACCCAAACCATGATCTTTTTCATAAATTTTCAGGTTCTATCTGTCTTTAAGACCTGTAGGCAAACTTCTCCCAACAGCCATAAAACAATAAAATCATTCAACAAAGGTAACACATGCAGCTCTGTAATAACTGTCAATGTTCACAGACAAAACAGTCGTGTTTTGCTAGTCACTCATTATTAGCTTAAGCGTGTTAACATTGAATAAATCAGCCTAACAGCTAGCAGACTTTCGTCCTCTACTCATAGCTTAACAAATTACACATAATGTTATTATTTTTATTACTCACCGTCGTCTAAGTCACTGCAGCTCAGTTGAATTTCAACCTGCATGCACTTTTTTCAGCCAAACATTGTTAAAACAGATTTGCTAATGTTGCTGTGGTGAGAAGTTAGCGCAGTGAGATGCCTCACCAGGCAGGTAACATTACATCGTGTTTTATCTCGTAACAGCATTGTTAATGTACAGCATGTGCTTTGTCTGTTGACCTGTATTTTCTCCGAAATCCAAAACATCCAAACACGGTGACCAAGACTTTCAAAATAAGAGAGTATCCTAAAGATGATAGTATGGATCTATGTTTCCACTTTGCATCAATGATACTGGATTATTGATCATTGAATCAATGTCGATCCAGATCAATGGATAGTCACACACTGACTATGAATAAGTACCTCATACAACCCCATTTCAAAAAAGTCTGAACCATCTCTTTCAAAATTATGTATATATTCTCAAGTGTTTATACTCTGAGCTGCGACAGATGTCAGACATATTTAACATGTTCATCTAAAGAGGAAAACGTTGAGCCCTGATATGTTAATATGATAATTTTGTCACAATACTATTATATGGGAGAGGAGAAGTGATAATAGTAAATTATCACTTCTGGATGTGTGGAAATTAATGTTTTCACTGTGAGGCAGCTACAGGAGGTGTGGGTTTCACATTAACAGCATACTAACATTCAACCAGCCTTCACACTCAGGTCTCTGCCCACATCTGCTTTCTTACAAGTGTTGTGTGGCCAGCCTGGTCGTCAGAGCTGGTCTCTCTCTGTCATCCGCTGTGCTGAGGTTTTTTTTTTTTTTTTTCTAATTTGGCATACAATGTCCGCCTTAAATTTAGATATGCAGGGTTAGCCCAGAGAAAAAAAAAATCCCAGCCTCAACTAATAGATTATTTACAGGTGTATTCAGCAAACTGCCTTAGCCTATGATAGGCTCGTAAAAATATAAAAGTACAGAGGCAGTAAGGAGCAACTGTGTAATGAGAATACTGAATGGTTCATTCCACAGAAAATGGTGTTGCAAGGTAATTCACAGTATTTACCTGATGTGGGCCTCAGCTTTAGTAGCTGCCTCGTTGTACTGTTCAGCTGCCTGCTTGTAGTTGTCAAGGTTCTGTAGGCAAAGAGACAGAGAGAGGAAGAAAGGTGACAATGATTCAGTCATATTATACAGCTCTGAAGAAGTTCCACTTTACATTTTGAACATCAAGCAGGCTGCTTAAGCGTATGCCGCTTTTAATGATGGCTTTAAGAATATTCACTTTCCATATCCCATTATTTCAAACATGAAAAAACAAGACTGACTAAGTCCTCAAATCAAGTCCCATGATTTAGAGTTTAAAGAGGACCTATCATGCTTCCTATCATGCTTCCTTCCTTGGATGTTTATATTAAATGTGGCCAAAGTCTGAAGTAATGAGGTAAACGTATGAAAAAGTGATCCCCATGAGCAAAAACCTCAGGCTTCAGACTGTTCTCTGTTTCAAACGTTTGGTTTTTTTTTCCTACTTTTGAGACAAGCTGACGTCAGCTTGTGATGAATTTCTTTATGTGGTCATCTGAGCCAGGCACATTATTGAAAGCGTTTACATTACATGGCCTACACTGCTACATGTAGCTACATGTTAACATTAGACAAACATATAATCTTGGTTAATTTTTATTTTTTGGTTTAAGTTCAAAGCTTTTATTGATGATATTTCAAGGTAGCATTCGCTTCCATCCTCTGTTACAGTTGTTCATCCAGCTGCAATGATGATGCAGAGATGCTGAGATATGGAAGCCCGAGAAAAGCTGACCAGTCAGAGTAGATTTGCCTTTTTTGGGAGGGGGTTTCGAAAAGACAGGTGCTAAAATGGAGCATTTCTGACAGAGGGTGAATACAGGTGTTCCTGTATAAGGAAAATAAAGTGTTTTTGAAACAGTAAAGCATGTAAACTTGCTGTAATACGAACCCCAAAGTACAAGCATGAACTTGAAAATGAGCAAACAGTCCCCTTTAAAAACTTGCATTATCTACATAACATTACCATAGTTACAACTATTTCATTTTCTTTTTTTTAGTTTCAATTCAAGCTCTAATAAGCCAGCAATGATAAGCAAAATGCATAAAGCACCAACTCAAATGTCACATTCGTTAAATTAGCGACCTTTGAATTTTACAGCACTGCTTACAAATCTGAATGCTGATTGCCTGTTGGTACTTCATAGTGTTTTATTTCATGCGAGAAACTGTGGCATTTAAACAGCAATTGCTAGACAGGTGGAGCACATGCCTAGAGGGCAAGGTCATATACAACACACCTCACAGTGTTAACTACACTGCGGTGTGGTCAGAGCTGCACTGACTAGGAAGATATCACGAGCATGAGAAGTTTTAGAAACGGTATAAATGTGCAGGATTTCCAGCCAAAGTCTAGAGAAAGGGCTTAAAATCATCAGCTCTGTAAGATGAATGACCACCTTAAAGGCTTTGTGTCAAATCATGTGAAATACAGTTTGGCTAGAATGCCCCAAACACAAAGCAAATCTCTCTCGCCACCCTCGCAGTAATCACCATTTTAAACCAATAACCACAGCGCTCATGCTTTTACTTAATCATTCCCTATATTCCCAATAGATGGGGTGATAGGAGAGGAAGATAATTGAAGTGACGGAGCAGGGAAAGAGATGGGATCAAACACAAACCTCCTCCACAATCCCTAGCCCTCTACTCCTCCAGTGCCCCCTAGTCATTTTCATATCTCATTATTTCACGCTGATCCGCAGACATGCTTCTCCTGATTTGAATGTCTGGTGTTGGAAACGACTCAAGTAATGTCATAGGCATCTTTTTCTTTAATCCTATCTGCTACTATTCACTACAATGTAATAATCTGCCCCTCTATCCTTTTCTGTTCTCTAAAGACATACAGTAAAATGTAAGTAATATATCTAGTATGAAGGAGGAGAGGGTATTTTGTAGTGTTGAAGTATTCACTCAGTCAGTTTCAGTCATTACAGAAACTGCTGCAGTTAATTGAAGAAATATGGCAAATTATGAGTTGTTATTTCTGAAAGTGGATTTCAAAAACCTAAATTACTTTGGTGAGCTCATCCACACATGTATTTTTTTGCCTTTAGAGCAGGAATATGACATTACCATTCTTAATTCTGACTGCAAAGTTCTGATTGGCTAGAGAACAGACAATTAGCACAACACTGAAAAAAGTGATAGGCAGCAATTCAGAGATCTGGAACCAAGATAGAGACAATGTACCATTACAAATTCAACTGGGCAAACCAGGCAATGTGGATGAGCCAGGCATTTTAAGCAGCCTATTCAAAACTTTATTTTAGCTTTTGGTACTGACAAATTTAAAAAAAATCAAAAATCAAATGAATGTATTCAAAAATATTAATGTTTATCATTTCACGTTTGAAATAAAAAATATTTTTGGTTACATATATGACCCAGACATATCACAAAGTGCAGAAACAGAGTAAAAAGGAGCTATCAATGTTATCACGGCACATAACCAAAACAAGTGGCAATAACTCTATCCCTCCCTCCCTTCCTCTCCTCTCTCTCCCCCACACACTCACACACACACACTCACACACTCACACACAGACCTCACCTCATGATGTTTTTCATCGAGGTCAAGGAAAAGTGTTGATTGACTATTCAGAACAGCCCTTATGTTTTGAAATGTAAGTGCAGTAAGAACTACATCACATGGGAAAAACAGTGATTTGTGAAAGATATGATTGGCATTGTCGCTGAAATGATCTGTACATCCTGCCTGATCCGCACTGCGCATGTGTACCTCAACAGAGATGAGAAGAAGGCGAGATGACTCATTCGTGAGCTACTTCTAGACACTATATGTAGATTACATATTTTGACATCCTGCTATATCAGATGTATGTAAACTGGGCCACTTGGAGGTTGCTTCTGGGCCAGACGTGGCGTGCGGGCCGCCAACTGAATTGGCCCGATATACATTTGAACAACTACAATTTACAGTTTCTTATGTCATTTGAGTTCGCGCACCGTTTTGGCTGTCACTGTAATTCACAATGTAGGAACACCGAACATCCCCAGGTGCAAGACTTTATCCCTGCCAGTTATGTTTTCTGGCTGTGTTATGTTGGATTTTTGAGGACAGGACTCAGGATTATACTCTTGCTGCTAAGTCTCCCCATTGCTAACATGTACTCTAGGTTTAAATACCACAAATGCCGCCCCTTGACTGCAGCTACAAAGACTGGAAGCATACTTCATCCCAGCATCACGTACCTTTGGACTAAAAGACAGTTCCAGACCTCACAACCCCCTCTCAGGTGGTTTATTAATCTCCTAAGCATTAAACATTACCAATAAATGCCTTAATTTGAAAGTGCTAGAAACCAAGCCCTGGATTCATGAACATTAAAGAGACAGTAAGTCTCACTTCTTGTTAAAGAAGAGTTAGCTAATACTTTGGCTGGCTCCCTGGGAATATGTGGTAAGAAGTTAGCCACATGTTAGCGTCTTAGCCTTTAGCCTCAGGTCAAGGGCTCAGTGGGTACACTCAACAGAAGAAAGCTGAGCTGAAACTTGAAAGTCTGTAGTTGCCTTGTGGGACATTCAGTGTTCAAGCCAAGATAAAAAAAAGGGCTCCACAGGGGCTTAAACCCTTGGGTGCCTCAGATTATGCAGGACATAGAGAGTAGGGCACCAGGAAGGGAGGCAGCAAGCAGATGGTTTCAAGGTAAAGTGAACTTTTCACTGATGATTGGTGTATCCTACTAAGGCTTCATCTTAAGGGTTAGGTGGGATCAGGCTGTAGTTGATATAGTGCCTCCCACTTAGAAGAAGATAAATGAATACATTTAGTAATGTTAGCATGATGAGATGTCAGAGAGGGATATTCCCTTTTTCATCTCTCACTATCTACCCCTTCTCCGAGTTTGCACCTTCCCAAAGCCAAAAGCGTTAGCTAGAGCAATGTTTCTCAAATGGGAGTATGTGTACCCCTAGGGGCACTTTGGAGTACTGCAGCTGGTACATGAGAATTTTTAAAAATGTTAATTTAAAAAATATCAGACATGCATAAGTCCCACAATAATTATATTAAAAATGTTCAATAAAAATGCAAATTTAAATTTGATAAACCATCCAACCATCCATCCATCTGCTGCAACAAACACAATCACATTCACGTATATTTACTGTGATCAGGAAGTTCGTTTTGATGCTGAATAACAAACGACAACCAAGAAAATGGAATTGTGGTTGAAACCTAGCAGCAATACAGCTGAAATAGCAAAGACAGAAGTCAAATGAAGGTGAAAAAAACAAACAAACAAAAAAAAACCCAAAATATTTTCAGTATCAGGAAGAATATGTTTTATTTATATTTTTTGTTTTGTTTTTTCTTTTGTCGTTTTTTTGCCCAAAATGTTGTGCTAGTAGGGGGGTACTTGGCTGGAAAAAATTTCCACGGGGTAAATTACTGAAAAACAGAGGAAGGAATGTAGTCCACAGGGAATTGTTCAATTGGAAAATGGAAAATAAATGGATAAATAAAAATAAAACCATATGGTTTGAACAACAAATTACAGCTTCAGTATAAAATGCTGATATAGATATATAAAGATATAAATATGGTTTAATGGTTATGGGAGGAATGTCATACCAGCAGTTCGTAATACAACTACTGCGTCTCTGGTCTTGCTAATAGAACGGGGGAATATGAGGAAAATGAGGACACAGGAAGTGTGAATGTAGTGTTTGGACTGACAGGTACAGCTTATCCCGTCAAAATGTTGGGGGACCTCAAGACTGTCGTTTTTGTGTGTTTCAACATGTTTTTTTTTTTGTGTGTGTCTGTTGACAGATCAGACCCAGAGCAACAGCCACAGCTCAGCTCTCACGACAGCACAGAAGTGGCAGCACTATCACTGGCACACACACTCTGAGCTCTTCCCAGTCATTTGCACCCATGGGGACAAAAGCCCGATGTGGAGAGACAGAAAGGGGGGATGATAACCCTCAATGGGGGGAAAGCAAGGTTTTGGGGGTGTTGGAGAGACTCATGGAGGGGATTAGTGTGGCTGCATGTGTGCCGCTCGTGTGTGTAAGCTTGCATACATGCAGGTGTGTGACTAAATCTGTGTTTGTATGTGAATGCTTGTGTTCAGATGATCCTTGCATGCACACTCGTCTGAACACCCTCCAGCAGCTGTGGATAGAGATGGGCTGATGTCAGGATTGTGAGGGAGGGGTTGTTTCACGCTCCACGCTTGGACGAAGGCGGATTAATTTTTTCTTTTTTATTTCGGAGGAAGCAGTCGACAAGGGAGGGGGGTAGGGGGGGATTAAAGAGGTGAATTTTAAACTGAGACTTGTTTACAGAGTCACAGGGTATGTTGCCACAGGGAGACAGATATACTCCACCTGTACACTAGGAAGAGATTAGGGAGGCATCCACAAATAAACGAGTGAGAGGAGAGGATTGAGAGAGGAGAAGTAGAGGATGTACTGGTATGCTTGAGGGGGGGGGGCAGTTTTGGGATGTCTTTAGGTGTATGAGTCTGTATGTATGTGGAAGAGGGGAAATGCAAAGTTGTGCAGGGGATTGGCCACTCTATCACAATTACTTTTTAAGTGACAGCACACACATGCCTGTCACAATAAACACACACTCACATAGACTGTTTTCTCATTTGTGTCTGTAGTGGACTCTAACAGCATCCGCAGCCTTTAGACAAACACAATAGTCTGTTATCGCCATTTATCCCTTCGGCAAACTGGACACCAGTGTGTGTTTTCATACAGGTAATCAACCACACACACTCATACACACACCGTTATTAGCCTGTAAGAAGGAGAGGTTGCTAAGCCAGAGTAAAATGTTGATTCAGGGGAAGATCACACATCAATTACCAGTAGATTCTCCTTCTAATCTGACTGCTCTTGCCTTTGACTTAAGTCTCCGCTTCAGATCATCAACACATCAGGACAATAGCATGAGCACGTGTGTCTGCTTGTTCAAATGTGTTAATAATCTCAGAGGACAATACAGTCCTCTGAGATTATTCCCTTGAGACTGATATTCACACGTAGACAATGGCATTTGACACCTTTACATCTCTGCTTTGCACTAATACAATACTGATGGTGAGGAAGGCCCTTAAAGGGTGGTGTAAAGCTGTCTTCACCTGCTTGGATCAGAAATTATGTGAACAGTGAGACATATTGCTGTTTCAGATTGTGTTTTGCATTTATGTATATGACCTGTGTCAGTCACAATTCAACTTTTAAGTGGCCATTTATTCCAGCCCAACTTATATTTGCCACAGGTATGAGAATGTGAAAGGAAAGAAAAATAGGCAGAGTAAAAGGAAAGGGGGCATGAAAGGAGGCCTGGATGAATGGAGTGCTAGATTGGAAAATGAAGGAAGAGAAGGCGGGAGATGGACGCCGGCTCAGGGTGCTGGCTCAGGATAGACTGTTTAATGCACAGTCCATATAGCCTCTTTATCTCTTGCTCTCAGTCCCCGTCTTTCTCACTCCCTCATCCGCATGCAGGTCAGCTGCAAGCAAGTGAGGGGTGAAAAAAAGTGATAGAAAAAGCTACTGCGGCGGCGAGCGGAGAAAGATAGAGCATCCTCCACTCTTCTGCCAATCAGTCTCTTCCGTCAAGCATTGCAGCGTGTGCTGCTTGCCGCACGGTGTGCAGGGGCCCTTCCATTTAACTTGGCTATGTAAAAGGTTTTCTCAGAGGCCTAAAGGAGGCGAGTGCCAGGGACTAGATAAGGTCCCCCGTCTGCCTGATGGGCCCTGCCGGACGGAAGGAGAGATGGGGAGAGGGGTGGAGGGGGAGTCAGGTCCCAGAGAGTGTCTACTGAATACTGGAGGGAGAGTTGTGGGCGTGAGAGGAGAGACACAGGATGGGCCAGGGGAGGTGAGGGTGTGAGAGTGGATGTGTCTCTACCTGTAAATTTTCACCATCAATTGATTTAATGTGCAAGCTGTTTTTATTGCCTCCTTAATAAAAATGAAAATATTTGTGCTGTCTTTCCCCTACATCTCACATTTGTTGCTCATAATTTTAGTGTGCCTCTCCTCTGTGTGCTTCTAATAGTTGCCTTCATGTATTTACTTCACTTGCACTCTGTAATTTCACACTTATGCCTCTTGTCCTTTCTTCTAGCCTCTGTCCATCCCTAAAAGCATGAAGCAGTTTTTTTCTGCCCTAAAATCATAGACCAGGCACTGCCAACCTTGCCTCTCACAAATTCTTTTATCAAAGTTTACTCTGTAAGCAAGCAACATTTATCAAACCACTGTGCTTGTGGCTTTTTCAGGGTGCAAAATATCAACGACACATTAGTGCTCAGATGGAAGGAACACAGGTCATAATTCCTTAAAAGCACCCAACAAACCGCCTTTATTTTTTTTTTTCCATTTTTTGAAAAGACCACAGGCTTGCTGGCAAAAGGACATAGTGATGAGAAAAGCACAGTACATTTGATTAGACAACTGAAGCTCTGAGAGAGAGAGAGATACAGCACTGTGAAACCTCTCCTGAGTGCTGGTCCATCAACAGTGAGTCGTGACTCTCATCTGCCTGCTCAAACTTTCAATTCATTTACATTTACATTTTGACACTGGTATGTGGGCTTGACATTTCCGAGATAGGGAAGAGGGTCTTGTGTCTCAGCGAGATTTTACTCTCTAAGGAGAGTGAGTAATATGTCACTTTAAGGCTTGTTTTGATTTTCCTCATGTGTGAACATTTCTTTTCAGTGAAAGCCTACGGGGTATTTTTTATCTCATTAGTGAGGTCTCCTGTTACACATGTCAAAATAAGTGCTAAAAGTGCTTGAATCTCACTCTCAAAACTCCCACCAAAGAAACCTCCAAAGGAAAAAAAATGATTTTGATCAAACATCTTGAAATGTAATTAATGCAATGCAACTAATGGACACATCTGAGGAAAATGGCCTTTCCGGTGAGTTCTGGCTATTTCCATTTAATGGCATACATCTTTATACGATGAAAAGCTGTCCTTACCCTTTTCTCCAGTGTTTCTAGTTGCTCTTTATAAAAGGCAGATATGCTGGCCAGTTCCTCCTCTTTCCTCCTCAGTTGTTTGGCCTGAGACAGAGGGAGGGACAGAAGAAGAAAATAAGACAATAACAAAATCATAAAGAAAGCAAAGAAATTAAAAAACTTTTTTTGGAATGGCAGAATATGAAGAACAGCTGTTGTGGGCATTCTTTGTAATGGCACATAACAATTCACTACACTAATATATCCTGTGTACATCTGCGTAATTCAACTTAATTCTGACTGCCTGGCAAGTAGGGAGAAGGAAATCAATCCAGGTACTAATTAAATGATTTCACTTGACAATTTTTAAATTGACAGTTACAAAGTGGGTTAAACTTTGTAAAGTAATGGCCTAAAACATCGCAGTCACATAAGCATGTTGCACACCTGGGACACCTGCCAGAGGTAAATGCTGAGGGAAGAAGAAATGAACCAACCTGTTGCTTTCACTGCCCAACAGAATCAGAAAATGACATTATTTTCTGATCAACAGATTCAATACACATCTCATCTATGATATAAAAACAGAATTCAAAGTATCATCAACTCTACTTCACATTTCAGTAACCACTGTTATTGGCATATGCATTACCACTTGTGTAAATTACAGTCCTGATATGTACCAAATGCAAGCAGGGGGTATTAGATTTTTTTTCTGTCGCAGTGAGCAAACAAAACATAAACCAGTTTCTTCCAAAAACAGATTTACAGCACAGACATTTCAGGCCACACTAAAAAGGATTATACCCACCCTAAGTATGTGATTAAAGCATCAAATTGCAGGTTATCATTTTGAATACATTCTTCTTCTTCTTATGTGTAACTTCACAGAAAAACTTCTCAACATAAATCAAAATTATATGATGCTATATGGAAATCTATATTAACATAAAAAGTACATCACAGCTACACCACAAAGTAAAACACAGAAGAATGGTTGTGTAATAGCAGGTCCATCTAATGTAACAGAACTTACAAACTACTCAGGTGGCATGTGACTGGCACAGCGGCGGCAGGACCTGACATGGCGATGCTGGCGCTATAGGATGAGGTGAAAGGCCAAGCTTTGACAGGTAGCAAGATGGCAGATTGGCTGTAGGAGGACCCATAGTTTGGGCTATGGCGTAGCAGCATGCAAGCAGAGGAAGATAGGAGGCAGATGTCAAAGAGATACACTGTGAAAATAAGTCGCCAGTTCAGTTTTGGAGATGTGCATGCACTGGGGGTTTGAAATGACAGATCCTTTTTAAAGAAAATATTTACTAGAAGACGTAACATGAGTTACGCAATGGAGAAACCAGGTTTCTCCACAGTGTGTCAATATCATTACACAATCCCATTAAATGGAATGAAAAGGGATTCCTTTATCATAAAAAAGGATCAAAATAACATAATAAACAGAGATAGAAAAGAGCAATGAGGCAGTAGTGCAGTGCTGCAAAAAGAAAATAACAGAGAAGGGTAGTCAAAGGAGATGTGCACAGTCCAAAATTGAAGACATTAGCAGCACTGTCAAGACATCTGTCTGGGTGACTGACATGCAAACTACTGTGCTGTGATCCCTCACCATGCCACCAGCTCAGTATTTTCCCTCACTGTGCATCCATAATCCATCCATTCCTCTCATTTTAGATTATTCAATCATCCTATTGCAAAAAAGGTTTTCTTTTGGAAGCAATAATCATACATTTTGCATGAACAGCCACACAGTGATGAATTTTACACAAAGTCGGTGGTTCCCAAACTTTTTTTTTTTGTTAAGGGACCCCTCTTCTGTAATTGAGTAAACTGATGACCCCTGACCATATTTTAGTAACCTTGTATGTAGTTGTCTATCTGTATTATGCATTGTTTTGTTTTTTTTCTTTCAATCGACATACTTCATGGACTTTTTTTTTTTTTTTTTTTTGACAAATCCCGTGTTTCCTTACCCCAACAATTGTTGTCTTAGCTTTTTGGTCATTTTGACTGCATACTTTTCTAATGCAGGATGAGGCTGTTGAGTTAAGAATGAAGGCCCCTTGAATATAGCTCAAGTTCATCATGCCCTTATCTTGCGAGACTTATTAAATTTTTATCTCAAAAAGTAATGTTAACTTTAAAAATTACTATTTCATTTTGTTTCCTCACAGAAACAAATGAAATGCTGAGATACATGCATACTTTGTATTTTCATGAAAAGTTTTTTTTTTTTACATTGCTTAAACTCGAGAAGGCCTTGTGACCCCCTGAGACACTTTGGCAACTTCAAATGGGTGTCAGGACCCACAGGTTAGGAACCAGTGCAGTAAGGTATAGTATCAAATCTATTTTCAGTAACATGCCACAGACTGTATCTAAATTGACTGACTCAAAGTGAACTGAATGGCACAGAGTTGAATTGAACTGATACAGTAAAAACCTTGCGGCTTGGTTCAGGATCTTCATGTTAACATGCATCTGTCAGAAGTTTGGTCATGCTGTGGAGAGTATGCAGCAGATCAAAGGAGGACCTCAACAGCTCTACAGTCTGAATCACATATTATGGCTAAAATACATAAAAGATCAGGCAACATGCACATGGTGTGACAGGATGGCTAAATTTTCTCAAGAATTCACACATTTGATCTGTAGAGGTTTAGTGTGCCTGCATATTAAAATGGTTATCAATCAGTGCTGGGGTCCTCATGAACACACATTGTTTCCAACCAATAAAGGTAATGAGTGAATCAGTGCTACAGCGGTATGGACATGACATGGTGCATGAACACAATGAAGCTGGCTGGGAGTGAGGCAGTAGAAGGCAGCAATAGGGCATGGATTTATGTAGCATTGAAATAGACAGTGTGTGTTTCAAACACACACACACACACACACACACACACACACACACACACACATACTGTGTTATGCCATGGTGTAATGGTGACAGATTGCTGTACCCGAGTTGTGCATTAGTGAGTGTGATAAAGATCAGATGGAGCAACACCATCTTCCCTGGATGATCTACTCATCTTCTGTGCTCTTTGCTGGTGTGGTGAATACAGGCATGCAGACACACACATTCGCTTACACACAGACTGACATTACATTTATTGTAATCCAATCTAATCTTATCCTAACTTAACAGGCACATGCGTCCCCAAAGAGCACATCTGCAAATCCCTATACTGTGCTCACTGCACTTTTTTCTTTCTGCAGCGGCTGTTTGATGCTTAAGGGCTGTGTGTGTATGTGTGTTTGTGTGTAAAATCACCTCTGCTAGCAGCACAGATGATGTGTAATTTTCTAGCTGAATACCTCCCAAAGTGTTGTTGTGTGGAATGGTGGCGGCAGCGCACTCACAGCCTCGCTTTAATGCACAATGAAAACATGACATTTGAATAGAGAAGAGAGAGTGAAAGAGAGAGAGAAAGAGCAAGAAAAACTGAGTTGGAAAAAAAAAGGAGGCACCAGCAATGGTAGTGTTGCTTACCCAGGCATCCAAATCTGCTGGCTGGGAGGGAGAGAGAAAGCAGGGGTTAGTGCGACAGTACCGTAGAGGGTGTGAGGAAGGCGCAGGGTTGGAAGAGATGGTGATAGAGACAAGGAGGAGATGGATAAAAGACAGGTCCAATAAGGAAAATAAAAAGGGAGGTGAAGTTAAGATGAATAAAGAAACAGCCCGGAATGAGGCAGATATGAGAGAACATGCAGCAGAGGGAAAGAGATAACACTCGGAGAAACAGGCTATGTGATACAGGGAACGGGGAGGGAACAAGGTTAGCACAGCCAGTCAAAGAGTAATCAACACCATTATGTATAAGTTGCACATTTTAGGCTGAGGACTACTTGTGAGTTATAAAACCTAATTTGCCAGATGTCTGATGTTGTGAGAGATGTAATTTTGGCCTCTAATGGCCTGATAATAGATCCAACGAGTCCCAACATGCATTCTTTGACCAAGTAACTTCCTGCTAGTTTGCCAAGGTAATGAAACAGCATATGAAATCCTGCCCATTATTCCTTTTATCGGTCATCCTGGCAGCACAGGCTACTAAATCGTTTTCCACATACTCAAGATGTTGTTTTGTTTGAGTTCGGCACGTGATCCTCTCTGCGTGTCAGCCTTCTATCCACACCCCCTGCCCTGTCCACCCATCTGTCTTGTTTCTATTCACTGCTTTGAATATAAGAAGTTCCTTGATTCTTGTTCAGATATCAGTAATTGCAAAAACATATGATCTGTTTAACACATCTGATACATATCGGATTATATTTTGAGGAGAGGAGAGGAGAGGAGAAGAGAGGAGAGAACAGAAGCAAAGAGAAGAGGCATTGCCTAACTTCTGAGACAGGTAATACAAAGTTAATACAGGGTTCCCACAGTGTCTTAAACATCAAATTCAAGGCCTTTAAAGGAATTTCCAGGCCCAAATTCACTCAAATTCAAGGAGCCAGCACAGCACAGTTTGAGACACAGATCAAGGTCAATTATTCTTACAAAACTGAGGATTTTTTTATCATGAAAACTAGAAGGCTAGCAGGCTTTACAGAAGCTCACAGATGCAATTAAAAAGACCCCTTTTACAAACCTTAAGTAACAGAAAAATATTTGAAGAACTTAAATTTCTATTCTTGCACAACACATATACAGTGGTATGCAAAAGTCTGGGCAATATAATTTACTGTAAATAGTTCAGTAAGTAGAAGATGAAAAGAAAGAAGGAGAAAAGAAAGAGTTAAAGCTGACACTTTTCTTTAAGATTTAAAGATTACTTTTTCATTTAAACCTTTTCCAGTTTCAAAATAACATAAAAGGAAAAAGGGCCTGATGCAAAAGTTTAGGCACTCTACGTGATCAGGTCTTAGTAGCACCCCCTTTGGCAAGTATCGCAGCTTCTAAACAGTTTTTGTAACCAGCTGAGAGTCTTTCTGTTCTTCTTTGGGGGATGTTCAGCCATTCTTCCTGCAAAAAGCTTCTAGCTCTGTGAGATTCTTGGGCCGTCTTGCATGCAATGCTCTTTTGAGTTCTATCCACAGATTTTTAATGATGTTATGGTCGAGGGACTGTGAGGGCTGTGGCAAAACCTTCAGCTTGTGTCTCTTGAGGTAGTCCATTGTGAATTTCGAGGTGTGTTTAGGATCATTGTCCTGTTATAGAAGCCATCCTCAATTCATCTTCAGCTTTTTTACAGATGCTGCGATGTTTGCTTCCAGGATTTGCTGGAATTTAGCTGAACCCATTCTTCCCTCTACCCATGAAATGTTTCTTGTGACACTGGCTGCAACACAAGCCAAAGCATGATGGATCCACCCCGCGTTTAACAGTTGGACAGGTGTTCTTTTCATGAAATTCTGCACCCTTTTTTCTCCAAATATACCTTTGCTCATTGCATCCAAAAAGTTCTATTTTAACTTCATAATTCCACAGGACTTGTTTCCAAAGAGCATCAGTCTTGTTTCGCTGTTCTTTTGCAAACTTCTTGTGCTGAATTTAGTGGTAAGGGTGCAGGAAAGCCTCTCCTGTGATGACTCTTCCATGAACATCATATTTGTTCAGGTGTCGCTACAGTAGAACAGTGCACTGCCACTCCAGAGTCTACAAAATCTTCCTGCAGGTCTTTTGCAGTCAAACGATGATTTGATTTGCCTTTCTAGCAATCCTACGAACAGCTTTCTTGGAAAGTTTTCTTAGTCTTTCAGACCTCAACTTGACAACCACAGTTCCTGTTAACTGCCATTTCTTAATTACATTACGAACTCAGGAAAGACGTACCTGAAGATGTTTTAGAGAAGCCCATGGATACTGATGGAACAGACAAGGTTTCAGAGGGCAGAGTATTTATTTATAAAGCTTTAAGTTTTGAATCACCTGGATTTTCCCAACAATGATTGTGAACAAGCTAATTATGGTCTAAGCCCTGGTGAGAGTTGTCTGAGAGCTCAAATTTCTTGGGGTGCCCAAATTTTTGCATGGTGCTCCTTTCCTTCTTCTGGTTCTAAAATTGTACAAAGCAAAAAATGTTGAAAAGCATGTTTCGTCTTTAACTTCAGGCCTTTTGGAGATCAGTTCATCTTCTATTTCCTTAACTATTCACAGTAATTAAAATTGTGACCAGAAGTGCCTAAACTTTTGCAAGCCACTGTAGATACAAGCACTTTCAATGACCCATGTCTATTTTTGGTATTTTCAAAAACTTTCTTCCTCAGTTATCTTAACTTTCAAGGACTGCAAGGACCCGTTGGAACCCTGTTAATAACTAAGATGCAAATAAACATATAAGCAACATTTTGGTGTTCCAACACAGCCTTCAACAAGTGTTACAACAGCTGGTGCTTGTATGCCACAGACTATGCCTTTGCATAGGCCCTAACATCAAATGATAGTAAAGTGAAAGTGTTGCTTTCATAAAAATTCAGAAACACACAATGAACACCAAACACAAATGTTTGAAATCAATAACAAATAAATGTACTTAGCATGCACATTAATTTAAAAGGCCATTATGTTACACAGATGTGGGTTTATTGGCTGTTTTACAAGAACTCTTGGTAGGACTTGGCCAATAACTGAGAACTAGCAGCTTATTATCTGTTTTTATGATAACTCATATACCTGTATGAGTCTTGAATGCAGCCATAAAACATTACACAGTGTGACAGCATACGCTATACTACTATACATTACGACACTTGTATCCCCAAATCAAATAACTTTCAGTTCACCTATGTAACACAGACAAACAGGACATCTTATTTGGGTGTGTCTAGCCATGCCCACTCAAACCAAGTGTTCCCAGTCCGGTATTAGAAACAGAACAGAAAGGGATAGATTAGAGCGGTGGGTGGCTCTAATGTTGCCATGCCTCATAAAAACACCATTCAGTTAAATGAGGTGAGCTCACAAAGCCGGTTGCTGCAGAATGAGTGTGTGTGTGTGTGTGTGGTTGTGTGTGTTTGTGTGTGTGTGTGTGTTGGGTAATCTGTGTAACGGATACAACCGATGCCATCTGTTTAACCTCCCTGCTCTTTGGTGGCAGGCCCTAAACTGAATATGTGTCTGTGTGACTTTCTGTGTGTGTGTCTGTGTGTGGACCCCCACTGAGTGCTCACAGGAGTGTGGAGGTCCCATTTCCATAGATGATAGACTTTAGAAGTGAGGTGAAGGGGCTTGATGTGATACAGATGCAGACAAACACACACCCGAGCAGTTTGGTGCAGTCCATGGGCCATAACGAACAATGGCATTTCAGGTACATCCACTCATTGTTTTTGTTTTGCCGCTCTGAGCTCCCTGGTGACCAGCAGTCAGCAGCCTCAGTCTGCACATTAAGAGTCTGGATCAACTGAGCTAGCAAAAACAAGACCAGGAAAGTATTCCAAATAGACTAAGGCTCATATATTCCCCAAGATTTATACCAAGCTAAAGCTGGTACATGCAGCATTAATGCATTATTAATCAAGTTAATTGTGATCCCTCAGTAAACATAAATAAGACCACGGACTAATTAGCTTGCAGGTGTCTATAAAAATCACCCATTTGGATATTGCTTGGATATGTTATACAGGAAGTAACCACAGCAGCAACACTTATCTCTTATTCTATACTGCCAGTGAAATAACAAGTGAAACTTACATGGAGAATGGGCCCAGCAGAGTACTATTATCAAATTATGCTAACAATAACAATCTTAACAATCACCACTCAACCGCCTAAAATGACCCTCCATTTTCCTCACTTCATAAAAGACATACAGTGAGTGCTCTTTCCTCCAACTAAAGCAGCCAGAATGCTTCCTCAGAATTGTCAAATAGATCAGACCATTTCTGTAACTTTCCTAAACAAACAATTCAACATTCACACTCACTTCCTGCCTTGATTGATCAGCTGTACAGAGATGAGAAAGGAGACAGAGTTTGAACCTCCCACTAAAGCTCTCTTTTTTCATTCTATTAATCACTGTCACTTTTAATGCTAACAAACGAGTGCAACACCATGAATTCCTCCCAGAAGAGACTGTCTGAAAATGTGCGCCATTATCCCCATATTTGAACATTATTGCATGTTCCCCCTCCCTATGGTGGCTAGCTTTTGTCTCCACCTTCCAGTGTGGCCATATGGCAACAAATTTTAAGATCTCTGGATTTCCGATGTAGTTGAACAACTTGCTTCTAATCAAGCATCAAACATATTAGTTTCATCTTGGTCTAAAATCTGTGTAGGCGCACAATTATGAAGCGTGAATAATGCTCATCAGTCGAGATGGACCCAGCTTCCCCTCTCCAATTTAGTCAAAAAACAACCTTTAGATGTAATACTTCTGATGTTACAATATATTTTATGATGACAAATGGGAGCTAAAAATGAGCTACAAGTTCAATGCATGCCACCAGAACTAGAACATTTCTGCAACTATTTTATAGTTGTAAGGGGGTGAATAATTTATCAGCATAGTGAAATTAATGATGCTCCTTCTAAACACACAGATTTAATGGATCTCAATACATTTAATTATCTATGCTTAGCTGAATCATGTTTGCTGTGGTTGTACCATGAGGGTCACCAGATGCACCAGCTTGACAACGCTTCATGCTTGATTTAGACTTTAAACCTCAATGGTCTGCCAACAGTGTGTGTGTGTGTGGGTGTGAGGGTGTGTGTGTGTGTGTGTGTGTGTGTGTGTGTGTGTGTGTGTGTGTGTGTGTGTCAGTGTGGGAGTGAAACAGAAAAAAGTGACAGAAATGTGACAGGATGAGACCTTTTGGTCTCTAACACCACCTCACATGGCGAGAAACGCTTCCTTGGAAATCAATTATGTAAATACTGAATTATGCAAATTATACATTTGAATAAATCTATGTGTTTGGGGAAAAAAGATTTTGGTGTGGTTTTCTACTTGGAGTCAGGAGTGGAGAGACAGAGAGAGGGTAATGAGGAAAGAGGGCTAAAATAAGGATTAGGCTGGAGAATGTCACTGGCAGACACAGTTCGTGCAGTCAAACTCCTGATTTGGCTTTTTAATTAGAGAGAAAGAGGGACAGAGTAGAATAAAGACAGAGAGGAGAAAATAAGAGCTAATTCACTGACAGCTTTCTTCCTGTCGTATGTCTATATGAATAAGTATGATAGGCAGATTCATCATGTGTGCCAGTAATAAATGCCATCGGTACAGCTGAGTATGTTCACCCCGGCACATTTGGTCGATGCTGATGCTTTGCTAAAACTCCAGGGTGTTTGTGTGGATTTGCCCTCAAAGGCACACCGTATGATCCAGAGTATATTCAGTAATCTCTAGTATGTTTCTGTATCACTTTAAAAGGATCACAGGCTTAAATAATGTACAGAATAAATATTTTGACACAAATAAAGGACCATGGGTAACTTCATCAATTGCACAAATTAGGTAAGTAAGGGAGATACACAGCACAGTGGTGCAGTGGTTAGCACTGTTGACTCACAACAGGAGGGTTCAAACCCAGGGTGGGAGAGCCGAACCCTGGGTGGGAGAGCCGAACCCTGGGGTGGGGTGCGGAGTTTGCATGTTCTCCCTGTGTCAGCATGGGTTTCCTCCAACAGTCCAAAAACATGCAGGTTAGCTTAACTGGTGACTCTAAATTGCCCATAGGTGTGAATGTGAGTATGAATGTTTTTCTCTCTCTATGTGTCAGCCCTGCGATAGTCTGGCGCCCTTACCAGGGTGTACCTCGCCAAACGCCAGCTGAGATAGGCTCCATCTATGCCGCGACCCCCGACAGGGTAAGTGGTTACAGAAAATGAATGAATGAATGAACAGGGAAATACAATCCTTAAAGGGAAATGTTGCTAATTTTGCACACCGCACACACAGCTATGAAACAGAGCTGGTTGAAAATCAGCAAAGTTTGCCTTTAACAATTTCCTTAATGACTGAGAAACTCTAAATCACAAAACTGTTCCTCATACCTAGTGCATTCAATTTATATCCATCTATCATATTTAAATCATCTATCATTTTCCCCTTATCTTTCATTGACATAAACAACCACAAAACCAAATTGTGAATCCTCCCCGTGTTAAACATCTGTGGATAACAGCGGATTTGTACTGATCGCCCAAACATGCATTTGGTTCCACTTATACTACAATTGAGAGCCCACATCAGTCTGGCATTCCACACATGGGCATTTCCCTCTCCAAACTCTACTCCTGCTGTCCCAGCATTCTCTGTACCTCAAACCACATCATAGCAGATATTGTATCTTTCACAACCAATAATCATGTGTCAGCCACCAGTTAGCCTAAAAGCTGACAAGCTAACAAACAACAAATGAAAGATGCTAACTACACTTACTATTCTGTTATGTCTGCTAGTTGACAATTTTGGCAACCAACAGACTCCTCATCTGAGTCTGGGTCTGACTGAGGCTCAAACACGCATGGCTAAATGGCTCTAATGTTTCCTCTAATACTAATGCTAGCTATCTAGGTGCACACTGCTCTTTCACTGGTCAACCTATACTGTTTTTCCATAGTCGTGTGCTGGCTTGACTTGGTTTGGTTTGACTTGGCCCGTCATGTCAGCGCGGCAGGGATTTGCGTCTCCATTACAACAGGGCTACCTGCTTAACTGATGACCGCTTGTCTTAAGTGATGACGTTTAAAAGCAGCAAGCGGACCCACGGCTAGACATTTTAAAATGCCTCTCTCTCTGGTCCGCTGCACGGACACACAGGTTGAGCTTCGCTACACTCACATATGTTTCAGGGGGAGAAGGGGGGCCGTACTGGATTGGAGATGGTCAGGCACGTTTCTGGACCTGCCATCTCTGGCGCGGTGCAGTCTTAACCAGTAATACAAAGACAAGTTGGCGTGGCATGGTTTGACTCGGTGCAGCCAAAAGCGGTTATGGAAAAGGGTACTCCTGCTGGTAAAAGCAGAAAGTGAAACCTAGTACAGTGGTGGTGGGCAGGGCGGAGGCAAGACCCAGAATTTCTCAATAAGGTGAGAACATGCTAAACAAAATTCAAATTATAGCAGAGTATTTTCATATACTTTAAAACATGCCTAGAGGAGGACTTTAAGTTTTTGCCAACGATATACTAACAGGCAAACAGAGGGTTTTATGGGTCTCTGCATAAGTGTTAAAGGGTTATCATAAACTTAAAAATGCGCAGCCTCTATCAGAGTAGGACAGCAGTTCAAATACATATGCATGAATCATCACACTAACACCTGTAGGTGATATGCACACCTGCATGCACCCACTAAAACACAAATGAACTCACACATAAGCGCGCTCACAGTACAGTACAAATACCAGAGGCATGAATTGGTTAGTCTAGCTGTTTGCTCATTAAATGTGTGTTCTCGTCACATAGTCGGGGGAGGTTAAATGAATTAGCACTTCATCATCAACGTGCTTTCACACCACAGACTGTCA
>JAPZEB010000012.1:26006350-26019045 GCA_029783705.1 Chaetodon striatus | reverse complement strand
TGACCTGGTTACTCAAGATAATCCACAGACCTTGTTGTGAGCAGTTTCATGTAGGAACTATTTTCTTTCTACTGAACACACACCGACTGCGTCACCGCAGAGGAGGAAGTGTGCATCCACACACAGATGAGAGATAACAATAATACTCAAACTAATAGTTTACTACTGGTAGCTCATCTGAGCTAACTAACATTACAGCTCAGCCGAAGGGGACAACATTAATGTTTACTCCTTGTGCCGTCTCATCTATGAGTAGATGTATGCTTCCCTCTGCACCGTGATAACGTTGGTGGGTGTAGTTCTTTTATATTGGGAGAGAAGGCAGGCATTTCTACGGCTGATAACTCTCAACACTCTGCAACTCACACCAAAACAATCTAGATCGATAAATAGCTGTGCAGGTAAGAGACAAAATATTTATTTTTGATTTGGGGTTGAACTGTCCCTTTAAGTTTTGTTGTTCTCAGTATACTTCTAGGAAATACAGGAGGTGTTGCAGTATGGAGTAGATTACAAATGTAACAGTAGGCTAACACTTGGTGAATATATTTTATACACTTGTTGGATAATATACAGACTGACTTACATATTTTTCTGACTTATAACATTTAAGTTTAATAACTTTTAGGTCAACAAATATGATTCAGTCTTTCAGCATTTAGATAATCGTGTTGACGCAAAGCTTTTACATATAAATGTAAAACTAACAAAGACAAAAATAATCTAGACTGATAAATGACACGAGGGGTAAGAGAAAAAATAGGTAGGCTAGTTTTAATTTTGGGGTGAACTAACCCTTTAATGCATCTTTCTTGCAAGTGTAGAAAACACTGAGGAAGTTGCCAACTCACATGCATGACTAAGCACAGCTCAAGGCAACCATACAGTCTGTATATGCAACTAAAATCACAAGCACAAGTGTACACAAGTGAGACAAAGGTTTCACCGTATGATGGCCTTTGTAAATTGAACATTTCAGTCTCATAAAAATGTGTCTGCTAACCATGAACAGTCAAAGCGAACAATGTAGGTCACATTTGTTTTTGCGTCGTTTGGCAGCGCGTCTGTTTACTGGTTAGTAAAGTTTCCATTTCCAGAGAACAGGACCTCCACGCGGCCACATCACAAGTTTACATTCCTCACTTTAATTAGTCCCGCTTACTTTACATTATTTGGCATATTTTGCTGCAGGTTATAGATTTGACTTCAGTTATTGCGACTTTACTTCCTTTAAACATTATTAGGGCTACATTTTTATTCATATGCGTCACTTCATGCGCATCACAATGGAAATGATAGTGGCACGCGGACATTACAAACAACTACAGATTGCCCGTCGTAAAAATGTTTGAAATTATTACGTGAAAAGACAGCAGTAATTAAAGACTTACCTCTTGCATGCGTGCTGTCTTGTGTCGAGTCTTCCTGTTCAGGTAAGAGTCAATAAAACGCACTGACGCACAGATGAGCGTTAAAATCCGCCTTTCAGAAACACTGCACCGTCAGCTGCCTCATGGTAGACCTCTGTAGAGTAATCCATCTTCAGCAGCATGTTTCAGCATGAATTCATTAATGTTTTTGCCAAACCTTGACACACTCTGCTCCACATCAGTATCATTAATAAACTACTTTAATTTGTATTGTTTTTTTCTATTGTTGCAAAAACATACAAATTAAAGTAAGAATGCAAAAAAACTATTCAACTTGTGATCACAAACATGACAAAAAAATGTACAAATCTCAAAAGACAAAGAGACCAGGCTTGCATAAACAGTGTTGAAGTATTTTTTAATTTATTCATATTTCTACATTTGGTTTAAAGGATATCAGCAAAATCCTCAGCTCCAAATCATCCCACACATTGATGATGAAAGACACGCAAAAATAATAAATAAAACAGTCACTATAGTACAAAGGCACAGCGGCAGGCTAAATCACTACTGTTCCCCTCCAGGGTCTGTTTACACTTCTCTGGAAAAAAAGTCACCGTCAGTCTGACCCACCTCCGCAGTTATGTAGTGTACAAACATTTCTAAACTTGGTATTTCACGACCTAAAGGAAGACGTGTGAAATGTGCATGTTGTGGTTTTATGATGATCATATGCTCAGATCAACTTGTTATTGCAGTCCTCACATATTAAAATAAATCGATATTCACCTGCACGCTTTGATTCAGCAGTGATCCCACCTAAAATCTTGCTTCTCATCCAATGCTCTAATTACATATGACTCAGGTGAGTCAAATGTAATAAGAAAACACTCTTGTGGCTGACAAAAAAACAAACTAACGCTCAACAATACTCTGGGAAAACCTCAGTTATCTCTTAAACAGACTAAAATAATCCAAAGCATTTTAAATACATTCTCACACCATATTTGGTTGCTTGGTACATGTTGCTATTAAAAGCCTTCCCACGACACTCACGTCCAGAGACACTCGTTTGTCTACTACACACAGACACAATCTCAACTGAATGAAGGATAACAGACTTGTTTTGTAGCTGTGTGTGTGTGTGTCTGGGTCTGTTTGAGCTTTGAGCATGAGCTTAAAGACGAAACTATAACAGAAAAAAATCCACATTGATTACAGACAACAGGCAGTAGTTTTGGTATATGAGGGATTTAGGCATCCAAATTTCTTTTTACAAGTGTTTTTGGTGTTTTAAAATCCTATTTTGGAATGACTATGATTCTGGTAAACACAATTACAAAACACTGAAACAGTCCCAAGGCATATTTGTCCAGTTGTGTCATGGTCAGTGTATGATTTTCACAATAAAATACCAAAAAAATGTGTAAACAGCCATAGTCAGTGTAAGAGCACTGAGATAAAGGACTGTATTATGTTTTATACACTTATTTTGAAATGTCCAGTCCATGCATATTATGACTTGATTTGGCTACATCTTTATATGACGGGACAGTCGCCGCTTTCTGTTCCAGTTTATCCAAAGTCTCACAAACAGGCACTACAGTTGGCAGGTCTATCAAAGGCGATATTCAGGCATGCTGGGAAAATCCTTTCAAATGCCTTTTGGGAAAAGGAGAGAACAAAGAGAGTATACTTTATGTACCCTAAAACTTGTGTGTGTGTGGCTTTTGGTAGATGTGTGTGTGTGTGTCTACAGCAGTGCATCCAGGTCTAGTTCTGGCAGAGGCTCCTTCCAATAGGCGAAACTGCTGTACTCTGGACAGGCCAAAGCAGAGGACATGCTGCTCCCAACAGAGAGCTCAGGGAAGAAATGTTCCACCAGTTCACTGAGGTGACTGTACCTGCAGAGCACACACATAACACTGACTCAGAATCCCATCAATAAACATACATACATTGCTTTCAGCCCATTTGTTCACATTGGGACATGGGCAGTGATGTCTTCCACAGTATCTTTGGTGATGGCACTAATGCTGGCCTTAAATAACATGACTTTTCAAACGATTTCACTGTCGCAGACAGGTTTCAAGTGATGGAGTAAAATCATGAGTTCACCCTCAGTTGTGCACTCCTGTGATTTGTCTGGTGTAAGGGGGTTATTAAACTCAATCCAAGCTTTTTTTTTTTGTCTTAACATTCTAAAAAAATCCAACATGTTTAATATTATCCTAAACTTTTAGTCCTGGCTGATGCAAATACTCAAGTTCAGTGACATGCCAATAACTGCCCTCTCTCCAGCACCAAACAGGCAGCAGCAGACCAGTTAGACAGTAAACATGGAGGGTACTCTGGGGAGGCGCAAGAACATAAACATGCCTCGGTTCATCTAAACTGTGGAAAAAGAGGAGGAACTGGTGGAGTTGTGGAGTGAACAAGAGTCATTGTTTAATTCAGTGTGTATCTGATCTACCAACCAGCACTAATCTTTGTAAGAAATCTTAATATTTGAAACACTTGGCCCTCATTTCCAGTCTCCTCCCACTGAAATAGCACAGATAACTAATGAAGGCTGATAAACACAATGTATTTTTATGTATTATACTAACGCTACATTGACAAGAATACTGTCAACCTATGACGCCTTTAGTCTTGTGTTTCCAGAGGTATGCATTTTTGCGGATACACAAGAAATTCTTAATATGTCACATTTCCTTGAGGGAGTCTGGTGTAATATTTCCCAACAGGAGCAGGATAGGAAATAATCTCATAAGGAATCTAGTTGTGGTCTTTCAAATAGTGACCCTGCAAGATCCCTAGTCTTTGCTAAATATTATAATGTGTGACTAAAAACTCAAACTGTTTTTAGCTGTGAGGGTGTCAGACTTCAGTCTTTTCAAAATCTTCTTGTGTATGCTAGACATAGGAATCGCCAAGGACAGAATTTTTATCCTAACAAGGTTAGAAAGGGTGATTATATCTGTGCTCTGTTGCACACTTACGAAGACTTGTTGCCTTTAGTCCTCTCCTGGATGAGCTCTCCTTTTGGGTTGACTGTAAATAACCTGGTATCAGGAACTCCAACCT
Source organism: Chaetodon striatus (assembly GCA_029783705.1). Lineage (NCBI taxonomy): Eukaryota > Metazoa > Chordata > Actinopteri > Chaetodontiformes > Chaetodontidae > Chaetodon > Chaetodon striatus. The sequence continues at coordinate 26,014,588 of JAPZEB010000012.1, read as the reverse complement.
GCTTGTAGGCAAAAGCGTCCTGCAAAGTGAAAGGCAGCAAAATGAATACAGTTACACAGACGAGCTTTAGTGTGACTTTAACCTTTGCACCATGTCTGTGCACTAAAAAGATTGTTTGGCTGTTACAGCATGAATCCATAATCATAAATCATTAGTCAGTGTTTACTCTATGAGCAAGCAAACACCAAACCTTAATTCCACATTTCTCACTCTTCATTTGTACCTACTACATTACAGGATGTGTAGGTTAAAGCAATACGATACAAAAACATTTAAAACACATGGGTGTGTTATTTGCCTTTTCCCTAACAGATATAATCTCTTTGTGATTATGTACAAACCCAAGTTTCTTTGTGCCAGAGGCTGTAATCACTGCCAAACATGCAACTTTGCACCTGGAAAAACCTTGACAAAAATAACTCACTGCTGAAGGTTATTACTGTATTAACAGCCACTCTGCAGCATTGCTTACATTAGTCCTGTTGCCGAAGGCCGCGTAGAAGGGCTGTCTCTTTGGGTTGAACAGATCCTTGATGTCACTCAGACAGGCGATTTTAAACACCTCCGGCTTCTTCTCAATGACCTCTCTGCACGAGTCAGGACATACAGCTCATAGTCAACATGGACATATGTTCAAGTGTCTCCTTGCACACATCCATGTATTTCATATAGTGTATGAGTGAATGTGTAGCTGAGTATTTGCCCGGGTAGCAGATTAATCTGCCAGCTCATGTTTTATTTGCTTTGGCAGGTGCGTGTGGTCCTCCTCCCCTTTGACAAGATTTCCAGTGGCCTGAGACTTGCCAGGCCAAACACAAAAATTTAACTAAGAGGTCTGAGGCTAATCTGCATTTGCTACTTGGTCTAGCGATGTCAGGAGTTTTACACCTATCAGCTAAAACCTTTAAACCACTGGCAGGCAAATTGATTAACATATCTTGTTATAATACAATGTTCTGATTGGAAACTTTTGGTCCTGGCATTCATGTGGATGCCAACTGCATGCAACGCCCTCCCAAACACCGTTGTGGACCAGGTAAGCCCCCAAGAAGGACAATGCACCTTGCCAAACCATAAGAAAACTACTAAGGAATGGCCTGAGAAACGTGACAAAGAGCTCAAGGTGTCAACCTGCCCTCCAAATTCCCCGGACCTATATCTGATCAAGCACCCATGGGACGCGCTGGTACCCCAGAGGTACCCCAATCCATGGTGGGGCCTCCTTGGATTGGAATTGGCTCTGACATGTCAGGGCATGGACACATCACCTCTGGGGGTGTCTGGCACCAGGGTGTTAGCAGCGGATCCTTTACAACTTGTCGGTTATGAGGTGGGGTACCAGCACATCCCATGGATATTCGATCAGATTGGGGTTCAGGGAATTTGAAGGCCAGGTTGACACCTTGAGCTCTTTGTCACGTTCCTTGGGCCATTCCTGAGCATTTTTTGTGGTGTGGCATGGTGCATTGTCCTGCTGGGGTTGAAGGGGGTACTTGGTCCACAACAGTGTTTGGGTGGGTGGAGCGCGTTAAGTGGCATCCACATGAACTCGGGGAACTGAAGTTTCCCATCTGAACATTCCATTGTAATGAGATGTTCAATGTTATTAACTTCACTTGCCCGTGCTTTTTATGTTTTCAATGATGGATTTAAATGTTTGTTGGATACCTCTTATACATAGAGGATTGGCCACTAGAGGTCAGCAGTACATTAAATTGACTATGATACTTTACACACAGTAATTCAGTTAATTAACACAAGTGCATTAGTTGGACATTGTCTGTGAAGTACTTCAGTGGTAGTATTTGTTACCTGTGTAGAGCTGAGAAGAGGCTGCTGGGGGCCAACAGTACAGGGCCTTGAGGAAGGACAATGCCCTTGTCATTGACCCAGTGAAGGTAGTCCTTGGTGATGGCAGCCATACCTATGGCCCGCGCTGAACAATACAGGAACTTATACCCATTTCTACAAGAAAAGGAGCGACTGTATTAGCTTTTTAGTGTCATCGAACGGAATTTAAAAAAACATGGAGTTTTCCACTTCTTCTTGTAACTGAGTTGACCTATAGCATTAAGTTCCTGCACATTTACATCTGTACTTTTCACAACACATATGTACTGTATCCTGTTTCTCTGGATCTGTGCAACAAAGGATTAGCACTTCAAATAGAATCCAATCTTTTTTCAATTAACTGAACAGCTGCGCTCGTTTTAAAAGCACAACATAAGGCGTATGGAAATGAGGACAAACAGGGAAACATCTGGCAATGCAGATTAGACACTCAGCTGCAAGTAGAATTACATCAGAATGAAATCATCAGCAGAGGATACTTTCTATCTGCTTTTGCTTGATATTGTGTGAGTAGTGTGTGGGAAAGTTCAGTCAGAGAAAGTGGTAGAAAAAAGGAAAAACTGTTTGGACTGCTAATATTTTTAAAGAAAAAAGTCATTTCACATACTGGTGTATTTTGTGGTAGAGTTTGGCAATGCCTTTGTGTGTCCAGTCTTTTCCAAACTGAGGTAGAATATGACCCAGAGCATCAGACCTGCAGGAGACAGACAGTGAAGACTACTCATACAGTAATACTGTAACAACAGTGTATGTTCAAACAATGATCTATGGTGCATCTTTTATAGTGATCAACAGCTATTAATTGCTTGTATCCAAATTACTATAGGCTATCTATACAGCAGAGTGTGCAACAGGAAGACAGTGGTTTTTACTTGGTAATGGTCCCGTCTATGTCGGATATGATGACACGATCGTTCCAGTTCCACAGGTAGATGGCAGCCTCACAGCGACAGGTACCCTGGTATTGTGTGGTCACACTGAACACCACCTTGTTGGCTCCGTCACGCAGGTTTAAGTGCTCCTGGTTATGAGAAAGGAGAATTAGCTGGGTTTACAGTGGTTATCCTCTACATTAATTGGATAGCAGAGAAACATTTTAAGTAAGTGTATGAAGGTGTGTGTGTGTATCTCTTACAATTTGTTCAGAGGTCAGACGTAGTGATTTGCGGTACATCTGGGTGATACACTGAGTGGCGCTAAGGGTTTCTTGTGATAGGCTGGAAGGAATCATGGCTTTTCGGCCGAGACCCGCTGCCTCATCACTGTCGACGTCATCAAGTGTGGCTCTGGAGAAACAACACACATCCAATTAACGCTTTGTGTCTGAATTATATTTGTCTGTCAGAGCATATTTATTCTTTAAGATACACTATGCAGGATTTTTTTTAATTTTTTTTTAATAGCAGCGCAAGGTCAGAACTTAATAAAAATGTAACGACCAGCCGTCTCTCTCCTTTGCTCTGTGGAAACCATGGATACATATAGATGAGGTCTGTGTGCCAGTTGGATCGACACAACAAGCATGTGCTTCAGCTGAATTCACAGAAGGTCTGGCAATGCAGCACTTTCCTACAGCCCCTGCAGCACCTGTGCGGAGGTGTGGGTTTGTTTATTTGAGCTTTAGAACGTAACGGCTGCAAAACATTTAGAAAATAACATTTTATTTTGCCAATTCACTGCTTTGTTGTCATTAAAGCTGCTCCCCCTTGTCAATCACTCTCTAGCTTGCTTGACCACCATCTGGTTGAGCCGGGGAAGAGGGTCCAAGTTTGAATGTTGTGTTTACAAACAGTAAGCAAGAAATCCTGTTGGGTAGGCCTTAAATAATTGACAAACTCTGACAAAGAAAATTATTTTGTGAGTTGGGCATGAAAATTATTTAAAAAACAAAAACAAAACACTGCATATGGTAATCTGCATGTTGGGCTGTCAGACATCTTAAATCTTCATTCTGTCGAACATCAACATAGCTGCCAATAGTCAAGCGTCTTTACAATTATTTTTAAGAATATTTATTGATTAATGTACAACATGGACAGAACTTTGGCACACTCTGGTGGCACAAGTGTAAACTACATGATGGGAGTTTGAATTGATACATAAAATACGACCTTTAAAAAAAAAAAAAATAATAATAATATAATGATAATATCAGATGAAGATATTTTTGCCCTGGTTAATCAGTTCTTGTGTTGTGGTGATCCATCAAAAGGTGATATGCATCCCCTCAAAAAATGTAACTACATAGCAAGCACAAGCTAGGAGATGTTTTCAGAGTGCAATTACTGTGATTGGTCTACCTAGGCTGCTTTTAGTTTTCTTCTGTGTGTTTGTCCACAGGCGATCCTTGCAATTTAAAGAAATTCAGTCGACATGATTCAAGACAAAATTCTTAGTTTGACATTTGAATGAAACTAATAATGAGCCACAAACAAAAGCCAGTACCTCTGGCTAGAATTTTGGCTTATTTACAGAATTGTTAAATTGTGTGCATTGTGACAACCAAATAAAGATGAATGAACATGCACTGGCAGTCCTTGTATTAGCCTTTTACAGCAAAAAGTTTGAATGACCTTAAGTACACTCAATCATGAGAGGAAACAGCTGTGGATCAGATGGACCAGATGCCAAGTGAAACATAGCATGTAAGGTTTATTAGCTTGTGTTAGATCATTTCTTAGTGAGGTCACTTACTTAACTGTGGGAGAAACACTCACTAGTGGCTCCTCTTGTTCCTCCTTTGAGCTCTTTTGCTGAAAAACATGCAGTTAATATTATGATTATATAAACCTGATAATTTATCAGGTACATTCTCAACAATAACAATGTCAAATGGCAGTGTTTTTTTTAAACACAGACCAGTTGTCTCTAACCTAACCCTTCAATCCCTCAATCAAGTCCTCTTACAGTATGTCTAACATGGACAGAGCATAAAACCAACCCTAGCTATGCAATGGATGAATTCTTGCACGTAATTACTGCAGGTGCAAACATGTAACATTTCTTTTGTTGCAGCCACACTATCATAACTCAATGAATAACCATTTGCAGGAAATGTACCGGGTTATTGTCCATGTCTCTTCTCCTCCAGGAAAACCACCAGCGTCCAGACTTTTTGGGCATCTTATCCTTCACCAGCCGCTCTACTGTACTCTATATGACACACACAAACACACACACACAAAGGTCTTGTGCTGTTCATGTGTGAATCAATAAAACAGGAAGCCTTAAGGAAGCCTAAGCAATAAACATTATTAAGGTGTACTGTAGAAACAATGCAATACCTTTGGCAGGTTTTTCTGGAAAGTTGTCATTGACAGAACCATTGGAGCAGCCACTGCCCAGTTATAATAGCTGTGAAAGATGAAAGCCAGCTGATGAACAATCATGGATATAAACTTGTTTGAGCACTGAAGAACACCCCCATAAATAAATATATAAACAGTGAAACCATAAAACTTTTATGATGCATTGTAATAGTAACAGTAAACAAATCCAGATCTTACTTGGAGTTGATGCAGATCACAAGGTTTGGATCCTCAATGATTCCTGGATTGCTGGCAAAATCCTGGTATGTCACAATGTGCTCCATAAACTTCTCTGGATTAACAGTAAAAACAACAGGTGTTACTCCACTGGAAAATCCCACCCTTCATGCTCTAACTTATTTGGCAGACACAGAACAACAGCACCGATTCACTCTCACTCACCCTTAGTGATATGGCTGGTGTCGCCCTCTTGTCCGCAGAGAGACATGCTAACGTCCATGTTGTAGGAGGCGGAATCTGACAGGTACTCTGTTCCGCTGTCCATGGCCCCACTGCCCACTGACTGGGGTGACTGGCTTCCTGAGCAGGAGCCCTGCTCTGCCCCGTGCTGAGATGCTCCCTCAGTCTCACTGCAGGGACAACATACACAATTATTAGAGTTGTTTAAGTGGCAATAAATCACAGTGGGGATTGCTGTCTTACAAATGTATTTATATGTGAGTGTTAACACACATTTTTGTTTGTCATTTTCAAAATGGGGATTTAATCCATAAAAATGAGCCACTCATTTAGTGTCTTACCTCTTCGGAAAGTAAAGTGCAGCCACCTCAGGATCCAACTTGGTCAGATCATCCAAGTAAATATCTGTTGGTCCCAGATGGTGATTACGTTTACCTGCAACAAAATGACACATGAGCTCAACTGGTAAACAACGACACAAACAAAATTATTTTAACTGTGAGCATGCATAAAATGTAAGCAGACTAATTACAGAGTAACATAAAACAAAAACACGTCACCTTTCTTCTTGTCCTGCTGCTCCACTCTGGAAGAAGCCTCAGATGAGTTTGCTAACCCCTCTGTTTTATTGGTCAGTGAGCCTCCTGTTGACCCTTCAGTCCCTCCAGATCCACTGTCCTCCTCCCCCACCTCAGCACAGGGATCTATCCCACTGTCCCCCTCGCTGACAGGGGCACTGCTGGTGGAACCCTGTTCACTTTGCTCCGATAAGGCACCCTGCTGTTGTGGATTTGATAACTCTGTACGACTGAGGCTTGCTGCAGAGACTGTGCAGTCTTCGCTCTCAAGTATGGGCTGTTTTTGTCCATCATTTGGTTCGGCCACACTGTCAGTCACAGTGTTAAATTGCTCATCACAGATATTTCCTTTGCTTGCGAGAGAATCTGTGCCATTAATAAGATTAGCTGAAGAAAAAGATGAGTCTCTGTTCTCTGTTTTCCCTAATGCGGATACAAGTGCCTGTGCCGAGTCTTCATTAGTCTTCTCTGATGATGCACAAGACTTGGAGAGGTCAGTGGGGGTGGAATGGGCAAAGTGAGAGTTTGTCTCTCGAGACAAAGGGGTGGTTTTCACAGCATGACTACCTAGGTCTAAGGATTGAGTCCTGGGTTGTGGTCTGACCACTGTTACACTGCCCATTCTGCCACAGCTGATCACAGGCTCACAGCTCATGTCAAAGGAGTCCTGTCTCTCAATGGTGCGGAAATGAGAACTGCCAGAGGGGGATATGCGCTGTAACTCCACTGGAGTCCTCTCAGATTGACACAGCTGAAAGGAGGAGCGCAGAGAGAGTGGTTTGAGACAGACTGTCAGCATCTACAGCATAACCACAGCATGGGTTGGCAGTAAAGGCGCATCGACATCTGTGTGTGAGTGTTGCCATACCGTGGGAAAACCTCCCCAGTTCCACTGTATCTGAGGCCCAGATGACTCTTGGGGTTTAACCAGAAGCTCAGAGTCGCTTTTAGGAGAGGATGGCCGGCTGAAAAACACACTGCTGTGAAGGAGAAAGATCAAGAAAGATAAATCAGTATGACTTTATTTCTGTCAACTGACACTGTTTCTCAGAGTGCCTCAGTAAGGCTGCTCAATGTTAACAAATAAATCAATCAAATTATTGTAAAGATGATCCTTCCTCACCTTTCAGAGGGTGACTGCTCTCCCTCTGAGTGTGGATGAGTGTCTCTGGCCTGTGTGACCCCCAGCTCCTCAATTGGCTCCTCAGATAGCGAGTAGTACACTGATTTACTTAAACACAAGCAAGAGGATATTTTTTTACCGACTGAAGGTGTAAACACTGAACCACATGGCTCCCTGTAAAAGGTTATCCATACTGACAATCGCACACAGGCTACATGCACACTGACACACCCTTGTTGATCTCTGAACAAACAAGCGTTTAGCACCATTTCAGAAATTATCTCCATCCATACTAACACTCCAGAAAACACACATCACATGATCATTCGTGTACACTGGGCATGTATGTGCTAATGTAAACAGGAAGCGGGTGGTTGTTTAGTTACAGAAAATACCAAATAGATGGCAAAAGTAAGACCAGAGATTTCTTAGCTTGGACCAAAGACAGGGTGGAACTGTTACTGCTGGTGACACATGAGTATAAGGCGGTCAAAGCAAACGCAGCGACATATAAGACCAGCACTGGAAGTATTATCCATTGATCCAAAAAAATAAAGTAAAAATACTCTGATTCCAGCTGTCATTACTTTCTGGTTTCTGTACTCCTCTTTGACAGGACAAAACAAAACATTTGAGGACGTCATCTTGAGCTTTAGGAAACACTGATCAATATTTTCCACCATTTCCTGACATTTTATACACCAAACAACAAATTGATTTATGAAGAGGATAATCAACAGATTAAACAACAATGACAACAATTATTAGTTTCAGACCAAGATACGACCCAATCAGGAAGTGAGCATGAGTGTGTTATCATTTTCATTTCCGCCCGTCAAGACTAAAATGCAACCCCGGAGTTTTTAAACTAAAACAGGATCAGCACATTCAAAGGTCTTTGTTTTGGGGATTTCATAACGCCAGAATAGTGTTGACGCCAGGCACAAACCTGGTGATA
>JAPZEB010000012.1:25990838-26006250 GCA_029783705.1 Chaetodon striatus | reverse complement strand
GGCACAAACCTGGTGATAATTATGCATTTTAAAACAAAAACATATTAGTGTGGATGCAGCCTCACATTATGTAGCTTTCTGCTCATAGTTTTGCTCTGGCAGCTGCTGTTCTGAACAGAAAAATTAACAGTAACCAAAATGCTGAAAGACTAAGACACCTTTACCAAAATGTACCAATGTCAGCAATTATAAAACCTATTTCAAGTGGGCACTGTAAAAGTAAAAGCATTACGAGTCTTAGAAATTACTATTGAGAAAGCTCTTTCCTCTCTTTTAATCACTAACCTGATTTGCAGCGGTAAGGCAGGATCATCTTTAGCAGGGCTCTCCTGCCCGGCCTGATCACTTTCTCTCTCCCACTCCTTCTCTCTTTCTCTCTCATCTGATGAGGAGCTGGCCTCCTCTCTCAGGTGAGAATCAGAGCGCACACGTTTGCGACGACGTTTCTTCCTGCGAGCACCAGACCCAGCTATGGAGGATCCCTCAGGTGTCTCCTCAGTCTCCTCTAAGATCTCAAGAGGAATTGGTGAGGTGCAAAGATGGGCTGGGACCTGGGACTGAAGGGCATAAAAAGAAGTTTGTCATGATAGGTTAAAGATAGCAGAATGCCCAAAACTGATGCAGGGTTATAATGTTACCAAAGAACTGTGAAAGTGAATAACATGAAGTGCTTAATGTTGGCAATCTTACCTCCATGTTTTCATGTTCCTCCACAAAAAAAGCTTCTCCATTGTCGCCCAGCTTCATGTGCAGGTCAACTGACTCTCCATTTATCTCAATGTCCACCTAAAATCACAGCGATGCATGCATGAGTCAAAGAATAACTAAAAGCTGAGAAACAGAACTGAAAGAATTAAATGAGCAGAAGAGAAAAATACTCACAATTTTCTCCTTGGAGCGCAGCACACCCAGCTTGCCGAAGCGGACGTGAAAGGGGGAACACTGGAAGGATCCATCAGGCTGTCGCACCACAATGACATCGATCCCTCCTGTGAGAGTGGCGGGGTTAAGGCCACGGTACAGCTCCTTCACCGTCACAAACACAGTCTCCGCGAACTGACCCACAATATTCATGGTTTGGGACTGGAAACAAAAAAAAAACAAGAAGTGACAACAGTGAGGCCAAGTGTCACGGCACAGGAACAAAAAGTGTCTGCATTCAGTTTTTTCCGTTGACTGCGGGTTAATTCTTCATCCTTTTTCCACAATGTCAACAGCACTCAATAACAATGTCATCCATTTCTAGTAAATACAAATGCTGCTATTACAGAATTAGAAGTCATTAAAATTGTCATCAAATTAACTGAACTAAAAAGCAAACACAAGCAGATGGCATTCAAGAGGGCATATTTAGCATCTACTCCATCAAGTATGAGTTAAAATGCTTAATATAGCACATTTGCCTGTCAGCAAACACAGTTCTTGTGTTAGATAACCCACTAAAACTCACATATCACAAGATTTCAGAGATTTAGTCCAAGTAACCTTTCCATCAAGGTTTGCTCAGAACAAAAGGATGGTCCTTTAATGATTGCAGTGGAGGTATTTCTAGTGTCTTTATTTATTTTAGCTTTTTTCAGCAGGAAATCCCAATGAGATAAAAAAAAATATCTCATTTAGAATAGAGACATGGCCATTGCAGTAGCCATGCAAAATTACGACATATTAAAATACAATATACAACATGATAAAACAAAAATTAACACCAAAACAAAAGAACAGCAATTCAACACAGTGGCATCTCTAGAAAAACATCCATATGCCTCCACAACCACATTCTTTACGGTGCCCTAAAGTTCATGAATGGATATAAAAGTTTTTAATTTTTCATATTTTTGCAGATTATTCCATGAAGTTTTACCCCAGTCTGTCAAAGCCTCGGGTGCATAACTACCAGAGGGTACAGAGGTAAGCTGAAAGGATACATACTTAAAAAAAAAAAAAAAAAACACTTATAGTGTTGTCTGCGGTTCTGGATTTTACTAAACCACACTAACCTTTGGAGTAAGATCTTGATCATGACTTATGAGCTAAAGTTTAACAGCTGGGAGGGAGGATGAGATCTATCGAGACACTTATCTAGGCACTGGTTTCTCTAAGACAACAATAACTACTGAGGACCTTATCTTGGCCTGCCATGATGATAATGTGAAAAGGTTCAGCGGGTGGAGTTCAAATGTAGTCAGATACAGTGCAAAATATGACTCATTTGTCTACACACCTACACCGTGAGTCAAGTATGAGACTATGTGGGCAAATTCTACCTAGTTAGGTCATTATCAGTTAGGTCTAAAAAAAAAAAAGTGTCAGTACAATTCCTCCTATTATGTACAGATGCACAAAACACGTTCAACAAAAAGCAGCTCTAGTAAGCTAATAGGTCAAACTTTGCCTAAGGCTACTGAAAACATCACATTTGGCCGAGTTTGGACCTGCATCAACACTGACTACTGCACCGTCAGAGTCTGTGGGATTTAGAAACAAGTATGTTACCTCAAGTCGCCTTACGAGGCCTTGTCATTTATAGACAGCGCCACTTTAATGCCATCAGAGCCACTGACCTTGAAATACTATTTTACATTTAAATTAACCTGACTAATGTGAGAAATATTTTCATTCTGCAATAAACTGAAGCTACAGACTGGAGGAAAGAGGAGGTAACGGTCACTGTAATATTGGGACATTCCAATGGTATGCTTTAAAAACAAAGCTTGTACAAACACAACACATACTGCTTGTGACGTTTTGTTTTTTTGTTGACACACATAATAACTGAAGTGATTACAATAAATAAGTTCTGCTAAGATCCGTCACACTCAACTGAGCCTCAGTATTTTCGATATGGTCTTAACAAGCCAACCAATAACCCAGTTTAGAGAACAAGATTTATTAGCATAACTACCTTTACATTACTGAACAAAAACATTAGAAACCAGTTAAGATAAACTTGTACAGGCTATGAAAACGTAAAGAGTCACCTGACACATGCCTACACAATGACTCAAACTTATCTACAGGCTCATCTGTCCAAAGTCCATATGACCAATCTTACCCACAGTGAAGGATGCAGATGTCCCCTCCCAACCAGGCTGTGTTCCCTTTACCTGCCTTCTGCCATACGACACCACTATAGAGGCTTTTCCCTCCACTGGAACTCAGGAACAGTCTCAAGAAACTTTACCTCCATTTCCACCAGAGGAACCTGTCAACACCGTTCTGCAGAAAGCTCGGCTGCCTCTCCAGGCGAGGGCCACTTAACCCCCCCCCCCCATATCTGTCTGGAGATGTAAGGCTACATTTTGTTAGCGATGCGATGCGATGTACCTACAGAAGTTGGCACAGTCGATTATAACTGCTAAGCTAAATAGGACTTTCCACTTGATAAGTGGTCATCAGAGATGGCAGCGCTCTAGTCCTTTCCGTAGTGAGCTAGGACGCAAAATATAGCAATCTATGGGAGAGAGTCCTAGTATATTCAGTCACACACCGATGCTTCCTCTATCTCACACAATTTCACAATCACATACGCACTCTCCTGTCACACTGAATTCATACTTCCCCACTTGCACTGCACATGACAGCCAGACCAGCAGTTTCTGAAAGGCTCGGACAGGCTATTCAAACACGCTTGGCATGAAAACACACACACACAAACTGATCGACCATACAGTTTCTGGGCTCGACCACAGCCCTCTGGGCCATCAAAGATGAGGGGATTCTCCCGCAGTCATGCTCTACCAACACTGGAAAACCCTTCACAGGCTTAGTCAATTTGGGAGGAACTCAAGCAAATAACTTGCAAATTGTGATGGACATCACTGTGTGTGCTGCCTATGGGAGAGGACACGACAGAAAGGTAGGCCTGAGTTGGAAAACAATGTCCAGCAAAAACAGAAGTCATTAGAGTTGATGAAGATAATCCCTGCTGTGCAGTAAAAAGAACAAACACCATAAAAATCCACTCTGGCCAATCATGTAACTGACGCAACAGCTAAAATATAAAATATGAGAGTGCAGCCCATGGTCTTCTGATGTGAATTACATCTTTCTGTGCCCGTTCAGGCTTCTGTATCTATATTTGATTTAGAGTGATTGAAACTGCCAGGTCAGCTGTATTTAGAAAGTGGGAAGAACAAAAGCCCACAGTAGACAAAGGCAGTGAGAGATGACAAAATGTAGGGCAGTAGACGGACAGCAGACGGGAAAGACAAGGGGGTTAATAACTGCTTTAAAAGGATCTGTTTTCATCTGTAGCTGCATGCCGTTTCTAATGTATTAAACACATTCCTGTGCTTATCCCTCATGTATATACTGGCATGATTCCAAGCTTCTCTGCCTCCAAGTTCTCCTCGTTGAGGAATTCAGACTGATGACTTTGACACTAGGGCTGCAACTAACCATTATTTTCCTCACGTATCTATGTGTAGATTATTATTATTATTATTGATCAATTCATCATTGTCTCTAAAATGTCTTGAAGACACACTCCTGCACACTGCCTGATGAAGGTCTACCTTTCTATCAACCTCATGAAGGTCTAGTTACTGAAACATCACATAAATTGATTGTTTTTGCAAGTTAGACAGTGTGCAGGAGTTTGTCTTCAAGTTGTGTCCTGCTTGTCCCTCTCCTACGCACCTGTTTTAAAATAGATGTGTGAAGTATTCTTTTGTCTCTAAAATGTAAAAGAAAATTGTGAAAATTTGTGTTAAATTCTGTTATGTGACATTTTCAAATGTCTTGTTTTGTCTGACCAACAGTCCCAAACATATATTTATTTTACTAAAAATGTGTATAGTCAATACATCTGTAACCTGTTACGATGTTTTCCGCATTGCCCCTGACAAATTAACTAATAGATAAACAAATAAATACAATTTTGAATGTGGATCTGAATGGTGAGCAGACTCTAGTTTGGCCTTTTTTTGGCTCTATTAAATGCCTTAACTCTTTCAAGTACCAAAATTTTGAAACCATTTCAGCACTGGTTGACACACTGAATTTAGTCAGTCATTGAGACACTTCCATATGTGCCTTAGGTACACGTGTTTCACATCCAGTTTTAACAGCCAAGTGTGTACAGAGAGAAGTCTTAACTTTGGCTGACCTTTGCCTCCAAGGAGACACAGACAGACAGAGGTTACTTCACTTAAATGCAATGTGTTTCAGCATGTCTGTCACAGTCTCTTGACCACTGTTGCATAAAACCCTCTAAAATATCTCTTATTTCAGATTTAACGATTACATAATGACGTTATCTATTCCCATCAGTGACAACACCGAAAAACTCAGTCCCTCGGGATACAGAAGTCACTTGGTGAAGGTTTTGTAAAGAATTCAATGTAAGTCAGTTATTTAAGACGGAAATTTTAAAACTTAAATACGTTTTAAAAGACCGTTATATTCAATATAAGTTACCCATGTGTTGCTACTGTATAAAATGCATATAACTAGAGATAAACCACAAATTCATACAACTTCCGCAACGGCTTTACGTGTCACCGTATGGCGCAATCCCGTGTTAGCAAAGGAAACTCTCGACACTTACAACACCAGAGAAGAAACAACATTTCTTTACAGTTAATTTAAACCTTTTAAAATTAGAGACACGTCTTATTTATGACCCAGCTAAAGCCAAACCGTTAACAACTTCATTATGAATTTGCTTTGTTTGACAGTGTATTCAGAGCTGATACACTCTTAACGACTTCACTTAAAACGATATTTAAGTTACAGCAAGTACGAATAATCTTAAAAATGGACGAAACTCTTACTGTTTAATATGTTTTACGGCTGCTAAATATGTTACAGACAGTTTAGTCTGTCTATGTTGATGCTGAGGGAGTGTAGACAGCTGCTTACCTTTCGGGTCGCTTTTCAGGTTGCGAGACCAACAGCCATCCTTGATGCTTCCTACTGTAGTGCGCCTGCGCATAACACACGTCAATCAATCCAACAGCCAATGGGAAAACTGGAAAAGAATACTGACCCGCCCCCGATGTTACATTGTAAACAAAGCCTTCAGTGATGCATTAAGTCCTCAGGTTTTTATCTTATCATTGTCATAATACAAGGGATAAACAGAATAATAAACAAAGAAAAATAATAATAAACAAAGCCTAAATTATGCATAAATTCCTCAGGTTTTTATCTTATCATTGTAATAGGACAAGTGATAAACAGAATATTATATAAAATTAATAATATATTTGAATATGTTATTAACATAATTGTACTGGCACTGTCCCTGAGAACAGAGTTTCTTGTCATACTGAAACAAATCATTTACGAAACCTTGGACACTGATGTGTAAAGTTTAACTCGAAGTCTCCTCCACAAACAAAAAAACGTACAAATTTAACTTCATCATATCCAGTCATGCAGTACCATTGTTACTGAACATATCTGAAATGCAAGTACATGAATATTTATTTACTCTTACATTCAGTTGGTCTTGTCATTACATTGTAGAATACATGTTACATACTAGAGGACAGTAAAATGAATGGGCAGTTTTAAATTAATGTGCTGTCAGGAGTAAAGCACATTTTGAACAGACGGCACAAGTCTTGACAAAAGTGCTCCTCCTCTGCTCTGTGCAGATTCAGATGTTACTGAGCTCAATCTGTGGGTGGGAGTTTTTCTATCCTGTGAATCCACAGGTTGTCACCCTGCAAAAAAAAACATTTAACTTTGGCTGGAGGCAGAGGCTTGGTTGGTGTGTGGGAGCTCCTGAGGCAATACTGACAGTTTGGATCAACAAAATAATGATGATTTAAAGCTGTGTATAAATATCTGTCACATAGAGAGTTTAAAATCAATATTGTTGTACTGAAGTCACACTGCATTAACTGTGGGATAGCATAACTGGACAGCAAGTGATAGCAAAGATGAGGCTATATTTTTATTTTATCTCTGAGACTCTAACCACTGGGAGATATTTCTCTTTATGAGCACATGATCACGTGTAAAAAGTATTTGCATAACCACCATACTGTATGTGTGCCTCACAACCTTGTGTGTGTGGAGTCAGACTGAACTATTTCACAGCCCCCGCATATTATTTTTGTGCACACCATCATCCATTGAAGGGTTTTCAGTTTTAGAAATGATAACATACTGTGGCCCAGCAGAGGGCATCACTGCACCTGCACAAAGCTCCATTAAACAGAGAGGCCTCCTTTCTTTGCCTGAACGCTTCAATTCATGCTCTGTATCTACTTTTCCAAAATGAACTTGTGCTAAGGAACAATAATCTGAATTTGTCTTAATTTCTTAAAGAAATAAAAATAGGCCATGTGCTGCTTTGCTGCTTTAATGATAAAAACTACATATTTATATACACACTCAAGATAATGAAAAACAGATGAAAGACACAAGCATAGAGATATGTGGTAACCTGTAATGTTCAATGTGCAAAAGATTGGGTACTTGTATCAAGGAACTTTATCATCATCAGCAAACTGAAAAGACTATATGTTCATTTATTTTACAGTAAAATAAAGACACATATTATACGTATGATACCCATATAAGTGACAAAGCGGGCTATTTGGTTGCTAAAAAATATTATTTGCAAGATACCCCACCCAAAAGACACACACAGCTTCTACTACAGCATATATTATGCACTGCCCAATGAAGGAAATAAAGATGTTACGCATGAATTCTATCAGGACAGTAAGTATTTGATACCCATACAATATCTTGACAGGAAAAACAGGCTAATTATTTCTGGCAACACTTACAGTGGAAAGCAGCTTTGTCAGAGTAAACAGCTGCCAAAAAACATCAGAGCACATTTTCTTACAGTGAATAATTGTCAAGCAGGTCTGTGGTTCTTTAATAAAACACGATGAGACAAAGTGTGAGAAACCACAAAACAGATGTTACCTCCATGACATAATTTAAGGTGTGTTCACTGCACGGTCAGGCCCCAGTGATGGCCAGCCAAACTGCCTATTTAAGGAAAGCCACAGCCTTACAACAGAAACACTGGCTTTCAAAAACTGATCTGCATCTGCTCACAACTCTCTCGCTCATGTTTCCACACTCCACCATACAGAGCCTCCTCTAAATGTTTGGGCCCTTTTTTCTAAATAAGGCAGCCTTATCGTAGTTCCTGTCATTTCTGCCTTTTTTCCCAAACATCCCGAGCAGCGTCTGTGGCAGTAGCACGCAGCAGCCTGTGCATTCTTTTGCCTTGTATGGAGAAATGGCCTGGCCTGAGATGTCTTTGTATGGGACAGGCCGCCCTCTTCATTGGCCAGACCAGAAAGGGGAGGGACCCACCGGGAGTCTGATTCTTTAAACAAACTTTCCAGTAGGACTGCCTGCTTCCCTTCGCACTGCTGTGTTGGACCCAGACAAAAGGAGTTTGAGGGACTTCTAGATATTTCTACCTGAAGCCAAGGTGAGAAAGAAAGCTGATTTTACCACTGGGTTGCATATAATGCATACAAAGTATTAAAAAGCTCATGTTGTATGTGTTTTCAAAGGACTGTATGTGTAAATGATCTGAGTTCAGTGGTACAATGCCCAGCTGTCAGTGCTGAGACTGAAGGAGAGCATACAGTTACAGAGAGCTTCAGTGGATCTTTGATTAAAGTGACTAGATAAGCCACAATAGAGCTGTTGATCAAGGTAAAGAGAGACCTGTAGATAATGTTCACCTTTGACCTGTGTGTATGACTGTGAATGCAGCTTAAACGCGCTGTATGCATGTGTGTTTACTTCCATCCCATCACTACGGCACATTAGACAGAGGAATTTCTGAATGCAGCTGACCCATTTAGATCTCACACACACTCTCCTGAACACGCAGACATGCACACCTCTCATGTCGTCTTTTTATAGGCGATGAAAGCTTAACTTCCACTTCACTCTCTGTTTGTTTTTGGAATTCCTGACCAGTCTTCACTTGAGTAGTGGTGACCTACAAGACCTGGAGTTAGGGTGAGGGATGACAGCCTGACTGTTTGGTGATATCAAAGTGTGTGTGTGTGTGTGTGTGTTCTCTTGCTGGGTGAAGGGACAGAGGAGCTTTGTCGTCCCGCTGGATGAAAGGGTTCACAGAGGAGCTGTGGTGGACAGAGAACAAATACGATTGTCAGTACAAGCCAAGATGAGGCACGTCAGCCAAATGCTTACGTCGCTGCAGTCTAAGCCAGTTGTTCTCTCCCTCTTTATGAATCATTCACTCTGTGAAGAATGCAGACGATTTCAGCTCTTCCTGCACCTTGAAACTGTAAGTTGTGAAATGATCCCTCTTGTCAAAGACTCCATCTTATTGATTGCTTGAAACAGAAATAGAGTCAAACACCAATCAGCCTCTCCCAGGAGACTGTACCCCAGCTGTATCAGTGGAGCCAAACAAGAATGAGAATGTGGCATTCCTCTGTTCCCTGAAACCTTAAATTGGAGCTAGACGCTGTTTTGTTTCCAGTTTCCTCCGCGACTGTTAGATGGAGAATGGAAGGGCGCTGGGCCAACAACACTCACCTTCCAGATTTCTTCTTTTTTTCTGGCACATGAAGTGACAGAAGCAGCCAAACAGTAGTGAAATGAAGAGAGTCTGATCCAACATGTGTCTGCACAGTGAGAAAGGAAAGACTGAAACCACTTACTGACAAAATGTGTGTGTGTGTGTGTGTGTGTGTGTGTGTGTGTGTGGCATTGAGAGCAAATTAATCGCAAGTACAAGAATTTCCTTCCTGTAATGTTCCTGAGAACATACAGGTCCATTTTTGGTTGTAATGACTTGTAATGCCACTGAGTACAATTAAGTTATTCATCAAGATACTTAAATTTGCATTGAAAATAAAAGTTATAATTCTGCCCTCTTGATACAGTAGCGCTCATTTGTATAAAGATAAATCCAGGAAGAAAGGTCCATACACGCTACATAAATAGCTTTGCTATAAAGTGATAGACAAAGCTGCACAACTTCACTAGCTTTTCTGAGTGCAACCATACAAGCAACAGGGGCCACAGACACAAAAATTTAGGGCTATTTCAGCCCATTAAATATGATGACAGACAGTGACACACAGACAGTGTCCTTGGAGACAGAGATTTGGTGGATATAGGACAGCATAAGAGCTATTTATAAGTGCTGGAGCACACGGCTGTGTAGCCATTACTGTAATGTGCTATAAAATACATGGATGTATTTTACTGCCAAAATACAGGTGTTTTTTTTAACAAGAAAAATATACATTTCATATAATATTTTTTTTTACAGTGAGTTTTTCCAATAAATTTAGGAGTAAAAAATATACATTATTTGAATTTGTGGTAAATATGTTTTATATACAGGGTATGGTAATTTTGGTCCTTTAATTATTCAAGTGATTGGGAATTAAGGAAACAGACTTTAAATGCACTAAGTGTAACTGCCTGAGGAGAATGTCTATATTATGACTTCATTATCAGAGCCCACTGGAGATCAGCACTCTTAATTTGTAATTAATTTACAAAAATGCATCTATTATCTGTCTTATCCTTAACAAAGCTGTGTTTCATGGAGGAATTTTCAGTTGCCATATTTTTTAAATGGTAACACTTGAGAGGAAGTGACTTGTCTAGACATGATTAACACTTTGGGATCATCTATTATTATAGCTTTCCAGGTGGACTAAGCGCAGCACATGCAAGAGGCATTTGAGGTATAATGTTGCACTGAAGCCGAAGCCTAATGTTGCTGCCAAAAAAATGGCACGTTCATATGTCTATATCTGTTTGAGTTCCATTGATATAAGGTAATTTTTAAGGCGTAAATTAAAGACTGAAAACATGCATGTCAGTACAAGGTGTGCCATCTCACAGCTCACCTGAGTAAATGATCTCATTGTGTGACTTAGTCCCATGTTCAGTATTCACATCACCTCAGCGCCTCTCAGGGCATGATGTCATACCTTATATGTGACTAATCGGCCGCATTCACCTGCTGCCTCCTGCCTGTCCAGCCTGTCCCTCTGTCTGCTGTTGCCCACTGGGTATAACACAATCACAGAACACGCATGACAAATCCTTGCAGACCTGAACGTGAGTGACAGGTCTAATTCTGGAAGGATCTGAAGTTAGCTGCAGTGTGCACTGTGGAGACATGTCGTTTTCACACCCATCACTGTACCCGACATTTAGGGAGAGTGTGATTCTCTCTCCTGAGGAAATGAGAGAGGAAAATTCTCCTGCTTGGGGAAAATGAGAGAGAAAATATAAAAGAGCCACTTGGAGCAGTGCTCCAGTTTTTAGCACTGTGAAATGCAAAATATCAAATCATCATCTTTTCAAATGGATGCTGAAATCAGTCTCGTTAAAAGGTGATATGCCCGAGCCATGCTGTCCCAGATGGTGCAGCATTGTTATTATGATCTAATCCATGAATCATGCCTTTTGAATGTGTGCAGGCCCAGACCCAGCCGCCACCATGTCGAGCAAGCGTGCAAAGGGGAAGACCACCAAGAAGCGTCCTCAGAGGGCCACCTCCAACGTCTTTGCCATGTTCGACCAGTCTCAGATCCAGGAGTTCAAAGAGGCCTTCAACATGATCGACCAGAACAGAGATGGTTTCATTGACAAGGAGGATTTGCATGACATGCTGGCCTCTCTGGGTACACAGACATGTTCTAACCACACTTAGTTTCATGGCTACAAATAAAAAAAAAAAAGAAATATGACACAGATATTAAAGGGCCACTCCACCTACTTTACATATGGAGTTTAGTTTGCTCATCGTGAGCAGTACTACTCCACCTGTGAACAGTCATTAACAACTGTAACTCCAGAAAGAGCTCTCGTAGATAACTGAGATAACCCTGCTGACGTCATCAGGGTTATCTCAGTTTGGGCTTGGGCACAACAAACTTATAGAAGAATGCTATCATAACAAGCTAGGTTTGAGGAGTTTGTAAGACATGGGCATTTATCAGGGGTCGGGGGTCAAATGAAAGATACTTTAGAGCTGCATTATGGCAAATTTCGGATCCAGTGTTATTGGAGCTAAAAGTCAGGACGTCTTGCCCTATGCGGCTTCAATTTTGACAATTATTTTTTAAATTTGTCTCTTCTGAGTCTCCCAACTTTGTGAAAAAGTAATGCTACATTGTTTGTAAATTAAATTTAAAAAATGAATATGTGGCTCTGAAAGGTGATTCCTCAACTGCTGTACTGCATTGTTAACTAGAAGGGCAGTTGGCGAGCACAGACCACCACCAACACCAAATGCCCTATCTCGCAGTGTAACCAAAGTGAAAAGTAATTTGTGTTTCCTCCCTGTGATTTGGATCTGCTCCAAAATGTAATGGGTCCTTCCTTGGCCAATGCTACACCATACCACCGCGTTTCGTGAAATTTGGGACAGTAGTTCTTCCATAATCCTAACATAATCCAAACAAACCAACCTGAAAACATAACCTCCTCTGCATAGGTAATTAGCTCTTTAACAAAATATGCTAAACAGTATTTATAGTAGCAGGATTCTACTGTATCTGCATAAAGAAACGCTTCCCGGTGTTGTGTAGCCCCCAGAAAATATTCATACATTAACATTAGCATACACGAGATAACAGTGTTCTCTGTCCTCAGGTAAGAACCCCTCTGATGAATACCTGGAGGGGATGATGAGCGAAGCACCAGGGCCCATCAACTTCACCATGTTCCTCACCATGTTTGGAGAGAGGCTGAACGGAACAGACCCCGAGGACGTCATCCGCAATGCCTTTGCCTGTTTCGATGAGGAGGGATCTGGTGAGTCAGTATAAACAAAATACTGTACATACAGATCTCAGCACAAAGTGTTTCCAAGCAGTTTTATTGTTGCTGCTGCTGTCGCAAAGACAACCGGATCACTTTGTGTTTTCCTCAGTCTAGCAACAATCAATAACACAGGACTTTCGTTTTTCCACTGACCGCTATTTCTGCTACTAGGGATAGTAACTACAAAGAACTTATATTAGATGTTTTAATACCGCAATAACTTTTTTATAGTTCAAAGAACATTATTCTAAGAAACCCACTTCTTATGCTGTACACATCTCAGAAACTAGGGACATCTGTAGTTCTTAGAATGCAGTTTTAAGGGTATTTTTTTGGCCCCTGTTTCAGAGTAGGTACTATTTCAACACAAGAGAAGTGACATAAGTCTACAGTGATTGGTGGAGCACGAGCCATTGCGGCACTGACAGCCACCATTTTTAAGAACTCAGTGTAAACAACATATCAAACACAAACAGCTGATAATGAAAATAGTGGATGAAAACACAGACAAATGGACCAACAGTAAAACCCAGGGGTTACTTGAGCATATATGTGAAGGGGGAAATACAACACCATTTTGACTTGCCAAAGACAAAAAGCCCTTGAAGGTTTGTAGTTATCAAGGGACCTCCTCAGTGGGCAGCTCTCTCAGGAAGTCCCTAACTCTTTGATCCAAAAGTGCCTGTTGATACTGTTTAGTAATTGGGGATAGCTCTTGGGGAAAACAAAAGCAATTTCCTCTTCCTTTTTTGGTTGCACAATAGTTAATGCACTTCCTTTGTGCCATTAATCAAGTCGCCTTTGCCTCCCCGGAAGATTGTAAACGGTGGCAGACAGAATTACATAGTGAATGCAAGGACACCAATCTAAATGCTAGTGGTGTCATTATTATAGTACAATCGTTTACGTCTTAAAGAAAAAAAAAACATGTCTATTTCCACTTTAACGGGTGTTATCTGTGTCTAAGGTGTGATCCACGAGGACCATCTGAGAGAGCTGCTGACCACCATGGGTGATCGCTTCACAGATGAAGAGGTGGACGAGCTGTTCCGCGAGGCGCCCATTGACAAGAAGGGCAACTTCAACTATGCAGAGTTCACCCGCATTCTCAAACACGGTGCCAAAGACAAGGATGACGAGTAGAAGGAGACATCAGCTGCCTCAGGGCCCCCCCGCACATACACTGAACCACAAATCAATCCCTTGCTCTTACCTTCATGGACCTTGTGGGTTTTAGAGAAATTGAATAGGAATAGTATATATTAAAGTCTTTTATATCAGAGCAGAAATGGCCATGGTGTTACTGTTATTTAGATGTAAACATGTTTTTGATAGGTAGGAGCTTTGGATTCATTTTGCAATACACTACTTTTCAACTTGTATTGTAATTGAAGGTTACCATGAAGAGAGGTGCATGTGCATCTCATAGCTACATGTCAGCTGCGGCTTCAGCCACTTTGACTGCTGGGTGGACGTTTGAGATGCATAAAGCATCATGAACGTGTGTGCGGGGGGGTGTTTTTGGACTGTACGATCCAGTGCCACATACAGTACCAGCAATGTTTACCTCTTCCTGCCAATTAGCTACCACACCTGCACAAGCACTGCAACAGGTCTCCATATCTGTAATATTTGTATCCCTGTATGTTAAAAATGGATTTTAAAAAAGCGATCATTCTGATTTTGTTTATTAAAAGTGGTGAATTCTTGATGAAATGGTTGGTAGTAGAGCTTTCAGTCTAAAGTCTGTCTGTCACCCAGCAGCTGGTTGTGTGTATTTGTTGAAGGATCAAGTATGTTTGTGCCGTTGAAGGAATTCAGTCTTGAGTTGTTGCTCAGGCAAATAAAGTAAGTTCATTCATGCCGTTGATTGCAAAAAAAGTGTAGATGTGTGTTTGGGGTGTTATGAAGTCCTGTTTTCTACTTACTTCACATGCTTACAGTACATCATAATCAGTGTTTTGGGATATTTTAGCTCCTACTTAGCAGTATACTGTCTGACTCTGCAGCTTGAGCTTTATACAAGAGCATGAATGCACTAACCTGAACATATTTTTTTCAATGTAAATTCTAAGTTCTGTAAGTTCTACTGCAAGTTACGAAAACTGGGGACAAAACTCAGTCATCAGTTTGCATAAAAATAAAAACAGTATCTCGAAGTAATGTGAATAATTTGTAGTTAGTTGGCTACAACATGATATAATATTAGTATAGTCCTTTACTGAGGCCTTTTCATTGGCACTGTTGGCTGCACCAACCACCAAGATAGACCATCTCTGCAGTCTGGCCAAAGCACGCACGACCATACGAACTGGGTTGCGGTGAGGTCAGATGGGCTTCGCCAACATTATTCATAGCACTAATAAAGAAGCCGTCAAAAGAATGATGCATATTTTATATCAGTCCAGTAGCCAGAGGAAAATGTTGGCATTGTACGTTTCTGCAAACCATAAATATGTTAATGTTGTACTTTTCATTTGCATCATTCATTCATTCATTTATTTTCTGTAACTGCTTGTCCTGTTGGGGGTCACGGGTGTGTTGGAGTCTATCCCAGCTGACATTGGCAAAAGGCGGGGTACACCCTGGACAGGTCCCCAGACTATCACAGGGCTGACACATAGAGACAGACAACCATTCACACCTACGGACA
>JAPZEB010000012.1:25922310-25932368 GCA_029783705.1 Chaetodon striatus | reverse complement strand
CAGTGAAAAAGTTCTGATAAACCCACTGAATGCTAAATGCCCAGCACGTAACAGCAGACAGGCAAATTGAGTGACTAGCTGGTGAACCAAAACATTCTCAGTTCCAATTTGTCAAATATGCCAGCTTGGTCAGTGGCCGTACGCTTCACTTATGATAGGTACTGCTCTCGCATTGCTTTTTGATGCTCAGGCACAGTGTCTCAATTTCTGCTTGTTACATGCACAGGGTCTTTTCAAAATAAACTTCTATGTTCACAGGAAATGTAGGTTTGTCACCAAAGCTTTTTCAGGTTTAGGGAGCAAAACTACTTGGTTAGGTTTAGAAAAAAGGTCATGTTTTTAGTTAAAATAAGCATGGAGGGCAGGGATTTGTATGTCACATGATATTATAACTACATAATGTAATTAAAAAAAAACCTCAGCATTTAACAAACGACACAAACACCAGTATCCTAGATCAAAGTCCTATGTTTGTTTGATCCATCCACCTACCCTCCCTCCCTACTAGTACTTTCTCTGTAAACTCATTGCGGTGGATGGGTTTACATTGGACTTTGTTGAAAGCCTGCTGCAGCTCAGACAGACACTAAAGGGTGCCTTGTGCATCGGAATCTGACGCCAACAGCCACTGACCGAGCTGCTGTATCTGATGCCCTGGGAATGAAAACAGGCTGGGTGAAGATACTGGAGCTTTTAGCTGCTAAAGAGTCAGATATTTCCCTTGAGATGACGGAGACCAATACAGAGGGACGGTAAATATTGGACTCACATTCACCAGCTGGTCACAAACTCCAGATAATGCTAATGTGGCTCTGTGTCTGCTAGCTCTGTAAATAGGACACTGTTTGGTAACACACTCACCATATCAAATATGTAATGTGGTAATATGTGAAGGATGTGAATGTATTTTCAAACTCCTGCACACTTGTTCTTAAAATCTCACATCTTATCCGCGGCGATTCTCCGAAAGCTACAGCTTCTTATCTTTACTGTGAGCAGCGCTGACCGACTGCACTGCCTCGAGAACTGCTTGAAAGCTACAGCACCAGTTTCCAGGTGTACATCGAGCCGATCCTGCCGGGTTTTAAATGCAAGCACAGAAGCTTCTGGAAACTCGCTGGAAAGTCTCACATCCTCATCCATTATTGATAGCGCCTTAAGCCTTCCTGTGCTGGGGATGACAAACTAAAAACCAGAAGTGGCAACTCTGTAGCATAATACTGAAGGAAGGGTTGTGTTTGAAATTTGAATTTCCCTAGCTCGTCCTGCAGTGAGTCATCCTTTGATGTCCCATCAGTGTGTTTGCAGGGAATAGCAATTAGCTCCTAATAAATGGAGTCAGTGGTGAATCCTGTCCCTGATGGTTAGTGAGGAGCAGGCAGTTAAAGGTTAGGGGTCCAAGGCTACGGCTCTGTGCGTGCATGAGTGTTTGTGTACTTAATTGTAACTTTCAGTGGGTTTAATTAATTTAAAAGCAACATTACCAGTTGAGTGCTGAGGTCAGACAGGGGACTTACATTGGCAGCTCATTTCTCACAAGCCTCGATCTGAGTAGGAGGAGGTTTCCTGAAAGAGATATGAGGAAAACTGTGTCAGCCTTTGTGTCTTAGGAACCCATACAATCATGCTTTACTTGTTACCCGACGAGAAATCCTGAGCATCTCTTGCTACAGACACACCCACACACACAGAGCAGAGGATGAGGCTTTGCAGTCAGGTTAAAATGATCTGATTGAGAGCCAGTGCTTGAGGGCAACTTGTGTTCGGGCTCAGGCCGGCAAAGCTCCACCTTGTTGTCTACTTTACTCCTCTCTGCCCTACTTTCTCTCTCTCTTCCTCTTCTCCCACACCTCGGAGGGTAGTACAAAGGCACCGACTCGCTTTAGCACATTTCAATCACGGCGGTCTCCCACTCATCCATATTCCAGTCGCTTTTATAACACCTGCAGTGTAACAGAAGCTATGACAATGTTGGATCAGGGCTTTTCTCTGCAAACAGTCTCACACTCACCACGTGTCCTGTGTGATAACACTACGGAGTCCACACTGAAGAGTTCTATCGCTCGGACATAAGACTGTGAGTGCATGTGTCGGTGTGCCTTTGGACATCTACAGTCATTATATGTGTAGAGTTTGTCACATTTACTTCTTGATGCCTGTGTTAGGTGAACATTACAACCTCATCAAACACATTACAAACACTGTCTGTATTTTCTTTTTATCATTTCCAGCGTCAGAGAGGGACCCGAAGCTTCTCAGCGCTGACTACAAAAGGCCTATACTTTGACAAGCACCATCTTATATCTGTGGGAGAAAGACTCTCTGAGGTTATACATCAAACTGCATCCCAGCGCTCTTATTTTGCATTATGGATTCCTCTCATCCTGGAAAATTCGGTTAGAAACGCCTTTGTTCATCGGTCTCACAGGCACGCACATATACAGTGTGTTGAAAGGTATAACCTTGATGTTACTCTTCAAATGCAGCTGTGTTCAGTGTTTTATGCCACTGTTTTATTTTCTTTCTACATACCCAACTCACACAGCACGAAAACTGTTGGATATTCTCTTTGATATTTTGGGCATTCATCTGTGATGGTGGCAAACACACAAAGCTACTCAAGTGCATTCAATGCCAGGGAAGGCATCAACATAGGAACATGTTTTTAAATGTGTGTGACACAAAGATAAATATTCACCAGGTACAGGGTGTTTTTAATTCTACACACAGATCTTATCAGTTCATCTTGAGCAAACACAACCTCAGCTCTCTGCAGATCTATCACTATTCATAGTATGGTAATTATACTGCGCCATTCAATGTTGGTAGGACAAAGTACTTAACAAGTGTCTACCTTTAACATGTGGATGGGAGGAGTTGGATATCAAACCCCCAATACTTGTGATTAATCAACAAGCTACAGCCTCCTCCTCAGCTGTCTGATAAAACCTTTCTTGGGGAAGAGGATGAATATACCTACATTATTAAAGTACACTGAAATATTTATGGCAAAAAGTCAGTAAAATAACAAAGGTGCCTGTGCATCAAGTGCTTCAGCCTAAACCACAAATGAGGTTGTTTATCCATGTCCTCTGAAATTACCCCTGTGAGTGTTTTTCGATCTGGTGCTCCACATGGGCAGGATGACAATGGTTGCAAGTGCATTCTAAAACCTTTACAAATAACTGTTACAAAAATGATTGGTGTGGCCTTAAAAAAACTGCAACTACTATGGTTAATGTTTGGTGAGGTTTAGGCCACTAAAACTAACTGGCTGAGGTGAAGGGAAAGATTATCTATCTTATCTAGTATCTGATGGAAGAGAGGATGCCTCCTGTGCTGAAGTCACACATTTTTGACTCGGCCATCAATGCCACATTCCTCCCTGGGAATTCTTGTGTCGCTACAGCATTTCACTACTTCCACATCTGCTTCTGAGTGAGAACACTCATTAGCTGTAGTGTCCAAAGTTCCCAAAATATTTTAAAACCACTTCAAGAAGCAAGGCAAGGCAAGGCAAGAAGCATTGTTTGATATCTTTATCTTTACTATGCACATGTGCACAAGTAATCTGTGATGTCATCACACATTTGGATGCAGATTTCTCTATGATAACTCCATCGTTGTAACACAAAAGTGTTGACTTTCTTTGGCCAATAAGATGTTGGGCTATATTAATTGCAGGCAAATCAGCCCTCTCTTAAAGTCTCTTAAACTCCAACTTTCATTCTTAACTAGAGCACTGACTCCAAAATGTATCTTGGATGTGTCTAAGGATTCTCTGCCATAACGTCCACCATACTCACAGTTCATGATTTTGGTCTCTTCTCCACCTCTCTGCTACCTTTAGCTCTGGCTGGTTGACATAAAATGCATCACTTTGGTGCGCCAGTGCGGAAAAGTCACCACAGACACCAGACACCAGACACCATTACTCCGGTATATTGCAAAAAACAGAGAGCTTTGCCTGGCAGCAATAGGCTTAATCAGCAGTATGTGAACTTTTTTGGCAAGAGCCTGAATGTATTGGATGTTCATTTATATATAAAAGTTCACCCTACAAATTTAAAAAGAGCAACCATTAAGGCAAAAGGAAAAATCCTGATTAAGTCTGACCTGACTGACTAAGAAATTGGAAAATATAAATGCAGCATGAACCTAAAATGAAACCAGGAGACAGTGATTGCTCGAAAATGTTAGGCTGTCTCTTTGGTTGGCTTTAATAACATGATACTACAGTGTGAACCAGCTGCCCTCCAGCCAGCTTTAGAGGTGGAGGCAGTATAAAATGTCATGTTCCTCAGCCAGACCACTCAAATGGCCCAAATACACCACTCTGCCCCGGACACCCACAACCATTGTAAAATTTGTAACAACAGTTTCAACACTGTGGTTAGCTTTGATTTTCAGGACAGAATCAACAAACACAAAACTCAAAAGTGCTGTGACCTTTTGCAATAAAATGTCAAGAAAAACTGCACTCAAACACACATACACACACGCACACACACACACCTCTGAACAGTGTTAAAGGTCACCTCATATCGGCTTCAAGGAGAATGACAAGAACAAGAACACAATCCAACATTGCCTGTTAGTTAATATTAATATGGCTCACATTAATTGTATACAGAGAGAATGATTTTAAAGGAAGTAAGGCACCCAATTACTGCAAATGTATAAAAAAAAAAATAGTGAATGTCAATGGGTAAAGCTGATTCTCCCTCAGCCATTAGGATTCCTTCCACTTCCTGGGAGAACAGACACTTACGCACGTTAAGCTCTTCCACAAAGCACAGATGAACTAGAATTGAAGACAAATGAAGGACACTTTATGGAGTTTTGGGGATTGAATTGGGCATGGGATTCATGCCAAACTCCCTCTTCTCCAGCTTCATCGCTCACTGCAGATTCGAAGGACTAATGTCAAACTGCACTTCACGGCACCGGGTTTGTTGGGGCAGAGTAAGATAAATTAGAAATGAGATTGGGAAACAGATTGAGGCATCGGGCCAGAGGGATCTGCTGATTGGGCTCTTCATTTTGGGAATGCATTATAAATGTCTGTTCACTGGCTGTGGAAAATCTCTCTCACTGATGGAAATTGGCCTCAATTGAGAAACAATTACATTAGATTAAATGTTTCGGATTTTGTAGCTAAATTGAGTGCATTGATGATTGAGGATTACTTTTTACCGCAGCAGATGTCTCCACGCAGAACAAGCATAGTTTAGAGTTAAAAAAAAAAAAACTTAATTAGCCAACATTTCTGCACGATATATTTCAATAAAGGAACATAGATAAAGATTGGGAATACATGTTATGGGAATCTTTACTTTCAGATTGCTCAGTTGCTGATTTTGCTAACAGCAGGCCTTCAACACCTGTGACGTCAAGCAAGTCGTACTCACCCTGGTGACATTTAAAGGACGGAAATCCTACTTTCTCCAAGATGTGATGTGAGAAAAAAAAACTATGGGAAGTTGTTTTAAACATGATAATGGCCTCTGTGACATATTACTCTGAGCTCTTTGAGGTCATTATGGTCTGTCCAGGAATTCAGTGACAGTGATTAAAGCAGGGAGATGTAGTGATTTAAGAATATCTCATTGTGTTGATGTGTTCGATGACAAATGTTAACACTGTAAAATTCACTACTGTATTCACTATGTTTCATGTACTTATTGCAGCCTATTTAACTTTTTGCAATAGATTGTACCTGCAGAGTAATTTTACATTTCATACATACAAATTTTGGTCCAGACTAAAATAGCTCCACAACTACTGGATGGATTTACATTACATTTGACAGCCTTGCAGAGATGCTGGCATGGCTGTAGACTTTTTGTCTTCTTAATCCTTTGCTTTAAAAAAAAAAAAAAAAATCAATATTCTGTTCAGGTTAAGCCCCGTTGTTTTTGTTCTCAAGGGTCAAAGAACCTGAAGGTGTACCGATTCTTGTTCTGCTTTGGCACTCTGATATAAGGTAGCTACATCCCCTTAAGCCTGTAGACTCAAGATCGACTACTGTATACATCGTACATCAAACTATTGAGCAGCTCCTGCTTCTTTATGTTTGTCCGCAGTGTAATGAAGTGGTTTTCAAACTTTTTGTGCCCAAGGCACACCAAAGAGCAATCCAAAATCTCAAGGCACACCTGTATTTTTATCTGTGCACAATAGCCTCTATAACGTGTGCTATCACTCTTATCCTGACATAAATGTTTGTTTTTATTTACTAATATCAAATAACAATTGACAAACAACTATTACTTATGAAATATTTAACAAAATGATTCAAGAATTTATGTTAAATGTTTTAAAAGGAACTATAACACATCAATTTAAACAGGAAAAAAATGTAAGATAATGTGATGTGTCACACACTTCCCATGCGCACTTGGTGACAAATAAGTTTCTCATGAAGGTTTTTTAAATCAAATTATATTTTTAAGGTAGATTTTGCCTCTTTACTAAGAAGTGGGTGTGCACAACATACTGATACAGTCAATTAAAAATTCACTCATAACTTTTTGTATAGGCCCAGTTGAATATTGCAATAATAATGCGTAGTTATAACAAAGTCCCACGGCACACCTGGATTGGAATCAGAACACACCATTTGAGAACCACTGGTCTAATGGATAAAAAACTAAAATCCCATTCAAAAGCTAAAAGAAAGTTACCTTTTCCTCTCAGAGTTTAAACTGATTTAAAAAAAAAAAAAAACACTGAAAGGTCAGCTCCTCCCCCATTTTGGTTGGCATGTCTGCTGTGTGCCAAAGTTTTTGGATGTTACATATTTATGCACAGTTGGTATATTACACAGTTGAAACACAGTTTAAATAGCAGCCTAACTGATGCACAGGTTAAGTATAAACTAGGGTGTCACTTCTCTTGTCAAAGAGGACAGATGTTTGTCTGTTTAACAATCTGGAGGATGATCACTTTTGAAAACTTGGTCTGTAGTTTATTAGTTACTAAAGTGTGTCACAGTGAGCTGAGCAGGTTATCAGTCTGTTAGCGCCTAGCAGTGATTATAACCCATTGAGGTTCAAAACTTTTTGTTCTGCTTCACATACATCATAAACCCTTGAATATAAAAAAAGACACATTGAAATCAGTTAAGAAATGGAAACATATTGGGTTTTTTTTAAAAAAACATTTTAGGTGTGCTGATTGCCTGTATTTATTTAAAGGCCAGTCCTATAGAGGTGAGGTTGACGTATGGTCCATAGGCTAATGTGACATCTATACAGTATATATATGTCTATGTCTATGCACTGAACAACATCTAGGGAACCTAGCTGTCACTAAAAAATTCAAAGCCAGTGGGGACACACTGCAAGAGGTTTGTGTAAGAACTGCACACAAAAAGTCAAGCAGCACAAACAAGAGAGCTGGCAGTGTAACCGCAACACCAAAAGTGAGGGCAAAAAATGGAGATCAGTCAGAAATAAGCAGAGGAGACTGTAAACAAACTACATATTATTAAAAAAAGGAAAAGACTGATAGTTTACACAATTCAACAAATAATTTGTTTGCATGTTAAAATAAGTTTTTGCTTCAGTGAGTTTGATTCTCTCTCAAATTCTTATTTTTTTTTATATTCCAGAGGTTTTGTTTGACAATATTGACACAAATCTGACTCCTTGAATACCACCTACGGACCCACCTGTATCTACTCTGGACTAATTCCAAAATGCAGGATTTAGAGCCAAAGTTCTGGAGGTAATCGCCTCATAATCACACAAATCCTTGTTGTCACTTCTCAACCATGAAATCCAATTACTGCAGGACCTGGAGGTCACTATGTCCAGGTGCATTATCGAGCAAACATTGATTACTCAGAGGCTCCAAGTGCAATATGTAAATTGTGCACACAGTTGCATAAATGTTGAAGAAACTATATCGAGCTAAGAAGGTAGAGGCTAGTGAAAAGACCAACAGAAACGAGAGCCCTTTAGAAATCTGTTGGGCCATTTCATGAAGATGAGGATGAGAACGTCTCCTACTTATACAATTTGTAGTATTCAGTGAGCAGATGGGAGGCAACTTGAGTGTGACTGAAGATGAATCCCACAAGTGAGGCAGTGTGACAACGCTTTTGGAAAGAATCACACGCTCATTCCAAAAATCTCTGCATGTTATAATTATGCTAATGACTCAGTAGCTGGCAGCGGATATGGCAACAGGATTAAATGTGGTCACTGCAATAATGGAAGTTGTGAGTTGTGTGTGAGAATGTGAAAGAGAGAGAGAGAGAGGTGTGTGAGTGTATATGTGTACATACAACAAAAAATATGACATTATGTTTCCTTATGAAAGTTCATTTTAAAAACAATCCTTCTGTTATCTTGACATAAAGACAGTTTGGGTAACATCAGCTGAGGCAGCTTCATACAGAGCTGCCCTGTGATGAAGAACAACATCTATTCTGACTGTTCGGTGATTATATTGTCACAAGATATAATCAGAGTTTGCTGCTGAAGTCCTGGAAAGCTATTCACAACAACATTTCGTCCCTTTCTTTAAAAGCATTTTTCATCTTTCAGTGAACAGATTCTGCACTGTGCACAGTGATTTTTGAGTAGTATTGCCTCTCTTTTCTCCGCTCTTATGTGACATTGGATTTCTGATGAATGCAGTCTAGAATTCCTTAACATGGTAAATATTTCAGATGAACTATATTCAAAATATTTCACTCTTTGGGCCCTACTTAAGTGTAAAGCAGTAGGTCATGGGCGCAATGACTGTGTGGGCATCTCCAAGCCCACCTGCTTTTTTTGGTTCATGTAGGTGCAGCAGCAAAGTGCAAACGGGCCATGTGCTGCGGAGTACAGATCAGAGGATGTGGCAATTAATGACACACTCTTACTCAGCCCTATCACTTGTTTCATTGCTCTGAAATAGGGATACATGATACATGTTGGGCCGATAAATTATTGGCCAATAATGGGAAATTTATATTAAGTTCTCATTTATTGATTTTAGTTAAACAGTGACAAAACAAATTTTAATGTGTAACTCTGGAAAAATTTAGGCATATAATTTAAGACAAACTTTCTTGCAATACAATCATTACATTTTTTCTATTTTTTGGGGCAAAATTAAAGAGTTCTTTAACTTGAACACTGATAAATCTGTATGATTTTGGGCCACACATCAATGAAAGAACGGAACTGCTCTGCCGCAGATCAGACTATCGTCTCTTTTCATATTCATTCTTTGAACTTCCTCCACGAGGGGATGGAGTACAGAGGGAGGGAGAGAAAGTGCTGGAAAAACAGCCAGCTCAGGCCGTCCTCAGGGCTAAAAAGTCACACACAAGAATACATTGAAAATAAAACTCTTTCAGTGGATGCCAAGTTTCTGCTCGCTCCCATCTTTAAAACTTTCATGAGTTTGCACTTTGGTTTCAAAAGTTCCAAATAAACCATTATATCTAAAGGAATGTAGTGTCAGTGCTCGACTAAGATCAATTGGTCTTTCTGTTTCTCTTTTTATCTGGCCTTGAATCAACCCACTCAAGACTCATACAAGTACACCAATTAAATAGCACGAGTATTCATCACTCTCTAGCTTCCCCATAGCACCATCAGTTTAGTTAGTTAATTAGCACCATCATACACTGTCAAATAAAAAGAGTTAAGGTTTTTTTTTATTTAAAACAAACAACAAAACAAAAACAAAGAAAACAGCTAAATATGTGAATAAACAGACACATTTTTGCAAACATACACGCAACTAGAATTACTACCTTGCAGCTATGTCCTCTGCAAATCGTTCAAGTTACAGTTACAGTTTACATCCATGTCTGTCCAGACTCATGTGTTGCCATGACAATGATTTGATATGGATGTTTCTGCAAAGAAGCTACATACTCAAACATGGATGCTTCACACACATCCTTCCTCCTGGCAGCAAAGAAGATCTATACAATCAGCACAGTTTCAAAGTGAACACCCAGGATTCGTGTCACAGATTCAGTATCTGACCAAATGTCTCCCCTTCTGTTCCTGAGATATGACATTGAATAATGGCCAGAAAAGTGTTTT
>JAPZEB010000012.1:25909080-25919087 GCA_029783705.1 Chaetodon striatus | reverse complement strand
ACTGAAAGTTTATTGCTCTTTGAAAGGGTGTACTTGCATAATGATACTATTTTATTATTATTATATCATTGGCATAAAATGGTCTTAAAATCACAATAATATCATTAAACAAAATATTTTCTTTGACTTTATATCATCCAACAAAAATAGCTATCACGACAGGCCTATTTGTGACAACAAATTTCACTTATTAGCTGGAACAAATCTAATAGTCCACAGCCGTGCTAATGGCTCTATGAGGCTGTACCTTAGACTGTATGTAAGATTATTTAAGTCAAAACATCTCGATTGTCCCCTGGTGGCTGGCTGCAGTACAGGTCATAAACCCCGCCCCTTCCATGTTAGACAATATGACATGTGCCAAAATAAAAGGACAAAGTATACATCCAATAAAAATTTCCCAAAGATGGAGCCTGTCATTTTATCTAGATTTTGTTATGTTGATGTTTGTTCAAGTGACTATTTTTCTGATTAGCTTGGTTTTAATTAGTTATTTAATGAATTAAAAAGGGCTCATGACATTGTGATAGATCAATGGTGCTGTTTGCGATAGGTTGAACCCAGTTGGCTGAATGGTGGAAACTTGATGCCATGGAGATCACTACTGCGCAGACTCCACTCAGGATGGACCCGCGACCCACTTTTGGACCAGGACCCACTAGCTGGGAGCCACTGGTCTATGGACTGCACATACTGTAGTGCTACTTTGAGCTAAATGCTAACATCACCATGCTTACATGCTGATGTTGGTATAATGTCTACCATCTTAGATTAGCATGTTAGCATACTAATATTTGCTCACTAGCAACAAACAGCTGAGACTTATGGGAATGTCATTTGTAAAATTTTTAGCTAATGATGGCACGTGATGAAAAATTAGGGAAGTTATACCAATTTATTCAGTGGGTGACATACAGTAAATGTCTGAACCAGCTTTCATGGCAATCCATCCAATGAATTTGGCATTTTACTCCATTTCACATAACCACAAATGTCAACCCCATGGTGGCGCTACAGGAAAAGTCAGAAGATCACTATACTTGTTTGATTGCATTGTCTGGGTACCATGTTTATGTGTACGAAATTTCATGGCAATCGATCCAGTAGTTGTCAAGATATTTCATAAAAACCATCGATAAAGCAATCAAACATCACCTCATTGTAGCACTACAGGACAGGAATCACCTCTGAGGACTGTGACTGTCTCTCTAACATGGCAAGGCAATCCATCCTATAGTTACAATGTGTACAGTTATAGATATTTCCGCCTGAACCAAAGCAGTGGAACCGCAGACAGATGTTGCCATCCATAGAGCCGCTAGCATGGCTAACAAAAAGGCAGGTTGCACATTAATGTCTACCATCACACACACATAGAAACAGGCAGACACCCACTGTAGTAAATGCATGTCCATATGGTAGATGCAGTAGCTGTAGGCGTGAGCTAAGCTTACCCTGTCAGCGACTACAGCATAGCTGTGCAACAACAGCTGCTGTAACCAACCAAAGCTAACTCATGGGAACAATGTGGCCATTCTGCCTCTCTGTAAGGTTGCTGAATGGCAATGTGAGAAATGGTAAGTGAGCCTCAGGTTTTAAATTTTGGTGTCCACATCAGGCTGTGTGTGTATACTGGGCCGTACAGGTAACGTGATTATTTCCCATGCTGTGATGGGACTATGCAATAAAAGCATCACCATAGAGAGATGTGTTGTGATTTAGTTTTATTTTCAGCTACATAACAAGGTGTGATTAGAATCCCATCACTGAGCCATGAAAACAAAGACGCAATATGACACCTCAAATTTTCAATTACGCTGGCAGGTAGCAGCCATTAAACTGCCATTACTGTTATTAAACTCTCTGCCGTCTTTATTGCAGGATAAAACTCAGGAGACACTTTCCAAGCCCCAGTGGGAGACATAGATATATACGTGTAACTGAATAAGTTACATTCAATTACAGCCCGTTGAGACCCATATCATTACCAATGATGCTATTACCGCTGTCTGGAATATGGCCGACGGTACTGCCAACAACCTGGCCATGGCAGTGATTCTCAATTTAACATCCTGTTTATTGGTTTAGAGCAGCCGCTGATGGCAAAAAGTTGAACCTCATTCCCTCCCAGCCTCTGTGATATTGTTAGCCTTGAACATAGCGTCACCGGGCCCTTTGTGAGTTACAGACCAGCAGCCTGCCTATTTGAAAAGAGAGAATAGAGTACAGCAGAAAGTAGGCTGGAGGGATAAAAACCTAACTGAAACAAATGATGCTTCTGCAGCACCTGACCAGACGGCCCAGATTCATGGGAAGCAAAAGATGGATGAGTGTCGCTGGGGATGCTTGCACGAGAGGAGGGAATTGGATTTTACAGAGGCAAACAAGACGGATGGATGCAGACCAAGCCACACTGTCTCCACGGCGAGTGGCTCTGCTGTCTGATACCTCGGTGAAAGGAGGGCCGGCACGTCACATTTAACAGACAACAAGGAGGGAGGACAGGCGTGCTGGAAAGTAGGACAAGAACAGGCTGGCCTACTGTAAAAGCCCATGGGATGTTCACAGATAAAGAAAGACCACTCACACTGACAGCAGAGTGCTGCATTACTGAGCAGCAACAACAGCCCGTTAAGACAGCAAGACAGCAGCGTGTGTGATTTTAAGCTTTTATTAAAGTTGTTTGTTTATGTGCTATTTATCTTAGCTCACAGCAATGGATTAGTCAGCAGCTATATTACAGGTTTCAGCTAAAACTATTATTTACCTCTTTCCTGTTAACAATAGTCGTGACTTCAAGTGTGCCTGCAAGTCACGTGTTGTAATGGCTACTGAGGCCTCAGAGAGCAACGGGCTGCATGCAGTGAGGTCACAGTCTTAAAATATCTAGAATCAAAAGCTGCATATATTCCCAGCCATTACAGAAACCTGATGTGTTACATACTGACGTGCAATTAATCTAACAGCCTCAGGGTTATTACAATTCAAAAATCCTTTGAGACAAGAGATGTAAGAATTGGGGCTTTATGCTCATTTGACCTGGAAAGGACAGCATAGTTGCTAAGTGCTCACTTTTCTGGGTTAAAAAGTCACTTTTTCTTGAACCATAATTCAATAATAGAAAAATGCAATCCAATTATGTTTATCCTCTCGTTGTCACAGAGATAATGCCAAAGAATAAGCAGCTTCGGTAAACCACTTTAAGTGAAGAAATAGGGACAGAAGGGCATGGAGAGGAATCTAGGCTAAGTACAGAAGGTCTCAATGTGATTTTGCTCACAATAATAGTCTCTAAATGGTCCGTGCGTGCCATGCAGTCTGCTTTGTGTTTTTTGCTCCCAATAAAGACGAGCGTGAAGCAGACATCTGGACAGTCTTCGAGCACTGGCTCAAACATCTGCTACAGCTCAGCGGCAACAGGATTGTGTGTGTACAACAGTGCAGGTGTTCCTCCAAGAATACACACGCAGATTTCTCCTTGCTGGAAATTGACATAATCACTTCATTTGTGTCAGTTGTTTCGCCGCGAGGGACAAGCAAATGATCAGTAGCTACCATTACTGAGGACAACTGGAGTCACGTATTACCATCTGCACCAAAGCTGAATCTGAAAAATGCATTTTAATAATGGGAAGCAAGCAGAAACACTGATGTGTTCAGGTTTGCTAAGAGTGACACTGTGATTGGAAATTATATGTTTGGAATGCCAAAATCAGAGTGAAACATGGACGAGTAATCAGTAAAATTTATATTGTACAAGTACTTGTGAAATTGCTGGATAGATTTGTCTAATGCAATAATTGTGCAGCTTTGATTGCTCTTTGTTGTTCAGTGATCACTACAGTTGGAGTCATACTGTATAAAATGTCAGCGCAGTAGCACACAGATGTACAGATGTCCCTGTACTTTGTGTGT
Source organism: Chaetodon striatus (assembly GCA_029783705.1). Taxonomy (NCBI): domain Eukaryota; kingdom Metazoa; phylum Chordata; class Actinopteri; order Chaetodontiformes; family Chaetodontidae; genus Chaetodon; species Chaetodon striatus. The sequence continues at coordinate 25,915,172 of JAPZEB010000012.1, read as the reverse complement.
AATGACTGATGTAACACTTTGCCTCTCAATCGATTCTCTTTGCCTCTGGCACAGCGAGGCACGTAATGTCACACCTGGCTGTGCAGCCCCATCTTGGTGTTTCATCACTGTTACATTTGGACCAGCTATCCATGTAACATTCATTATAAAAGGAGTTCAGTGAATTGACTCAGTGATGGCACCTTGATACTGACACACTGATGCTTGTTGCACTTGACACACGTGTCAGAGCTTGTGTCAAACAATGACTATTACACTGTGTGTTTGATCCACAGTTTTGCCATTTACAACAAAACGGGTGATGCATTCACTTGCTTTGTTGCTGCGTAATACTGGCTTAGGTACTGGCTAAAAGCTGGGAAGTAGGTGATCAAGATTTGGCTAAATAGCAACATATTCTGCTGATGAGGAACATTTTAATATTACATCAATGCAATATGATTAGAGCCAGAGATACTTTAACTCCTTCGCTTGGGGCAGGAGCTCACTCCCAGCCCAGAAGGGCTATCCAGAGAACCAGCAGAGAACCATACCCTCAGACTTGGAGGTGTAGACTCTCATCTCAACCACTTCACACTTGGCTACAAACCGCACCAGTGCATGCTGGACGTCACAGAGTGATGAAGCCAACAGAACAACATCATCTGCAAAAAGCGGAGATGCAATTCTGAGGACACCAAACTGGACCCCTTCCTCCCCCCAGCTGCACCTTGAGATCGTGTCCATGAATATCACAAACAGAATAAAAAAAAAGGAACAACCCTGGTGGAGGCCAACACCTACCGAAAATGTGCTTTTTACATTGTCAAAATGACTTTTTCTCCCATGGGTGACTGGGCTCAGCCTTAGAGAAAGGGTAAGGACCTCGGACATCCAGAGAGAGCTTGGAGTAGAGCTACTGCCCCCCTTAGCATTGAAAGGGGTCAGTTGAGGTGGTTCGGGCATCTGTTCCGGATTCCTCCTGTTAGAGGTGCTCCAGGCACATCCAACTGGTAGGAGGCCCCAGGGCAGACCCAGAACACACTGGAGGGATAACATATCTTGTCTGGCCTGGGAAGGCCTCAGGATCCCCCAGGAGGAGCTGGAAAGCGTTGCTGGGGAGAGGGATGTCTGGAATACTTTGCTTGGCCTGCTGCCCCCACGACCCAGGATGGACAGATGCGATATGATTGATATAAAGGAGTGTCTTTACGATGTTCAGTGTATGGTGTGACATCACCATAGAACTGAGCAATAACGGGGCATTGGTAGCTTAGTGGATAGTGCCGGCGCCCCATGTATAGAGGTGCTGCCTCACCACAGCGGTTGGAAGCTTGATTCCAGCCCGCGGCCCTTTGCCGCTTGTCACTCCCTCACTCTCCCTCTCTCTCCCCATTTCACTCTGTCCTGTCCAATAAAGACTGAAATATCTCAACTAGCTCAACTACTGGATAGATTCCCATGACATTTTGTGTAGACATTCTCACTCTCTAGAGGATGAATTATACTAATTTTGGTGACCTCACACTTTACCTCTAACTCCTCCAAACTGGATGAAAGGTGGATGAGCAAATATCAGATTATTTCAGTTTTTCCCTAATTAAGATGTCCGAACCTACTCCATGCATCAGCGAAAGGCTAAGCAACATGAACTTTCGTGGACTTGCTCCACCTTCAACCTATTTTAACTGGTGAAAATCAGTCTATGGTTAAAAATTGACCTTGACATCCTTGACATTTCCATTTCCATCCAGTCAGCAGTCACCATGGATGAAGAAAGATTCATTTATGAGGTTGAGGAAATGATTAAAAGTTAAGAAAATGATGTTAGAATAAATAACTTAACACTTACTCATCTGCAGAGGAAGACATCACAACAGTGCCAAAAAAAATCTCATCCTCTGCTTGCACTATGACATCGCTCCCAGGATATCTGGACAATTTTCTGAGCTCCATCCACCACAATTTCAGTTTTGATCACCACTAACATTGCCTATTAAAAGAGTTATTATACCATACTGACAGTATGTTTGGGCAGGATCCCTGTATTATTGTATGCCACGGTATTTAGAAATCCCAACAGTATACAATATTTTCAATACTGTCAAAAATACAGGTGTTATATGAATACAGGTGTCAGTGGCACACAGAAATACTATCATATACCATATTCTGTGGAATTTCAGGAGGATATGAAGGTATGATACCACCTGAACTTAATGGACAAACATACTGTAATGTGATATAACCTAACTGCTACTTGCTGCAATTCTTAAACAAGACAAGATGAATATCAGAGGATCAAATTAACATATGCCGTACTCTTCCAAGCATTTTTGTGCATATATCAGATTAACAAATCTGAAATCGATGGGATGATGTTCCATTGCTTCATTGAAGTTGAACACTGTTGCTGCTGTAATTTCTGCAAACCATCAGACGTGACTGTAAAGCTTCTGATCTTTTTCCAAGGCACACAGTAAGAAAATCCCTAAGCTTCACATGGCTTGATTCGTCTATTATCTCTAGCCACAAGAGCACACAATGAGGTTATTGTAATGCAAAGAAGAAATATGGATTTTACCATTGAAATGCTGCCTGCTACCCCTTTTGGTTTCATAAGTAATCAAAGGCTTGATACCTTTTGATCACACTTAAAACAATGTTCCCCGCTTCTTCCTCTGATATGAGAGCACTTCAACAGCAAGCTAAAAGCAGCTCTCTGCTGTCAAATAGTCATTTCTGGCAGTTAAATCCTCTTCATGACACCTGAATCAAAGGTAGTGTGAAAATGTGTTGATTAATGACTCACAGATGACATGTCCACATCAATCTACTCACCTATCAAAGACATTTTATGAAATACACAGAAAGTTCGATGCTAATCAAATTTGGAGCACTGTTAAGGAACATTACAATTGGGCTAACTAAAGTTTCGAAAACTAGCTAGGATGGATTTTCTTTGCTAAGAATGTGGAGCACCATGTGATGCATTTCTCTGAATCCTCGTGAGGATAAATCACAATTACACACAGATACACACACATTTAACAATTTTTGTTACACTAGTTTTTGATTGAAAGTAAAATATTGAAACATATTTACAATCTGATCTTCTGTTATATTATGAACCATCCAGATCTCTCAGATCCTCTGGGACAGGTCTGCTTTGTGTCCCCAGAGTCAAAACTGAAATGGGGAAGCAGTGCTCAGTTTTTTATGAACCACATATCAGCAACCAACGCCCAGAAAACTGCAGGTCCGCTGCAACTCTTAGTTCTTTTAAATGAAGCCTAAAGCTGTTCTGTTTGCCACTGACTTTTATAAAATCAAATATTCATTCATACACGCCACTGTAACTTCTATTTTTGAATTTTGTACATGTATTTGTATATTTTAGCTATTTATTTATTTTTATGTTTTAGTTCTTTGTAACGGGTTGTATTAGGACCCAATTGCAGCACAATGGAAACCAGGAGCAGTTGAAAATGACGTTTAATGTCAACTCAGCAGGCACAGGGCAGGGCAGGTAAACAGCACACAATACAGTTCAACAGTCCAGCAAAGGCTCTTCACAAAGTCTCTGACAGCCTGGCGGGTCCAGCAGGCTGAACTGGGCAGTGACGTTAGCCTGGGCACACACACAGTTCAGTTCAATAACATGCAGCGGTACTGCGTAGGAGCGGGTAGGAGACACAGTTGTGGACGCTGAAGATCCAGAATCAGGTAAGCACACAATCCAAGCAGACAAACCAATGGGGGACAGGAAGAAGGTAGGTCAAGGCCAGACAGAAGATTGAGAAGCCAGCAGGTGCATACTAACAGAATGCACACACAATGGTGGGTATGGCGATGCAGTGAAAATCTCTGGACCACAGGAAACACTCACAACACTCACACTGCAGCTTCGTTGTTGGCTGGTAATGCCAAGCAGCCACAGGCAAAAAAGAACCAAGGATTGGGAAGCATATCTTAAGGTTGGGGACAGAAGGCTGATGCATTTATCGGGAATCAGAAGAGACCGGTAGGTCAGAGGCAAGCAGGGTCGGCAAAAGAAAATCAGTCTGTAAAAAAAGCGCTGGAGAGTTTTGCATGAGTGGCGAAGAACAATCCGGCAAAGAGTGTCATAAGGCTGGGGTAAATATACTCGCTGTGAGTAATCAGGAACAGGTGAACTGAGTTGCTTTGATGAGGTGGGCGTGACTGATGCTGAGGAGCTAAAAAAAAACAGGGTGAGTGGAAAATTACTAACTGAGAGCTGGGTGAGTGGGCTGTGAAACTGTATAACGATCTTTTTAGTTGTATCAAATTAATGTGTTTTTTGTTTGCGCTTTGTCTAGATGCTTTTGATATTTTAGGTAAAGCACTTTTCATTGCTTTGTTGCTGAAATGTGCTGTATAAATAAACTTGACTTGGCATGCCTTGCCTTTTCGAGAACAGTAAGAGATTCATAACTCTACATTTGACAAAATAAGAACAGTTTGACAGAATGTGCCCAATATATTTTTATTTAACATTGAATTTTAAATGTCAGATGATGAACTTCTGCTGTTGCATGCAGAAAATCAAACTTTTCCTGAATTTTTTGTTCCTGTCCTCTTTGCCACCATACATTTTGTCAGTCACATCCTTAGAAGGTTGTAACATTTGAAAGATTTGTTTCTGAGGCTTGCACATTGTCTACTTTGTGCTAAAGGCTTTGCTGTTTCTTGCTACTTGTTGAACGACTGCTCAGTTTGTCCTGTAGTCTAGAGTGAAGGACTGACGTGTGCTGCACCGTTGTGTTTTATCCAGGAAAAGGCCGATAGAAATGGTCATGTACAACAGACAACCTCTGTGCTAAACAGATAAATAATAATAATAAAAAATCAGTTGAGCAAATGTTGACTTCATCTGAAGACAGTTTCATCATTGTTTCCCTAGTTGAGAAAGTCTTAGCTGAATCAGAAAGTGCCCCAGATCTCTGTTTCCATGTCTGTGACTCGATCCCTGGGGAACCCTCAAAACGCAGATGACGCGCTGCAGTGACGCTAGCCGCCTTAGCAATCACAGTCTTCGCTTCTGACACACTTCCTTTTGCTCCCTACACTGCTTTAGAGGGGGTTCCATACAAAAAAAACATGATGCCAGAAAGTACTTCATGTCGACTGATGCTTTAATAATTCTTTGTTGTCAACTGGAAGTCTATATTCTGCTATCGCCTGTTTAAGGCAACCAAACTAATGCTTCTGTGGGCGTTATAAACTAAACTAGGCACTGCCCTACATACATACTACAAAATGTTTGCCCCAAAACACTGAGATAGAGTTCATTGTATCTTTGTATCAGCTCATTGTATCTGCAGAGGAAAGTTCTCCTGTGCAGTTCGTCCTTCATTGTGTCTTTACAACATATATATATGTCTATGAGCTACAGGACGAAGTTAAATTCTCTCAGTATAGACGGCTGAACAAGGACTGGGCCTTGACATTGAGTTTTTAAGACGTAAACAATTCCATAGGCTGTATTTATTTGACTTAAAGGAATTACACGCAAGGATTAACCAAGGACTACACTTGACTAAAGTGGAATTAAAACCTAAGTTTACAGCTACTCACAGCAAAGTATGGGAGTAATTCTTAAGAGGAGCTCTCAAGGTTAGACTGGAATAAACAGTGAGATTCAAGGATTATATGTACCCATATCTATCACAATGTATTATTGGTTCTTCTCACGGTTGCAATATCTCAAAGTCCCATTGCACATACAGTATGAAGCATGGGGAATATTGTGGGAGAAAAGTGCACATAATGTACATATATAGTTGCTACAATTTGTCCTGACTAGTCTTATGACATATAATCATTCTTAGGCCTATAATCAAGTGTAATCGCAAGCATGACTGTGATCACAGTTTCCTCACAGCTTATCATAAAAGTTCTCACTAGTTGTAACACTACACTCACATACTCGTGAAAATTTAAGACTCGCACAGTTCTACTAATGTCACACAAAGTTATGTTTCTTATGCACCTTCTAACCTCCCAAAAATGATAAATTATAATAGTAAAAGAATATGTACTGGTGAATCAGTAAAGTAAAGGGCCCGATTCAGGATGACAGCAAAGCCAGT
>JAPZEB010000012.1:25872627-25885459 GCA_029783705.1 Chaetodon striatus | reverse complement strand
GCATTCTCTTTTTGTCTTCTGAAAGTCATTTGGTGTCTGAGGTTTATTTGTGTGTTTTTTGGTTGATTTGTGTCTCTTTGTAGTTCATTTGCATTTCTTTGTAGTGACTGTAGCCAATCACATCCACTGACATTCACAGTGACTGTAAGTCACTTGTGTCTCTTTGAGGTCCATTTGTCTTTTTTGGTCATTTTGTGTCTCTTGAAAGTTCCTCAATTGTCTTTCTGGTCATTTTGTCTCTTTGTAGTTGACTGCATCTCTTTGTGGTCATTTTGTCTCTTTGAAGTTGGTACACGTTAACATGAAGATAAAAAAAAAACATCAACTGGCCACCTCACTCAGTGTGGAAGTCCATGGTACAGGTAGGCAGTCCAGTTGAAAATAAAACAGGGTTTACACCCTGATGAAGACTACCTAGGAAAAAAAATGTGTTGGTTTATCTGTGAATCAATAAAGGATTTTTTTTCTTTTCGGATTGCCTACCTGTACCATGGACTTTCACACTGAGTGAGCTGGCCAATCGTTTTTTATTCTTATGTGACCATTCACCCTCTCCTTGAAGAGCACCTGATTATTTTTACAGTTAACTACACAGTGCCTCACCCAGTGCAGCATTTCCTATTTTTTCTTCTTTGGTACATGTTATTTTGAGTGCCATTTTGCAAATGAAGGCCAGGGGGGCCCCGAGACTTTGGGCCCCTGGGCCTGTGCTCAGTAGGCCCATCCAGTAATCCATCCATGATTGCTCCCCAGGAAGTAAATGGATATATGCTCTCAGATGCTCGTCCATGTGCAATACCTCCCTACAGTGTAGTTTTATTTTAGGTAATATTGATCCAATCAATATTTGCAGAGGTCAGCATTTGTTCAAAAATTTATTAAAGGCTGTGTTTTCTTCTTGAATCCCAGACTATAAAAAAGTTAAGCTTTTAAATTCTTCACCCTTTGATGTTTTCAGTATGCCCCAATGAATGGGTCGCTGTTTTGTACGAACGTCGAGCAGCTCAGTGGAGCAAAAAATCACTAATGCAACAGCTGCAGAAAGGTTATTGATCTGTTTTTTTGAGTACAAAAATCAAGGAGGTGCTATCAATGTCACTAGGAATTAAACAGCAAGGAACACAGTAATAGCTCCTCCCAGCACTCTTTCTTGTTTTCCTCGTACACTTTAAAAAAAACAACAACTAAAAAGTAAAATCTTAAAACACCAATATTTAATATGACTGGTGCCTCACACAACATCACTTTCCTTTGAAGTGCAACAACCATCACAGTCTCTGTAAAAAGAAAGGCGATAAAGCACTCTGTGGCTGCACGGTGTGTAAAAACCCGCACTACTTTGAAATGCTCTCCTGCTCTATAACATAAGCGGCAGTTTGCTCCTATGGATAGTACAGCAGAAGAGATTTGTGCTCAGGGTGAAATTAATCCAGTGTGAAATCAAGAGTCCAGTGTTGAACCAGAGGGGAAGCCCACAGAGGACACTCATGATGCTGAGCATCGCGGCTATGTTCCAACAGTGCTCACTGCTCTGCAGGCAACACTATGCATGCGTCTGCATGACAAAATATGCCCTTTCATCCATGCAGCAACACTCATACACTTACTGTATTCATGTTACATTCAAACTATTTAACATCAGATACACTGACATTTCTATTTGGATCAGTTTTTGGCCCGAGCAAACAGAAGCCCTCAGAGTTTTATTGGTCTGCACAAAGGACAACTTCTGCCTCCCACAGGCTCAGACTTTTTTTCTGCTTGACAGCCGCCTTCAGTCAAAATGCCTTGAGGATCCATCGTAGTTCAATCTAGACAAGGTCAAGGCGTGCTGTTTTTCTGTAGCCTATTAGCTAATTCTCCTGGTGGTTCAGCCGTTTCAATATATCCAGCAACAGCATCAAGCAGACCACTGTCTCATTAGCACTGGCTCTCTGGTCCCAGTCACAACTGGGCAGAAGATGCTAACGAAGGCATTCAATGAAAGCACAACATCTATCACAGTCCTGAGGGTTGGAGAAAAAAGAGAGGTCCATATGTACTGTACCTTGATGGTAGGTCTGAAAAGTCTCTTGCTGAGGTCAGAGAAGAGCAGCCTCAGAGAAGAGGAAATCCTGCAACACAAAGACGGTTCATGAGCTTCAATAATCATAAAGAAACACACACATTCAATATATCTCACAGTGTATATCTAACACAGAAAATGTGTTGGTGCTGTATTAAAGGTTACTTTCTGAAAAAAGCTGTGTCAGTGGAGTTATACTGGCCAGCTCAGTTTTGATTTGTGAATATGAACATTATTATAACGCTTTGTTAATGTGTTTCATTGTCTTCAAAACTGCTTATTTTGTCTTGACAACTTTTTTCATTTATTTGCTAAATCAATTAGCTTTTCGAGATAGGCAAACTGGCACATCTTGTGAGATAAAGCATTTCAATTAAAAACCATAGATTAGATTAGCAGAATGCTTCCTGAGGCTGAAAAACTCCAGGAACCCATATCATGAATCAGCAGGAACATTTTCCACTTACATAATATGATTTTTGGATATTGTTCACTAACAGTTCGTAGGCATAGCTTTACAACGTACAGTAAGACCCATCGAATCTCCGACAACTTTAACATTTTTTTTTTTTTTTACAGCACTTTCACACCCTTCACCTGTTCTGACTTCAGTCAACTATCTACAGCCCCCTCACTTCAGACCCCCCACCTACACCCAGGGTCTGTGAAGAGGATGTGTGTCAGCTCTTTCACAGACAGAAGACAAGAAAGGCACCAGGCTCTGACGGCGTATCACCCTCCTGAAAGTCTGTGCTGACCAGCTGGTCTTCATCGTCACACAGATCTTCAACAGATTACTGGAGTTATGTGAAGTCCCCTCCTGCTTCAAACGTTACACAATCATCCTCGCCCTCAAGAAACCCTCCATCCCAGGATTAAATGAATACAGGCCCGTCGTACTAACATCAGTGGGCATGAAATCCCACAGGTTCCTCGGGTGTTAAGCCACCTGAAGGACATCACAGGACCCCTGCTGAACCCCCTGCATTCTGTCTACCGCGCCAACAGGTGAGTGGATGATCCTACAACACCTCACCTCCCCAGGGACACCCTGTTTGTGGACTTCAGCTTACCGTTCAACACCAACATCATCACATTTATCCTTCACACCAAACCTGGCTAGCTCATTGTGCCATCTTCAAGCTGCAACCTCCAGGGCTCCAAAAACTGCAGTTCCCCTAATGGCCACTTCAGGCTGGCTCAAAAAGCGAGTCTATCCTCAGAGACCCACCTGTTAAAATGCCACAACTTTACAGCAGAAACAAACATGTTTAAAGCGTGGTACAGCCTGCTTTGAATTGTTATCAAAGCTTAGTTATGTATAATTGAGTGATTGGTGGGTGTCGTCTGTTAAAAAAGTTCCCACCATGACAACAAGGTTGGTTAGGGAATGTTACCATGGTGTGACCCCAGATTCACAGAGTACAGATGTAGCTGTTGTTATTGCAGTGTTTTTTCAGTTCATGAAAAATGTTTTTCTAGTAAGTACATTTCTTTTAATGGTTTAAAGCTTGTCTTTTGCTATCAATAATTAGCATTAGTATTATCACAGTTATCCATGGACTGTAAATGTGTAAATGAACTGTGTGAAGCAAGCTAGAAGCTAACATTAGGGTTAGCGCCACCCTCTCCTCCAAATATGGTCACTTCTCATCACTTCTGGCTAAAAAAATCCAAGATTGCTACAGTCAAAATGTCAAACTCAAGGCTTTTAACCAGTGGGTTCACAAACAAATGGGTGACGTATTGGTTGCTACATCCGTTGTTTTTTTTATACAGTCTATGGCCAGCCTCCACTTATCAGTGGATCACAAACTTCCTGACATTATGTTTACCTCGTTCAGCTTGTTTTTAGCTGTGATGTTTTCTCCTGTGCAACTACACTGAGAGTGACAAAAACCTGAGTCTAATTCCTTGTATAAGAACACACTTACTTGACCAATAAAGCTGATTTTAAAAAACAGGTAGTCCTCTGAGCTTTTGTTCTGTCTTTTAAAATGTCTTATAACCAGAGGTGATATTCAGAGATTAGTGTGCAGCACAAATAGACCTTCATTAAGAGAGGCTAATATTTCCGGCAACAAATGCCTAAAGACGTTCAATGTTCTGAATTTTTTTTTTTTTTTTTTTTTTTTTTTAGACATATTACAGTGATTTATAAGAGCATTTTAGGGGCAAGCTCACCACAGACAGCACATATCAGGCCCTAATTTTAGGACGCTGTTGCAGCCTGTCATTAAATATTATATGCGACATCCATTGCAGCCTGGTATGACGCAAAACAGCAGACTATTTCTAGTGACAAGTGTCTGTGCGACACGAGGAGAAATATCAAACTGATTATTTCCTGAGGAAGACTGCTGTGGTTCTGTTATTTATTAGCTACTCCTACTCTATTCTGCAGTCTCTTTTCTGATCTGATCACACCTGGATTCATTTGGTGATCAGTCTGATTTGCTGAAAACTGCAAGGATTTTTAAACCAGATACTGAAGTTGACTGGCAGTGCAATCACAACATAGTGTTAGTGACACTCGACAGAGTTAGATGCCTTGACACAACATAGTCAAAAATTCGAACCAAAAAAATGCCATCAATGTAATCAAACTGAAGTTGTGCTGTATAACTTGATACAATCTGGTGGTTCAAATTAAACCCAACTTATATTCACAATACCTGTTTTCTTACTTTTATGTCTTTTTCAACATGTACTATTGCAGTTGCAACGAACTACTTAACTTTAACAAGGTTACAGTAAGTCAGCCATTCAGCAGCCATATGAAGTACTTTACTTTTTCTTGCAGTGTGTTTTAAATAAGAAAATAATGAAGAAATAATAGTGCGGTATTGTGAAGGCTTTACATTTGTGTGAAACAAAGGTATTAAGAAGAGGTTGTGGCCCAGTCGCCTGTCGTTTCTCTTATCTTTTTCCACATGGTGAGCATCGGTGATGATATCTAGATGGTTATTGGATGAGTGCCACAGAGCTGAGACTGTGACCTCAGCTGACCTCAACCCGACCTCTGCTTGATTAGAGAAGCTGGACCTCCCCAGGGGTTTTCAAAGCTCTGATGCAGGCTAAATGTCTGACCTCTTACACTACTAGCAACATTTTGGGCTTTGCCACTGGGTTCATCTTTCACTAGCCAGAGGTCAGCTGTGGTGTGTGTACATGCTGCAGTAAGTTCAGCATTTGCATACAAGAAAATATTTTCACATACCTACGTTATAACTTTTTTCTACGAGTTTATTGTCATATACATTAAAAAGTACAATTGTACATTCAAATGCAATGAAATGCATCTGCCCTGGCTCTCTGATCTTAAACTAAAACATGCGAAACAACAACAAACAAAAATTTGAACACTTGAAATATTTTAAAGTGCTTGCTGTGTGTCCTACAACATTATTTAAAATTCTTGTGACTGTATGTCTTTGCACAATTGTGTCTGCATGTGTGTGTGCATGATTTAGATTTCAATACTATTATACTATTACCCCTCTTTTATATGAGAGGGGCTGCTAGAAATCAAATGAAATGGCCTATCTGCTGGGACACAAAGTAATGCCTGAAGCATAATTGGCAGCCTGCAGCCATGATCGAATGTGTCTGTGGTATTCATGAGATTGGAGCAGTAATGAGGCCTTTTTTTTTTTCTCAAGTGATATGACAAACAGCATAAACAAGACCAAGATGAACATCTTCGCGGTAAAGATTTTCTTAGCACTTGGTCTAACACACTCCACGGCATAGATTTACATGAAAGTACTCTGAAGTTTTTGACCACTAGAGGTGCTGTGGAACGTTTGCTGAGCAGATCAACAAATTGTTTGCATCTTGCTCTACCAGCATGCACATGAAGAAGGGGATGACAATATACCTATTTCAACTGACTGCAGAGGGCTGTAACAGCTAGGGGCTGTGATACACCTAAATGTAGCAATGGCACAAAAAAGTGAAGAGCAGGACAGCAAGGCAGTGTAAACAGGCCATGATTAGGTTGCTCCAGCTATTTGTAAATCCATTACTGAGTCTGTGTGTTAAGTCCCTCCTAAATTCTTTGTAACTCCCTGCTAGTTTCAGAGAAGTCATTTACTAAATTACATTGCATCCTCAGGGGATGTCTTAATGTCTCAATGTGTCAATAGGTTGCCAGGAGAACAGTGTCCAAACAAAAGTGATAAACAATGTAAGCAGGAAGTCTTTGGAGCATCAAGAGATGTGATTTAACTTCCAAAAATAACAGGAGGAGTCTGTGATACTAAATTCTTTGTAAATGTAAAGTTAGCAGTTAGTTAAAACTGTTAAGATTGGGAGGGAAATAAAAGATTATGCTAACTGGGGCTGCAATGTTCAGGTGATTGATTTCTTATTCAATCAAAAGAAAATTCATTGCCAAATATTTTGCTATCAGTTAATTGTTTCAGTCATTTTTCAAGCACAAGTGTCAAACATTTGCTGGCTAACGCGAACACAAAAAAATATTATAATATATTATATTGGATTTCTACTCTAAATGCACTCATAATTTTTTTTCTAAGATACTTTGTTATGTGTTATTTTTTCTGTCCATTCCAATGGACAAAGAATCTTAACACAGAAACCACGCTTTGAAATCACATGTATATTTTGTAGTGTATTTATCATCGCTTCTCAAAATATCCTAAATTTCTGAAATATATCCAAAATGATGATAACCTCCAGAGATGAATATTCTGTGGACATAGTCACTGGGATGCAATATAAGCTGATTGTATCATGAGAAAATCATATCCGAACAGTTTTTCCCTATCACTTTCTGGTGACACTCGGATCCATGGTTAGATATTTAAAAAAAAAAAAAAAATCATGAGTAAAAGCGATAAACCTTTTATGTTTTTTTGGCATTAATGTTTACTTTGAGCATAGCTTAAAAATGTACTTTAACAGTATGGTTAATGTATTAAGGTCATGCTTGTTTAAAAACGGGGCGTGGCTCTACTTAAGTCCACTTCAGGTGATGTGTAACATTGTGATTGGCTTATAAACACCCCCTCAAATAAGTGCATATAATTTGAGTCAGTTGCGCGTAATCATAGATGTAGACATCCTAGATGCCCCGGGGCAGCAGTACGAGTGATAATCCCAATCTGACCCAGCTGGTGCGCGGTGCAGAGTGGAAAAGGCTAACATTAGCTAACCAGTAAGGACTGGAGGGTGGGCGGTAGGCATGTTTCTGCATGTTAATGCAGCTAGCTGGCTTTCAACAAAGCCAACAGAAAATAAAAGGTGAGACATTTATATCACAAATACTTACATTTCACCACCTCTTAACATATAGTACTTTGAAATGTGGTGTTAAAGCTCATACTGAATCAACATACTGTAGTGCTGGGCTAGAAGGAAAGGCTCTTGTATCTCACATCATAGAAAAACTGACATTCATAGTTTTAATTCAGTAATTTAACGTATATCTGCACTGGCCTAAGTAAACTGTTACATTACAATAAGGCTAAGTTTGAACTTAATAACATTTGAGATAAAGGCTTTGCAAATGTTTAACAGGGTAGGAAAAGCTTTTAACATGTTTGAGAGGCTGTGAAGATATATAAAATGTGTTTTAATTGAGAACTGAAAATCAGCAAAGCTGTGTCTTTTTACTCCACATAACATGTTTAACTCTACAGCAATACCCACAGCAAAGGAAAATTCAAAATAAGATGTCTTCTGGGTCCAGCCTGTTACTCCTAGACATAACTAAGCTTAATATAACATCAATATGAGATTTTGATTATCTTCTCACTTCTTAAATACAGTTCCTAAGAAATAGCCTTCCTCTTGTCTCAGCCCGATCCTAATTTAAGATCTTAAAATGCTCTTTTTCCACTCTGACTGCAGTAATCTTTAGTTGTCTGAAATAATCAGCTCTTGAGGTAAAATTAAGTTCCAAAAGAAAACTTGATTGGCTTATAAACGTGCCTGCACAACTTCAGAAACTTGTGTCAGTGATCAAATTCAAGTCTAAAGTTGACTTCAAGTTCAGATCCCTCTGAGAAGCCCAAGAGCGCAGCAAAAGAACTCCTGCTGATTTATTTTTTTTTTTTGCTCCATATTCCTCCCAAGGGAGAGTTTAGGAGAAACAGATGAGAATTAATCTCCAAATAAGATGATTTATTTCTGATGAGACAAATAAAAGACTGTTGAGAGCAGCAACATTTTCCTCTGGGTATGCTGCAATATGATTCTTTGTAAGTACCGCTGCATATACTAAGGTCAATAATTCTGTCAATATTGTATCGATCCTTAAAAGTGCACATAGCTATTTGTTTTCTGAATTTTGATTCTTTGCCAACCACTGGAGCTTTTCGGGTCATCTGAGGAGAAAAAAAAAATTTCTACTGACTGAGCAGCAATTAGTGACTAGCGTAGATCCTCACAGCAGAGTTTGACCGCGGGCCTGTTTTGCCCATGTACGAGCTAAACCTTTCATTGTGGCTCATGCTGTTATGGTTTCTCAGGGCATGACTTGCACAAACAGTAACAGTAAGTGCTAACCGGGAGGCCTGAATGCAGCAGGGGCTTACTGAGGCAACATTAGCCTGGTGCATTAGCCTAGCTCTCCCGTGACACACTTTCTGCTGTGTGAGGCAGCCACTCTGAGCCAGATCTAACCGTTTCACTACAGGCCCCACAGCCTCACTGCTGCTCATCAGCCACTCGTCTCTGTCATCTCCCATTCATCTCTCCTTTCTCTTTCTGTTAGCCCGCCGACGTCTTTGTTTTGCCACTCTGTCTAATTGCTTTCTCATAAACCCTGTGCACCCATCTCTTTTTATCCATCTGATTTTCTCTCTCCTTCCATCTTTCTGCTAACACTCACACTTGATCACTCGCAATCCCGCTTTGATCTGACTGACCAAGCCGCTTTGTGAATCAACAAAAACACCCTCCACTCCTTAATCCTTTTCTGTTTCACACTCAAATTACAAAAGGCATGGAGCAAACTGTGACTACTCCACTGAGAGATCGATACGAAGAAGTCTATTTTCAGATAAACAAACATGACATCAGATTCCTCTTTCTCCCTCTCTCACGCTCTCTCACAGTATGTGCTCTAAAACACATATGTGCACACTTCTGTATCAAATATCTGCACATTTCTATTTCCCATCAGGAACCTTAATAAACATAGTCAGACTCAGGCAGTGCATCAAGGGAGTAGTGCCCCCATAATCCACTTTGGATTTAGAAGATTTACCCACTTTCCCTTCCCGTCTCCTGTCAGTGGCAGGAGTGTTGCCTCAGCAGGGGTGCTCAAAGGTAACCAATCGCCCAGAGCCAGCATGGTGGGTCATGGCTAGGTGAAGCCTCTGATAAAACCGCGCAGGCATCAGATGTGATACATGAGGACAGTCACCTTCCAAAGTGTTTTGGAAAGCACTGTGGGAGAAGCTCGGGGGTGAACTCTTGGTGTCAGAGTGTGATTAAATTAGAGGATGGTTGAGAGGGCAGTGGCAAGGACTTGGTCGATATTTCATATTGCCCTATGGATATTTTATCAGCTTCTCTATTTACAGAAGTAGTGAGAGCTACTCAGCAGACACTTTAAAATCATTGGGATGCAGTAATACAGGGTGCTCTGTATTCCCACTGGATCACTGCCTTTTAATTACACATCAGCAAAACATATTCCCTCAAAACAACAACACTCATTCTGCTCTGGGTGACATGAACCATGGGTCATAGGTCACTCAGCGTTTCCTCATCCTTTTTGTTGTTAGAGCCCATAGTCATCTCTATTGCTGTCAGATATCTCGCTGGTCATTGTTACAGTGTAACTGAAGCTGACTCCAGGGGGAATACTGCAAGAGACTCACTGCAGTTTAGCTTTGCTCCGTGAGTGCTACTTTCTTGCTCTACTTCATGCTCCACTTCTTGTCCCCTATAAGTTATCTCTGGCATACTTAACTTCTTTAACTAGTCCATCATTGCTGACAAATGTTCATGCTGTAAAGAGAGTAATATGCAAAAAAGTTATGGTGAGTCATCCGAAAAATTGAACCTCGACCAGTTTTCAAATGACACAATATCAGACAGAGAGGAATAGGCCGTTAAATAATGTATTGTAGATGGATTCTAGAGGATAAGACATCATACTGGACCAGGACCAAATGCGGCACCTGGGGTGACAGAGCCTTCTCCACAGCTGCCCCCTCCCTCTGGAAATCTCTCCCCAAACATTTTCGAGACTGCACAGACCTCTTCAATATCAAATCACTCAAAACTAATCTTTTCAATGTTAAGTGTCTCTGAATACTATGAAAAGCGCTCTATAAATATAATGTATTATTATTAGATTATTATACTTTGGACTAAGCAACCAGGCTGTCTCTAGGGATAGCAATGACAGTGGACTGATTGGTTGGTCTATCACTGAAATATCTCAACAACTATTTGATGGATTGTGATGGAATTTGGCACAGGCATTCATAGCTCCCAGACAGAGTCCAAATAACTTTGGTGACCCATACCTTTTTCTCTAGTGCTACTATGAGGATGGCATTGCTGGTTTTGAGTAAAGTATCTCAGCTCGTTCATGTCACCCTCAGGATGGACTGCAGTCACTAATAATTTGTCCAATACTTTGGTTCATAACTAGAAAAATCTGCAAAAGTAACAACATTCTCACCAGCCTCATTTTAGCATGCTAAAACTGAACTAAGATGATGAACCTAGTGCATCCATTATAACTGCTAAACATGTAAGCATAACCATTTTGAGCATCTTAGCAGGCTGACTGTTGGAGCCATCATGTAGTGCTTGTTTTATTTCATCCTTATCTTAACATGAGGTGAATTTACGTTTATACATGCAGTTCTGGCATTAAATACAAGGTAAAGCACTCATTTAGGAAGTGCATATAGCGAAGCTCCAGATAATGGGACTCAGCTGTGTGCTGAGTGGTAGGCAAAAAGTTTTTGACTGGGATATGTTGTGTCACGTAAGTGTGCCAAGCTGGCGTGGGGGCTGAATTGCTGAGTGGAAAAATGGTTTGAGTATGATAAATGCTTTTACCTGCCTATGTTATGATGAGCATGGAACGCTGAATCCAAAAAGATGCGTTGGACATTGGTTTATTTTTAGTATGGAACACTCACATGTCCCTTCATCAGATTTATTATTTTGTTAAAAAATCACTATATTGATGCAAGAACTTTATCTCAAAGCAAGTGCAGCTTCACTGGCTGTACACTCTTGTTTTAAAATATACTGCCGTGCCATCAAATCTTTTGACCTACTGTGCCTGTGCAGTTAATTACAAATAATTAAAACCATATTATAAATCACAAGTGTGTATGGAATTCAAATGTATCAGGCTGATAATATAAGATTCTGCAGCTGCAGAGTTTAGCTTAGGGTCAACTACTTCTGATGCAGTCTATTACAATGAGTCTTCAATCTGTGATTTATGTGCAAACCTTAAAGAAATTACAGCCTTTAACCTCACAGCCTCGTGTTTTATGGGCTCAGTGGCCAGTAAAAGATTTAATTTCTAATTAATGCAACCATCTTATTAGCTAGTGAACTATTACTCACTACAGTTATTGCTTTGACATTACGCCCATAAACAAACTCAACGTATCGACCATCACTGCGGGTGCAGCGTCTCCCCTCTGATTGCCCCCGGGAACCTCCTTGCTATGGTAACGACCCCTAATGACCACCATTGTGGCAACAGCTGTAGTCGTAGCAACAGTTGGCTGATGTAGCTCGTTCACACTGAGACAAAAGGACAAGAGGAGGAAGAGAGGGCGGGAGGTTCTGTCATCAGCAGTCAGACAGGATATGCATGTGTCTGGTGAACCTCTTCCATCCATCCATCTATTTAACCATCCTTTTTTTTTTGTCCATCTGTCTCTTGCCCACTTCCCCTTCTGTATTCTCATCTGTGCCTGCATGCTACTGCCTCGTTCTCAATAGATAATTAACTGCTTAATGTTCTCCTCAAGCAAATGGATTTTCAGACTCATAAATGCACAGATCGTTGCTATCATGACAATTATTTCCCTCTTTCTCTTGCTCTGTCCCTTCCAAGATTTACTCTCCAGTTCATCATGCAACACTGATATGGCTACATTAACAATTCTGACAAATCCAGCAGCCATCCATCCAAAAAAACAAAGCACGAGAATTATGTTTTCACCAATTCCCCCTTCTAACAACCCATTTTTCACTCACCCACCTTGCAGTTTCTTCCATTCTCCCTTTTACCCTTTATTCATTCCTTTGTAATATACACTGTCATTTTCTTCTCATATCCATTCACCAGGCTCAATGTTTCTACTTCTCCACCCCTCACACTATCATTTACTCTCCCATATCATACCCACTTTGTCTCACCTATCAATCTCCATCTCTAACCTTCTCCCTTCTTTTCTGTCTCTCCATCAGCACCTCCCCCTGGGCTCTGAACGGCCTGCGTACCCCCACGAGCAGGAGCGCTGAGAGAGCATAAAATATTGATGTCCCCAGGCGAAGGCCACCCCCAGCACACTCTGCAGGGGATACGGGCCAGGACCGCAGTCAGGTAGAGTCAGAGTGGGTGAACTTTAGCAAGGATCCGGGTATGCTACGGCAGATGGAGGCGAGGTGGAGTGAGGAAAATGAGGAGAAATGATGGAGTGTTTGTGTGTGTGTGTGTGTGTGTGTGTGTGTGTGTGTGTGTGTGTGTAAAAATCATCAGATGATTTCCTTCATTTAGAAAAATCCTAAATAGTTGTATTTTTT
>JAPZEB010000012.1:25846168-25866411 GCA_029783705.1 Chaetodon striatus | reverse complement strand
ACGTATTTCACAAGTCAGACACGTGGCTGGTCCTTGACCAGTCAACCTGACACACACACACAAACACACACACACACGCATTATCAAGGCCTTGAGAGCACTATAAGCAATGCAATCTCCTCAAAATCCAGTTATTAGAGTAAAATCCTTACAACTTGCAATTCAATTTCCGAGTCTAATTAAAATTCACGACAGAAAAGAGTGACTAATGTGATTGTGCTGCATTGTTGACCCCTGAACACTGTGTGCGCTGTAAGGATTTGTTTACCATGAAGGTTGTTTGAACGGCACGAAATAAGCTTAAAACAAATATGTGTAATTAAAAATGAATCATCAGTAGAGATAGGTAAGACACATTCAGACATTTTAATTAGAGACATAATAAATGGCATATAAAGCAACCATTAAAATAGACAGAAAACTACTGTGTTTGAAAAAACTACTGGTATCAAGCTGGTCCTTTTATAAACACAACTCAGGCATACTACAAATTCACACCCTATTACTGTGTGTACGACACTGTATATTTGGATGTACATAACATTAAGACCATTACAGGGATACTTTGCCGATTTTTAACAATGTGGGTAGTGTTTGTGAATGGTAAACTTCCCTCATTCTTATCAGTGTCTAGATCTCCCTGCTCAAATTGCATCCTCCAGTGGATTTTCACTGGCTCTGGAGCTGCTGCTTAAACTACAGATTGTACTTCTGCATTGTCATATGCTCATCAACATGATGGGCAGTGCTGATCAAATATGAATCAATACTGTTCCTGCTTTGCTTATTTCACAGCTAAAATGTCCTCACAAACATATTTTAGTGCACTGTAATGCGAGATCTTGTGAACCAGACGTTGGCATCATGCTGTCTTCCTTATTATGAAAAACAATGGCTGAAAATGAAAATGAGATCAAACAGCACAATTAAGCACTGCTGATAAAATATTAGCCAATATTTTGTTTCTGCATTGCATATTTCTCATCAAAAATGTTTTAGAAACATATTTTAGTACACTGTTTGGCTGTAATTTGAGATAATTTGTCACTACTTGGCTGCCATATTGTTTCCTGTGTCGAAACGGACAAGCTCGCATTACATCACCCACCAGAGCGAGCACTTATTGGTCTTGTGCCATACAGTGAGTTCTGGTAGTTGTAGGTTTATTACCTCTTGAGCAAAAGCAAATGCTACAGCCCTTTTCCTCTGTTTGCTCTGATCATGTAGCACCAGTTTCAAAGGATTTGCGTCTTTCCACTGTACAAACAGCCCCGTTTTATGCAAAGACCACCTTCCCAGCTGGGAAATACTTCTTTAGTAATTAAAATAGTGATGAAAATGACAACAAAAAAACATGTGTTGTACACCGACATTCACGCACACACAAACCTTGCCAAACCTTGTTTTGAGTTGTTTAGACTTAAGGCACATGAATATTTTGCCAGGTTTATTGTGGAGGTGTAAACTAAGCAAACACAGAGCAAACTAAATTAGCATGAAAAGCACAAAACTGGGCCTGGGGCGCATAAAATTATAATTACATGGAATTAGCTCCACAGACTCTTACCGCTGGAGAAAGATAACCTCAGGATACTGAGAATTCCATGTGTACTGTACCTGCAAATGCTTCAGCATGCAAAGTCCCATCTCAGCAATCCACCTCAGCCTCCTGTCACTTCATATTTCTGCTTTGTAAAGTCATGTGGTGCGATTACAACTGACAAGGAGGTAATACTTCATTATGCTACAGAGTTGCTGAGAAAATGAAACACAAACTGCTCAGAGGATTTTGTAAATATAGATTACAGTAAATACTTCATCTTCACATACTATGTGGTATGATGTCCTGTATGTGACCCTTATTTCACATTCTCATTATTCACACATAACGTTGTTCATTAATATTCGTTCCACATTTAGACCTCAGCGTCCTCCACGGATACACAATATACGTCACCAAATATAGTCAGCACTAATTTACTAATTTAATTTGACTCACAAGCGTACTGTAGTAACAGGCTATCCTAATGAGCCTCAGTGTGACCTCTCACTGACCTCTGTGCTCAGATAAGTTTATGGTCAGCCTGAATACCGTTTTGGCTAGCGAGGACTACAGCTGGTGTGCTGCATTAGCACACTTATGAGTAGACAAAGGAGGGTGAATGAGGTCAGGCTCATCAGACAAATGGATTTTTTGGAATTTGTGAAGTACACTATAAAAGCATCCGAATAAAACCACCTTTGCTATTTTTAGCCTCTTCAAAAACGTGACGTGTTTGACATTTCAAATGTTTCAGTGAAAGAGATCATAGAAACTGCGACACAATAGTCTGGTATTTATCCAGCAAAGGATAGAGCCCTCTCAGAATACAATAACAGTAGAACAATCACACACTTTTATCTGTCACACTCAGACCTAGCAGCAAAGCACTTTGCACATTCATGGTTACTGTGGCTGAGATGCTTTTGTCACTGAGACACTCAGTCAACACTCAAGTCTCACAGGCATTTTTGAAAGGCCAGTAGATGAAAAGATCTGATATTGTGGGAATGCTGCACAGGGATTGGATTAAAGTTTGAAATTTAAACAGCTTCTTTCTTCTAAAATATTACAAAAACAACGACGACGACAAAAAACCCTGTGGTATAAACCGATTGAAATGTGAAGTAACAGTCCATGTGCCAAGTGTAACTTATGCAAATGTTCTGACAATTAGAAAATTGACAATTATTCATCAGGAAGCATCTGTGTCTGTGCATGTGCACTAATTCAAATGAGCCATTATTCTGATAAAGGTATACGTCCTACAAAAGTAATCCTTCTCAATAATGACCCACTAGAAGTGGATGGCAGTGTGTTTATCTGCCGAGACTCTGCCCTCTGCCTGTATTTTCTTCTTATTTTGCCATGTTCAGGATGTTCCTGGGCACAGCGTGCAGGTGAGGTCGGGACTTTATAAAAAGGTAGCAGCCAGGTGCCAGACCATAAGCAGCACACATCCAAGAGGAGGTCACTAAAAATGGTGGACACAGAGCTGAAAAAACACAAATACAGCAACAAAAAAAAGTGAATCTGGGGCTGGCTTTCACTTTCACTGACGATATTGTTCACAAACATTAACTGACACGTCATGCATAATATATCTTTAAGTCTTTAAACACCATCACCACCTGGTTATAACCGTTTCTTTCACACATCTCCAGTTCAGATTTCTACCTCAAGTCTTTCGTGTCAGTGCTGCAACTGAAGTGAGCTATTATCTCCTAGCATGGGCAACACCTAAAGGATTAACCGCCAATCCTTCTTAAATCTGCCCTCGTCGTAAAAACCATGACACATACTCTTGCAGGGATACTGTTGGTGCAGCACAAACATTTATAATAATACCAACAGGCACTGTCAGGACCCCATCACTACCGACTATCAACGGCCTAACTTCACCAGCTAGCTCTACCCTAGGGTTCAAATGTCAGACTGTCACAGCAATTTGCTAATCCTGTTGCAGATGTCATGCTGAGAAGTTGAGTGCTTCCTCGTCTGTTGTTATATGGACTTTGCTTTGAGTGTGTTACTTCTCTCCTGAAGAAATTACTCTTCCTTTAAATCATTTTAAAATTAGGACAAACTGAGACGCTGTAATAGATCAACGAGTAGAATTAAGTTGATTTCCGGTTTTGCCGGTCCCGTCCGGTGTAAAAGCTTAAACCTGTTTGATTTTATAGCTTAACAGGCATTTGTTATTATGACACATTCTGACAAATTAAAAAGTATTCTACATTAGCAGCATGTCCCAACTGCCTCACTGTGTTAAATCCAACTTGTATATACCATATGACAATGTGCTTAACATAACAGTATGTTTACAGTATATGTCTATAAACACACTAACGGAGCCACTGGTGTATGACAGGCTGTGTGCAAGTTACTGTTGGTCAAGGCTGGCAACATGGAGGAAGAAGAAATAGCAGAGTTAAGTGTGATTTATATATCTGCATCGAATTGACAGCGTACCTATGCCATAGCCTGACATGCATCTCCCTAGAAATGTACAAAGTACTTGTTGCAGCAATGCAGACCCACTGTCTATTTTTGTGAGCTGAAAACTGTTTCCCTCAGTGGAAACGAAGCTCTTATTTACTTTTATTTTACAGATACAAAACAATAAATTCTGAAGACAATAAAGGCCCAATACAATAGCATTTTAAGTCTTGTGTGTGATTTATCCTGGCTTCATATGAGCAGAGGAAATCTCCGCTAGTTGTTAGGCGAATTTATACAATGTAAAATGTCATAGGCTTGTGCCAATAACGTTAGCATGTTATATTTGTTTGGAAAAGTTGGACAGTTGATTTATCAGTGAGTCTTGTGAGTTGTAATGGAGCCAAATTTTGTAACATTTCCTTTGTTAAATGTTGCTGTTATCCCTGGCTTCATATGGGTAGAGGAAAAGTCCACTAGCCGCTAGGCTAATTTATATAATAGGCTTGTGCTAAAAGCATTAACATGTTGTATTTGTGGGAAAAATGTGTCCCGCAAAAGACAAGTGCTTTGACAGACCACCGCACACTTATAAATGCTCACAGCGGTGTAGGCCATGTGCGCTGCAATGGACAACAAATGGCTGATTCATTAAGCTGAAATGAGGAATTATCTATACAATATCTTATTATTTCACTACAAAAGCCTACATGTGGTTGCAGCTATGGAGAGAGGTCAGCAGGGGGTTCAACGTTTTTGGCAATACATCCACTATATTGCATGTCGTTTACAGTAAATATCACAATATAAAATGTGTGTTTTCTGTTTAAAGTACAAATGTAGGAGGATAGTGCGTAGGCTACTCACCCATTTTTAAAATGGTTGCATCTACAGTTTGAGCTCGAGCACACAGCTGATAGGTTGCCTATATGATATGATTGTATGATGTAACAGAAGTGCATATTTAATTGAATCAGCGTGGACAGCGATCAGCTTGGATGTTATGTAATCCGACACTATAGTTGGACGCTCATGTAGTTTTTGCACAGCCCAACCCTATCAACTAGACCAGTGGTTCTTAACCTTTTTTGTGTCAAGGACCTCTAAATTGACACACATTAGGTCTAGGACCCCAATTTTGCTCCCGGGACCTCCATCTGAAAAGATTTAGGTTGTTATACCCGATTAAGACCAGAATTGTACAGATGAGGAGATAACCCTGAAGGAAGTAAAACCTACAGTATGTTCAGAATAGTAACTTTTAAGACTCTTGCTCACATTAGGCTCACTTCTACAGTGAATTAAATAGTGAAAATAAACTATTCGCTATTTTTCTGGGAACCCCCTGGAGCTCACTCAAGGATTCCCTGGGGGGACCCGGACCCCTGCTGAGAGCCACTGAATCAGACGAGACAAAAAGTGACTAAAAAGTAGGTGAGCCTCAGTCAAAATCTCACAGTGCTCTCCTTTTTTTTGCATATTTAACATAAATGTCCCCAGGTATGACAGTGTATGCCAGTTGAGATTGTTCATGCAAACTAGCGCATGATATTCTGCAGAAGAAAAACTGAGTCACATCAGTGTTAACAGTTTATATATTCTCCTAAGCAACTGTCACTGCCACGATAATCCTCCTATTGCCATTTTCAAATGCTAGAGCAGCAGAGCTGAAATAACTCGAAGATGACAGGTGAATCATCCTCAAACTTTCATCTTGGGGACATTTTTTGGATGGAGAATTGACACAAATTCAAGCCTGTGTAAGAATCAGCATTTTGTTCATGAAACACATCAATGTTTTGGTCTTGCTGTGAGTCAACAATGACGAAATCCAGTCTTGTTAAACCGTACAACTCCCACATGTTCGACGCATTGCCGATGGCAGAGTGGAGCTAGCGTAGAAACGAAATCTGATGGTTCCTTGTGTTGTCAGGACACGGTCCAGGTCATTATATAGGTCAAAAACAAGGACAGTGGCAGCTGCGGGAGGGGAGGCAGAGAGAGAGGGGTGAGGGGGCAGAGACAGAGAGAGGAGAGGGAGAAGAACAGAGAGAGAGAGCGCAGAGAGAACAAAGGAGGAATGGAGCAATAGCATTAAAAGAGACAGAAGCTGACCTCGGAGCACCCTGGCATTAGCTTGCTCAGAACAGAGCGTGGATTTGAGCAAATCAAAGCTTTCCACTTCAAAATAATCCACATTTGATAGCTTCCCATCAGCCAGATTGGGACAGACAGGTCAAAAGCTCAACAGTCAGACACATATGCACATGAATCCAGGCAAGGACACATGTAAACATGCAAGTGGACATCTTTTCCTCTGTCCCCTCCCTCTCTGTCACCCACAAACACGCACACACACGAGACTCAGCCTGTCCATCACCACAAGGCTACCAGTTCACCATCATGCTCTCACATCTCCTTCTATTTTCCCTGCCTAACAAAACCTGTCGTTCTGTCAGAGCTGCAGATTAACTGGAGAACAGTTTCCTCCTCAAGTCAATTTTACCGAGGTAACGTCGAAATAGCCTGGCTATTTTTGGTCTCCTGAGCGAGCGTGTGTGCACGTGTGTATGTGTGAATGCAGTGACCATGTGTGGCAATTTCCACAGTCAAGACAAGGGAGACAGCCATCCGCTGCACACCGCACCTCCATCTCCATCTCTCCTCCTCTTCAGTGGAGGACTTCATTACTTCTCTTCATCCATTACTGTCTTCTTCATCTTTAAGCATCATTTATATTTCCTCCTCTCCTCATCGGAGCACCAGTCCCATTTCCACTGACAGCAGTGCTAGCAATTAGGTCAGCAGTTGGCCTATTTTAAGCATGAGGAACTCAAGGCCTAGATTTGCTCTGTCACCGAAGAACATCAAAGACCGTAATAAATCGCACAAAGGCAACATGCACGACAAGCTTCAGACACAAAAGCGTCAAAATATACCCAATTTGAGGAGGTGTGTCACAAGGCGTACTTTCTGTTGCACTTTCAAAGAGGTCGAGTGAGGTTTTGCATCAAATATGCATGGGCTCATGTGGCCGGCTAACAGCCCCGGACAAGTGCAGAGTGTACTGCCGTTGTGAAGGTCAACCATCTCTTACAGCATCTTTGACACACACAGTGGGTGTCCAGATGGCTCAGCAGCGGAAGTCGCATGTATTTACTTGCAATGTCAGGAAGTGTAAATTCTGCTTGTGACCCTTGGTCACATGACATGACCTGTGAGATGTTAAATAAGTCAGTAGATTGACTAAAGCACTAAGCCTAGAAGTCTAGGAGAGCTGATTATCACTTGGCTCACTGACCCCAAAACAACTGGAGTGACCTAATGTTTCAAGACTTTCCTGAACATTACCAATTCAAGCCCTGGCTTCAAGAAGTGTACGTATATCCACAAACAGCTTCTGTATAAGGATGCATTAACTCTCACAAACCATCTGAACAAATTCCAACAGTCTTTTTTGAGTT
Organism: Chaetodon striatus; assembly: GCA_029783705.1. Classification (NCBI taxonomy): domain Eukaryota; kingdom Metazoa; phylum Chordata; class Actinopteri; order Chaetodontiformes; family Chaetodontidae; genus Chaetodon; species Chaetodon striatus. Next base: position 25,858,968 of record JAPZEB010000012.1, on the reverse strand, counting down.
ACTAATTAAAAACACTTCCCATTATACTTTATTAAGTTGTCGTATTGGCCATCCATCAGGCTAATGATATCATTAAAATTAACTTAAAATTCCACTGCAACACATTGTCACTGCATGGCTCAGTTAATTGAAACACTCACTTTGGGGATTCAAAGTGATGAACTTATTGGTCATTACCCAGCCGTTGGGCACATCAAATAATGTTTCACATGTGGCAGTGGGGGAACAAAGTTATATTCTCTTCCTACACTGTACAATTAAATTCTTTACATTATCACAACCTTTTAAACTGTATCCAAAAACCCGAGGCAGTGCCTCAGTGGAGCCAAAGACTGCAGGTCAAAATTACATAAGAGTTAGTGCTGGAAGATTCACTTAAGGATAAGTACTTGTCACCACAGGAGGAGGAAGACACACGTCTGTCAGTATAAAGCAGCCTTAAGGCAACAATGGCCATCCTGTTACAGGCAGCACTCCTTTAACAGTATTACAAAGAGCAAGCACAGGTGCTTTGAGTGTCATTGTGGGGAAATGTGTCACTTGCCACTTTATCCGCCAGCAAAATGTTCTACATTTTGTTTTTTGTGTTTTTCTATTCTATCCCATCAGGTCAATACTTCGGTTTATGACCAGGTAACTGGAAAACCAGTGGCATTCCCATCAGCCTCAGCTGTACGCAGGCTGGTGTCACACACTGTTTGGACGTATACCTGCGAAAAGTAATGCACCACAATTCATGCATAACCCACGTAATCAGGGAGGCTGCAATCACGGAAAAATGAAAGCAGTATAGAGACTGGAAGTCCATGTAAGGAGGCAGGTCGGGGTGGTGGATGGCAACAACACAGTACTTTCACGCAGGAGACCGCTGTCCAGAACTATGTGAAACCAAGTTAACATTGAGTTATTTTAAAGGTAATTTGTCACCATGTTTTTTTTCCTAAACCTATGCTGTGTCTCAAATCGCGTACTTCTGTACTTACACTTAATATGTTGAGTGCATAAATACGTTCACACTGAGAAGTATGGAAAAATGCAGTGCACTATAAGCACCCGGATGGTGCACTCAAAACAGTCAAGAAGTTGCGTACGGAACTATGGACACTTCTCGCCCTCAATGGTCGCCATCTTGGCTACGTAGCGGAAGGGGAGGGACCACTTTTCAAACTGGAAATGGTGGCTGAGGACTGTGGGACCGTGAACGTCGCTATAACTTACATTCTACAAATGTAAGTTGTGTTTTTTGCACTAAGCACCACTATACTGTTGTTGAATATAAGTCAGCAGTATGTTTATTGGGTTAATTTAGCAGCCTCTAATGACTTGGTACCGCCAACAATAGCACGAATGCTAATGCTAGTTTGCTAACTAGCTAACAGCTGCACATTTCCGGTCGTCATTTCCGGTAAGTGCACAACGGCCATGTTTGGTTTGAGACAACACTACCCTGTCGAAATTCACGCACTACACCAATAAGTACATAGTGCACATAGTATACTACATGGAAGTGTACTTACAGAAGTATGTAATTTGAGACACAGCACTAGCCTTTGTAACTTTAAGTAAATAACACTACTCTAAGGCAGAATTTATAATTTTGCATCAAATTGATGCCATACCAACACCGTAGGCAAAGGAAATCTCCACTAATCGCTAGGTTAATTCATACAATGTAAAATGCCATAGGCTTGTGCTAAAAATGTTTGTTAGAGTGTTTGTTTGAAAAACGTGTTTAAGACGTCAGTGAACCATGTGAATTGTAATAGAGCTGATTTTTGTAACCTTATGTTTGTTAAATGTTGCTGTAGTCCCTGGCCTCATCTGAGTTGAGAGAGGCCCACTAGCCACTAGGCTAATTTTTACAATCTAAAATGCCATAGGCTTGTGCTACGAGGTACAGTGAAGCTGTACTTTGTGTACTTGTGTTTGAAATCATCTATATTAAGCCATGTTTAATGTGTGTTTTCGGTGTGTTTTGAATCAACTAAACTTTACAGCATTTCACAGAAATCTCCACCATTGACTGTGTGTTTTGGAGGTGTAACTGCAGAGTGACACAGACACACCACTGCACAAGTATAAAAGCTCACAACGGCGTAAGCCATGTGCATAGGCTATGGCGTGGGGTCTGACACCCAAGTATAAATCCCCCCTAAAAGTATATAATGTGATAACATCATTCGCTGAGTGCTAATTTGTTAGCTGGCATTAAGAAGCGGTGTACAGTATGTGCACTATTATCACACAAACCGTTGTATGAGGATGCGTTGCTGTTAGGTGCAAATTTGCACATTTTAGCATGCTAAACTGAGATGGCGAACACACTTTGCATGTTAAACAGGAGCATGCTAGCATTGCCAGTGTGAGCGTGTTTGTGCGCAGACTTTAGCATTCAGCTCAAAGCACCACTGTGTGTAAATACAGGCTCACAGAGCTGCTGGTATGTAGACTCTGTAGTCTTGTTGAGAGGAAAGAGATTCAACACACACACCAGTGAAACATAAAGCTGACATTAAAACACAAATCATTGTATACACACATCAACCACACGCATGCACACAAGACCCTCCAAGGCAAAGAGCTCAGTCAGTCCAAGCTGTTATTCACACTAAGTGCTGTAGTGGATTCAGTGTCGCTCCCCTTCTCAAGTCAATTGATTCACCACGCCTGTGATTTAGCATTCCCCCAACCAATCTCTCCCTCTTTCTTTGTCGGCCTGTCACAGTCAGCGAACAATGTTAGGCGCCACTGATGAGACACGGGGCATGACTGCTGGCTAGACTGATGGAGACCACCAGTCATGCAGCAAGTGCTACATCTTACATTGCATTATACCCGTCCCATTTTAAATGCATTCGCATGACATGTATTCATCATGGTGGCAGGGATGATGGGTGAAATGCAGAATGATTCAGCGTAAGCACACAGGCATTTATAAAGATTACAACCCGTTAGTTCTGAAAGCCATTTGTTGGTTTTTATTTCAATGTATAAACAAAGTCTCATGTTCATGATTTCATTATAATCTGCCCTATAATGACATTAATTTACATGGGCAACATTTAAGCCGGCTGTATGCAGCTGGTGCGCCTGCAAAGCCCACACATACAATGAGCACAGGAAAAAAAAAAAAATCAGGTCATGTGCACTTAATATGAAGGTTGCTTGATTCATTTGAGATACTAACAAAGAATACACTGACATGACATTAATAATGGAAATGTCTCGCAGTCATTTACAGAAAGATTGAATACATTTTTATCAGAGTGATTTATAAAAATGGGCCTCTGCATCAGAGTGATCAATAAAGCCTGTTTAAAATTACAGCTACCAGGGTGCATTATTGTTGTCACAAACATGAGCATGGATCATGCAGCACTTAAAAGGTTAATGATATGCTCAGTAGAGATATTTCCTTCCCCTGCACATATAATGTGCTATTTAGTGTGCAGCAGATTGCATGACAGCACGTGTTTCCTTGAAAGCAAAGACAACAAGTCAATGAAGACATGCACATTAATTAATTAGGTACATCTTGCTAAAAAAATCACTCTAAAACAACAGTCCTGTAATAAATCCTGCATTCACTAAGGTTATAATGTTCAGTTTGTTGACCTTTTTTAGTGAGACAATATGATTATTTTTGAGGATGTAGTTTGTGCTGCTATTGAATAATATTATATCATACAGGGATGTGTTTCGGTCATTTGGCCTTCCCTCTGTGAGTGTGTTTACATGCACACTAAAATCCCACTATTATTCCAAATATAAATATATTTTGAATTTGATGCAGGCCATGTAATTGGCATATTCTGTTTTTCCAAATTAGGCCTTTTTCCAAATGTACCATTTTCCAAAATAGACATGAGAGATATGTCGGTATAATTCAGGTTTTAGGAGAATTCTTTGTGCATGTATATAGAGCATTCAGAATACACCTCTCAACTAGGGTTTGTACTGCAGTTTGCAACACATGGCCTCTTGTCTGTTTACGGTCGGCTCCGTGCATTGTCATGGACACGTTGTACACAAACCAACTTGCCGATGCATGGCTGAGAAGAGATGCATGCCCAGAAGAAAACCCCACTTTTCACACCTGCTTTGAAACATTATGAAAGACTAGGATATAAACAAGTTTTTTGTTATGTGTAGATATCACAACACTAACCTTTTCAAGAGGGCGGTTGCAGGAACAGTCTAACAAGTCCGTCACCGGTCGGAAACTTTGAATTATTTTTTCATTTAGATGCAAAAAAAGAGCAAAATGACAAGTGGCTGTAGCTGTTACACTTTTCTATATTTTGACGTCATGGACGACCTGTTAGAGCACATTATTTAGAGTTTGCACAACTGTATGTAAACTGGAGTATTAGTGGAAAACAAATACTTTTGTTAGACATGTAAACATTTTAACAGGAATAAAGTCTTCGTCGGAATAAGGGCAAAAACCTGACTATTTCATGCATGTACACCTAGCCAATGATGTAAATGGGATGGACTAAATAACAACAAGAACTGAACATTATAATCTTCATGAAGGTAGAAAGTACTGCAAGACTGGAGTGTTAGACTGCATTAGTTTGAGCTAATAAACTATTTGTATTTTTTATTCATTCACTTGAAATAAAGATACAACAACAGAACTAAAGGGACTTGGATATGAGGTTTTCATGTATTCTGATTTTATGTCATGTGAAGGATGAGGTACAGTGTGACCTACTGGCAATAAAGAAAATAAATAAATTTTGAATATTGAGCCATTAATTCTTCTCAGTAGGCTGTCAAACTATTCTGCACAAACACACATAGAAAGAAAATGCTTGCTTGTCTTGTATAAATCTCCTTCAAGTATCTTTTTTGGGTCCATTTTTGCGCTGCTCTTACTGTCTATTCTAATACTAAAAACTGTAATATCACATTTGGACTCATTAAAACTAAGTCATAGTGAGATTTGCCTGGAGTGTATCACTCTAACACCTAAAATGTAAATTATTAGAGAGAGTGCTGATTCTGCTTTGTGTTGTGGTTCTAACAGACAGACTGTTCTTAAAAGATGACAGACTAAACTTAGCCAGCCTGCTTTACAATCCTCTTGCACAGTAAGTGTCAGTACTTAGAGAGCTTTCACAAAAACCTATTGATAATTTGATCAAGTTTAAAATACTTGGATTTGACTTTTACTGAGCACATCAGCAAGCAGCTTGAGGTGTGTCTTGACTGTTAAGGGTATCTGAGAGTAGCATAAGATCCTCACAGTTGACTATTACAAAAATGATTTATTGCCTTGTTAGACTTGTAAGTGACATAACTGCCATATTTGATATGCAAGTGTCATCTGTCTTTTTCAATAGATGATAAAAAAAGAACGGTCAGCATGAGGGAAAGTGACATTGTGTGCCTCTGCCAGCCAGTCAAGTTGCAGTTTACATCCATGTCAATTCAGACTCATGTATAGCCATGACAGTAGACAATGCTTCAAATATGGATGCTGCTGCAAAGAAGCTATCAATTCTAAAATGTGGATGCTTGACACACATCTTCCACCAGACAGTACAGCACATTTATACAGTCACCACAGAGTCAAGATGGGCACCCAAGACTAGTGTCACTAAATCACTATCTGACCAAATGTCTCCACTTCTGTTCCTGAGTTATGACACTGAATAATGGCCAGAAAAGTATTTTTTGCAGAAAATTATGATGTCAGAGTGAAGTTTTGACTTTTTGGATTTAAAATGTCATCACTTCATCATTTTATCATAGTGGACATTTGTGTGAAATTTTGGCATATTTAACACATGAATCCTTGAGTCATGGCCAAAAGCATGTTTTGTGTGGCCACAGTGAGCTTGAACTTTGAGCACCAAATTCTAATCAGTTAATTGTTGAATCCCAGTGGATGTTTGTGCCAAATTTAAGAAAATTTGCCTAAGTGTTCTTGAGATATTGCGTTCACAAAAATGGGATGGACAGACAGAGGACCAGAAAACATAATGCCTCCACCACAGCTTTCACTAACATGGAGCCATGAATGCAATTGTAGTATTATGCCTGTGTGTAAAAACATGTAAAGAAGACATCTTTATTGTGTTACAGTTTTGACTCTTTATGGAGCCACAATGATCTTAAAAACAGCTGCAAAACAGGGTTAACTTGTTCCAGCTGCAACTTTTAATTACCTGCTTTTATGTTCTGTGTTTCACTTTAAGAGAGAAACAACATTTTCCAGCACAGCAACATCAGCTATCAATATAAACTCTGATAAAGTTGTCCTGAAACCAAATGCAGCAGTGGATGTTAGTTTTTGAAATGCCACAGAGAAAAGGAGAAGAAACTACCAGGTAAAGGTCATGACTTTCTAAATCTTTGTCAGTTTGTAAGAGTTGTCAAGTGCTCATTACCGCCACAGTGCAGAATGCAGCACAAAGCTCTCACTCTGGCATCAGTTCACTTGTTATCCATTTTTAGAATTCACTGTAAGGTTTGGCTGGTCTCTGTGACAGCATTTATCCTCCAGTTATATATCTGGTCTCTTACACTGTCACTGCTGTGAGCCTTAACCCAACTCTGGTCATGGTCTGCTTGCTGCTGCCACAGATAGGCGACACAAATAGCCTCATCTCATTAACATAAGTGTCTAAAAGCTGTGTTTTTTTATGCAGTGTATTCACAAATGTGTCCTTTTCTACTCTGTTTTGCATTTAATTCATTGTTAAATGAAAACATCAATAACAGTATGCACACTTTACTTCTACAGCCCCCACAGAACAATCCACATTTGAGCTGTTTCACTGATCTGATGCAACAATCGGCAGTCTATATATCATGTTATTATCACAACAAAAAAAGGCAAGTAGAGACACCAGTAATGTATGAAGACAAAGATGGTTCTATCAAATAAGTGGTTGATTGCTTCCACACAGAAACCTGAAAATACTGTACTGAGATATTTATCCTTATTGCCTACATCTGTCATTGGTGCTGTAAAAAGCTGGTGTAATATGATAAGTGCTCTAGTGCCAAGAGGGCTTATTCCTCCCTTCACAACTTCTCAAATGCACTGACAAGTCGTCAATGACTCAGCCCGACGAGAGCGAGCGAGGAAGGTTAGCATGAATTAGCTCTCCAGTGCTACAGTGCTAAGCTACTGAGAAGCCACAAAAAAAGGGATGATATAATTAGCTGCACTCTTCTCAGATAAGCCAAGGTCACTTTAGGCCACTCAATCAAGACATGCTTATAATTTGACTGGTATAGATGGCCTTGTTAATCTTCTTTGATTGGATAAACACTGAGTGATGCAAAGCTAATGTTACAAAGTTAAAGTTAGTGGATGGTTGGACGGCTGTTTGGGTTATTGAGAGGGTATAGCTGTTTCTTCATTAAATAAGTGATGGAATTTCCATATTCTATCATGTACATGGATATTTGAGGCCATAACAGAAGGCTTTATATTAAAGTGTTTTTGTGTCCTAGATGAACATGGTTTCTTCCTGTAGAACTGAGCATTCGAGAATTAATTTAATGCATTTTCAAAACTAAATGATAAAGACGCAATCCATTTCAAGTAGAAAACAAGTTGATAAAATGGCTATTTGCTTATCACAGATGTCATTGTCTGTGTATACAGTATGTTAGCCAATAAATAGCAAGGTTTCAGTACTGATTTTAGTATTTTAGATTATTATTTGCAAGTTTCCTTCATACAACAAGACTTCAAGTCAACATCCACACTAGCAGCTTTGTGAGCTTGTACTTAAGTGCAGTGATTAAGATAAATGTTAATGTCAGCATGCTAATATGCTCACAATGCTAACAATCTCATGTTGACCAGGTACAATGTTTATCATTGTACCTGGTTAACCATCATAGTGTATGTTGAAGTTTTTCACTGCTGGAAAGATGGTCTTTTCATAAAACTGGGCTGTCCATGAAGTAGAATGATGTAAATACTTTTGAGATTGGTGCTACACAACCAGAAACAAAACACAAAAAAAGGGCTGTGGCATCAAGAGGTAGAAAATCTCCAACTACCATATTGCACTGTGCCGCACCAGCCCAGTAAACGCTCCCACAGGTGGGTGACGTTATGCATGTTTCCAGTCCAGAAACAATGTGGAGGCTGGCTGATAACAAATGATATTGCATTACAGTTAAATGCTAGGCAAGCATAGGCAAGGTAGTATCAGAATAGTTTTACAGTTCAATCGGAGTTTGGTCTGGGTTTGAGAGAGAAAGCTCGAGGGGCAGGTCTCGCTCTCAATCTGCTTTTACACATACTACCCACATTGTTCATACATGCATAATACATGCTGGTTAAAAAAACCCGGCAAAGTATCCCTTTTAATTAGCACCACTTCATGCTACCCTACACATCTGGTAGATGGTGAGATATTTCACAGGTTAAGTGAAAAATTTGACCTGCTGCGATAGCTAGATGAAAAGTCAGGGGATCATATCAGGATTAATCCTCTGGGAATCATAGATATCTGTCTTTTATGGCAATCCAGCAAATAGCTGTTGAGATCTCCCTTTCTAGACCAAAGTGGTGGACCCACTGTGCCAGCCAACACACCAACTTTGCCTTGCCATTTATACAGTCAATCCACAAGCATGGCCAAAAAGAGATATTATGATGGAAATATATAATGTCCTGCATCAATGTCAATTTAAAAAAAACAAAAAAAACACTGACGACCCAAAGGCTTATGGTATCTTTGTTACATTCCACCTTTGTTTTCATTGTCAGAAAAGTATACATTAATGATGTGGAAAGTGGTTTAGTTAAGTCCTGCACACAGACATATGGACAATAAGTACACAGAATGCACACACACACACACACTCAATATCGGTATATGAAGTACACAATATAAACACAGTTGAAACTAATGATGAACGCTGTTTTGCTGTAGCTCAAATTTAAAGGGGCATCAGCTTTTAATCTCATAAAATGGTGCTCTGAGGGGTGAGCACAGAAAAGTCACTGTACAGAGAATAAAAGCCAACAAAGCCTTGATTGACACTGACAGAGAACAATATGTGAAGATGGGAACTTGACATCAGTTGTGCAGGGAAACAAGCTCTCTTTGTAGTTACAGATCAAAGGCATAACATATGGATTTATTAACAAACCGCATCAGGTATATGTTGAGCTTTAGCCCCCATCACTGTTCATTTGTTTTTCTGAAACTGGCATCTGAACCAGGCAGTTTCCCTGTCTGTCTTATTATCTCCACCATCCTCACTTTCCTGCTTTCCTGTTTTTCGTTTCATTCTGCGATATCCTTTATGAGTCACCTACAGGTCTGTGCTGCCGAGGACTGCAGTAATTACTCCAAAACAACTCATATCGAAAGCCGTGGCAGGTTTATTTATATTTCAAACACACAGGGCATATTAAAGTACCTCACAAATGCAAAGAAGAATTCAAGAGACAAAATAGACAAAAAGCAAGCAGATAATAAATTTGCATAAAAAGCATAAATAAAGAATAAAAGCATAAGGATAAAATTATTTTTAAAAAGCTGTAAGAGTGAATTACAGACTGGATAAGTCTCCCTTTTGGCTCAATCTATGTGTACCAATCATACAAATCAAACCATATTCACATATGCACAGTGTGCGTGCTTGCATGTATGCAGCTGAACATACTGTATGTGCACAGTCTCAGAAACACAATCCTTATGACACTGAATGTCTACACATGCACTTTGGTTCCAATTAGACAGGAGACAATAAATCACACTCAAGAGCTACACAGACTAATCAAAACCCAAATGAAGAATCAGGTCTAAACAAAACCAACACAGTCATGTGGCATCTATTAGTTATTAGTGTAACAGCAAACAGCAATGAGTGCAATTAAAATCAGCATCATGTCAGGCAATTAGCGTAGGAAACCAAACTCTCTCTATATTCTAACGCAGCCTGGTTTCTTCATTCTTTCCAGTGTCATTAATTTGTGCCACATTGTCTTAGTTCTCCTGTGGAAAATGCCGTATCAGTTACTATACAATTTGTGAGAGAAAATCAGCCCACTATAACAATGTAATTATGTATCATGGCTTGCCCTTGAACGCACTGTGTTTTGCTGAGAAGTAATAATCTGTAACATAATTATATAAATACACTTCTGTTCTAAACACCAATGAACAGGAAGTGATGAAATCTCTTTGCAGTTGTTGAGGAGCGAAAGGCCACCTCGGATGACCAGGAAAGGCTGCCTACGACTCAAACCTAATCAACAGAAAAAGGAAACAGAAACAGGTATACCCACTGAAAATTTCACTGTAAAAGCAAAAGATTCATTAGCTTAAACAAATCAAAGCACTCAGACAAGATAATGTCTGTAGCTGGCAGGCTCTATTACTGCCTAAGAGCTGTTTTGTCTTTATTATTATATTGGAACAGCAATTAATTAAGTTGCAGCTTCTTTGATCTCCAGTGAATGTTAACACTTGGTCTGGTTATTCAGTCTAATATGCGGTGAGTATATGCATGTGGCTTGTAGCAGTAACAGATCTGCTGTAACGCTGTTCTGCAAAGTTATTGCATTGTATGTTTTAATATACTGTACACACAGTACGACTATTTCTGGTGACATGGTACACACAAACACACACACAGAATAACAGAGAGAGACGAAGAGAGGGCGAGTGGTTATTTCTGTGGGCAGTAGCGAGCACTGAGAGAGCCATAAAAGTGTTTAAACGAATTTTACCGATCACTGGGGGATGTTGAGGTCGAGCCGTGATTAATTTGAGCCCAGAGTTTTTTCCTAGTGGTGCTGTGCTTGTGCTTGTGTGTGTGTGTTCAAAAGTTTGCCGAACACATTATCAGAATGTTTGAAATCTGGGATTGAAGGCTTACTGTGTTTGTGTAAGCACATTAGTGAAATTATGCAGGTGCACTGTGATGGATTTTGCTAATTGTATTAACAGCATTGTTTTTATCTCATTCTGTTACACCCTGCCATTACATCTTATCTCTTTAACCTCCTGAGAGATGACTTCACTGAATATGGCACCTGAAGAGACTACATGTCGGCCACTTCTACTGAGGGATTCTCTTTAAGGGTTTTCTGGGGTTTTGTGAGGCTGTGTGAGATACTTATCTATAAATGGCGGTCGGTGCACTCCCTGTTTGGAGAAACAGATGGGATGACCACCCCAGAAAAAAATGTCCTACGTAAATAAACCAATATGTGCCCAAGTGGATGCTACATTTAGAATATTTTTGCATCTTTACCTTGCTGTCAGATGGCCCTTTCCTTTGGCGCTACATTTTCTCAACTGTATAACTTCCATATTCCTACGCAAAAACACCCAACTTGCGTCACAGCTCAGCTGTCTGGGTCAGAAAGTACTGTTGCGCAATCCAACTAAAACAAAACTTCACTTTACAAAAGATTTCTAAGATAGTCTGTACTTGTGTGTCTTCCAGGTTGTTCAGACAAAGAAAAAAAAACAGCTGTAGCTGGTTACACTGAATGTAGACATCAACACTCCACCTACAAGACTGAGACAACTCAGCGTTTGCAGTGAACATCTTTCTCAAGAATATTATGTAAAACCACCGCCAAATAAGCGAGATAGACATATGCTGAAGAGCACTGCTGTACCCAACCATCAAAATACCTAGGGATATGTAAAATAACGTACCAAACAACACGTAAAGTGTGAAGCGCCGGCATCTTCTGATTCATAAAGATCAGGAGGCTGTGTTGTAACCAAGTCCAGGCGGCAATACCTCTGTGGGCCCGTGAGCATGCATTTACAGTTCACAGTTAGCTTCTGCTCTTTATGGGCCTTCAGTTCTGATAAGTTCAGTCTCCCTCCGTTAAAGTTCTTCCTTTTGTCTCACATTGTGTTGTCACAGTCACAGCCAATCGGTTTTTGATTTCCTTGTAATTGTTGTCTCCTCCACAAAAGTCTGACCCCAACAGCTGACCTGTGACATAACACATGAAGGCGCACAGCTGTGATGATGTGCAGGAATATGATGATGTCATACGGTTGAGAAACTGTAACGCCAAAGGAAAGGGACATCTGACAGCAAGGTAAAGCACTGAAAATGTTCTCAATACAGCATCCACTTCGACTGATGGCGATATTTTTCATGTAGCCCTTTTTTAAGTGGCTAAAACACATTTTGTTGCTAACCCTAATCCACAGCAATGCATTGCTGAGCTTCTGGAGTGCTGGTCCTGTTTGCTCCTCCGAACAGGGAGTGTGCCCACCGCCATCTACTGTATGTAATACACTGACTATAAATAAGAATCTCATACAGCCACGCCTCAAAAAGCAAAACAATCCCTTTCACATACAGGTAACATTAAAGCTGACAACACAATGCCTCACTCTTTTAATGGCAACAACAGCAGGCCACTACAATGTTACTGTGAATGTGGAAAATGAGAAAAGTAACATAAACCACAGGAATGCACTCACTTCACATGTAGCACCTACCTTTTTTAATTGAGAGGAAAGATCTAGTTCATGTTGACTAAGATTTATCTGAGTAATATGTGAAACTGATTTTAAATTTAGATTTTTGAGCTAACTACCATAATGAACTGTAAAAATGTGATACACAATGTCATGAGCTGACAATGTGTAATTTATCAGTCAGACAAGTTCTCCACCTTTATCGCAGCAAGCAACACAAATGGCATTATTATGCAGTATTCACAGACAGTATCGAAATGAATCTATTCATCTGTGTGCATGTGTGTGTGTGTGTGTGTGTGTGTGTGTGTGTGTGTGTGTCAGAGGTTTTCTCACTCACACTGTCTAGAC
>JAPZEB010000012.1:25815400-25826227 GCA_029783705.1 Chaetodon striatus | reverse complement strand
CACACACACACACACACACACACACACACACACACATACACACACACACACACACACACACACACACACACACACACCATTCAGTTCTCAGTTCATAAAAGCTTTTACATACGCTGTTATAAACATCAGTGAGGATATTCCTCTGTCCTGAGGAGAATCCTCTGAGGGAAAAGAAACAACAGCAGCAGGCTGCACTGGGGGTGGGGGTAGGGGTGTGTTGTTTAGGGTACTGTTGAAGCAATGAAATATAATCCATAAAGTCCAGTTGTGGTGACAGATTAATGCATTTAGTTTTATCAGTTGCCAAAACACTCCAAATGGTTTTTACAGGATTTTACAAAGCTATTATGGCAGCGACTATTTTTGTCTTTCTTTCCATTAATGACAATTTAAGCTGTAGAAATACTACATTTATGTTACAATAAGTAATCTACAAGGAATGTGCACTTGCATGTATTTGACTGGCTAATGCAGTGCCCTTCTGCTGCATGATGCTGTTTATGTTTTGTTGCCTGAGCCTGCTATGTTTGCAACCCCACTGTGCTGCTGGACTGACTGCATTCAAATGATTGTGGCCTTGTTGTTGTTGTGTGTTGAGGGGTTAGCCTTAAAGCCTACACAATTAGGTGCCACAGCAAGGCCATAGATGATGAGCAACTCTCCACGAGTGGATTTGAGACTACAATGGCCACACGAACTGTAATTGGTCAGCAGGGGCTTCTTGTTTTGTTTTGTAACGATGGTGGAGATTGTTGATGGCAACATCAAGGAAGTTGAAGAAAGGCTCATTTGCTTCTCCTTTTCAGGAACACACATCTAGCAAAGCTGTGTCCACAGCAATACTTCTGTTTGCCATGATTACTACTCTCCGTCACAGTGACTGAAAGACTGCTTGGCAGTATTCACCTATTCAGTATTCTCATTCTCATCAAATGCCACCGCTTTGTCAGTGATTTCAGCGTCTGATAGGTGCGGGGCAGTGTCAGCTAGCAATGCTGCCAGCAACCAGGTAATGTAAAGAGCTGTAAAGAGCTTTACATACGCAAGCTGAATTGGCTTGACTAAAATTGACTCGGCGTGTTGGCCCAGCATGGAAGGGATTCGTATCTCCACATAACAGTGCTACCCAATTGAAGGTGTATAATCTACCAGGAATGTGCCCTGGCATGTATTTGATTGGTCAGTGAGTGCTTTTCCTTGTGAACCAACTGAACATTTTTCTGTCCACCCACAGGTGTTATAGTGGTCAACAGCCATCTTGTACTGTTGTTAAAGTTTAATAATCTTCTCTCGGCACAGCACGAACATACACAGCTGGTCAAGATGTGCATCCACAGTAAAGGCTTGCAGTCTCACTTTGCATCATATCCGCCGCACTGTTTCCTATTTTTAGTGTGTATCCATTTGAAAATAGTTATCCTCTAATACACACAACAACATTCATGCTTTAAACACATGCACAAACCTTTCCAAAGCCTGACCATGCTCCATTTGGGGCTAACCCTTCCATTACTTCTATTTAAAAACCAGAGCCTTGAGCCAGTGGCCAATGAAACACAGCCACAGATGGTTCCTTAATGCTAGCATGGACATTTAGAGATGGGGGGAAAAGAATGAAATCAGCCAAATGGGAGCAGAAGCAGCTTTGCAACAAAGGTAGAGAGCAAGGGATTTGCATGACTGCTACAGTGCAAAGCTAACAGAGCCAGGGTGCTTTTTTTGACTCCCATAAAGAAAAGCAACAAGACATTTTGTCTTCTTCAACACTGCAGGATTAAATGGAAGATAACTGAAAGGAGTTTTGATTAGATGAGGACAATCCTTTGCCAGCATGCTTGCTGTTTACTAATTGTGGTAATTGCAAATGTCAAATTAAGGATCATATGGGAATTGCTAAAGTATCCAGTGTCAAAGTGGGGGCGTTGTTGTCATGTGTTTGTGTTCTGGGACACATATTCTGGTTAAACAATGACTGACCTTTTCGTGAACATCTGACAGAAACACTGGGAATGCTTTCAGTTGCAGTTAGCAACTAGATTAAAAAAAAACCTGTCAAGCTTGTTAGCCTCATGCCTAATTTGGTATTTAAGATACAACATAATACACAATACAACTATCTTTGAGTCCAAAGCAGAGAAAATTGACATGAATATAGGAGCCAGTCATGATTTCGCTGGGAACACCAGCTCAGCTGCCAGTTTATTCTCTGAACGGGCTTTTATGTATTATAAATACATAGGCTACCATGCATCTCCTCTGCACTAGTGCATTAATGCATTATTCAGACCTACAAGGCCTTGGAAACACTTGGTGCATTCATGGAAAGTGTTTCAATGCCTTTGTGGGAATAATACATCAAACACTAGTGAAGCAGTGACACTGCTGAATGATAAATGTACAGCAAAGCTTCAGAACGTGTAGGAGAGGATGACATGAATTATCAATTTGTTTTCATAGCCTCTTTGCACTGTAATGTTTTAGCTTGTGTGTATACCTTACAAATATACAGTTTATCTTTGAAGAACTCACATGAAATACCACATAACACAATGTTTTTTGTACCTGGCCTTCAACAGCATGAATGAGAAGATAAAGGTGAATGTGCTGCTAAAGTAACTAATGAACAAGCAACAACAGCAATACATCTGTACCAGTGTTCAAGTATGACACGACATGTTAGTTATCATGCCACTGACATCACAAACGACCTTGTCTTTGTGTTAATAAGGTTGGACATAAGGCATGTTCAGGGATGCTTAATCACCAACACACACAATCCAGCACTACGGTACTTCCATGACATTTATTGACTTGCAGTCAGTCCCTGCAGGCTGGAGCCCAGGTGGCCGTTAATCGCAGGGTTTGTGGCTCAATCCCCATCTCCTCCTGTCCACATGTTGACGTAGCCTTGAGCAAGACACTGAGGCACAAAACTGTGTAAAATTAAAAAAAAAAAAAATACTGCCAAATACTGTAAATGCAATACAGTTCTTATCTTAACCATAACTGGTAAATCCTTAACCTTTTATCTAAGCATATTTCTAAACTTAATGTAATAGAACTATACGGCTACTTTAACAGTGAGACTCAAAACACTTTCAAACTTGCTATAAAACATTTGGCTCCGTCTGTGATAGGAGTTACCACTTTTATGCAAGGTTGTTGTTTATCACAAATTTACTGCAGCACATGGGAGAACTGTGAAATAACATAAGGAGCTACTGTCACAGTTCTGCATTCCTGGTCACCTGCTCTTTTCTGCATGGCCAGTCACCCAGCCCTCAGCCAGTAATTTTCCATTCACTCTGGTTTCCCGCGCCTACTTGCCACTCTTGCCTGCCAACTGATCACCTGTTGACACATTCCCCGCCTCTGCCTGTCCACCACACCCACCTCATCAGGGCAACTCAGTTCACTTGTTCCTGGTTACACAAAGCCAGTGTATATACCCCACCCTCACAGACAGTTGCTGGCAGATTGTCCTTCACCACTCATGCAAGACTCTCCAGCACTTCATTCCAGACTGATTTCCCATTGCCAACCCTGTCTATCTCTGACCTGCCTGCCTCATCTTATCCCCAGTAAACACATTGGCCTTCTCTCCCTGACCACAACACTTTTTTCCGCATCCTTGGTTCCTGTTTGTCGGTGACTACTTGGCGTTTCCATCCAACAAAAACGCTACAGTGTGAGTATTCCAGTCTCCTCACCTGTGGTTTCCTGCAGTCCAGAGATTTTCACCATGTCGCCACATCCACCATTGTATGTGCATCCTTTAAGTGCTAACCTGCTGGCTTCTTGACCCTTCGCCTGGCCTTGACCTACCTACTGCCTGTCCCATACCGGTTCTTCAGCTTGGAGTGAGTACTCACTGGGCCCTAGATCCTCTGCCTCCCTGACTACGTCCTGTCCTCTCATTCACGGTACCGTTGCCTATTGGTTGTTCATTGTCCAAGGTGTTCCTGTATTAGTTGTTGGGCAAACATCACCACTCACTCACCTGCCTCTCGGCCCAGGTTGGCCTGCCAAACCAGAGCAGGGCTGTTTACTAGCCTGCTAAATAATAACAGTAAACATCATTACCAACTGTTTCTGGTCTCTGTTGTGCTGTTTTTGGGTCTAAATACCACCCGTTACAGTTACTCTGATCTGCGTATGACTAAAGGAAAAAGGGAAAACACAAGAACTTTAGCTTTCTCCTATATAGTCCTCAGAACTGTCATGTAATTGCAATTATAACTGCAGTCAGTATGATGGCAATTATTAGTGATATTGTGGGATGTTTTTTCTTAGCCTGTGTGGTGTCCTGACAGAGGCTTTAAGCACACTGGTTATAAAACATGTTGGATTTGCTTCAGATATTTGTGCTTTTCATGTTTGTGCCAATTTGGTGTCCTTTAATGTTAGTGTTAAACAGAATCTGAGAGCCTGTGATAAGTGTGTGTATTCTATATGTGTGTGCGTGTGTGTGTAGGTGCATGTGCATTTATTTATGCTTGTGTAGCTCCCTGTGTCTTTATCTTTCCATCTCTCCTCAGGCATCCTTCCCTCTGTTTTTACAAGATGTTAAAAACTGCTGTATCCCTAAGGGATTCCCAACTGTGCATCTAATGCAAATGAGCCAAATCCAGTTAAACTGAGATAACAGCATTAACAGTAAAAATCAAAACTCTAAAGACAAAATTACTTCTGTTGCTTTATGCTGTAACAGCTGTTACATCTAAAAGTCTAAAACATCTATAATGCTAAAATCTGCATACTGCCTCGCAGTGTTGAAAGATTTTCTGCTCTGAATGCAGATAGACTCTGGTTGTGCTACAACCTCAAAACAATGAAAACTCAGTGTCATGTGCATTTTACTGTTATAAGGCTATTTCTGAATATCGTAATTGTTTATGTAATTTTTCTTTGCACAAATGTTCCTTAAGAAGGTCTCTTTTCTCTCACCTCAGACTCCGATTTCAAAAGCTTGTTAGGTACAACACAAGAAAATATAAATACATTAGTGTAAGAAAAAATAGAAAGTAATATTATAATAAAACACATATTGTACAAATTGAGAAAAGGAAATGTCTTCCATTTAGTTTGTATTTGTGAGAAGAACCTGCAATTAGCCATCAACCTAATGTTACATTTAACCAAAGCTAAATAAATCTAAATATAAAATAAAGAAGCTAAAGCTAAAAATAACATCAAAAGGTGTATTTTGAATCTCAGTAGCTTAGAGAGTAAAGAAAAACACCCCCCTGACATTACAATGAACAGTGATGAAAATGAAACTGACTGCAAACACATACAGCACAGGGCCGTCAGCCTCTGACCTCATGACAGCCACAGCTAATGAAGAATTCAACCCTGGTCAGTGAGTTTAGCTTGCTAATATCAATGTTAAAGTTACCAGTTAGTTAACATCAGACAGTTAGGTTGGATAGTGTTGTTGTGCCTCCTGAAAAACAGTAAGATCTTTACTTTTACTCACTTCTTCTAACCTCTGCAAGCACATTGAAGTTGCACATTGTCAGTCAGTTTCAGTGCTCCTTCTCTTTGCTTGCTCATCTTGGAGAAATGATCCCACTGAATGGCCAGTGGTGACATACTTTGATATTTACAACTACAGTATTTGATTGAATCACCGGGTAAGATCATCATTTAAGCTAATGAAGATCAAAACCAGGCATTACATGGCTTAGTTAGATTCAACCTCTATAGCAGGGATGCTCAACTTGCTTTGCCTGGAGGCCACTTTTCAAAATGACAGGAGGCCAGGGGCCAGTTTCTAGGGTTTGAAGGCATTTGGGGCTTCTGGGCGATCCTCCCCTGCCACTTTTTGATAAACAAGCTTTTTTTTAATGCTTTTTTTTATGCACTCTGGCCCCACATTTACATCTGATGTCCAAATACAGTCCCAGTGTGATTCAATTTATTTTCATTGTGAAATAAAAAATGGTCTGTGGGCCACCAGGCACCCTATCGTGGGCCAGATTTGAGTTTCACTGCTCTTCAGTTTGTCTGGCCAAACAAGCAAAAACAATCATAAAATCATAATGATAATAATAGCAATCATAATGAGTGTCAGGATCCCACAGTTTTCCCATATCTTCCTGCTGTGCACCACATCTTACTGTTTAAGAACTCAGTTTTCCGGTTCGGCAGTTGGTAAAAAACAGCCATTTTGGTAGTTAGTTTACCATGCTGGTAGTCCATCCAACCACAAAACAGCTTTTAGGTATTTTTCTGTTGTTTGCTAGCAGACGTTAATAACGGGAAAGCACCTTCAAGCAATACCAAGTCAATGGAGAGCAGTTTTCTGATCTGCTGGGGATGGCACTTAAGTGCACTTTGTCTCTAGTTTTTCAAATTTATAGACCAGTGAGCCAAACACTTTTCAGGACACCTTAAGCAGCACATAAGTGACACACAGATCACTAGTAGTGTTTTCATTGTAGGCCTACAAGGATCATTTTGAACATAAGTGTCTGCCTGAGTTATTGTTTGTATTTTAGTGTCTATTATGTGAGTGTTAAAGAGACTTATTTTACTGGCCTTCAGTTTCAAAATCTGTTTTAAAAAAATGCGATGTGAAGCTGAATAAATATCATTTCAATATGTTAATTCATGCTTTTCCAAAATTAATAAACTACAGTATTTGTGTCAATTAATAACTGCTTACAATAATAACTACTCAGTTCCTATTTGTGTAAATAAAAAAAAAACTTTATTCATATGTAGTTTCACTATGGTGGCACAGTGGTCTGGTGGTTAGCACTGTCCCCTCACAGCAACAAGGCTACAGGTTTGAACCTGTTGACCGGCTGGGGCCCTTAGGTGTGAATGTGAGCGTGACTGGTGGTGTATCTTTATGTGTCAGCCCTGTGATAGTCTGGCGACCTGTCTAGGGTGTACCCTGCCTCTCACCCAATGTCAGCTGGGATAGGCTTCAGTACAAACTGATAACTCACGACTCTCTCCCGCTATGATGCTCATAATCAGGGTTTTACCCTGTCACCTAACGCTGGCATGTGGACAGAAGATTTATAGCATGTACGAGTGTCTTGAAACACTCATCTGTGTTTGATTAATTGTGTGTGCGTGCGTGCTCGGCCAGTGAGTCTAAATATTAGAAGGTGATATGACAAAGCTATTTGCATAATCGGAAAAATAACTCCTTCACAGTGCCTTCAGACGCAGGTAGGTGGGTGTCACTGTCTGTGAAGATCATTTCATACAATTAGATTGTGATCATTTCTGGTAATGTCTGATTAAGAGGCCCAGATATTGATGACTTGGTGTCTGCATTTAGCCCCCTGTGACCCAGTGATTCAATTATTCATGTCATTCTATCTGTTTTCTCTCGTCATTAGGTCATCCTCAGTTCTTCATTTTAAAATGACATACAGTGATTATATCCAAATGGAAGTGAAATTACATTCCCCATCATAAATCTGTGTCATCTTGTGATTAGATCACAGAGAAATTACATTAATCTATTCTTACCAAATCATTTTTTGACTTGTTTGAATATAACCAAATGCTGCAAATAATAGAGCGTGCTTTCTGTAGTGCTTGTGCTATTAATGGCTTTGATACAACAGCAATAGCTACTTGAGCCTGCAAATGTCGAGTGTCCTCGTCCACATTCATGTTTTAAACCATGTGTGGCAGTACGTCTCTGCACAGCATCAGTTTTGTCATCAAATTCTTGTGTGTTTGTTTGTTCCCCAGCCCATATCTTTTCTCAGCATGTCCTGGTTGCAGAAGTAGCATCCTAAACTATCTCACTGGCTTGCGACCCCTTGAAATAAAGCAATAACCTGTGAGCTCAATCACAGTTTATAGCACAGTTTGGACATGAGTTATGAGCACCCAAACATTGTTTCACCTGAAAAATTATTACAGGTCTGAATGGGTAAACGTATTCAGTATTTTACCAAAAAGAAAAACATTGAGACAAAGCAGGAAAAATGAACATAATTTTTGTAACAGAAAGTGAGACTCAAAGAAAAATTAAAACGTTTTTATTTTTTCAGGCTGAGTTAATGTAGGCGCGTGTGTGATATGTGCATCATATACGCATATGTGCATCTATGTCTGCAGGGTAGATGTGCAGTTCCTCGCTGTCCTTGTGTAAGTGGTTGTTTTTATTGTATTTTTCCTTTTTTGTCGTTGCATGACCTTGCATTTTAATTGTTTCTAAGCATGTGCATGCTGCTGTAATAGTTTTAATGTAAAGGACATTGAGTTTTTTCAGCGGTGTAGTGGTATTTGATGAGGTGGATGGGCAGGTTACTGAGGAGGAAGTGAGTATACACTCCTATATATTCCAGTTGGATTTTGGCTGATAGGTAGATATACTGTAAACAGCCATAAGAAGAGGTGGATATGCCCCTTGTACCTGCCTATAACCTCCACTTCACCGCTGAGTTTACTTGTAATGAAATGTGCCATATATAAAATTGCTTCGCCTTGCCTTTGCCCTACTCCTGCCCTTTCTTTTTTGTCTCCTTCTCTAACTTCCACCTGTCTGGAGAAAGATTAAATAAAAGATGAAAAACGGAGCCGACATCTGATAGAAGTAATATCTCAGAACATCATTCACCCCTCCACACGGCATTGCAGCTGGCAGTATCAGTAGATGATATCGCTCAATGTCTCTGGTGTAGAGGAATAATGATCAAACACACACACAAATGTGACATACAGTAAATTAACACTTTCAGGTGTTGGAGGATATTAGCATATAGAAAGTTGTTCCCTCAAAGAACTTCTGACATGTGCATGTGTAAACACCATGGACAGCAGTTAACACATCTGCTGAGGAGGACTTATAAAAAGTTAGATCCTGGCTCCCACATATGAAACTTGGCAGATCTGTTCTGATGTTCAGTGGGCGTCGACAGTACTGCTTGTCTACGATACCGTGTGCAGCTACAGTACTAAGCTCTGCTACCATCATGCAGCGACGTCCTCTTTTTGATGAGTGCAAATGGGAATCAAACACATTCAGATTTTATTCAGAAACACAGCAAGATGAGCTGAATCCCCGCACCTCAAGCCCACTCTCTCTCTCTCACACACACACACACAGACACACGAACACGAACATGCACACACTCATGCACACAGACATTTTGTGCTAGCAGCCACATTTCTGTGTCGAACAACTTTGGAGCTCTGCAGGCACACACCCACACTTTTACAGTAGCTGCAGACTTCACAATAACATTGATGTCTGAACACCCCCATACTCTCCCTCTCTTTTCCCTCTCACTCACTTACTCACTCACACAGTCTTCAACAATCTTCCCATCACAGGTGTTTCCACCAAGCGGCCACCCACCCACCAAGACCTTATGATCCACTAGAGGTTGCTCTTGCTCATGTATTCCACTCCTTAGCAGTGTCCTAGATTCTACTTGCACATAGTGGCATCCTCTCCGTCGTTTACTCAGCTCTTGCTTTCTTTTTTAGCCTGTGCAGTTTTAATGGCCCTGCTCTCTCCTTTGTTGTTACATGAATTTGATATTTCCCTAAAACATTCAACTTTTCAGTCCTTTTTTTAAGGCAAAGCAGCTTTTTATACAGAATGGGAGCAAGAGTGTTTCGCCACAATTACTGACAGCCAGACAGCACTGCAGTGCCTGAAAATCAAAACAGGCTTCCATTTAAAACTTCCTGTTATTGTTTGGGTAATGGTTGTGAAGTGATAGAAATTCAGACAGGCAGGGTCACCCAGGGTTGCATCAGAGTGTGTGTGGGAAGACAGAGTATTGTGTGTGTTGTGTAATTGTGTGGATGTGTGTATTTGTTCGCATTTTGGAAGCTTAGGATCAACTGTTTCAATTTGGAGTGAGTGTACTTATGTGCAACTGAGCACTGAAGTTTGCTTGATTCATACAGCTAAGGCAAACAGCTTTTTGATTTGCATACCTTAAACTACTGATGTTACGCCAGCAAGAATAAACTGTTTCATTTTTGAATATAAAATAGCTGGTTTAGAAAGTTAAAAAATATATATTTAGTATGTTCCTAAAGCTTCTGACCGGTCTCTCATAACTTGGAGAATAATCAATAATTAATTACTTACCATATGAGCAAATCTTTTAAGAGGGTGTCTTTTTAGTTTAAAGTTTAGTTTAGTTTATTCAACAAGATTAGTAAAAATATGGGCTTATATAACACTGTCAGGGATAACACAATGAAATCAAGGACTTACTTCCATCGTGGTGCTGGATGTTCCATCAGATGCTCCACCTCACAACCTGATGGAGGCAGCCATACAAAGCAGAATAAAAAATAAAAAATGACAACTATAATCAATGTACAAAATGACCCTGATCTTTTTTTGAGATGCCATCTAGCAGCCTCTGTTTGACCATTTTCTTGCAGGCTTGTCAATTCTGCACCTCCTTTATTGCCAGAAGTAGTTTGTTCCACTCCGTAGCATCAGCATAGATTAAAGAAACCTTGACCTTCATGGTTTTAAAACTGAAAAGACTCAGCTAGCTTCCCCAGCTCTGGTATTGTGATTATGGACTTCTTGTAACTTCTTAAAATAATTGTTGAAGTAACTCGGGATCCATGCATGAATTATTATGACCTCAGTCAAGATTTTATTCCTCTTAAGGCATGAAAAAAAATATGAAGTTCATTTATTTTAAACCCTAACCCTAACCCATGAATTTTTTCACATGTCTACTTGGGCGGACACCATGCGTATTAGTTTCCAACTTAAGAAATAAACCCAATTTAAAAATTGATATATATCCTGTGAAAGTATAAAAACACATTTTTAATGCTGTTAAACTAGTGCGTTCACACATTTTAACA
>JAPZEB010000012.1:25777354-25807897 GCA_029783705.1 Chaetodon striatus | reverse complement strand
AATCAAGATTTATAAATAGCACTACAGGTAAGAGGAAAAATATGTCCTTTTGATTTTGGGGGTGGCGGCACGGTGGTGTAGTTGTTAGCAATGTCAGTGTTGGGATCTGTGTGGGGAAGCCCCCCCCCCAACAGAAAATGAATGAATGCATTTGAACACAAATGCAAATGAATACATTTACTTAAGTAACTGATCTGAATAGTCTTTCCACCACTGTAAAAAAGTGCTCCAAAAAGCATCATGTTCTTTTTAGGATATATGTGATTATTTTCTTTTGTTGAGGATTAAATCAACATTACCTGCAGTCAAAATGCAGTACAGTAAATACACTAAAATGCCAGTGAAACATGTTTCATCTTCGGTAAAGTCAGGTAATGTGCACTGCAACATTAATTCATCATTGCTGTTTATTTGATATAATACTAAAGCTTCCCTGAATTGCCAAATAAGAAATATTATCACGATTTGGATTATTGCAGAGTTATGGTTATTGGAGTTTTACTTTGTCTTCTGTGGCAGTGTGGGTTGGCTGTGAAACTAATTGGAAAACAACATCTAATTGAAAAGCTGTTGCCAAATTACCTCTAAAACAATGCAGTGCGTTTTTCCAGTGGGGAGGCCAATTACAGCAAGATCTCTGGCTACAGTTAAAGCATGTTCTGTGAGAGAATTGCTCTTTCTAAGGCTCAGCTTTGAAGCTCGTCTTCAGCTCAGTTGTCTGTGTGCAGGTTTCAGATCTTCTCAGTATCCCGTGGAGGAATCACAGCAAGCAGGTTTTTTCTTTGACTTCTATTTTTCCTTTCTTCTTTTCTGTGCGTGTGTGTCCAGATGTTTGAAAGTCCAGACAAGTTTCACATTCTCTCAGAAAAAAAAAAAAAACGGATACATGAATATGTTATTTAAAGCTTCAAAATATTGTGTCCAAAATAATGGGGTAGAAAGGTGATACGAGCACTTTAGACGCCTCACAGGGACATAGGACATAGAGCTGCTCCTGTTGGATGTTCAGACAAAAGACAACTTGACAAAGTAGGGCGACATATATTCTGAGGTGGTAAAAGCCATTCATCTGATCCCCGAGGTCACATTTCCTACCTGTAGGCCTGTCAGCCCACACAAAGACCGTAGTGTCACTGACTTTCCTGTTCGGGATCTGTCTTCTATCAAGGAATCCCACCTGTTGGCCACATACACTGATGTGTGTGAGTGTGTGTATCTGTTGTTTTCTTTCTAGACTTGTGGGATATGTTGAGTCATGGAGACTAAAGGTCACGACCTCTTAATAGCATCCTGCAGCCTGTCTCGGATTCAGCTGCCTCTAAAGATGCCTGGGTGTTTATTTTAGCGCTTTTGTAATGAGCTGAGCTGTCATTAGGCTTTTACAACTTGAGCAACATGACTCATCTATCGAGTATTCATAAACTGCGAACAGTGGCGCTTTTGTAATTAAGCTTTCACTCCTTTATGCTTCTGAATCATTATGTTTTTAAACTCAATGGAGGAAAAAAAAACTGTCATTTCCGTGAAAGTAGTTTCCTTTTGTGTGTCTGCGCACAGGAGGGAAATGTTTTGTAATTTTGAAACTAAACTGCTTTCAACAACATGTTTCAAAGCACTTTATGGCAGTGGCGGAGTGGGGGTGGGTGGTGGGTGGCTCGTGAGCTCTGTCCGCGAATGTTTTCTCAAAAGCCTCAGATCTTTTAGGTTTTTAAAATACCTTTAACTTTTCTTCAGGGTAATAATAGATGCCTATGTTGTTTATCCTGCTATATTATTCCCTAAAGAATCTAATACAACTGAGTAAGTTGTATTAGTAGTTACTCTGTTGGCCTAATATTCAATTTAGAGTATTGAAGACCACATTTTCTTGGTACTGCTGGGGATCCTTGATTTAATTAGAGCAGCCCAGATTATTATGACACGGATTTAAATGCAGCAAATTTGTCAAACTCTGCTCCAGCATAGTTTAAGAAAATACGTTTAAAAATAGGTTAGTAATGCTGTTTACACTAAATTCTGTCTCTACCTATGTTATATAACTTAAAAACACAGGCTCTTTTTAGGTGGCAGCAGTTAATGATCATCCTCAATATTTGTTGTAAGAACAACTATATACATAATTGGATGTGGGCTCTATTGGGTGATCTTTTTCCTTAACAACTGTCATATTTTTCCCAAATGATGTACTGATGCAGATTTTTAGGCACTGTATTATCTCTAATGTCTTGAAAAATAGTGCTTACAGTTGCTCTAAATACCCCCCTGCAGGTTCCCAGGTTCAGGCTGAGTCCCGAATGTTTACAACATCTGGCTCTGCCCCTGCTTTGTGGAATGGAAAAGTTAAACCAATACAAGAAAAATCATGACATACACCTTTTTCTGTGCCTTCGATGAATATAATCCTCTACAGTATGGCTGTATCAATCCTGGCTTTTCTATTATTAGTTGTCTTTTTCAGTTTCAGCAGATGCACCATCGCATTTCCACATAAAAGCTTTTTATGTTTCCTAGAACGGAAAGCCTTGCAATCCTGAGCAAACAAAGAAACAGACAGACAGGTGTGTCAGTAAACCCACCAAAAAAAAGTAACACGCACACATGCACAGTTGTTTGTAAGTGGTTGTGTGTGTTTTTTTTTGTTTTTTTTTGGCTTGCAGAGATTCAGACAGAATGATGTGTGATTACAATTTAACTTTAAGTCAAACGTACTTCCAGCACTGAATCAAATGCTGGAAATTAAGTAAATAATGAATTCAGTGTACCTTTACCACCTGGTGGTTGTTCTCGACTTCGTGACATTTTTAGAATTGAACTTTTAATCATGTTAAAAGGTTAAATTCATGCAATACAATACGTTTGTTGACACCAAAGTCTTCAAACTTCTTAGCATGAGAAGCACTGTGCGCCCTGTTAAGAGCACATCCTGTGTGCGTGTGAGTGTGTGTGTGTATGTGCGCATGTAGGTAAACATGTTTAAAAGCTAGGCTCTTTGCTACTAACGTCCCTGTCAAGTCGATTGCTTAAACAGCTGCACACTTAAGTATCCACACACACACACACACACACACACACACACTCTGTCACATACACAATTGCTGCTTCAGACAAACACTGTGTTGGACAACTTGTGTATCTCACTTCTCTTTGTTTAGTTTAGTTTAGTTTAGTTTAGTTTATTTGGTTTATAAAGGACAGTGTGCACTTACATAACTTATTTGTAAGAATAAAAAGATGTGTGCACCAGATTTAGCAGAGAAGCTAATTTCCACACCTGTAACAAACCTGCTGTGTCTTTACACTAAAAATACAACAAAGAGAGTTCCACTTTTGTCCATGACACCATGAGAGAAGTGGGAGCAAATCCAGACACCCTGTTATCAAACCAGGAAAATCTTTCTTTAAAGACAAGTACGAAGACCTTGCTCATGTATGTGTCTGTGTGTGTGAACCCTGCATCAAACAGCTCCACCAGATGTTTTCTGGTCTTGGGATAATAATACCTTACAAGGAGGCAGGTGAGGAGTGGGTCATAATGCTCGTAAGTCCGCATGCCATCTGGATCAATTTATCCTGCCAGTGGAAATGACTGCTTTCACCTGGCAGCAGGGAGGAAGCACTTATCTTGTTTGGCCCGGACTCGTTTCACTGGATCATCTTGTCCTTTTTAGGAAAGGCTGCTCCTGCACTTGAACTACATGTCCAAGTCTTTTTCATTTCAGATGCTTTGAAGTCAAGAGATGATATGTAGGTACTTGTACAGCCCTCTTTCTCTGTGGTCTTTAAGAGCGGTAGAGACTTAAAAAAAAAATGACAGTCACAACACTATTGTGACAGTTGATAAAACATGACACCTAGTGGTCGAAGATTTACACTGCAGGTTCTGTGAGGGAAGTCCATATAAGGCAGGGATGCAGGCTTGTTGATAATGTTTAGTGTGAGTGTATATGCCCATGTATGTAGGTATATATTTTCACCATATTCTGTATTAAAAAATATGTATTATGGTGAAATTATTCACCCACTCACTTTAGAGACTGTAAGAAAATTATTGTGGCTGAACTTAATGTTTCATTTTGCACATAAAAAAAGGCCCTTTTCCTGGCTCTCTCTACAAATGCAACTATTTATGTAAGTATCAGCTATTTTACAAGGGAAAAACGCAATAAAATATGTATTTAGTAACACAAAAAAAAAACCAAAACAAAAACAAAATAGTGCCCTGTTCTCCTAAAAAAAAGACTACTTCAGCCAAAAGATTTCCCTCTTTGCTGTCTGACCACCTCCCATATAACTTGTGTAAAGTCCCATTAAATCACCCATTAATCTTGCCGTTGTTGTGCATTGGGTTGGTCCTGTAGACTGTCAACCCACCGCTGTGTGGTGTGGCTTTATGGTTAGCCAAAACATCTGCGTCACCCACAACCACAACCCAAAGAAAAAGAGGGAAGCAGGCACAGCTGGGACTTAGAGAAAACAGAACACAACTACTGTAAACAAAGTTTTACGTAAGCAGATACGCCTCGACAAAATAGGAACAGATAAATAAATAAAGAACGTGATTGTCTGATGCAGGGAAGCAAATTATTTTAGTGTTTTAACGTACAGAGAACAGAAACGTCAAGGAAGAGGCTGAAAAAAGGGGGAAGGGTGGATGATGCACACATATGAGTTTTTCTTGCTTATTGTCTCAGTAAGGCATTATCTATTTTGTCGAGTTCAGTTCCAGTTACCAAGTGATAAATCAGATAGATTAGCTCCACTCAACCACCTCCCAACAGCTGCTTCTGGACTGCTTACTGTAAAAGAAAAATCTGCAAGAGGGAGGAGACAGGGTGAGAGGAGCAGGGACAAAAGAGCTAAATAAAGTGAGTTCAGCTGGGAAAAGAATTAAGCAGAGTGTGAGGAAAAAACAGGGCAGAGTGGCAGGAGGAATTAGTGCAAGCAGACAAGACATGTTTGGGGGGAAATGGAGAAGAAAAGGAAATCGCTGACACAGAAGAGCGCTGAGAGATCCGTGTCAGGGAAGGTAAAGCAGTTAGAGGCGGTCAGAGAGAAATGATCCCAGGAGACGCTGAGGAGACAGATGATGAGACAGATACTTGGAGGGAGAGGGGAAAAAGAGGGGTGGAGATAGTCGACACATCAGATTTACACAGACTTGTGGTGACTCAGTGGTATTTTAATAAAGCTCACATATTACTGTCTTATTGTCCCAGGCTTTCCCAACAAAATTAACACTCCTGTTTACTCGCATGTCAAGCTCTGTGAATCGCACCATAAATCTATTGATACTGGGCCCCATGTATTCCACTGCATCTGAAAATAGGCCTTTTTAAATAAAGCGTTCGGCTGTCTCCTGTTAGCTGGTTTCCTCTGTTTATTAGTGGATCTAGTGAAAGCCAAACATTATAATCTCAGTTCTATATGTTTGCTCTTGACTGGTCATGTGTTAGGAGGAGGATAGGAGAAGCATGAAGATATTTCCTCCTAGCTGCTCTTTTCCCACACACACACACCTGTTGTCCTCTGTTTCACCTGAAACAACATTGTCTGTGTGTGCAGCGGTCTATCTCTGACTCAGCGGCGTGTTTGGGTCTCCCTGTTTCCCATGGCCTGGCAGCAGGCGTTGTTTTCAGACGCCACTCTCCCAAAACACCATTGTGTCAACAGCTTTGCTTACACATTGAGAGGTAACCATTAAATACTGTCTTAGTCTTTACGGGTGTTCCTAATAACTATTTCAGTCATGGGACTTCCCTAAAAAGTTTGAATCTGCATCAGTGAGAAAAACCTCCATGTTTCTGATTTATTTTTAGTCACGTCAGTACAGTTGTAAGATGGCATGGTTGGTCAGTCTGTTAGTGCACCACATTAGTTCAGCATATTTGGACTAATGGATTACCAGGAATTTGGTACAGACATTCATTTTTTTTTAGAAGACTAATGTCAGTTACTATATTTGCATGCACTAAATATTATGCTCTTATTCTGAACAAGACAATATTCAACTGTTTACATGGCTAATGAAAATGAATATTTATCTACGGGAAAGAGGCCATGTGTTGCAAACTGTGGTAAAAACCCCACTTGAGATTGAGGCGCATACTCCACATGTACTGTATACATGTCCAAAAAATGCTCTTAAAACCTGAATAATGCCAGCATATTCCATGTGTTAATCAAAAAACGCTACATTGGACAAAGGCCTAATTCAGAATAGTGTCATATTCGGAACAAAGGTGGAATATTGGAGTGCATGTAGTCAATGACTTTGGTGATGCCTTGACTTCATCTAGCGCCACCAGCACGTCAAAATGTCTCCTTCGCTATGAATACCTGACAGTGTCTCTAAAAATACCTTAGCCTCAGTTGTAGGCTATATGCTAACATATATATTGCTAACACAAACATTGTAACAGTTAGCATGTTACCATGTTTGCACTGTATGCATACAGTTAGCATGTTAGCCAAGCTAACTGTATGCATAAACTTGTCATTTTTAGCATGTTTGTATTTATTGTGTTAACCATGGCCATAGAAACACTGGCTACTGACAGCACTGTGATATTCAGTAACTGCTGATATGTAGCCATGCTAATGAAATGCATGTAGGCATGACATTTGAGCATTTAGCTGACAAAATATAGCATAGTGCATTCATTTCTTGTTTAGACCTCAGCCTCCTGGTTGTTTTCGGGGATATCAGGAATTTTGTATCTGGTTTCACTTAACAACAAACCACACTTACATAATAACACAGCAGAAGCAGCTAATTCAGGCTACTTAAATGGTCTGACGCAAAGCCACCACTGTGGCTAACCAGCTTGTGAACATTGGGAATAAGAGGAGGTATTCCTGTTTTTTTTATATTTTGCCATCAATAGGCGTTTTTGGATATAACAGTTCTGGGGACTCCCCTCTTAATCCTTCCTTCAGGATTGGTTGCTGGTGCTGCATTGGCTGAGTTAGACCAATTAATGTCACACATGGTTCCTGTTCTGCTGGGAGAGAACCTACTCTAAAATAGACACTAAAAAAGTCCCTTAAAGTGGTGCTCTACAAACTACATTTGTTCCTGGTTCTTACAGTGCAGACACAAAAAAATGGGGGGGCTCTTAGAACTATGAAAAAGGTCCTCTGGATCTAAAATGCCAATTTGTGCGAATGCAGCAATAAACTGATGAATGTGAGTCAGGTATGGCAATTTAGAGCTGAGGCTGACAAGATAAATGTGAGATAGCCTGAAACAGCATTTTATGGCTTTCTTTTTGGTATCACCCTCAGGTGAAATTGACATTTTTGCCTCACTGGTGGTAGAAATCTATGAACAGTAAAGTTTATTTTTTATCCATCTACTGTAGAACTTTGGTTTTCTTTTGTGTAATGAGCATTACACCCTCACGAGGCCGCTAGTGTGGCTCTAGTCTTGTTTTATTCTGCGTAACTTCTTAAGAAAGTGGGTTAAGCCAAAATCTCAAGCTTCCCACACTCTTGTGCCTCAGCTTGCAGCCTTTTTTCTCCCTTTGACTGCTGTTGTGAATTTAACACCTGCCTCCTACACTGGACCAGCACCCAGCAGTGGCCAGCTGAGGTTAAAGCCTCTCAGCGCTGTGGCTCCCAGGAAAACACACCAGGACAGAGAGGGACCAACCAAAACATGTGGAACTGCTCAGTGGGTCTTCCATGAGAATTTCACATATGATAATAATCAATACAGCATCTAAATACGTCTTTTATCCTGTTTAGGCTTACACATATTCCACAGAGCTGGAAAAGTCTTTTATTTAATTTTACAAAACCGTCTCCGGAGAGACAATTTCTCTTCAGAAGTTCATTGTACCGTCCTCAATTACTATACTGTAAATTGAAGTGATATCACTGAACCACAAACACTTCAAATACAATTACCCTTGAACGCCGTCTCAAAGCCTACAGACAGAATATGGAACAAATATGCTTTGTTCTTTCCAGCTATAGCAAAGATGTTTCCAGTTTAGGAAGTCTTTAATGCATCATTCCTCTCCTGCAGAGAAAGCATGGTCCATTATTCCCAGCATTTGATGTACTAAGCTCTCACACACAGATAGATTCAGGCCATATCCTAGATTGCAGCTGAGTGGGATTCATTGGCAAAGCACATTGTTTTTTTCCAAAAGGGATTAAAGTTTATATTGTGGATTTGCTATAAACAGGATATAATAACATGAGGACAGTGTCATCTGTGATGTGGAGAGCATGAGGATATCTGAGCTGCTGCACCACAGGCATCAACAGAGGATTATAACGAATTGTGCTGTACTGATCATATATATTAAAGTCTACTGGAAGGACAGTTTGCTCTTTTTGGTGTTGCTTGAATTGTGTAAATTACACAAGCCATTATTTTTTCCACAATGAATGAGTAGCTATTTTTGAAAATAATTTTATTGTTTGTTATTTTTGGACATTTTTTTCCAAGAGTCTATTTCCATTTTCAGTATTTTCTAAGAGGCAAGATATATTTGAAAAATTAGACTAGCTACACCGACAAAAGAATGTATTTGTATCCCAAGGAGACCTTCTCGTATTAAAATGTGATGTCTCATTATAAAATCTCAGCGGGAGCAAAGCTGTTAAAGTGGGACAGATGGAAAGCAATTTAAAGTGTTGGAAGCGTCTCTGTCCTGTCTTTTATTAGCCCTAAAAATGGAGCGTGATATGTAGAACTCGATGGATTTACAATTACAAGGGAAGCGAACATTTGGGAACACTTAGTGTCACAATGTATCACTCGTCGGCACCTGAATGAACAATGAACGACGAGCGCACACGCACACACATGCACAGAGCCCCGCTGACCCTGCTGGAATGTCCTTGAATGCACATCTTTTCTCCACAAGACCTCTATTTTCTCTTTAGCACCACACAGAAGTGACACGCTACTCAAAACATGCCTTAAATCCTCTCTTAAAAGACCTCACACAAAAACACATCTGTGGTGTAGACAGATATCGACTGACTGGGAAAAGAACCCTGGATTTTTATCCTTTCTGTTTGTTGAAAGAACAACTAAATATCTAAATCACAAGCCAGGGCCCCAAATCTTGACAGCCCGGGGTCGGGCAGGAAATGATGTCACAGTCACAGCAGCAGATCTCCAGACGCTGATAAGGTCACTGTCCCTGGGAACGTGAAACAAGGGGGAGACAGATAGCCCCTTTGTCTTCCCTTTCCTCCTTTCATCTTGTCCCATCAAGACAGGAGTGATTACAGCCGAAAGCTACTCAGACATTCGTCAGCGAGACAGTGCACTTCATAGTAATGTCACTCTGACAGGCTCAAAGTGTTTGGGTCTGATCCAGGAGCAGGGTATGAATTATCAATGCTGAGATTGCTCTTCTACCCTTGTGTTAAATCAAAACAACCTGCGACACATAAAGTTAATGAAAATAGACTTGGAGAGCGAACCGGGTCAGGTAATTGATCCAAGAAGTGATGCAGGGGGTAGATTGCCAGGAGGAGAGTTTGTGTTTTCCCATCCGTTAATGGCGATATTAGTGTGTACACTCACTGTGAGTCATGCTTTATAAACTGTCAGGACCGTGGGCTGCTGTGTCTAAGTGTACATGGGAGGTTATGTGGGCGAGTGCTGGATTAAAGTAAATCACTGAAGGGGTCCTGCACGCTCGCCTTCGGGGTCTCCCACTCACTAGAAAGGAATTAGATATGGAGGGAGGAAGGGAAAACGGGGCGCTCAGGGTGTCGTCCTGCTGCGTTTGCGTGCAAGTGTGTGTGAATGCATGTGTTAATGTCTGTACTTAAGAAGTTGCAGTACATGTGCATGTTTATACGGTTGCTTAATGAACCCGTGTGGGTGTGTGCTCCAAAACTTCCTGGCTGAAGCGGTATCTCCGGAACTCTCGCTCTCTATCTCTGTGTACATTTCTTCGTCTAGTTTTGTCTGGTTCTCGCTCTCTCTGTGTACCTATGTGTGTTTATGTCTGCGTTTTTAAGAGCGCCCTATCAAATCTCCCCATTCACTGACTCACACAGCACAGACAAACCCCCCCCCCTCCACCCCTCCACCATCTCTCTGTTGGCTTAGATGGACAGCCCATCTGGTTTTCATGAAGGAAGGATCAAAACCGAGTGTCAGCCCGCTGTGGACTGCTTTCATCCTCCCCGCCCTCAGCTTCACCGTCACGTTTCTGCTTGGGAGACAGCCGGGACTGATCTGGACCTTGACAATGAGAGAAACAAAAACAAAAGTAGATTTCCCCTCTTTCTCATAAATCAGCTGGAGTCACACAGCCCGGTCATTACATGGGTAGAGCTAAAACTCTTTAGATATTTTGTTTTACTGAATATGTCAGTGGATAAGTGGATGGATAAGTTACAACACATTGCTAAAGATATGTTTAAGGTCACTCACACAATGACATCATTACAAAGGTTTTCCTCCTGTAAAATGTGCCACTAAGTAGCCTACATAACTTAAACATAACTCAGATTGAGGGATCATTATCAAAAATGTGTATAGGTCTACATGTTACAGGCATTGGCTGATACATTGTTTAACAAGTTGGGAAGTTTTTCCTCTGACACTGGTGTTTTAATGAGCTTTAAGTTGTAATGTGGAAACAACATGGACACTACAAAGACAATGTGTTGCATAGATGTATATCTTATTACTTAAGGCATTTGAACAATGTTGATAACAATTTGAAGCTTTATATTACAAACTGATTTTACCCCAGATTTGTTGCTGCTCCAGTACATCTCCTAAAACTAGTATTGCTTTACCTTACTAATGATGATAAATAACTATACTCACTAACGTAGGTAATTCTGTGGGAACAGTAACTGACAGTTGCAACATAATACCATATTACAAATTACAAAAAATGGACATGCAATATATGAATTAATAAAAGTTTATTACCATCAGCTGAACACTTACTTTTGCTCGCCAAGCTTCTGCATAAATGACACCAACTTGGAAACTTGTGCACTAAATTTTCGTTGACTTTCCAAGCTGTTGCTCTGACTTAAGGGGTGTTCATGTGAATTTTCCCAGTCGGGAACTCCTTCCCTCGATCTATTTCCCATCCATTCATCCACTGCCGTGGTGGCAGCAGACTGAGCAAGGTACACCAGACGTCCTTCTCCCCAGCAATGCTTTCCAGCTCCTCCTGTGGGATCCCGAGGTGTTCCCTGACCAGATAAGATATATAATCCCACCAGCATGTCCTGGGTCTGCCCTGGGGCTTCCTACCAGTTAGATGTACCTGGAACACCTTTAAGGGGAAGTGCCCTGGAGACACCCTCGAACCACCTCAACCCTTTTGATGCGAAGGAGCAGCGGCTCTACTCTGAGCTCCTCCTGTCCGAGCTCCTTACCCTATCTCTGAAGCTGAGCCCAGCCACCGTATGGAAGAAACTAATTTTGGCTGCTTGTATCCGCAGTCTCATTTGACCATAGATGAGTGTGAGGGTTGCAACGTAGATGGACTGGTAAATCAAGAGCTTTACCTTTCGGCTCAACTCCTTCACCACAACGGTTCAGTGCAATGTCTGCATCACTGCTGACGCCACGCCAAACCTCCTGTCCATCTCCTGCTCCATTCCAACCTCACTTGTGAACAAGAACCCGAGATACTTGAATTCCTTTGCTTGGTGCAGTACGTCTCTCCCAACCCAGAGGGGCAATCCACTGTTTTAAGCCAGAGAACTTAGAGGTGCTGACCCTCATCAGTGGGGAACTCCTTTTCCCAGTTATTGCTACACCACATGAATGCAGGGTTAAAGCTGCCATAATCAGTATTTTTATATTAATGAAATGACTGCCTGTAATGAGACTGGTGTTGCTTGTTCTGACAAAAAACTTTAAACTCACTGTTTTGGTCAAAACTCTTCAGTATAATTTCTAGACTAAGCTAACAGGTAGCTTTTCACAAAAAAAAAAAAAAAGCCCTGATAAATCAACCAGAACCATATTACCAGAACAAAATGACAAACAGACAAAGGCAGCAACAAGCAGGTGAACAGTGAATCATTTTGTAAAAAATGACAGACCTCTTTCTTGAATGCTGGTGGAGACCAAACACAGAGTGCTAAAGCAGAATACAATTGTACTTATATTTGCCACGTGGCCAGAAACACAACTCTAAAACAGTGCTAATGTAGCCCCATATCTCCTGTGTTTGTGAATAACATTTTGCAAACACCTTTTCCACATACTTGAGGTGATAATGTATCAGTGTTGTGTTTACAGCTTGTTTCCGCTGTAAAAAAAAAAGAAAAAAAAGTCAATAAAAGAGCTATATATGATATATCTGTGATTCTGGTTATCTGCACACAGAATATTATCATGTTGCATCGCGTAACGTTAGAGCTCTTTGTCCACACTGATCCCTCACTTCCATCACATCATGTAAACAAACAATGTAGGCCGATCAGCTGCACGCCTGAGTTCAGACTGGATATATAACCACTTACAAAATGGGGGAGTAGCTTACTTGCTATTTTCCTATGTTTGTAATGTTACTTTTTAAAACAGAAAACACATGTTTAATATTGTGATATTTACTTGAAATGACATCCAATATTAGCCAACAGCAAGTAGCTTAGCTTGTACCAGAAGCTTTCAGCTCTTTGGCGATCACCCTCCAGGCGCCTGACACCTATGTTGGTTTTCTGTAATGAAATAAAGAGCTTCAAAGCTTTCAAAGTGAGTGACAGGTAGCCTATAAATAAAACAGGCAATCTGACAAAAGTGAGATGGCACACCGTGTCGCTTGCAGCCAGTTAGGAAACCTCTTTTGTTGGCTTCGAAACCTAAAATGTGGCCATATTGGTGCATTTTTAATTTTCTTGAGAGACTAACTGTGCCATGTCTCCTCTCATCACCCCAAAAAACACATAAACGTTTCAGTAAGGTGTGTTGTATTTTGCTGGAATATACTGCAGCCTTTCAGACACTCATGGTTCCATTAGTCTGTTTATAAAGAAAATAATATTATTTCCATCATGTATCAATATTGCTTATCACTAATGCAATACAAGTTGGATTTCGTGCTGCGATGCTGTCAGCAAATGTTGCTGATGTAGGCTACTTTTCAAATTGCCATAACATACCAGTTTCTGACTGAACAAACCATAAATCTACCCAACTCCACTGGCTACCACAACAAAGAACAGAGAGCCTCAGATTACAACCAACACAGAGGTAGCATGATGTCATTCTCAGGACAGGACATCGTTACTCCACTATAGCTTTACATAGTAAATAGTTGTGTGCTGCTATATTTATGTTCTGAATATCATATCGAGCTCTTTTAATATTTATGTTGGCATTGGTCTAAAAATCCAGTCAGTTTCCAGTCACAATTATCCCTTTCACTGTTTAGTAGACTGATCATTGTTAATTTAGTATGAGCTAACACATTTGGCTACCATTCCTCAGCTACCATCTGTTGCTTCACTTTTTAGTTTTTTTATACAGGTATAATAAAATCAAAAATACTGGGGAGTTGGTAGTTATGTTGTTGTGAAATGTTAAAAACACATTTTGTGGTCTTTTGTTGAAAGAGTACAAAGGAGGTAAAGAAAGAATGACTGAGAAGGAGAAACAGAGAATAGAATAGTGTACCTCATTTTAAGAACGTCACCTACATATTTCTGTGGTTCAGGGTGAGAGACAAATTAGCGTGGCTTTCTTTCTGCAAAAGAAAAACATGTGAGGAATGCTCCAGAGACGGCAGTTTGTGTAGAGCAAGAAACCACAGATAGAGAAAGAATTACAGAGGGAGAGGCAGAGGCTTATGTTTCATATTTCCAGCTGAAACTTCACCTGCTGAATAATGAGGAACTTTAGATTAAAAGAAATATATTCTGGCCTTTCTCCACGTGACGAAAATATTTATGGACTCTCGTGTAATTTCTGGAATTTGAACGAAGAAACAGACAGAGGCTTGAGGGTTGAGGCCAAGTGTGAGCTGCTTGTCTAAACCACCTCACTCATACTCATTCTCAGACAGAAATAAACGATCGCCTGTCAATCTTCTTCCTGGTGGAATGCCTCGGTGATGAACCTCTCCTCTTGCAGCAGGAGGTCTTGGGTTTCGTACTCTATACATCTTCCAAACCCAGATGTAAAATGTAGTCCAGAGGGTGTAACCCCTACATTCCTCCAGCCTAATGTGGAAGCATAGCAGCTCTCTTCACATGCCTGCTGTTTGGCTCGGACCTCTGCAGGGAAGCCCCCTCTGCTGTCTCTCCCTTTGATATGAGTCAAAGACTGGGCAGTCTGCCTGAAGACAATTGCTGGAGAAAGGAAATGAGAAAGCCCGGAGCAGACAGTGGAAGTCTACGAGGGACAGCAGAGAGAAGAAAGACTGACTTAGCCTTTTAAAAGCTCACAGTGATTAAAATAGAAAGAAAGGGGCCTCAAACGAGGGGCTGGATTTCTGCAGCTCTCTGTGCCGGGTCAAAGGAGTGTGTATGTGTGTGTGTTTATGACAAATGTGTGAATTTTTTGATTCTTACATGACATACAGTAACACACACATTCAGAAAGCGTCTCTTTGCAGACTGGCATGCTTTTGTGCATCCATTTGTGGCATATTGTGTCTGTGGGTGTGCTCGGGTATGTGATAAAGCCTGCGTGTTTGAGAGAGAGTGAGCGAAGAAACTCTGAAAAGCCTCGAGGGGGATTTCCTCTGAAAGGGAAAGCTTTTCTCCTCCCCCTCCCTTACTCCCTTACTCCCTTACTCCCTCCTTCCCTCTCTCTCTCTCTCTCTCTCTCTCTCTCTCTCTCTCTCTGTCCCCCAAACACTCAGAGTAGCCAGAGAAGTGAAAGAGAAGTGAAGGATCAACAGGCAGCTTGAACATTTGCTGCTCTCTGTTGCTACACACTCAGACTAGTGGAAAGTCTATGAAGAATGGAAATGACTTTGGCTACTTTGCGACCAAGGCAACTCACTGTCATGTGGATGTACTTCAGTCGACTTCTGTTGTTGATGCTCTAAACATGGCAAGTCTCTCAGCACGGAGCCCAGGGAGACTGTCTGAAGAGGATTACCAGGGCCAAAAATGAAATAACTTTCAGCCTTGTAGAGGAGAAACGCCTGCAAATATGGTAAAGTAACATCACAGCTGCATAAGTTTTACTCCGGGTTTTAATTCCTGTCTGTTGTTACTCTCTGGTTTAAGAGTTAAAGTGCTCCACTGACCCAGTAACTGAGAGTGAGAGCCTCTGGTTTGGACAAGTGACTTTGTTTCTCTCTGTGGCTATGTCAGTCATGTGTGACTGAAGATTTGAAAGCCTGATGTGTTGTAACTAATGAATTTGGTATGCTTTTAGCAGCCTTTTTTCAGCTGCATGATACTGTGCACAGTATTGATGCACATCCTTTGTTCTGGTTTTATGAAACCTTATCTTTGTGTCATGCAAAGGCAGCACAAAGCTAATGTAACTGCACTCTTCAAACCTCTTTTTGTCATCATGTGCACAGTTGGTGGGACTGTTTCACCTCAACAGCCCACAGCATTTCAAGCTTTTTTTAAGTGTGTGCATGCTGACAAAGAGAGTGACAGAGACACACACTGTCTTTTGTTTTGCATCTTTAAGTCCTTTGATTGGAACTTAATTGATGCGGATGGCACACATACTTCAGTGAGTGGAGAGTGTTTTGGGGGTATAAATTATTTGACTGCTTTGCATGCACACATAATGGAGTCCTGCAGTTTAGTGTTCGGCACTTTGAAAGGTTCAAACTACGCAGCTTTTTACGAGTTAAGAGGACCAGTGTAATCCTGGTCACAAAAGAGACTAATTAATGACAAAGAGTGAGCCACAAGACGGGAACATGTTTGATGACGGGTTTGTGGGAGGATGTGGCGTCTTTGAACTTATTTACTGGTTGCTGCAAAAAAAAAAAGTCAAATAAATGCAAATTAGGAGTTAGGGTTGGATAAAGATCATAGTGATGCATATTTAGCTTGTACTATCTAGAATTCAGCTTTCTGTTTATTCAATGTAGCTTTCTTCTTTATATGGAAATCAGTCCGACCCCTAACATCTGTCCCAGCGTGCTGTTTAAATGATAGCTTTAAAGAGAGCAGGAAGGAAGGATGTTTAAAGCAGTCCAGACTTGGCTGCGTATCGTGGCCACCACTGTACTTTGTCCTCCCTTCACATCTACTGCAGCACTTGTTAAACCAGCTTTTACAGCCCCAACTGTTTGTTTTACTTATTGCATGACTGATGTTGTCTCCCGTGACCACCCTCCAACTTCCAGTCATGAGCCTGCAGAGTCTAAATTATTAGATTACTGCACCAAGTTTCAATCTTGGGTAAACACTCAGCAATAATACATAACCCAGAGCCGTGCCTTGCTGGTGTGAAATGTATTTGCCTTTACAGGAGTTACTGTGTGACAAGGACAGCCAAGAGTCATTCATTCACCAGCAAGGTCAAGCACTTTCTTCCTTAGGCCTTATAGCAGTTTGTGTTATTTCACTGTACAGTGATCGGTGGTGTGTGCAGTGTAAACGTCTGTTGCGGAATTCAAAGTCCATTCAAAGTTAATGCAAATCAAAGCCTGTGTAAGAGTCAGTCACTCTCTGGTTTGGATGTGCTCTCGTCTTGCCAAAACATGTTCAGTGTGTGCTAAGCAGGTTTTGCTGTGATTCATCTGAAATGGTAAAAATGCCAACTGTCATTAGCAAAAGGTTATTTTAGAAGAACAAGTGAACAGTGGGAGATTTCATTTTCACAGGGCAAAACATGTATTTTAGATTAGGTTTTTTCTTAATTCACAACATGGACACTAATATTTAAAACCTGCTTTAACTGGCTTTGGAACAAACAGGTGCCACCTTACCAACCCATTCTCCTTCTCAGGCTGGTAAATGTCAACGCTTTGTTACTCCCCTCGGTGTCTCTCATTGACACACAGGACACCCTTTAGCGCATCTATGTGATGCACAGCTGAAACACATTGTAATATGTGGTTAATGTTGTGAAATGGTTGTGGCTAGGTTTAGGCAACAAAACGACTTAATAAGGGTTAAAAAAAAGATAATGTTTGTGTAAAGTTACATTAAATCATCTTTTGGTTTCACATGGGACGTAGTTACACAAGTGACGTAATGTCAGGTTAAAACAACACTGATTTTGGTTTCACATGGGACATGAACCTGGATGTTTGACCCATCCGCTTCCTACGCAGACTTTCTCACTCTTTACACTAAGTCAGTTGCTCTTTATATTGAAGTTAATTGAAAACTCAGTGCGTCTCATATAGACGCTAAAGGGTGCCTTTGCCATCAATATCATATTCCGAGGGCCGTGACAAAGTAGCAGTCTTTGACTGTCCGGGAATAAGAACGGGCTGTATTTACACATCCAGCAGACACAGAGCAACATTGGCATTGACTTGGTGTTTGTGTCCACTTGGAGAATCTAAGTCTCATATTCACTCTCCTTCTAGCTCTGTTTTACTCTCCACTAACTGCTGGAAAGACACAACAGGCTCTCAAACTGCTAAATGCATCACTA
The DNA here is from genome assembly GCA_029783705.1 of Chaetodon striatus. Lineage (NCBI taxonomy): Eukaryota > Metazoa > Chordata > Actinopteri > Chaetodontiformes > Chaetodontidae > Chaetodon > Chaetodon striatus. Next base: position 25,790,355 of record JAPZEB010000012.1, on the reverse strand, counting down.
TGTTCACCAGCAAGTCACTAAACATGCTGTGTGATGTTAAGCAGATAGTGTATGGTGAGTTTATCAGAGTTTCTTTTTTTTTTTTTTAAAGTTTATGTAGCAGATGTTAAAAACAAAACAATGAGCTGAAACATGCTAAAACACTCAGCAGAGCCTAGGAAAACTCCAGAGTTGTGGGATAACTTGGTTACCTTTTAGTCACATATAGCCATTTGACCCACTTTTAATATCAAAATATTTGATTATAGCAGCTGTAAGTCTCTTGATAACTGGCAGGAACACTCACAGACTATCACATACCTGCTCCATATCATCAGTCAGATATGCTCATCAGTCACGGTGCTTTTTCCAACCACTCAGCTTACAGTATGCATGCACATACCTTAATCTATTAACTGTTGGAAACACTGTGGACACGCTGTGTGAGAGCATCCAGATTCTGATTGGCTGACAGTATATGTATTGGCCCAGCTTTAAAGGGTCACAGCTGTGTCTCTCTCTCTTTAACAGCCATGGGATGGACAGTCATCAGTAGCTTCCTCCCCTGACTGTAACAACTCCTCACATCTTTACAATATCATGGTCTGTGCTCCCTTTCACAGACAAATAAAACCTCCTGCCCTCTGCTTCATTTGCTGTGATTTCGCCAAATTTCAACAAAGGCAGACGGGGAAAATCTAAACAATAAAGCGACGTGATTTATAGAGAAAATATGTATAATTGCAGACATCTGCTCTGTGGAGCTGTTTGAGCCGAATTATTTTCTACCCTGCTTCAATCAGCAAGTTGAGTTTCTGAGAGTTGTCATGGAGCTGTGAGCCATATTTTCAGCGTGTTTATTATCTCTGTATCACAAAAGTGGGTCAAACTCAGCAAAGGCTGTGTTGTGTATTGTGAGTGTTTGGGGGGGGAAAGTGTCTGTGCAGCAATAGGCTGTCTGTGAGTCACTTTTCATCATGCATTGTCTCTAGAAACACAGTTACAGCAACATTGTCATTTCCTTCCCAGACTGTGTTTGAAAGTTTCTGTTTTTGTGGCTCTGCTTGTTGCTTTTTTGGGAAGATAGCAGTTGTATTCAGCTGGTTCAGTGATAACGACACATCAGTCGCAAGTCATGAGAAGTTTTCGCTTGCCTACATTTAAAACCAGCTGAACAACTTTAATGGGATCTGTTGGGCAAATCTGAGGTGACACCCTGTGTGGTTTGTATGCCATTAGAGCTGCTGCCGTGCTCTGCTTAGCTCTGCTCAGAGTTGTGCACTTGTTTGGACTTACAGAAAACTTTGCAAAGCACAGGAATGAAGATCAGCAGATGTCAGTGTTTAGTCCACTCCTTGTAAACACACTCACATGCTGACCAGCTAACAAATCCCCTGTGCTATGGCTTAATGGATTTCATAAGGCATTCCTTCTCCTGTATTATTTATCCTTTTCAATTTCTTGGCCATTTTAGCATTGCGAGGTGAACTATGGGAGCTATTATGGTGTGTTGCAGTCTCCAAAAACAAACCATTTTGAATTTGTTTCCTGATAGCTTGCCAGAATGTAAGCTTTGGGAGATGAGCTGAGATCTAGGAGACTTTGTTTGGTCATGTTGTATGGGAGCGGTTCATTTTGAATCAGTTATGGAGACAATCCAAAAATGAAAAAATAAAAAAAGACTACACGGGAGCATTAAGATGTTACATGCCAATTTTTGTTTTTAAGTGTACATGGGGGACTTGGGATTTTCTGGGGAAGCCATCCACATTTTTGGTAATTTGTGTTTTAAAGCTTCATCTGTGCCACACCACACTGCACCTCCTAACCAATCACCTTATCAGGCTATTGTGCAACTTTTTAAACTACTGTATACACCTGTTTGATCCTGTGGTGCTATTTGAAAATATCCTGACATGGCATGACAGGGAAAGAGACAATCAGTCTTTGTCAAGTGCTTTCAAAACAGTAGTAAATGCAGGCATTGTTTCAGCGCACGTTTCTTTGAGTGTTACATTTCGTAATGCGTGGTTGCCATGACGGGCGGCGGTGAGTCAGCGTTTTTGAGATGACAGCATGGATTTATGTCGGATTCAGACACACTTGGCTGATTGTTCTACACAACAGAGACAGATATCTTCAGCAGTGTCCTCGCAACTTCCATGGTAGAATATTACAAGTTTATTGTTAATCATTTACAGATTCAGGGTGGATTAATAAGTCACTCGTGTAATCAAACCTCAGCTCACCCTCATAGGGTACTGTACAAACTAGCTGGTTTCAACTTTTTGAAGCTCGTGTGACATGAGAAACAAAAAATGCCGAACCAGAAACCTGACACACTATTAATGTGGCCTCTTCACTCTACAAACACAACTTGAGCTCTTACAAACTACAAAATGAATGAGTAAGAGGAACCCTGGCAGATTCAAGGTCTGATAGCGAACACACACCATGTTTACTCCTGGCAGCGGCAACTCTAAGAAATGATGTAGGGGTTTTATCGCGTAGGGGCCTTTTTTTTCACTGGTTAAAAGGATTTAAGATGGCTTAGCTGAATGGAGTGCCCCTCTGCTGAGTTTAACAAGAGAGGATCAAACACAAAGACAGCACTGTCTCACCGCCAAAACACAGATACCAAATGTTTAAAAAGGAAAAAGTGAAGACAGATAGAGAATAACTGAGAGATAACACTGTAACATGTTTTTGATTATGATGTGACTAATGCTGAGTTCACATAAACTCAGGCAGATGAATAACACCTTCTGGACGGCGTGGGAAAAACAAACAAATAAACAGTGTGATGGAATGGCGGGATAGGAAAACAAAACAAACATGATGATATGTTGCTATGGTGATGTCATATTATTTACAAAGATGGGAATTAAATAAATTAAAGGCATACTATGCAGGATTTTCCCCCAAAAAACAATGCACAGACTCAAACAGAAGTAATACCTCTTATGATCCACTCAGTGTGTGGCGGTGTATTTTTCTGCAGACACTCTGCCCTCTGCCTGTATTTAATTATTTCCTTCTTATTTTGCTGTTTTCAGGACATTCCTGGGCACAGAGCGCATGTAGGGTCAGCACTTTATAAAAAGGTAGTGAAATAGTGCCAGGCCGTAAGCAGCACGCATTCAACAGGAAGTTATGAAAATCACGGATACAGTGCCAAAAATTACAAATAAAGAAAGGCACAACGCCAAGCAGACAAAGCTGGGGTTGGCATTCACTCTTACTTTAGCTGGCGATACTATTTGCAAACAGTAGTCAACAACTCCTGCATAGTACACCTTTAAATAAAAGTATTATTTCAATAAAAATTAAGTTAAATGAAATTATGAACTTCTAGTTGTCCATTTTTTTAAACTGATACAAGAATAGTATACAAGAAATGACATAAATACATATGAAAAAGCACTAAATATGAATTTTAGAACTTAAAAAAAAAACAGGAGTACATGTATACACAAATATAAACATATTCAGTAAGAGGCTTGCAGGAAAAAAAGGTCCAAAAGCTTAAAAAAAGGTGACAATTTGGATAAAAATTTAGAAAATCTCTTTTTGCAAACACAAAATTTTGTCAGATAAAATTAATCCAGATTGCTCATGTTGTCTCCTTGTGGGAGGGAGCAAGGTAATATCCAGTTGTAAATTCCGTCGCAGAGGATAGGAAGAAGTTAAAATATCTTCACTTTGGATAGCAGTGTTGTTACCGTCGCTGGTATTCTCATCTGGCCTCACTTAATTTAACTGTCCTGCTGTCTTCCATTAAAATGATTTTGTCTTGCCATCTACCATCTGCCTGAATCCATGTGAACGCAACATAAGACTGTGTTCTTGATTGTTATTGCTCCGAGACTCAGCATCTTCCCACTGCTAAGGTTTCGTGTGAAGCCAGTAATAGTCATTTATAAGCTGCAAATGATCTTAATCTTCTTCCCATGATGTTATTCCTTAATATTTTTGTGGTTTGGTGTCATATCCCATCAGCCCTCTGTGCCTGCGCTTTGATTGGCTTATGTTATGGCTGAGTTGGTGGTGTGTCATCTGAGACACTTGGACATATCTGCATGTCCGCACATGCAGAATTCAGGCAGACGTCTTCAGGATTTCCTGGCAGGTCTCGACTCAACTGTCACTTCTGCTTATGTTTTGGGTTCAGCCCAGAGGTGCAGTGACAGTCCATTTCTTATGAGCATTTCAAGCAAATGTGATGACCAGTCAAGACAGAGACGTCAACAGATCCTTCCAGCGTGTCACACTAGGAGCCGTGTCCATTTAGCTGAGGATAATCTTCTTTAAAATCACATTCTGGTCAGCTTACCTGCTCTAATCTTTTGAGCTGTTATGGCTCATGACACGGATACACATTGTGTGTTACACACCTTGACAGCTTGTTTATACTGTGGCTCAAATCTGGCTCCTGACTTTCTTGACCATAGCCTCAGGCAATACAGAGGAAACCTGTAATTATCTGCTCAATAGTCAACAAAGCAAAAACTCCCATGGGGCCTGGATGGTGCTGAAGACAAAGACAGATGCCTGTTGTCCACACTGGCATGCCAATTCAGGCCAGACAATGATCTTTGTTGCAGACTGAAGCTATTTCAAGAGTTAAATCACAGGCTGCGCTGGACAGTAATGGGCAGAGAGGGAATCCCCTTGTGTTGAATGTGTAGAGGAGGCGGCAGAGGAATGTGGTTGTCAGCTGGACATTGATCAAACCCCAGTGTCTGTGCAGACCAAGATAAAGGTTCAGGATTTAAGCTTGATTGAACGCTCCTCACTGGCTGATTGTGGGAGCAAAAATACTTTGGAAAAAGAAGTGGCAACTTTGTTTCTGTCAACATAAGGAAACGCGAGATGCTGTGTACTGATATACAATGAAAAATTGTGTTATCATAAAGATGTAGGGAAGTGATTGTGTGTGGGTGCTCACAGGGGACTGAACAAAATGGTGTTAACCCAGAGTTTTTGTAGTGGGAGGAACTGTTAAGAACACAAAAGGAAAGGCTGCGGTGCAGACAAAACAGCAGAGGAACTAAAACTTTGATGCAGACAGTTTAAGTGGTTGAGCAGCTGATACAATACTATGGATGTGTTCAGCCAAAAGCAGCCTGCATGAAAAGACCAGGAAACTCCAGCATAAGTGTCAAAACTGGCTTCACTTTCTTACAAAGTGCACAACCTCTTCACCTCCGCTGAGTGCCCAAACTAGCCCTCTGCTGCTACTATAAATTGGGAGAGCTGTGATATTAGGAGGAAACAAACAGGTATCTTGAAAATGCAAAGGTCATGTAAATCAATAATGGTTTGTACAACATGTAGGATGAAAAGAAACCTAAATCATGAGTACTAGAGATTATGAGGTAGCTGAGTTTTTCATGTGGGTTTTTATGGGGGGCAGCTGTGGCTCAGTCCAAGGGGAACTGGAGGGTTGTCGTTTCAGGTCGTCTGTATGGACCAAGTACAGAGGTGCCTTTAGCAAGGCACCGAATGCCCCAGTGGCCTGGGGCACCTGTCTGTGGGCTACTCCCATGCTCTGATATCTCTCCATTACATTGACACTTTGCAGATTGTCAGCCAGCTATGCATCATAACAATGTAGGTAGTATGAGTAACTGAACCGTGTTAAAACTTCCCTCCATCTTACCAGTGTCCAAATCTCCCTGCTCATCTCCCAGCTCAAAGCCACACCAATTCACGCTTTTTGCTGGCTCTACGTCTGTTGCTCAAACTACAGATTGTACTTCGGATGCCAGTCATAAGAGTACACAAAGACTATTGAAGCAAACTGAGACCTAAATCTAATCAAACTCTGGTCAAACTGTAAAACTGAGCGTATTTTTTGTGCCCTGTTTGGCTGTCTGTGAACAGGACTTGGGCACCATACTGTTTCCTGTACATAAAAACAGAGGCTGACAATACTAAGAATAAATGGTGAAACTAAGCAGTGCTGATGAAATATAAACCAATATTCTGTTACTGTTGCCTATTTCTCCCCTAAAATGTTTACAGAAACATATTTTAACTTACTTTTTAACTGAAAATTGATGTTTCCTGCTGAAAAATGGCCGAGCTCACTTTAAGTCACTCACCAGTGGCAGCATTTATTGGTCCAGTACAGCGCAATGCATTCTGGTAGTTGTAGGTTTTGTACTTCTTGAGCATAAGCAAACACCACAGCCCCTTTTTGCTGTTTTATTTGGTCATGTAGCACCATTTTCAAAAAGTATTTGTGTCTTTCTGCTGCATAGACAGCCCAGTTTTATGAAAAGACCATCTTTCCAGCAGTGACAAACTTCTTTAATGAATATGTATAGGTTTTGTGCAATAGGTGTGCATGTGTGTGTATTTCAGGCCTGTGAGTGTAATGTCTAAAAATACCAACAGTAAGTGAAAAAACTTAATCTCCCTGTAGGGATCAATAAAGTATGTTTTCTTCTTCTTCCAGGGAAGATGAAGCTGAGTTTTCCATGTGTATTATAAATGTACTAATGCTCTTTTTCAGATCTAAATTGCTTGCTTACTGAATTGTGCAACTACCTAGCCAACTGTTTTAACCAGTTTAGTTTATGTTATTATAATTATGACTGTGATTATGATTAATTTAATGTTTGAAATACCAAACCAACAGCACCTACTCAGTCAGGGCACAGTTTTGCTTTGTCTCAGAAGAATTTCTGCTGAAGCTTTCACAGTTCAGGCCTGTTTGGCATGTTGTCTGGCAGTCTGTCAGATGTAATGAGATACAGAAGTGCTCACAACACCAGCAGCTTACCCTCAGTTCATTTGGCTGGCTAGCCTGTCTGAACTGGGTCCAGCTGAGCAATGCTAAGTAAAATCTCAAGAGGGTCTCGCGCATATGAATATCACTCGCCAAACCACCCACAGAGAGGAGTTCCAGTCAGGGGGAAACGTCTCATGCTTTTAACCCTCTTTGTTTTCAGAAGAAGTTTATCCAGGCATAAGCGTTTGTCATTTTAGACAGAGTGTTAACAAAAAGAGGTTTAAATCTCAAATGATTTTGAAGTAATGTTATGATAATAAGTCACTGATATTTTTGTTTAAGGTTGAATTTCAATGAAGGGTTGATTTAGAGTCAGGCTACAGATGAGTGGACCCACTAGTAATTTTTAGGAATCATAGTCTACATCAGAAAAACTCCTCCTATTCAAATAAAACGTAGGGAACACAGAGGGAAATTGAGCATCTCAGCCCTGTACAGTAACTTTACAGAGCTGTGTCGTATTACACATGACCTCAGGTTTATCGTTAGCTTTGAGAAATACAGTAGATACCAAAGTTGAATGGCTGCAGTCAGTCTGAAACAGCTGTGATGCATTACCATTCAAGGGCCAGCCTCGAAGGTACTCTGTTCTCCATTTCCTAATCTATTGTGACAGATGTGCACAATCACAAAAAGGAAGCATTCTTTTCTACTGAGGACATGTAATGTCTACAAGAGATACAAATCCTTAGCATAAGTTCATTAACTTATTTAGCAGACACTGAAATTGGACACAACCACATTGTATCCAAAAGCACAATCCTAAAGTTTTAGCTCACAGTGAATGCAAACACTAAACTGAGTCACACAATCAAAGTTGAAGGATTTACTGAATTATTCATTGAATCATGGAACAGCTTTATGACCTTTGTTCCCAGTGTGTTGCTCTCATAAGCATCCGTTCGCCAAGCAGTCAGCACAGTCCCAGTGCTAACCAGTGTGGGGTCTTTGAAGCTGCAGCACTTGTGTTTACCCTGGGCCGCTCTCTGGTCTGTTTAGGCCATCAAGCTAAGTGAGGAGGGGGGCTAAAAACAGACTCCTTTGTGGGGCTGGGAGATTGACACAGCAGGGTACTGTGAACTGATTGTATGAATAGCATGCCTGCTGTGGTTTGTGGCTAAGACCTGTCCAGATCCAGAGTAAGTGTCAAGTCCTTATTTTCAACCCAATGACGTGAATATTATTCATGTTCTTTTCATTACAAAGAGACATTTATTTGACTGTTTGTGAGGAAAAGAACAGCACTCTGCATTTCAATGCCATATATCAAACACACTTACCTCATATATGAAATGCAGTTGAGAGAGTGATGTGCCTGGAGAGTTTGTACAGACAGTCATGGTTCCCAGACAATGTAAGCCCATGACTCTGATGAGCCCCTGACTTCCCCTCTTCTCCTCTACCGTTACCACAAGGGTCATGTTTTTTTTTGTGTGTGTGTGTGTGTGTTATGTCTTAACAACTGCATCGATTGCCATGAGGTTTTGCACAGATATCCATGTCCCCTGAGACATAAATACGATTTTTAAAAATTAAAACAAAAGAAAAATGAAATAGCTTTGGTGCTCCTGTAACTTTTTACTTAGCGACATCATTAAGCTGAAATCACAATACCAGATAGGCCTACCAATACTGTGGTTCATTACCAAATACCTGTAATGTTAATGACAGTCAGTCAGCCTTAGCTGTACTTTGTGCTTATTGCTAGCACAATATTAGCTAAGTAACACACTAACATGATTAACATGGTCAACATTATACCTGTTAAATATATTCTCATACCATGGTTATATGATAGCTTACAAATTAGCGCCCTCTATTGTTAGGTCTAAGGAATCATGAGTGGGTGTTACACGTTACATACTTAACACAATGTGACGACGTGAACAGAGGGTGTGACATGATGATGTGAATTTACATATATACTTAATAAAACTCACTATTGACCTTTTGTTTCATGTGGGACACAAAACCTGACCTCCTGGGTCAAAGTTCTGTGTTTGTTTGATCCATCCATCCTGCCTTGCTTTGTGGATTTTGTCGCTTTTTAAACTGCATCTCTTTACTTCCACTTTTGCTCTTATCTTAAATTGGATTTATGCTTCTGCATCAAATCGATGCTGTACTCTATGCTGTAGCCTGATGTGCACCTCCCTAGAAATGTAACTACATGTTGCGGTGACGCAGAGTTCCTGTCTCTTTTTGTAAGCTGAAACCATTTCCCTGAGTGGAAACAAAGCTTTTATTTACTTTCATGTTAACGAAACAATAAATTGTGAATACAATAAACCCTCCACAAAATAGCATTTTAAGTCTTATGTGTGATTTATCCTGGCTTCATATGAGTAGAGGAAATCTCCACTGGTTGCTAGGCTAATTTCTATAATTTAATGCCATAGGCCTGTGCTAATTACATTAGCATGTTGTATTTGTTTGGTAAACGTGTTTAGTATCAAACAGTCATTTTGTCAGTGATCCTTGTGAGTTGTGATGGAAGCGAATTTTGTAGCGTTACCTTTGTTAAATGTTGCTGTTTTCCCTGGCTTTATATGAGTAGATTAAACGTCCGCTAGCCGCTAGGCTAATTAACACAATGTAAAATGCCATAGACTTGTGCTAAAAACATTAGCATGTTGTATTTGCGAGGAAAATGTGTCCAGATAAAGACAAGTGCTTTGTCTGTGAATGCTGCGAGTTATAGTGAACTCATTTGTGTACTTGAATTTGAAATTGTTACTATAAAGCCATGTGTAATGTGTGTTTTGGGTGTGTTTTGAATCAACTGAACTTTACAGCACTTCACAGAAACCCTGCTGCCGACTAGTGTTTTGGAGGTGTAGCTGCAGGGTGACACAGACAGATGACGCACAAGTGTAATGCTCACAATGGCATAGGCCATGTGTGTAGGCTACAGCGTAGGCTCTGCATAGAGCTGATGCACAAGTATTAATCACTCTATAACAGGGAGGACAGCCTGCAGCATATTTCACATGATCACATCCTCCTGGCTCACAATTACATGGGTTACATGCAAATTATAGTGGATTACTTTTTATAGGTATAAGTGTAGACAGTGAATGAAAACAGCCTGACCTGCTAAACATTGCCACTGTGCTCATGCTAGCATGCTGACCTCCTGATGTTAGCATTTAACTCAAAGAACCCCTACTTAAGTACAGCCTTACAGAGCCACTTTGCCTCATCTAAAGAGCCGTGCCCCAGCATATTACTGTGAAGTAACTATTTGATTTATGTGACAATTTACGACCAACTGACAGACAAATCCCAGAAGTAATTTTACTGTAGCTCATATATTTTGCACAATCAAATCAAAAGTACGGTATTTGCAGTACTCAGCATTGTATGAAAAATGCTTGGCTGTTTTATAATCCATACTGACAGCCCTCACATCTCAAAACATCACCACCTCAAATTCATACCATTGGGTGGTTCAACGAAAGTGCTTTAAAGATGGCGTCCTTTCATCTGAAAAGTTTCCATGTGTTTAGCTGGACATCATCGTGGCACAGCTGGTGCTAGTAACTTGTGCAGACGTTTGTACAGTACATGCAGTAAGCAGAGGCACCAAGCATGCCTATTGACAGAAAATGGTGTCATTACATGCACTTGCATCTTTATGGGCAATTTTAATGGGACTGTGCATTTCTCTGGTCTGCTTTGTTTCTTCTTGTCACTTTGAATAGGATCAGACGCTGACCCTGGTCTGCTACAAATATACCCGTTTAAATGAAGCATATCCTGGCCAGACATGAAACAAGTTGTGCATACTCATGCAGGACAGACTTAATCATCTCCAGATAATGTTGGATAGCTTTTGATTAGGCTCAAACCAAATACCCCTCTCAACCCCCCAGAAGATGTCAGTTTTTAATTTACCTCAAAGCCTTTTGTTAAGTGTATGGAATTGCTTGACATCATTAGAATTTGGTGAATTTGATCTTGTGCTGCAGCTTTAAGTCTGTTTCTGATACAGGTAGGCCCGGTAATAATTCACTGATCCACAAAGTGCACTCATGCAGAAAAGCATATCACTTCTTATCCTAAAGCCGAAAAACCCTTTGAGGGATTCCAAATGAGCACAGTGAGTGGTAAAAGGCCAAGAAAAATATTTCTCCTGTCATTTTGCATTTGCAGAGCATTTGTTCTTGACATGTATCTTGGCCATGTGAACTTTCTTAAATAAATCAGTGTTAGAATAGACATTTACCTTTGAAATTCATAGTCCACATAAATGTTCACACACATTTGACCTGAATATGTACAGTGCAACATGTCATGACATGAAATAGGCCATTCAATTAAGATTTACACCACAGTCAATACTATTTATTAACTACAGTGCCAGGATTTCAGTTTTAGGGCAGCTGTTTTAATTACATGAGACAAGACAGTCTGAAATGGAAGATTTATTTGCCCTAAATTAAAGTTTTAAGATTCATGTGCCTTGGCTGAAAGGCCAATACAATTCTCATTTGAAAAGAATGTGCAGATCAAACCACTCCTTCATTTATGCACCAACACCAATATTCTGTTACGTCTTTGGTATATGCACAGCTGCTACATTCTTGTTGTTGGGTTTTTAGATTTGACATCTGTATTTTAGGGTTTGGTTGAGTTTCTGTGGCACATGAGGACTTGGAAAAATGAAGCCAAAAGGAGCTATCAGTTGCAAAAATTTCAACAGACTTTCCTTTGATTTATTGTCTTTTTTCAAAAAAAGTTTTGTTGTTGCTGCCATTCTTGAGATGGGTCCTGGACAAAACTTAAACCAGTCTCCTAGTCTTATAAATAATAACATCTCTACACAGTCTTACCAACCACCACCTTCTCTTGTCCTCCAGAACCCAGAATCTCTGGACTCGTCCATCCAAGGTGCCCTCTCGGCCCTCTTCCCGCCATTCGAGGCCACAGCGCCCATCGTCCTCAGCCAGCTGTTTCGCACCATTGAGGAGCGTTACCACGGTGATGCGTTACAGTGCCTGCTGGACTTCCTCATCCCTGCCAAACACCTGCTGGAAAGTGTCCAACAGGCAGCGTGTGTGAGTATTAATACTTCTCAGTGGATATATCTGCACTTTTTCCTCCTCTCTCTTAGAGTATGTTGCAATAATAAAACATACAAACATGACACACATGTTTTTTACATTTAGTGTGACCTTCCCTTCTAAGGTACTACTATCTGTGATGCCCATCATGAATAAATGTCCATATATTTGCCATTGAAATCACAGAAAAACTTACTCCTTATGAGTACAGAATTTCCCTGAGAATCATTGCATTTTTAACTTTCTCCAGTATCAAAGTATTCCAGTTGTCTATAGTTGTCTATACTCTGTTGGTACATTGCAAAAAAGAACAGTTTATAGTAAAATTTCATCGGTGCTAATTTACTAAATGTAGTCAAATAGGCTAAAAAAAAGGCGAGGCTAAAGTTGTAGCCCTTATCTCAGTGACTTCATGTTGACAGCATACTTCCTGTTTACAGTCCCCAAGCCTTCAAATTTATGGGTAGTAAAACTTGAAGCAACTGTAGTGTTATCCAAATAGGAATAAGACAGAGCATAATAATAACACTAATATACAATATGTCAATTGTAACTTTTTTCCTGTTGCACTACCAATATTTTTTTTAACATTACTAAGACTTAGGATGTCCCATTGACATTGTCCCTGTATACTGGAAACTCTGACACTCTCATCTTTCCATTTATTTACAGTCTGGTGTGGTGCTTTAGGGTACTATCTATGCACACAGTATGCACGCACAAGTTTATACAAAATGCAAATTTGTTTTTCCTTGAATAGCAAAGGTATGACCCTCCTTGCTTTGCGTCACTCTGCCTCTGATTGGCTTATCCTGATATATATTGGCTAACCCTAACCAACTTCATTCCTTGTGCCTAAAGCTAACCAATCCAACCAGGCGATGAGCATTAGCCAATCAAAGGAAGGGTACAGCGGGTCATCCATCCATCCATTTTCGTAACCACCTATTCTCTTGAGGGTCGGAGACTTTGGGCGAGAGGCAGGGTACACCTTGGACAGATTGCCAGACGATTGCAGGGCTAAGACATAGAGACAGACAGCTATTCACACTCACATCCACACCTACGGACAATTTAGAGTCACCAATTAACCTGTCCCCAACCTGCATGTCTTTGGACCATGGGAGGAAGCCAGAGTACCCGCAGAAAACCCACGC
>JAPZEB010000012.1:25765303-25777254 GCA_029783705.1 Chaetodon striatus | reverse complement strand
CTGTAACGTTGCTTGCTTTGCACAGATCAAGGAGTAATCAAGTTGCCCTGGGCTAAAATTGCCATCCCAGAGTTTTTAGACAAGCCTAAGATCATGCCCACTTACAGGGAAGCTCCTCCTGAGCCGAAACAGGTCACAGTTCCCTCCCATTTCAACTCCTCCACCCTCCCAGTGGAAGCCATTTTTCTGTCTTCAAAAGACAGGATGCCAGCATCTTTGAGACCTGTGCACTGTTCTTCAAAACTCGTCAAAATGGATCATGACAGACGAACCCCCAAATCATGCTCCAGACCTTTAATTAAACCTGTGGGTTTGGTCTCTCCTAATACCTGGGACAGTCGCAACTATCGAGAGATTGAGGGCGATTATGTAGACCTGGTTGATATTGCCAAAGGGAATGAGTTTGTGGATAAACAGAGGAGCAGCCATCCAGATCCACACAATTCAGTTTTGTTCAAACCTGTCAGACCAGCGCCACCTGTACCGCTTGGGAATAGTGTTCCCTGTGGACGCACCCTTCAGTATCCAGAGGAGCCTTGTACACCATGCAGTCAGAGAAGGCTGGGGCATGAGCTTACTGAACAAGACTTGAAGTGTAGGTACAGAGACTCATATGTGGCAGCACTGAGAAACCCAGTCGCTTTTGAGAGGGGGAGTGTAGACCTCCTGGCTGCCCTAGAGGAGGTCGGTCTTTGTGAAGAAGGAGAGTTAAGATCCAGGGCTGCATTTGAAGCTCAAAGAGGTGAACCTGGAAACTTTTGTAACCACTGTAATAAGCCTGTGATAAGTAACGAGCTCTGTCAGTACAGACGTTGCTGTGAACCAACACCTGAAAGCTTTGCGTCTCACCTCAAAGACCTTCCTACGAGTTCTGAGTCAGAAAACCTCATGAAGGAATCACCCAAGATTTTGAAATCAACCCCTGGTTTGAGCCACAGTCACAAAGTTCAGATGAAACTTATTTCCCACCAATTAGGACATAATGCTGGTGTGAATCCAGGATCAGATGGTGACGTTAAACCACATCAGAACTTGGAGGTTGTGAAACCATCGGGAAAACACAAAGTTAAGGTTAGGTCTCTGTCCACTGTGTCAGAGACGCCTAAAGGGAGTCCGCTTCTCTATAAACTCAACAACAGAAGCCACAGTGACATCTGCCCCGAGACAATCACCAACATGATGCAGTGTAAGAAAGGTGAACTGCTGGATCAGGTGACTCTGAAGCTGGAAAGACTAAAGTCCCCTAAAAGAGGTAAGCATGGTAGGCAAGTTAAAGGGTAACTTCTGTATTTCAACCTGGACAGTATTTTCTCATATTTTTGTGTCTGAGTGAGCAATGGGAGCAACAGTTTTTGAAATTGGTCCAGTACTGAGTCAGAGGGCTGCAGCTGGCAGCCGCGAAGCAGGCTACAATCTAACCACTTGGGGCATTTGTACACCGTCAACTGGCATCCTCTAAAAGTGCTTGTCTTTGCCACTGACAGGCTCAGATTATTATTCTTTATGTCTGACAGCATTATGGAAAGGATCCCTACCGAGATGAACCAGAAACATCCCCTAAATCTCCATCGCTAATCTCACTAGACTCCATTTAAATTAACAGTCACATTAGGGTGTATTATTCTAGTGTCATCTAACTGGGTGAAAGATGGCCTTATTTTAACCATATCAGATTTGGTGATTGTTGGAACAGTGGAAAGATGAGCCAAGATGGCTTATGTGAGTTTTATTATTTTTTTTGTTGACTTTGAATGAAGTGTGTTTTCGATTATAAAATCACTGTTTCTTTAAATAGAGTCTGGTGGGTCTGGTGATAGCTGGCTGTTTCTGGTTAAACAAATTGGTTCTTACTCTTGAACAAAGAGGATTATTTTTGTCGGGATCCTTCCATAATGTTATCAGACACTTAAAATAATAATCTGAGCCTGTCAGTGGCAAAAACAAGCACTTTTAGTGGACGTCCATTGACGGTGCATATTGCTCTGTTTTGCCCCAGCCAGCTCCAGCGGTCTCGCTCAATACTGGACCAGTTTCAAAAACTGTTGTTCATATTAGTCACTTACACACAAAAACATGGGAAAAATAGGGCCCAGACTGACATTCAAGGGACTTTTTTTGATACAGTCTTTCCCTGTCTTTTTTTTCCTCTCTATTTTTTCACCTCCACCCCCACATAAAGTTTGCACATTGTTATTACTGCACACACAGCTGTTTATTATGATCTGTTGCTCAACGCTTGCAGGGCCGCTGAACATTAACGCTAAACAGACTGATTGAAACTCGACCGTGACCTAGTGTGCTTGAGGGAATGTGCTCCACAGAGATCATTAAGGCTCTTCAGGAAGAGAGTTCAAAGGGTCAAAGATCAGGCTTGAGTATGATCTTCTCCCACTGCTGTCTGGGTTCTTCAGCAGTGCGGCTACATTCACGTAATTCCCATTACCGAGGGAGTGAACGGAAATAGCATGCTGCACCCCGATGAAAGGGAGGGCCTGAACCCATTGGGTAAAAAGAAAGAGCAGAGCATTCCTCTAATGCAGAGAGACAGCATAACATGCAAGAAGTAGCTTTCTGTGTCCCCTGCACCCACTGGCATGCACCCTCATGCCCTCAGAAGGGCATGTTGAGATCTTGACTGGAGACATGCTTGTCATGGACTATTAAAGCAGCAAAGAGAGAGAGCACAGGCGAGGCTTTGTTGGCCCTAAGGAGAGGCCAATTAGGATGTCTGAAATCAAAGCCAGGCTTAGTACCCAGGCCACTGCAGCATTTTGTTACAGAGACCATGTCCGATGTGTAAAGGCTGTCTGTATACAGCTGTGGCACTGCATCCATGACGATAGAGGACTATTAAGATTTATAGATGAAGAGCTGAACAATTACTGTTGTTATAAAAGGACAAAGGTTGCTGGACAGAAAATAAAATTGGCATGAGTTGATAGTGCATATGAAATATTAGTGCAGTCTTAGAAGAGTGTCCTCAAGAGACACAGCCTGATGGATTAAACAAAGTGAAGTTCTGAGAAACAAATACACATTAACTTTTCTTTCTTGCAACGCTCCAATTATACTTTGATTTATTTGGTTTTCTTTGCTTTTTCTGTGGTAGGAAAATTATGTTTGTGTTTACTGTCATGCAGACTCCCAGTCAAGTAGGAGTGAAACTCCCTCCGCCACAGATGGACCAGACTCAAAACTCCATAACTCAAAGATAGAAAAGCCATCTTCTGCTTCAGCTCAGCTTCCCTCGGCAAGTTCTGACATGCCTCAGTCTCCACAGACAGAGGAATCAAGTTTGAAAGGCATTGCTGATCTGCTTGAACTGGGCATTATTACTTTGCCAGGTACTTGATATACAACATTAATGTCTGAGCATTCACACAAACATCTCCCGCAATATTTCTGTATCTCAAAAAGACAATGTTATTCTGTACTGTCATGCCATTTATCATTTTAATCATTGACTTTGACCACCACCACCTCTTGCACATTTTTAAAACAATTATATGTAACTATCTTTTTTCTCTGTCCTGTTAACCCTCAGGCAGCAGGGACAGGACAGGCAGGGCAGTGGTGGAGGTCCATGGAGGCAGAAATGAGTGGATGTCCTCTCGTGTGTCAGCCCAAAATGTCTGTGAATTATTGCTCTACTTACACTCTATACCAAGGTACTGAAAACTGTGAGCAGGGACTCTAATATGAACATTCTCACCGATACACGCTTCAGTGTCCTGACCCTCTAATATTTTCTAACCTTGGTCAGTCTGCTGCTTACTGTTGTCCCATGAATATCTTTGTTCTATTGCAGCTGCTGCTTTGCTTTGCCTGTTTGTCTTACTGTTTGTGTATTCTACTCTTGTCCTGGTTGTTGTATTTCCTGACTCTGTTGTCTGCTCGCTGCCTGATGCTTTTGTGCTGGCCTGCGTGTCATTTATGTAATGCTTTTTGTCACACATAATGTTATGTGAGTAGTGGGGGTTTTTGGAAATGTTTGGATGTGTGGATGTGTCTGTGTTTTGAACTGTTAACATTTTTTTAGCCCCTTCCCCCTTCCCTCAAGAGCCTTTGCCTTTTTTCAGGCCACCATTGTACACAAGAAGGTATTCTTAATTACTTTCCTGGTTAAATATAGGCAAAAAAAATTACTAGGTACCTCTGTCATGGGTGGATTACTGAATGGGCCTAGTGGGCACAGGCCCAGCTGGCCCACACCTGCAAAATATCACTCAAATTAACATGTATCGACCAGGAAGGGACTCGAAAAGACCACAAAGAGATGCAAAGTAACTGAAAAAAACTCCAGAAATGACTACAAAACGGTGCAAAACAACACTTAAGAGGCACAAAATGACCTCAACAAGACTTAAAATGATGAAAAGAAGCAAAACAACCACAAAGAGAGGCAATACAACAACAACAAAAGAGGCAAAACCACCACAAAGTCTGTGTCTTTAGGAAAGGTGGTAGGGCCTTTTGCGTATCTGCGCTAAGAGGCCCATTGTCTCATAATCCTCCAAGATGATCTATATCAAAAAAGACCTAATATTTGTAAATGAGAGGCTCAGTACTGGGTGGTGATCTCCTAGATTGCCCAGCAGAGGCAAGCTGCTGTTAGTTTATTGGGCAGTTCCATTGTCTGTGAGCATGTAATAAGAGATGTGACCACAAGAGGGCAGCAGACACCATTTAAAATATCTCTGTTGGCCAGTTGAGTAATATGAAGCTGCTCTTATAACCACACTAATTGATCCCTAATGGGTTATTCCTTTATGTAGCTACCATTTTACAACTAATAAAACAATACATTTTATGCAGGATCTGCCTCATATATAGTACTTTAAGATCAGCTGTCAGGAACACTGACCGGCGCTGACCCCTCTGCTAAATGAGTATCCCCCCCTCAAAGGTCTACTAGGGAACACTTTAACAGTGTTATTTGTTTGCACTGGGTTTAATGGAGTCTTTGAAGTTCAAAAAGCCATTCTACCAGATAGCTTGGCCTTCCTCTGTCCCCACCAGAGAGCCTTACCACAACAGTCTCTGGCCAGGCTGGCTGCCAACTGTCTGGTATGCAGCGCCTCGCTAGAATTAGCAGCCATGTCTGATGTAGGCTCACACAACAGTAACCCAAGAAGAGGCCATTAAGGGGGGTGTGTGAAGGCGTCAAAGTGTGGAGAAGGATGTGTGAAGAAGAGGGAGTGTGGGTGCGGATGGCAGAGAGAGATAAAGATAAATACAGATTTGAAAAGTGGAATAAGTAAATAAGCCTAAAAGCCTTTTATCACACAAGGACTACTGTGACGAAGGGATAATGTTTGACTGTGCCCTAACATGATTTAATGTTTTGGCAGGAAAGAAGTTCGAGAGCTGGGAATGACTTTGGTGATCAATGCCAGGAAGAAGCCTCCTTCACTTCACCTCTACAAAGCTCTGCTGATGGCTCAGGTTAAGATGACAAACCTGCATGCACAAGTCTGAATCAACAATGCCTCAATGCCCGCACTCATACAAAAACAGCTGCACTCACACACCCTGTTATCAGATTCTGACACATGTGAAAATTGTCATGCTTGTTGATTCACAGCTAAAGAAATTGATGTCAGGATTAGTAATTGTGTCTGTGTGGCACAAGTTCATCTAAGGCTGTGCAAGTTGATAATTTGGTGGTAGTAAAGAAATGCACTAAGGATCACAATCGCCATGTTTTCACAGTAAAGGATGTCATAACACTGTGATTCACATTGTAAGCACATTGACTTTAAGTTTCATGTAGGTTAAGAAGAAGGTCAGTGAAAAAATACAATTGTTTTGCCGTGACAGTCAGTCATCACCTTTATTTTTTTGTCTTTTAGGGGGTAACTTAAGTAGTTTTAAACCTTGACATTATTTTCTCATCTTTTTATATCTAAGTGACTAATTAGAGCAACATTTTTTTAAATTGGTCCAGTACTGAGCAAGAGTGCTGTATGTAATGTAATTTAACCATTTAGGGTATTTGGGCCACTAAAAGTGCTTGTTTTTGCCACCGATGGGCTCAGATTGTTATTCTAAATGTGTGACAACATCATGGAAAGGATTCCTACAGAGATAGATTTGTTTTGTGAAATAGTGAGATGCTTTTTGTTTAAGAAACAGCCCCGAAATCGCCACCGCACTATATTTAAATACACAGCAATTTCACTGTGGATAGAGCCAACATACTTTCACATCTAAGTGTGTGCCCGAGGATATATTAAAACCAAATGAGAGGCGGTGATTGGTGGAACACTGGAAAGGCGAACCGGGGCAGCTTTTATGAGTTTTTTTGTTGCCATTGACTTTGAAGTCATGAAGTGTGATTCACAATGATTAAACCATTTATTTAAATGGAGTCTGGTGGGTTTGGTGATAAGGATTTTGAGGCTGTTTCTGGTTAAACAAAAAGGATCTGACTCCTTAACAAAGAAGTATATCTGTAGGGATTCTATCCATAATATTGTCAGACACAAATATGTTACTGTACGCATTAGTGGCCGGTCTTGTCTTCTTCTTCTACTGCTGCTACTAGCCGACTACTGCTTGCTTCTACTACCTTTTGTTTTTCTTCCTTCGGTTAATGACGGGTGGCAACTGGCAGTTAAGGCGCATTACCACCCCCCTCCATGAGCATATGGGTGGTTTGATTATATCGGGAATTAATGGAAGATTTATTTAATATCTATCAAGGAAAATTATATGAAGATAATCATTGTTATTGTTTCATCACCCAGCCCTACTTAGAGTAACAATCTGAGCCTGTCAGGCAAAAATAAACACTTTTAGTGGACATACATTGACCGTTAGGGTTAGGGTTCACATGCCCTGAGTGGTTACATTGCTCTTGCTTCATACTGGACCATTTTCAGAAATTGTTGTTCCCATTAGTCACTTAGACACAAAAACATGGGAAAATAGGGTCCAGCTTGAAAAATGCCGAAGTTGCTGTTAACCTTTGACTTGACTATCTGCTACAGGAGCAAGCTCTCCATGCTGTTCACAGTATCCTGATGCTGGTGGATAAAGACACATGTCCTCGACCTGAAAAACAGCCAGGGTTACAGGTCAGAAATAAAAACAGCTTCCATGTTGTCCTTTATTCTCTTGATTTGATACTAGAGATGACCGGCACTCTTCCCTCTGTCTAACCTTGCCTTTGTGTTTGTCTGTAAGATGGACATGGTGACCTCTATGAAAGCCCTCAACAAGACAGTTGAAGCTTCCCAGCTGACCTCTGACCTGGGAGGGACCTTTACTTACAGTCATGCTGACTGGCTGCAGTTCCATCAGGTACTAAATATTCACTCTCAGCTGTGACATCACGTCTAACAATCACTGTGATAAACTTTGGAGTTTCCCGTAGATTTGGAGGAGGCTGCTGTTGAGCCGCAGTCCACCCACTGGGGATGACTAGTTATCCACACACCCAAACCAAACATTCATCATCTTTGTTGTTCTTTAGCGCCACGTTTAGCTTTGGTCTTTGAGTGGAGGGCGGGTGAGGTCACAAGGGGAAAGTCCTATCTAAGTGATTAATTAGAGTATTCATTGTAGTGTAAATTGCTGACTGTTAAGAGGGAGGTTTTTATACTTGTCATGCAACACTGATCAGTACAACCCTCACTGGCTCCACTACCACAGACTGGTTGTGTTCATAATATAAGAATAGAGGTCATAACAAATGTACAGGATTTCATCTGAGGATAATGAGAATGGGGAAATGATGATACATTTTAGCATGGATTAAATTGTCCAAAACCCAACTTGCTCCCTAAATGTCTCTCTTTTTTGCACATCAGTACATTAAACTACAGGTCAGAGGGAAGCAGCTAACCGCTGGTTCCAACCATGTTGGAAGTATGGCATTTCATGTGTGCTCATACAGAGTACAACATCTCTGGGACTTTGCATCTATCACTCTGCTTTACAAATGCTCTAAACCATTAATTACATTAAGCATTAATTAGCCTAATAACAGCTTTCATAACAAACTATGCAGCATATAATGAACATTTTTCCACAAAAGAAATTTGAGTTAAATTAGGAATGATCTTCAGAAGACGTCTGAAGGAAGAAAGGAAGCATGCCTGGATACTTCACTGCTAACCTCAAGGTGTGCTCATATGATGTCAGCTGATGTTGTAACATACGTCTGATCAACTGTTAACTCATCAGAACACTGTCAGCAGACTCTAATTTCCCTGGTTGCATAAGAAATGGAAACATACAGATAAATGTACATGAAACAAAGTAGTTGGCCTGCGGTAACATGTAGACCTACACAAGGTAGCACGCTAATGTACAGGGATGTATATGTGTCGCTTGGCAACAGTCAAGTCCCAGCCCAGTTGAGAAACTATCTGTGATTAGATAAACAAATGAAATCATAGCATGTTGTTACTAATTACTGTTCACTAGTAAATAGTGCTTGAGGAACTGTTTTATAAAAGCAATATGAACCTCCCGCCCAAACCAAAAGTGAGAAACCTGAGGATTCATGAGATGATTTACTGGATAGGAAAAGAGAAGAGAAGAAGTTCTGGTTTAATGGGCCACCATACAGACACATGCATTCAAAAAAATTTTAAGCAGAAGCAGTGATGTAGAAGACAGCAAGTCCTGATATATGAGGAATTGCTTCATGCAGGAGTTTTAGTAATGTTGATTGGGATGTCTTATTAGCAGTCAGGTCCAGGACTTCAGTCTTTCCGAGCCATAGCTAGCAGCACACTGAGGGCAGTTTTCTGTTTGTAGCTAATAAGCACACCTCAGTACTCCTGGCCTCAGGTTGGTGCTGCCTGTGGTGCTCTCTGTAGGCAGCAGAGGGCAGATATGTAGTGTCTCTTCACCTCAAAGCTCCTGAGTTCAGTACAATGTATATATTTTTCTCCACTTCCACTAAGTCTTAAATTTGATTCATTTCAGAGACTGGTTTCTTTCATGAATGACCTGCGAGGTGCAGACAGCTTGTTGCAGAAGGCCATCAAGAAAGTGGATGGCAGCAAAAAAATAGACACAGCCCAGGTAAAACACACACGTTCACAGTGTGACGTCATGTAATTGGTGTACTGCACATTTTGGACCAGATCAGACATGCTGACTTTGCTTTTGCTGTGGCTGCTACAGGAAGTGCAGCAGTGCATTCAGGAACAGAGGGCCTCAATGAAAGAGGTACTGGAAGACACTCGACTGGTAACTCTGCAAAGAGAAGGAGGGGCCGCACTGGCCAGAATGAGGAGAGAAGAGTTCAGATTTCCTCAGTCTGAGGACTACAGGTATCACATAATATTTAAATCTACTCCTGTTCTTCAGTGAATACACTGAAAGACATACTGTACATCACAGCCATACAATTCAGTGTTTTAATCTCATTTCACCTGCACTGTCTTCCACCTACATTAAGCCATTGTTGTATATAAACACTTATCTGAAAGAGGGATTTTTTTTTTACTTTTCTCACCACCAAATTTATTAGAAATCTATAGTTAACACACAAATTACAAGTCACCGAGTTACAAGCCTCTGCACATCTGCACAGTTTTCAATTAATCTGGCTGATTAGACCTCTAATCTGAAATGGTGTCCACCATTTTGCTGCATTTTCCAGGCTGAATGACGTGTCCTAAAATCAGTGTAAAACGATACGCAATGGGTGTGTCCCAGATGTTACCCACACAGCAGTGACATATATGTAAACCAGATTCTGGTAGATCTTTACTCATTGTGCATACAGCTTTTGTTTTTTGTTTCACTCTTGCTTTAGCAATGTAAGTGTGTATTTGCTTACCACAGTAGGATATTAAATGCATCCAGCATTTCTGTTTTGTTGGGGGTGAGGACAGCCTTGTTAGTTTGGTGGAGCTATGCTGAGACTTACATGGTGTCATCAGACTAAATGTATTAGTGATAATGGGCTAAGTTGTGCCACCATAACAGGTGGGTGATGGAGTTGTCAATAAACTGCAGTTTGTACAAGCCCACACTGTCCGGAGAACAGGCCTAATGAGGCATCATAAAGTGGAACCAACAGTGTGAGAGGCCTATGAGTGTGCAGGGGCTTTAAGATTTTACATATACAATATGTATATGATCATTGTTACTGATTAAACCAGCAAACAGCAGATTTAATAACTAGTTTGAATTTTCTCCACCTCGACCAGCTACAACATTAATGCAACCTATAAATAATAATGTTACACAACCCCAGTCATTTTCTGAGGTGAGCCTAACTAAACAAAAGTGCATTTATCCCCATAATACACTTGAAATTACAAATGATGCCTCACAACGCAATTCAAGTTTAATTAGACTTATCTCAGAGTTTGTTAATGTTTGTTTCACCATCCTTGCAGAGACGCTCTGGAGTCAGTGACGAGTCTGTATAACCAGGTGGAGGAGAAGCTCCACACGCTGGTGATGAGATCGAATGAGTCACTGCAGCAGCTGGAGTTCCTCTTCAGGCTCAGAGAGATGGAGGCCAAAATTAGCACGGTACAGCCATTTCTTTCAGTCAGTTCATAATGTTAAAATCTGTAATATGTGTTCAAACAGCTAAAAATTCATTATCACGGTTTAGACAGGGAAATGAAAGTCGTTCTCCTTTTGTACGTTTTCATTAAAGGTCCCATAAGTCCAGTCCAGGTTTTATTTAATTATAAAGCAGGTATAATAGGTGCTATACAAATGCTGTGAACGTATCAAAACACTCAGCTCACAGAGAAATGCACACAGTCTGTATTTAAAAACTATGCCTTTAAACGTGCCATCAGGACTCCCGATAAGTTATGATGTCACAACTATACTGCTTAAAGGAATAAACTGCCACTATGTTATCGTTGAAGTAATTCCCGGCTGCAACGATGATGCAGAGACGCAGAGGGTACAGATGTGAAGGACAGATCTGACAAATCAAAGCAGACTGAGCCTTTTGGAGGGACTCAGACTCAGGACAGTACAGCAATACAGGTATATTCAGATAAAATCATAAACATAAACCACCCCACACTGAACTGAATTACTTCACGTTTATGATTTTATCTGAGATGTTCCTGCGACCGACCAGCACCTGATCCTTGAGACTGACTGTGCAGAGGGAGTTCTGTTTACAGGTATATTCAGGTAGTCAGTATGGGAAAAATATTAACGGCATGTTAATATGTTCTTGTAAAAACCCCAAATACAAGTATAAAAAAAGGGCATAATATGGGACCTTTAATGTGACTGTTACTCAAAAATAGGATATGTGATACTACACTCTCAGTTTGCCAGGCTGTAAACCAACATTGTGTAATTCTACATCACGTCTTGCAGGCCGCCATGTGGTTCAGCACAGACGGCGAACAGAGACTGAAGGACTCTTACACAACAGATGATACCCTGGTGTGCGCTGAAAAGGCCTTGCAGCACTTTGATGCGTTTCTCACTGAATCTAAGGTATTACCACGATAGATCAAAAGGGATTTAAAAAATATGAAAAGTTGTCCTTATTTGGCAGTCTGTGTCTCTGTTTACATACCAAGAGTTTTCTTTCATTTTCCTAAAGTTGAAAATATTTGAATTGCTGCACTGGTGACAGTAAATTTTAGATTAGATTGTATAGAGCAGAGGGGAGCAAATACATTTGTTATCATTTATCATGCATTACAGGAGAAACAACGGTACGCCTTGACCCTAGTGACGGAGGCAGAGGGAGTTGTAGGCATGAGTGATTCCAGTCCTGCAACAGATGTTTTTCTCACCATGGTCAGCACTTTCAAATCCAATATGGATGATTTTATGTTGCGGGCAGAGCAGAGGCACAAAGAACTGGACACACTGGCGCATGTGCACCGCTCCTGTGATCAGGTTTGTTTTTTCATTGCTCCACCCATCTGACTTTTCTGATTTAAGTCTCTTTCTTTGTTCACTAATCCTTTGTCCACATATTTTTGACTGAT
>JAPZEB010000012.1:25746631-25765203 GCA_029783705.1 Chaetodon striatus | reverse complement strand
TCTTTGTTCA
The DNA here is from genome assembly GCA_029783705.1 of Chaetodon striatus. Lineage (NCBI taxonomy): Eukaryota > Metazoa > Chordata > Actinopteri > Chaetodontiformes > Chaetodontidae > Chaetodon > Chaetodon striatus. The sequence goes on along the minus strand of JAPZEB010000012.1, from coordinate 25,765,193 downwards.
CTAATCCACATATTTTTGACTGATTTGTGTTAACCTTTAAATCTAAAATTTGCTTTTCTTTCTCTCTCTCTAGGCGTCTGCCCTGGCCAAGGAATGCAGTCATTTTTTGGAGCAGGTAGAGCAGGGGTGTTACTCAGCTCAGACGCTGAGCACACTCCAGATGTATGAAGAGAGATCAGGTGGCGAATTCTCCACCCCGCACCTCCAAGCTCTGAAAGCTAAGGCCTGTGCTGTGGGATCAGGGGCCTCGGGGGTGATGAGAGTGTGGAATGCAGCCTGGGTTCAGTGCCAAGAAGTTAGGCAGCGTCTTGAGGAGATACGAAAGAAGGAGAAAGGCATAGATAAGGACCAGATCCAGCAGACAACAGCTGCAAACCCTCAAGGGGATGATGGTGGAATGGAAAAGGAGGAGAAAAGGGGTGAGGTGGGGGAGGATGACTGCTCCCAGATCCTGCAGCTGACCTCTCAGGAAGAGGTAGTCAATATTTCAGAAAGTGAAGGAGAAAGCACCGCTGCTGCATGCTTCAGCCACCATTTAAAACTTGACTCGAAAGTGATCGAGAACGGAGAATCCCAAGCACAGGTATTACCTGAAGCAGCAGCCAAAAATGAGAAAATTACTCCTGTTTCCCCCCAAAACAGCCCCCATGACTGTCATCCAGAGGCCAAACGGAGGCCGAGAGAGCACCACAGCGAGGCAGATCTGAGGAGCACAGACTCAGTTGAAGGGGGTGAAAATTTTCCATTGCACCAACCTTTAGGTCGGTCCTTGAGCGAGGGCTCATGTGTGAGCTCTTATTTGAAGAGCATCACCAGCTTTTCACCTTTGAATGTAAGACACAAACACTGTCAGAGCAGAACACAGCCACTGGAACAAAATCTGCAGCCCGTCCAAAATCTGCCCTTTTCCCATAACGAGAGTTTATGTTCAGGAAACCTGAGCTGTGAGTCAAAAAGAGACAGTAATGAAGAGGAGGGTGGAGGATGCACAGTCTCGCACCAGAGCCCTAAAGAGTCAAGGACCCCAGAGACATTACTCACGGCAACAGAAGACAATGGCAGCAATGTTTTGTAAGTAACACCCCCTCCCCTCAGCTGTAATCTAAAGCTCAGTGCGATGCTCTCCAGGGCCTTACAGCAAATTACATAGGTTATATTCATGAATGGGGCAGTTGTTCTCCAGTTAAACAATACTGTCATACCAACAAATAAATAATATAAAACTTAGTATGATCCCAACCTCACCTGGCTTTGCTTATGAGCTTTATAAAATCATTTTTCCATTTCCTATATGTGAAACAGGAAGCTGCGGAGGATCATGGAGGAATTGCTGTCCACAGAGAGGGAGTACGTGAAGGCTCTGGGTTACGTTCGAGAGCACTACTTCCCTGAGCTGGAGAGACCCGATGTCCCTCAGGACCTCAGGGGCCAGCGGGGGAGCATCTTCGGCAACTTAGAGAAACTCCACGACTTCCACCGCCATCATTTCCTGGATGAGCTGGAGAGCTGTGTGAATGAACCCTTCAGAGTGGGACGCTGTTTCCTACGACATGTAGGTGTATTAGTGACAGCGCTGACAGTAAAAGCATTGGGTTGGAATTATAGTTTGCAAGTGGGGTGCACCTGAGTAACAATTGTGTCCATGACGTAACCAGGTTTTGGCAGATGTGTCTGTGTAATGTCAAGTAGTGGTCCATGGTTTCCTGTTTTGATCCAAAACAGCGATAATTAACCATTATCGATTGCAAACAAAAGAACTTCCAGATGTGTCCTGGCTGTCGACTAATACTATGTCTTTAGCCTCGGAGGAATCAACTGCTTTAGTGTTGATATCACTGCACACATTCACTGGAAATAAGAACTACATATCTCACACAGCTGTGATCTACTACGGTGTACTGCTTAGTCTGAATTTCACTGTGTGGCACACAAGTATATGCGTTTTTATTGTCGGTGATAATGATGATGACTAATGTTCTTTTTCATTCCTTTTATTTTAGAGAGAAAGCTTTGCCTTGTATGCCCTTTACAGCAAGAACAAACCACAGTCTGATAGTCTTCTCATCAATCATGGACAGGCTTTCTTCAAGGTGAGGACCGCTGCCAGCCTCCCTTTGCTCTTTATTCTCTTGTTTCTCTTCCCAAAACCACATCATGATTTTCTTAAACAAGAGTGTATTTCAGCAAGATAAGAGGCTATGTGAGAAGCTCTGTGAGGTTGTACTTGGGTAAAGTAGTGCTTTCAGCGAAATGTTAACGTCAGCATGTTAACATTCTCACTGTGACACCCTAAAGCCTCGCTCTTAGTGTGGTTAATAAAAAGTAATGACCAAATAAAGATGTGAAGTACAACTCTATACACTATTTTATTCCTGTTGGATGCCTTCCCATCCACTTTGAATCCCCCTCTACTCAAAAAATATTTATGTTATTTTAATGTCCCCTAAAATGTCTGACCTTGACTATACTATCTGCAAAGTTTGTCACAAGAAAGGTGTTTTCTCATTTCTTTACTAAGGGGGGTGATGTCTATGCATTTTGCAAATTGCTGTCTAACATCAGAACCCATATCAACGGGGGAACAGACTGACGCAAGTGGACTTGTCAGTACAGAGAGCAGTTTGAATTAGCACAGTGGAAGTTTGGGCAGCAAACACGGTAGAGTGTGAAGTTTTTGGATGTAAACTGGACTCTAGAGCTTCCTTCCATGATCTACCAAAAACATCCAAACTCCGAAACATTAACGCTGTATCAGCCACTGCCAGTTAGCCTGCAAGCTAACAAGTTAACAAACAACATGAACACATTAAAGATGCTAACCACTCTTACCCTTCTGGTACTTCTGCTTGTCGCCAACTTTGGTGACAACAGACTTCTCATCTGAGTCTGGGTCTAACTCAGGCGCAAACATGTATGGCTGAATCTCTCCGATATTTCCTCGAACGCCTCATTTTCACTTATGTATGTGTACGGACACAAGGCATCCGGAAGTCCATCCATTCCAAGGTCACTAAAAAAAAATTTGGGGTGGATATTTGAGAGACCATGTTCCTGGCAGGCCAACATATTCATTCATTTGTTGCTACGCAGTATTGGTCCTGTTTTTGTCCCGGTAATGTTCCAAGCACATATTTCCAACTACTAGATGGCAAAACAGGCCAAAATTAGCCACTCACCCCCAGGGCTGCAGGTAGTTCCTATCAGGTTTCATTGGACACTAGAGGCATCATTCATATATTTACGGATCTAAGGAAACCAGTCACATCCGTAAGTGGAAACAAGGCGTATCGCTAGTCATCTTGATGCGCTGCTTTTTCACCAGTCAAACGAGCACTAGTCTTTGTTTTAGCACCCTGCCAGCGCTAGAGAAAGCCTAATGTGAAACCTACTACAAGCAGGCCCCCAGGAAGGCTGCTCAGCCTTACAGTCACTTACTGCCACTTGTGGAATTGCATGAAAATATCCCCTGTGGCCCTAAAGAGGGTTTTCCCCATAGACCACCATCACCATCTTGGGATCCGATATCTAGGTATTATTATAAATCTATGAGCGCAAACTCTGTGGTGCCAGATCCAAAACTTTTCAACAAGGCAGAAACAAAGATGTATGACAACAAGACACCAGACTACAATATGGCGCCTATTCATTCCAATGGAGTTGGTTGCCAGGCTAGGCCAAAAAAAAGTGTCTATCTTCTGGGTTTGTCTCCACAGTATGCAGCCCACTTAATATGTGCTGTAGTGTTTCTTTCACTGCCCCTGCCTGTGAGTTCCTGCTTGGCTCATAGATTTGACATTGTGATTTTCACAGATTTTTAAATGGCTTTTTTTTAGTCCTAGGAAAGTAGTCAAAGTATCAATCTTAGCAGAGTATACTTTAAAACATGTCTGGAGGGGTACTTTAACATTAGCATGTTCTCCAACTCAGCCTTAGCATTATTCTGATCGCTTTAGCCCTACACTGCTGCAGGTTTACCGAGTGCTTTGTCTGCTCTCCTCATACACCAGCAAAAGCAGCTGAAGCTGGGGGATAAGATGGACCTGTGGTCGTACTTGCTGAAGCCCGTGCAACGGATCAGTAAGTACAGCCTGCTGCTGCAGGACATGGTGAGGGAGTGCGGTCCAGGGCAAATCAGAGAGATGGCTGAGGTCAAGGCCGCCCTGGAGGTCATCCAATTCCAGCTCCGCCACGGCAACAACCTGCTGGCTATGGACGCCATCCACCAGTGTGATGTAAGTACAGTTTGTTTCTTTTACCCTCTGTGTTATTTTGTGCACTGAAATGTCAAGCAAGATTACTACAACAGAGGATTTCATGTCTTTTATACAGTACATACATACACAGGTATGCTGTACAGATAGTGTATGTACTGTAAGATAAGAATGACTTATCTCATCCAGCACTGAGCCACACCTTTGGTGGAGTAAGGAAACAGGTACAGGCAAGGCTAGGGCATTTATCCGTGACGATGATGTGTACAGTGTGGGGGAGGAGGAGTATTCTTCAAAACATTTATCATTGTGATTTATATTTGTGCAATACCGTTGGTTAATGCGGGATGGGAATGAATGAGATAGATAAATGAAGTAGAGGGAAAAGATAATAGTTGTATCATCTGTTCCATGGAATGTAAAGGGAGGTGTTGTGTGTGTGGGGGATGATGGTCTGGTACTCTAATATCTGGAGGGCAGAGATAGAGGGAATGGAGCTGGAAGCAGGAAAGGTTGATTGTACATATTAATGCTAAAGGAACTGTAATACTAAAGCACTTTCTCCTAACCACAGTACATGACATCCAGTCTCTCCCTCCGTGTACTGCAGGTTAATCTGAAGGAGCAGGGGCAGCTGATACGCCAGGATGAGTTCTTGGTTACATTCAGGAAGAAAAAATGTTTACGCCACATTTTCCTCTTTCAAGAACTTGTTCTCTTTAGCAAAACCAGAAAGACGGACGTGGGAAATGAAACGTATATCTACAAACAGTCATTCAAGGTACGGATATTGCTATATTCACAATGGCATCTGACGTTCAGATGTATCAGTCGGACAGGAAATTAAGCAATATGAGTAGTAGAACATTTTTGCATTGCTACCACTTCCTCTTTTGTAAAAGGATACTTCCTACGTAGAATACTTACACAGAAAGTGACACTTACGTTAATCCTGTAATGCATTTACTCATCATTTAGAAAGAGAAAATGTAGCTTCCATTATTTGTCACGAGGTGGGAAAATTTTCAAATCACTTCGATGCAGAGGAGCACTGGACATGGAAATTTACCTGGGACTTTTGGCCTCATGCAACACATTAAACTTAAAGAAATATTTCACCCACAAACCATTTGTATATCAACTACTTTATCAACAACTACTGCGTCACTTTGAATTCATGGTAAAAGTGTTACTCTCGCATGCCTTAATGGTGAGCGAAGAATCCAGAAATGGCGAACATTCTTGATTTACTGATAATTCATTCAATTCAAAACATCAATTTTCTAACTCTCACGCAACTCCTGCAGTATAATCCAAGTTTCATAAACCAGTCTTATGCTCAGTACTTTCAACACATGCATTTTTGGTAAAACCCTAATATTTAAAACACTTCCACAAAAACAGTCTCACTCATGGGTGAGTAGCCCCCTCGGCAACTCATTGGTATGCAAAAGCAAAGTTCAAACACACATGCTCGCCCAGATGCACTACTGGTATGTGGAAGTCTTTTAAATGGTGAGATTTTAGCAAAAGTGTTCGGGAAGAACTGAGCAAACCACTTGATAAATGAGACTTGGACTACACTGCAGGAGTTGTGTGAGAGTTTTTTAACAGATGCTTTCAATTCTTTGTTCACCATTGAGGCATGCGAGAAAAATGTTGTTTTTTTTTCCCATAAATTCAAGGTAACACAGGATGAGTAATTGATATAAAAAAGTCACTTAGTGGATGAAGTCTTCCTGTAGCAAAAATTGAATCCTCAAATATGTCAGTCAGTGAAACATTTAATTTTTCTTATTTCATTTAGAGACGTCTGGCTGCAGAATCAGTTTTACTGAATTATTTTTATCAATTTGAAGTACTTTCCCCTTATTTTATAGTACAGTAGCACAGAGTATATATTAGACAACCACCTCTGTGAGAATAAAACCATTAGCACCATGGATAAACTCTAAACTGCAACCTTATGCAAAACAGTCAGAGGCTAACTACTACTGCCAGGTCGATGTTACTGTTGCTTTGGCCTCATTTGTGTAAACTCATTGTACCTCAGGTGGCTGGTCCGCCTCTGCTCATGAGATTCACTCTTTACCAACCACTCACATAACATTTATTTTATCCTGTACTATCCAGCAGTTTAACAGGTCTTGTGACACACTGCATAACACTCCACAAGCCTAATTACTGCAGTCTTGGATTCTTACCTGTGTTTTGACAAACTTACCAAACTGCTTGCCAAATTTAAACTATTTTACACGATCTTTGTTTATGTTTAGACGTCAGATATAGGCATGACCCAGAACAGTGGTGACAGTGGCCTGTGTTTCGAGATCTGGTTCAGGAAGAGGAAAACCCAGGACACATACACACTTCAAGCAGTCAGCCGGGAGGTGAAGGAAGCTTGGACCAAGGACCTGGAGCGGATCCTGTGGGAGCAGGCAGTACACAACAGAGGTACAAATGCATACAGACACATAATCACACATTGCTGATGCTCAGATTACAAACTGATTACAAGCTGTGTCCTCAAGTAACAAAAAGGCTGTAAGGTTAAAGAAATGACTATATCACAATACACATACTGTACCTTACAGCATCATGTAGTAACGTGTGTGAGGTTAATGTGCACTGCATTTCTTTTTTGGCTTTCAAAGTCTGTGACAGCAATATGTGATGTGTATTCAACTTGTATGTGCTTATTGTCATGTCTTTAATTTAAAATATGTTAAAGAAATTATTTCACATGTGTTTTTTAGAGGTCCGTATGCAGGAAAGAGTGTTCATGGGTATTGGAAACAAGCCTTTCATGGACATCCAGCCCAGTGATGCAGCTATTAATGACAGAGCTGTCAACTATGTACTGATGGGAAGAGGTAAGCAACGACTGCGGGTAAAACAGGTTTAGTTATTTGTCCATCACTTTCATTTTAGTCAGTAGACATTGTGATGGCTTTTTCCAGCTCATGTCCACTCATAACGCGTATTCTCACCCGGTCTCTGCAGAAAACAGGGTGCTGTCCTCTGTGGGATCATGTGGTTCACAGGACGGGCTTCCTGGAGGCCGGCCAAAATCTCTTGGTTCAGGAAGCAGTTCGTCTTCCTCCTCTTCCTCTGGTAGAGGTTCCCTGTCCCCTGTGGGATATCTATGTGGGCCAAAGCGGAGGGTGGTTGCAGGAGGCCTTGGAGGATATGTATCCCCTCCTGGAGCTCTGGAGGAGGATGACCTGGACCATGAGAGTGGGAGCCACAACTTATTGTGTGAGTTTACTGTGTACAACTGAGCAAATATGGTCTTAACTCTTATATGATTAGAATGTTGTTCACTTCTGTTTACTATATATTGGAAATGGACAAGAGGATTAGATGAAATGAGATACACAGGAAGCTCCGACTGCCATGACAGTGTGTTACTGATGGCCCCTGAACAGCTTCACGGAGGCTGCTGGGCATCATATTTCGAGCCTGAAAATACTTTTTACAGTTTTATTCCCCTCCAACTAGGTCAGAGGTCAAAGGTCAAATACTTTTTAAAGGCATCCAAGGACATATGAGAAGGGACATTGATTGCTGCCACAGTGTTTGAATCTTTGCTTTCCAGTATAGAAATTTTAGATTGTATCACCCATCTATTATTCATGCATTGATCATGTGTGTAATCAAGCTTTCTCTTTGTTCCAGTGGACAGCTCCGAGTCATCAGGAGACAGTGTAAGTGGCTTCAGCAGCTCCAGTCACAGCTACCACTCTGCTATTGGAGGAGAGGCGGAGGAAACCTCCTCAGTCTCTGCCTCTGTGATCACTGTTAAGGAAGCAGTGGTTGCTCATGGCTCGGAAGCCTCTGCGGTCTTCCACAAACCAAATGCTCTGGCAGGATCCCCAGAAAAAACCCAACCACCAGTTGCACCAAAGCCCAAGACCAAACCACAATACCAGGCCAAGGATCTGCCCTGTGGCAAGGTGCAGTACACAGTGCACAACCAGTGACTGAGTAGTTGTTCATGTGGTTAAAAACCATCCACTGTAGGCTATAAAATAATGGATGTATCCACTGTGACGTCACCCATTTGTTTGTGGTTTAAACCTCGGGTTTGACATTTTTGCTGTCACTATATTGGATTTTTGGAGCTAGAAGTGGCCAAATTTGGACAAGTGGGTGGATATAACTCTGATGCTAGCTGCTAGCTTGGTTAGCAAGATGCATTTACGTTAACTGTGATTACGTTAACTTAGATAACTGTGGCTTGCAACCACTAAAACAAAATGTAGGCTACTCACTGGAAAAACTGGGTATCTGACATTTTAGAGGGTCTTTTAGTAAAATCAAACATTGAACAAGACTTTTTTAAGCAACCAAAACATTAGAATTAACTTTCCAGAACTGAAAACATATGGAAATAGCAACACCTGTATGCTGTGAATCTGGGGTTACGCGATGGTTTCATTACCTGACCAGGTTTGTTGCCATGGTAGTGACTTGTCAACTAACAGCACCATTTAAAAATTAGCAATGGAGACCAAATCTGTTTTTTGTTCCAGGCTGTAAACATGTTTATTATTGCTGTAAAGTTGGGTGTGTTAAATGGGGGTCTATGGGAATTGACTCAGCCTCAAGTGGCCAGTTGAGGAACTACAGTTTTTGGCACTTTTTTTTTTTTTAGCCCCAGAGAGTGTTGCTTGTTAAACATTAAGAACACAAAATACCTAATGCAACCTGAAAGTAAATTACTTAAAAAACTATATCTGCCCTCCGTACACTGAAAAGTCTATCTCTGAGATCTCTGCATATCAATGATTAATCTTCTGTTGGGATTAATATTAAATTAATACTGTCTTCATGAATCTTTCAGGTACAGACCACTAGTGTTGGAAAATCCACTGAGGTCTGACCTATGATACGGTACAAGGTAAGCGTAGTGCAATTATACATCACCCATCTTACTTAACCTTATATATAATGTGACTAGTTTTTGATGAGTTAGTAATTATGTGTGTATTATTTATAAACTGCCATGCTCTGGAAAGTTTAAAGATTTCCTTTTTTCTGCAGATTTGGAGGCAACCCAAGAAAAGCCGTCTGTTGGTTTCAGCATTGAAGATGAAACTATTTAAACAGACACCCTTTTATACCAGCTGTTACTGTAATCCATTACCACTCTGTAAATACACGTTCTTTTTTAATCTCACCACTAAAACAATAGGTTGGAAGATGTCTGTGAATGTACTGTACTTAAATGGTGATACATTTCTAAAATGCGTAACTGACATGGCATTCATAGTGCACTGTAAATCAGTCTACTTTCATAGCTTATGCAAAGTATCATAGATATGCTGCGGTTTTACTATTTATAACACAATGCTAAACCTTACAGTAGTCAAAGAATGTGGCTGAATAATCCTGACGTGCCTCTTCCTGATCCCAGAGGGGTTTATTAAAATCTTGTGGAGGTCTGTGAAGAATTATGTCACAACGAGAGTAGACTTCATGATGCCATTTTTTACGTCCTATATGTATTGACTTGTGTACATATTTATCAGACTTCATTACCATATGCATTTCTTACTTATTTCCATTGAAAATAAAACACATTCACCCTGTCCTTTCTTTTCATTAACTGTTTTGTATAATCTAACATGTTACTACACTACTTTTGCAGTGAATATTTTGGCTTTAATATGTGTTTTTACTTGCACCACAATATTTTTTTGCAATAAACTTAAAGTGGACATAAACAAGTTTTTTGCATTGACTTATCATTATGACGTAAACACTGACTGCTCAATGTAATGTTCCCTATAAGCCTCGCTTTCTCTATGCAATTACGTCTGCCATGGTGAAAATGAATACTCCATTTACGGCAGAAAGGAAAGTGTCAACCATTGCAACCAAAACAGGAAGAGGACTGCGCTTTTGTTTTTCCTGATAGCTATCGGTAGCTATCCCCATTTACCAAAGAGTCTCAATGTTAGTTCCTTATTATCCTCAGTTGCAGACATGGCGGACGGTGGAATAACCGAAGAACTATGGAAATTGTGGTTGTGCAAGGCTATAGAGAAAAATGGAAAATTAGCAATTCACCACAGCAATTCATATGTAATACATATGTTTTACATACATGTGATTTATGCTGCAATATGCCTTACAGATGTATTTCCCTGATTAAATGAAAACAAATGAACCATCAGTACATCATGTTTTCTGTATTTCAGGTAAATAAGAAAAAAAAGCATATAAAACTTTCAGCATGAAATGTAGGGAATGACTTGGTTTTTCCACATCACTGACCTTTAATATGTGCAGAGAAGAAAATGAAACATTGTAGCCGTCAAGTCTCACCTTATTGTATCACAGACATTTGGTGTAACTACTAACAATCGTGTTTAAAAGGAAATCTTATCCTGAATTGCCCTTAACAGGTACCTCCCTCTGCGTCAAAGGCCATGATTTTTGAAATATGGAGGAGTTAAACTTCCCTTTAATCATTTTTATGGAACATTCTTTGGATCATGGATGGATTACTGAATGGCCCTATCGGGCACAGACCCAGGGGCCCCCCTTGCCTTCACCTGCAAAATGCTATTCAAAATCACAAATGCTGACCAGGAGGAGACTCAAAATGACCACAAAGGGACATGAAGAGATACAAAAATACACACATACTACCTACAAAACCAGGCAAGACAACCACACAGAGACTCAAAATGACTACAGAGACACAAAACTACCTCTAAGTCTGTGTGTCTTGCTGATGGGACTTTTTGCACATCTGTGCCCAGGGGCCCATGGTCTCATTATCTACCTATGCTTTGAACGTAAAAGTTTCAAAGACACCCCTCATCCCTCTTTTTGTTTTTACACACACATTTATTATGAAATCTGAAAGTGGGTCCAGGCGATGGATTAAACAGTCTCTCTGAAGCCAAGTCTGCCTTGGCAAGGGCACTCAGTCATTTCCACTGTGAGGTTTGGACGGAGCTCTGGCTTTGGTTTCACTTCTGTTAATCACTGAATTCACTTTCCTGATGTAATGCCCAACTCTGGAGCCAAGACGCATGTTTGTGGTTAATACTAGTCTGCCCAGAGTGCTTCAGACCGTACAACTGGCTTCATCCTCTACTTTTATTGACACTGTTACAATTACAAATCCACAATTGACTTTACTTTTGGTGCATAATTGGTACCTGTTGTCAAATTTTATAGTGGAAACTGTTGGTACTGAGCACAGGACAAGTGCTCTAGCAGGGTTTTTAATTCATGTGCCCAAAAAAAAGAAACAACGACACTTTAGCAGTGACTTCAGAAGTTGTTTTTTTACAATGTTCCTTTTGTGCACTAGAACCTGTGCACACCTCCCTCTTCACCTCATCATGCACCAGTACACATTTACAAGGCTGGTATTATTCTATATTTTTTGGGTTGACAACAAATGACCAAAACCAACAATATGTTCATTCCTATTGAGATTTTTTATATTGTTCATTCCGTACTGAGGATATAAATCTTTAAACATGGGTGATAGGTACAGTCAGTATTTATGGCATCAGGATGGTGCTGTGAGGGATTTACTCAAACCACAGCTCCCATGTTCATGATAATAAAGGAGCATGTCACCCAGTGTGACATGTGGCTCATTTGTGTTTTTAATTAGTTTTTGGGAGAATTCAATTTTATTTGGAAAGCCCAATATCACAAATCACAGTTTGCCTCAGAGGGCTTTACAGCATACGACATTCCTCTGTCCTTTGACTCTTACAGTGGATAAAGAAAACCTTTAATGGGGGGAAAAATGGTAGAGACCACAGGAAGAGCAACTGAAGAGGGATTCCTCTTCCAAGACGGACCGACATGCAATAGATGTCGTGTATACAGAATAGATCAACATAATAAATTTACAGTAATCCATATGACAAATTGATACATTAAGATAGGGGGAGACAGAGAGAGGAATTGAGAGAGACAGAGACAGAGAGATGCAGGGCAAGCAGTAATGGCAGTAGCTACAATAACACTAATTTCAGTCATAATATTATAAGAATAATAACAGTCATTGTGATAGCGTATGTTGTAGGTATATATTAATGTATGAAAGTATATGTATATGACAGTAATAATCCTATGTGTATAATAATAGTTGAAGTATGACTAAAAATAACAGCAGTCGTAGGAGGCATCAGGCAGGACCACGGCAGCAGCGCAACCACGACACACGATCCAGGCACAGCTGCGATACAAGGGAACCTGAGAGACAGTGGAGTGCAAAGTCTCCGGCGAAGAAGGAGTCAGTACTCCAAAATAAAAGCTCTGTGGCAGGAGTCCACTGTACTTCAAATTAAAGTCTGTTTTTTACAAACCTGAAACATTTGCAAGTCACCTGCAGTTCCTTTTGGACCAAGACCCACAAGTTGGGAACCACTGCACTAAAATATGTTTCTGAAAACATTTCAGGTGAGACACTGACAATGCAGTAGCAGAACCTAGGTTCGTATTTGATCAGCGCTGTAGTTTTGACAGTTTGACCCTGTATTACTTTGTACTGGATCGAAATCAGATTTTGTGTTATTGCCCACACATACCAAAAACTGCAGTTCATCAAATGACCACTTGAGGCTGGCTCCAAAGAGAGTCAATCCCCATAGACTCACATGTTAAAATACCCAACTTTACAGCATAAATTAATACGTTTACAGCCTAGTACAAAAAAGTTTTGTCTCTATAGCTAATTTCCATGTTCATGGCAACTATATGGGCAGTGATTTTTTTTTTTTAAACTCACTCTTCAACAATTTATTAAGGATTTATTATGCATAATTAAGGGCGTGACCGCTTTAAGTGACAGGTGTGTGCTGTCACTAACCGTTAGCTGATTGCTAGGCCTCATCATTGAACTTGTGGCATTGACTTCTCAGCCATATTTGTGGCACTGGTAACTTTCGGAGAGTTTTTCTAGTAAATATCGGACAAATAATATGCCTTGCTGTGCGGTTAATTTTACAGACCGTCCAAGAAGCCTGTCCACCATCTTCTAGGTGAGTTAGCTCGTCAACTAGCTAATTAGCTAGCTCATGAATTAGCCTTGGGTACGCCCTGCTGTGCTAACGATGCTAGCGAGAGCCTATGCTAACCTTTGTTATGAAATTATTAAATCAGTGCTGTGTCGACGGCTTTCCCCCGTCGAAGTATTTCGGATGATAATACAGTATTTTGGAACAATATGTGTCTCTTTGAGGTAAGAAAATAAACGTCCACCATGTTAGTCAGCTAATGTTGTGCAATGCTAATGCTAACTGAATGTTAATGCTAAACTTGGCTAATACTAAACCGTTAGCTCAGTGTGGATGGTTGTGGTGGTGCAGTTCGTGGCTTTTAGTGTCGCCGGAGGTGCAGACAGGAGACAGGGAGCTGTTGCATTGTGAAGGGGGGATGCAGGGTAACTCCTTGGGGTGGCAAGGTCGGGAATGTCGGTTTCTTCTAGGCCAGGTACAGCGGTCGGCTCCTGGCCACCTCCACCGCTTCACTGGTGCATTGGACGGCGCCTCTAGCTAAGTTTCAGCTACCCACTGAACTTCAAAAAGGGTTTTCAGAAACCTATGGGTGACGTGACGTCTCAGAGCTAATGTAAATTATTTATACAGTCTGTGGGTTCTCTCTTTATGTTTTCAACAACATAATGGACTGCATTGAATTCAAGTTAAAACCACAGCATTAAGAGGAGAGGAGTAGCCTTACCAGCCCCAGAGGGGTTGGGTACATGGCATTGCAAACAGATCCTGCGGGGATGACTGTTAATTTGTCACATTTCATTTAATATTTCCGTCCTACACTTTGTAGCCCATGTGCAAATTACTGCAATTACTTTCCTCTACTTCTTAGATGAACTTTTACACTCATTTGATTAAATCTGAACCTGACGGCTCTTTGAGTTGTGCTCTCTGATGGTTTACATCTTTTCTCTTGATCTTGTTGGAGCTGATTGCAGAAGTGCATTATTATTTCTTAGACATGTTCTTTCCTGGCAGAATTTTCTGCAGCATGTGCTGTATCCTCCGAGCTACATCTGAGGCGTAAATCAATGGTGGTCTAACACAGAGGTGTACACAACCTTTGAGATATCAGCATAGATAACCTTCAAAAAAACCATTCCTAATCCCTCAGCATGCGTCGTCTCCTTATCCCTGGCATGCGGTTCTCACCTGCCAGCCCAGACAGACAAACCTCTGGATAATTGATCTTGTTTTCCACCTCCAAAGAGTCTGTGTCTGCCTGACAGAGACCAGACTTCAGTTGTTTCCTTGCTCAAAGTCTCCTCTGTGTTTTATGTGCTTTTACAGAGATCTATGGAGGAGAAAATGTATTCCAATAAGTGGATAAGCCACGTGTGTATGCAAGACTTGTTGGCTGCCTATATGAGGCTCAACTCAGGATGGAAAGGATGAACATTGTTGTGTATTGTCTATTTGCATCAGTGGCTTTAACTGTTTTGAATGCTCTGTTGCTGAGTATAAGGCACTAAAGCTTCCATGTAGGTAGAGATAGTAGCTCAGCACCAGAGAAGATTTCAAAATGGTATTCCCAATGATATGTTGTTTCTTTGGTGTGTGGCCAGAGATGTACAGGTGTGTGAGGGAGAACATAATGTTAGGTCGCCATGGGCTGGAGACATATGTCTCCCCCAGTGAATCCTGGGATTGCAGCCAAAGGAAGAAGGGCGAGATAATAGAGGCGGGAACACTCTGTAATGAAATAGAGGACAGCAGAGAAGCTGAGTTATCACTTACAGAACAATCAGTGGTGCCTATCTCTTATTCACGAGCCTAATCAATGCTGTCGTCACTGTGGTTTATTGCATATGTAATGCCAGAATATTGACTCAGAGGGTGGTTGCACACGCAGCAGATTTCTGTATGCGTGTGTGCTTGTACAGTACTGTATATCAATGTGGGAATGTGTGCAGGCGTGTGCATCTGAGACAGAGTTGCAAGAGCTAATGTATGTGAGAGTGTGTGTGTGCATATAGTCAATGCATCAGTGTACCTTTTTTGTGCGTCTGGCTCTTTAACTCCACATTAAAACGCATCTGAATCGTGCCAAACGCAGCAGATCCTTATGTTAAATGCGTTTGTTTGCTTGAGCGAGGGGACTGACCCTGATTTTGGGTGTGTTTACCTTATTATTCTAAGCGTTCCTCATCGCTGTACTAAAGTTTTATTGCTGGAGTGCTCAGAATATTGATAGTCTCTTTGGCTCACTTGTGTCTCATTAAACATTCATGGGGATTTGTGCTGTGCTCTGGCTGCATGACAGAAGCAAGTAACAGGAAAAATCTCATCTTGATGGAACAAGACTGCTATCTAGTGGTCAGTGTTGGAAGGAAACATACAGCTTAATTACCAGCCTTACCCTTTAACCTTAAAAAAGATTTACTTTGGATTGTCCAGATTAATTTGATTATACATGGTTAGAGCAAGCGCATACAGCTGTCATGAATTTTTCTAACATGCGTTCCTTTGCTCCTCAGTCTTTCCATGATATTTGTGCACACACTAATTCACCCATTCTTCTTCCCTCAGCATGCAGGACGGTGGTGCAGGCAGACATAGTGTTTCTGGTGGATGAGTCATGGAGTGTGGGCCAGACCAGCTTCTCCAGTGTCAAAGACTTCATCTCAACCATCGTCTCCTCCTTCCAGGACAGTGTGGTAGGACCTGAGGGGGTCCGCTTTGGAGTCACTGTCTTTGGGGATATTGCGAGGTAAGACCTAAATACAAACATGGGCACAACAAATCAAAGATTAGCACTCAGCACAGACCTATTTAACTTATCATCATCAAGCAAAATTCATTTAAAGGAATACTTCACCCAGAAATGACCATTTGTATATGATTTACTCACCCTGTCATACGCTAAATCATGAAGAAAACTTGCATGCCTCATGGTGAACGATGAATCCAAAAACTGAGAAAATTCTTAGGAAACCTACATCAGAACATCTCTTTACAAACTCACACAACTCATGAAGTATGTTCCAAGTCTCATTTATCCAGTCATTTGCTCATTACTTCCCGAACACATTGATTTTTGCTAAAATCTTATTCTTCCATGTACACAGTCTCAGGCACTGACAAGCAGTGTGCCTGTGCAACTCAGTGGAATGAGCAGAGTTTAAATGCACATGCTTGCGCGGATGCATTACTTGTAAGCAGAAATTATCTAAATAGTAATGTTTTAACAAAAATCCACGTGTTTGGGAAGCGCTTAACATACAATTGGATAAATAAGACCAGGATTATGCTGCATGAATTGTTGTGAGAGTTTGTAAATGGATGTTTTGATGTAGTTTCTCTCGTGCCAAACGCTACCCTCTTTACTCCAATGCATCAAGAATTTTCCCTGCTTGTGGATTCTTTGTTCACTCTGCAGGCATGCGAGAAACAACGTTTTCTTTATGAATTCAGCATAACACGGGGTAAGTAACTGATATACAAATGGCCATTTTGTTTGTAAGGTATTTCTTTAACTTTACCACAGGTGATTGATCGTCAGAAAACCAAACCATATTGCAAACACTATTATTTATTGACTTGTTTTTGGATTATACAGAGCATGTTCATGTTTACAGATGATCCAGTTTTGCTCTCCCTGTAATTCTTTCCTTGCAGGATGCGGATTGCTTTGACAGACTACAGCTCACTGGAGGAGGTGCTCAGAGCCATCAGAGAGCTCCCCTATGAGGGTGGATCCAGGAGGATTGGTGATGCCCTTCAGTTCCTGGTTGACCCCGTGTTCAGTCCTGTCATCAGTCGAGACCATGCCCCAAAGGTACAATGCTTCAACTGGGGAGATCTGAAAACCCATCCAGGGTGTCTGTGTTTGTCTGCCATACAGGCAGTGGATGGAAAAAGCTACCCTTTAAACAGCCCCACAAACTGATCCCACTTAGCATAGGTAGTATCAAGCAACAGCAAGGTTTATAGAGGTAACATGACTTTAAAATAAAGGTCTTTAAACTTCTTGTACACGTGTTTAAAATTGGCTTAGGTATTGTTGAATGTGTGACAAAGTTTGGACACACAAGCAACAGGAAAATGTTTGATTCAAGATTACAACCCACTCTGCAAAGACTGCTGCCTCCAGCTGGCCACTAACATGCATATGTTCTATGTTCTGTCCCCATGTGAATGGAAATGACTAGTTAGAAGTCTGTACTTGTACTCCAGAGAACATTGTAGAAAAAACAAACTGATGTACCATTTTCACACCACTGAGAGTCTGATGAAACGGTCCTGCTTTACGCTTGGAATACAAACTAAGAGTATGTCTGATAGAAAGTTACAACTGGCTACAGATTTCGTTTTGCTTTGGTTTGTGTTTTGCTTGTGGAAGAAGAACAAGAAAAGATGGAGGCAGTACATTTTGTCTCTGTCACGGAGTTAACATGCTCAGTCGGCTGAATGGCTGTCGAA
Source organism: Chaetodon striatus (assembly GCA_029783705.1). Lineage (NCBI taxonomy): Eukaryota > Metazoa > Chordata > Actinopteri > Chaetodontiformes > Chaetodontidae > Chaetodon > Chaetodon striatus. The sequence goes on along the minus strand of JAPZEB010000012.1, from coordinate 25,747,525 downwards.
ATGGAAAGACTAGGGCCAACAGTGCCAGACACATCGCAGAAAGTCCAAGACGGTCATCCAGAGACACTCAGTGATAGAGATTAACCTTCTTTGTCACATAGTCCTAAATAATTATACGTCAGCTTGGTGCCACTTTTACCTTTGGACCATTATCCAGGGGCGTCGCCAAAGGGGGTGGCCAGAGGGGGCCATGGCCACCCTGATATAATACAAAATTGTATCAGGGGCATCCATTGGTACCATGTCATGCTAGCTTGTCAGGAAGGGGGCTAAATAATGCCTTTCTCAATAGGGTCCCTTGAACTCACACCTCAAGATATCTGAATGAACATAGGTTCTATGGCTACCCACGAGTCTCCCATAAACTTGAGAAGTATCTGGGTAAATGTTTTGTTCCTTACAATCAATATACTCCTCAAATTCAAAAAGGAACAGTGTTTGAGATTTGGGGGCTGGCATCTAGTGTTGAGGATTACAGATGGCAAACAGCTTTATTTTCGATCGGTCAAAATTCCTGCAGTTTTCATTGTTTAGAAGGTTTATCCTCAGAGGTCTGTTCCACTCCTAAACAAAGGGACCAGGTGATTAAAACTAGTAAAAACACTGAATAAAAGCAGTTTCATGTCACAAATCAGTGTTTCTCAACGTCGTTTGGCACATCGCAAATGGGCCAGTAGCCCGGCACCTGTTATTGTGTGCTTACCTTTTTTCTCTGATAACTTAATGTATGCTCACCTTATTTCTGATCCAGACATTCAGGAGGTTTTAATTGGGAGCCAAATTATATGCAAAGGTCTCTTACTCTTCAAAACAAATGGAACCAGTGATTTAAACCAGTAGGAACACTGATTAAAACGGTTTGATCTAAAAAAAAAAAAAAAAAAAAAAAAAAAA
>JAPZEB010000012.1:25702916-25714152 GCA_029783705.1 Chaetodon striatus | reverse complement strand
CTCCTACATAGTAAACTGCAGTGATCAGCATCCTGTAACACCAGGAAACATTATGGGGAATTCCAGGTGAGGAGCAATTTTAACAAAAACGGTGAGCATTAGTTTTACTAAAATGACTCAATACTGGTGCATGACTGCAGAAAGAGGTAAAGAAACTGAGGAAATATCCCAAATCTGTTTGATGTGGGGGTTGAGAGACTTCACTAACAAGGATTGTAAAGTCTGCAGAGAACTTTAAGTGAGAACAGTTTGTGATGAATACTAAAAAAAATGCATAATACAAATTAAGGGGTGACAAACACAATCAGGTACTGTGTCAATATGACAGGGTACACTGTGTTTCTTAATTTCTTATTGAAACTTATTTATATTTACCACATAATAAGGTCAAAATCCCTCAGCAGCCCACTGTTAATATCACTCAAACTCATGCAGTCCCAGTTTTATCAAACACATTTCCATATGTGACTTTCAAGTGAAGTCTACCACACCCAGATTGTGCATCTCATAGTAACTAATTTCTAAATTTCACCTCACCTCACAGTGAACCATCACATCTTCTTATACATCTTCTGAGCAGCCTTCACTCAAGTCTGCTGTTCCAAATTCACCAGTTGTGGTGCCTATGTAAAACTCAGTTTCACTCCCTGTGGTGTAAATGTGTCTGTGAACTGGTGCCTATTGTTCTTGAGATGCAGCTGTGAGCTAAACTGGCAACATGAACTGTGACAAGTTGCACTAAAATGTGAGTATGAACTTGTTTCCAACTGAACCTGAAATTTCACCTGTGATAATAATTTCCAACATGACAAATTGGTGGCTTTAAAGGGAAACACCACCTGAATTAAGAATTCCATTATGTTATTTCTATGGCCTAGGAAGGTCAATCAATATTTGTGAACATGGTTTTTGGATTTGGGTGAATTGTTCATGTTTAATAACATTTTTGGACTGTCTTAAACCATAGGAATAGCATGTATGATGTTTTAAAATGTGTGATTCCCCTTTAAGGGTGACGTAAAATTATACATCACAAAATCACTGAAACTGTGTTACAATATGGAAATTTATGCCAGGTAACACATAAAGTGAAAAAAAAAAGAGTCAGAATCTGAAACCCTATTCACATGTGTAAAACTGTTTCAGTCTGTCTCTCGGACTCTTCCCTTACGTCATATTCTCTACTCTCCAAGTCCGTTTGTTTCCATCCACAAGACACCTACAGACTTTCCCTCCTCCCATCACCTGCCTGTCCCACCCATCCACACACCTGTTCTCACTCTCTTCATCATCCCTGCAGTTATTTGACCTTCCAAGCCACCAGAACCTGAATCTGACTCAGACTTGGACCCCCTACCTGCACTTTTTCCTCCTCCATTCCTGCTATCCCATGGACTTAACACAACTTCTGTTTGGACGTGCTATCATGAGCTTCTGTGTTATTTTGTTTGTTAATAAATCACTGAACTGTCCCTGTCTGCCTTGACTATCTACATTTGAGTCCTCCTCCATCTGCTCCCCGAATTCACCCCCCTGATAGTACGATCTGGCAACTGACTGAGGGAAAGGGGCTGGTATACTGCAGGGCTGATCAGGGGAAGTGGAAACAGGTGAGCGAGTAGGAAGGGAAGGTCAGGTAATTGCAGGGGTAATGAGAAACATGGGAACAGGCTAGTGGGGCACACAGGTGACCGGGAAGTTAGGCAAAATCCCAGGGCATCTGGGGGATGGATGGGAAATGGAAACTCAGGATCCTGGAGAATATGGCTGGATAGGAGGGACAGACTGCGACAAAAACAAAGATTATTTTGTTAACCACAAATCAGCCCCAATCTGCTGATTGGAGGATACCTTAAAATACATATGCACAATTGTTCTGACAGTTATGACAGATACTAGAGTTCTGTGCATACATCCCAAATCATTAGCACAACCTAATCGTGCTGTGCTCAAACTACTGTAATGCCTCACCATCCTGCCTCCCTTGTCCTTCTTCCTCCTCCTCCTCTTGGCTTTATCGATCTGACAGTTGTCAAATTGCCTTTCAGTTTGCTATGCAGGCGCCCTCTTCAACCCGCCTGTGAAACACGGCTTGTTGACAAACAGACCGTCTCCCAGTGAGTGCTGCGCCGACGTCAGGCCCTGACAAGCCTGCTCTGCAGACATCCAACTGTTTCCTGACTTTAATCACAGTAGCGTCACCAGAAATCAATCCCATAACCTTGGTGGAATGCTAAATCAACACAAAAGCTGATGCCAATGGTAAATTTTCACGGCCCCGAACTGGCAGCAAAAAGAGTGAAAACACATACTTCTGATGTGAATATTGACTTCCAGGGAAATCTCAGGCACACAGGGTTGTCTCATTTATAATGCTTATATAGCTGGCACAGAAGGAGTTTGCTTGGCTTGGCCTTTTCTAAGTATAGATTTTCATAAAGGCAGTCCTGTCAAAACCGCCTTCTAGTAGAGGCAGGGGACCCTTGTTTCAAGATGCAAGTACAGTACATGCATTTTTAAAATGGTCCTCCTTGGCATTTCTAACTATATTGCTCAGAGAGCAATGATAGAAGTGAGGCCACGAGAACACAGAGGCAGCTGCTCGCTATTCACCAAAGACTCATTAAAAATGAAAAGGGTAGAAAATAATGAAAGAAAGCAACGCGGTGGAGGACATAAATATATAAACAAATGCGTGTACACTGCTCCAGCCCAAAAGAGACCACTCTTAAATATTTTCTCACTTCAGGTCCAAGGCAAAATGAGAAGGATAAATCCAGCCTGAGTGCCAGTGTGAGGTCAATCCATCGATCCTCTCCCTCTCTCTTTCTCCATCTCCCTCCCTGCTTTGGAGAGAGCTTGAGCTGTTTGAGGATGACTAAATTACAGAAGGCTTATTAGCATGGACGAGAAGCAAGTGTGACACCCGTATCTTTGCTGGTCCATGTGTGTGTGCTAGTGTGTGAGCAACAGAGCCAGAGAAAGAAGCTTGCAGGGTAAGCTTGTCACCCACCCTGCAAGCTTCTGTTTTTCTTTGCCAAACCATTAAAGGATAAGGCTTATGCTATTCTCTTTTTTTCTTAATTTGAACATATCACATGAAAACACCAAAACCAGCAGTGTGTTAGTCTGTTTCTCAACACTTTCAAGTCCAATCAGTCCCGCTGAACACAGGAATCTAAACTAACAGATCATATAAATACATACATTCTTTAAAGGCATACTATGCAGGATTAACTAAAAAAACAATGTATGGACTCTTACAAAAGAAACCCCTCTCAATCATCACATCTGACCCACTTAAAGTGTGTGTAACCAGCCAACCAATAGTAACCAACAATCCTGCATAGCATACATTTTAAAAAGGCTAAATAATTCCCTAAATCACCTGGGCACTGTAGGTTTTAGCAAACATTCCACAAATAGGAGTAAACAGTGAATCTCTTGGGGACGACTTTAAGCTACAGATTTACATACATTTAGTGTGCTAGTTTAGCAAATATAGCACCAGAATAGTACATGTGTGAGTGCCTTAAACTACAATACTTGTGGTCCAGCAGTTACAGCAGATTCAGGTAAGATTGTTTGAAAATATTGCAGGTTTCAACCAGGCAGTTCATTTAATGACAAAGCAGCCTTCTGAGTAAGTTAATAATAACTTACAGAAAGACTGTGCAATAGTCCACCCTCCACCTCCTCTTTCCCTCTCTCTGTCAGTGTAACTGCACTCAGGGTTTCCATTATCAGGTGTTTGACCAGGGAAATCTGTAGTCATAATGTCCAGAAAAGAGATTGTCTTCTGAGAATATGTAGGCCTAATACAGTGTCCTAACAGTAAGCAAGCATCTCTTTGTCCACACTGAATCTACTAAAAGTGCACTTCTGTTTCGTCATATAAACAAACCACTGTACCAAACAGCCATGTAAGCAAACCATGAGAGAATATCAGCTGTGCACTCGAGATTCTACTTAAGACATAACCACTCAAAAGATGGATTGGTACTTTCTGCCTTCCCACATTTGTAAATTTAAATAGAAAACACAAGTTTTATATTGTGATGTGCAATACAGCCTACAGCAAGTAGGTTATTATAAGCAATGGTCATTACCAGAACCTTTCAGCTCCGGTGTGAGGGTCGGTTCAAGTGGTTGATTAACATTTGTTTTTGGGTTGTGTGGGGCAAGTTGGCCCTCATGGGTTGGTGTGCTTTTTAAACAAAAACTCTGACCCACACATCACATTTTGGACGACAATGGAGCTCTGTGGCTTGGAAGAATAATCAATCACTCAATCACTCAACCAACCAACCAACCAACCAATCTATCCATCCATCCAGCCATCCACCTACCTCCCTACCTTTGCGAAGTAAATATGAGAAATGTAAGGTTTTGGCTACTAAAGCTTTAAATTCAAAATTTTAAATGACCATTTCAACTTAGGAAAAAACATTATTTGATATTTGATTTGTAATAATCAATTCAAATTCAAAGTCATCCATATACTCCAGCAGGGGGTGTTCTTAAAATGCAGTGTACTTTGGTTTTTGCTTTTTGTTTACAGTAATGTTAGCTTGTCATGAAAGCCAGGCAGCGAAGACACCGAAAAGGAATAGGACATGGTCAGAATTGATTCCACCGGCCAAAATCTACTCGTATGCTGAGAAACAAAAACAAATAAGACAGGGAATAAGCATGGACAGGCTTGTAAGAATGAACTGTAGGGGCTCGTGTGGCTAGCGAGCTAACAACAGCATTCCAGTGATTTAAAATTACAGTGTTTTATCAAATGTTCCTCTAACGAAGAATTGGCATTATGAGAAATAAATTGTGCTCATCGCTCCATTTCTGCTATTACAAGAGAAAATACAAATAATGTAAGAATGTATTAAACACATGCCTGTACCGCCATGCATGAAATGAGGGGATTTGAAAATGTGAGCACACACACCTTACAGTCGTGTAGAAGTCATAAAGGAATAAGACAAATATAGGCATTTGGAATGAAGCCCTGGTAGCTGGAAGAATTGTTGAAAATCCTTCTCTAGGTTAAGTGCAAACATTTTTCACCTGAAAAGTTGCCACCTTACGGGGACAGCTAGTAAAATCAGGGTCATTAACTCAATGCTTCCATTTGAGTCACATCCGTAGGGCACTGAAGAGAAGAAATGATTCATTGAGAAGAAATCAGACACAGTAAATACCAAGACATAAAAATCCAGCTTAACATCGTAACTTCCACCAAGGTGAATGTAAATAGCCCGTGAACAGAATCCCTGGGGGAAGAGGTATTTCACTAACTTGATGAATGGCTTTAATAATCAGGGGAGCCCCAAGGGAACGCTGGATGAAACAACAAGGAGCTCCTGTAATAAAGAGACCTGCTGCAGATATTCATCTTGATCTTAAAAAGCTTGCATGCAGATAACCAACTAGAGGAAGAAGTTATGTCTAGTTAGTGAATATGGGAAAAACCTTCAGGGATTACAGCAATTTGTGCTGCTTTAGAGGCTTCAGTTTTCACCCAATACCAAGAAAAAGATATAATATAGCAGCCAGAATAAGTCAGTTTTATTAAGTAATTGTATTCTTATTTATTCGGCACTTTGAGTCAAAGATGAGTCAAATGTTATATCCGCAGTTTTTAATACTTCTGTCACCCTGACTCACTGTGCCAAGAGATTTCTGTTCAGCAGCTGGTTGTACAAGTGACAGCCTTTTACAAAATGTGCAAAAAACATAATAATGCTGATAAACAAAAATAAGCAGCCTTGGAATTTGCCAGAAAGTCAATAATGCTGTATTTGGTTCAGAATCAGTGGCAGGGCAAACAGACAGGAGCCTCCTTGGGGAAATAATCGCTTGCTGCGAGACCTTCAGCCTCCATTCAAGGTGGAAGGTAAAATAATGAAATAAGAATGGAGCCGGTAATCAAGCAAGCAGCTGTCTGCCTGTTGCTGCCGGTACTCCAGAGTGAATTTTTTATAGCCCTTGGGACACAAGACTCAGAGGCTATTTCTGCGTTTCCTCCTTGTGTGTGGTAACACGCGGTAGCACGTGTTGTTGACAACACATACCAGAGCCATTTTTCGAGAATACACATTGAACTCCATCTGGACTCTCCAGGGATGAAAGACAACATTATGTTCTGTTTGAGTGTGTTGTCCTTGAGAACCTTTAAGTGATGGTGTGTATGTTTTCATGAGACACTACAGTTAAGAACCAAGTGCTTAGACCACACTGCTAGGACATGTTGAATGAATGCGTCATCAAGTTGAATTCAAGCTGAAGCAGTCTCACCTTGGTTGAGGTAATATCATAAAATAATTTTAAAGGGACAGTTCACCAAAAATCCAAAATACATACTTTTCTTCTTCCCTGTAGTGCTATTTATTTAGATTGTTTTGGTGTGAGTTGGTATCAGTCATAAAGATGTCTGTCTTCTCTCAAATAAAATGAAACTACATGGCACTCAGCTTGTGGTGCTCAAAGCACCAAAAAAGACAACAGCAATGGCTGTTTCCAGAAGTCAGAGAAGGGCATGCATCTGTTAATGGACAAGGGCCAGGCCCGCTGGCGGGGGGGGTCAAAGGGTACAGATGACCCCGGTCAAAGGCAAAGGTGGGGGCCCGAGAAAAGGTCTATGGTGGACCCTTAACAGGGATCAAGTACAACAATCTACTTACTAACTTAAGTCAATGACAATACAAGTTATTTGTATTTACATGACAAATAAATGTAATTTTACAAGTAAAACACATTTTAACATCTGATACTCTCATTTTATGCTACCTTTGTCAGAACAAATAATGCTCCAAAGTTTAACAAAATTTTGGCAAGGGAGAGGGGAACATTGCCTTTTTCAAAAAAGTTAATTTTAATATTTCTGCATACTGGGGTCCCTGAAAAGTCTTGAAATTGCAAAAAAGGCCATACAGTCTTTACACTGTTTCAGTTCTGCACAAAATTTGACTAATATTTAACTAAAGCAGCCTCAAGATTGAATGAATAAATGAAAAAAAAAAATCATTTGTTCACTCCCAATTTAATACCTTGCAGTAATTTCTTCAATAAATGTTTGATTTTTCTTTTCTCTAATCATTCATTAGAGGACATTTTTTGTGCCAAGGACATGTTACTTTCTCTGCTTTTCAAAATAAGAAAACAAGGTCTTAACGGTGGAATGTTGTCCCCCTACCCGTATTTCCTAGCGACTAGCTTGATGAGAGGCTTGTGCTTGTGACAATGCAAGATTTAATCATTAGTGCCAGGCATTTTTAGCTGAACTGTAATGTTAGCAAGCTCAGGTGAGCTAACATTAGATGCACGCTTTCTTCTAGGTGTAGTTTGGGAGAAAGAGATGAAACTGCTCACAGCAGGGTTTGTGGATTGTCTTGAGTACCTGATAAATGATTTCTGGAAATCGACATTGCTGTTGAGTCTTTAAAACCTATTTTTTTTTTGGCGCTTTAAGCTCCACATTCAAGAGCCATCTAGTTGCATTACATTCAAGAAAAGGCGAGCATCTCATATATCATCGCTGGTATCTGCAACAGCAACTCCCACCAAAACAATCTCGTTTGATAAATAGCACTACAGGTAAGAGAAGAAATATGTAGTTTTGATTTTGATGTGAACTGCCCCTTTAACATATCCTAATTAAAGTGAGTCTCAGTGAGTTTATGCAACCAGGTCTCCATCACAAATGTCTTCTACAGAGTATTCTCCATCTTCTCAATTAAAAGAAACTCTGTCTCAATCATTTACTATCACTGCACATTTTACTGAGCAGAGCTGGCCATCTCAGCCAGAGGTGATAAAGGTCCACACAAAACTAAGCTTGCTGCTAACTTCTCTCCAGTGGTTCAGAAAAAAATTAAAAAGCCGATCCTGCCGTTATTAGCAAGTGTGTAATTGCCGCTGGGGATGGGGGTCACTTCGACCAAACTGTTGACTTCAAAAGTGTTTGGTCTTCAGATAGTATCCAAGAGTAGCAGAATATTCCATTTTTGGCCTGTGGATGTTTTTGAGGACTGTTCGTGCCTTTATTGGGCTGGCCCTGCTTTGCTGCACTTACCCTCTTGGTTGCTTTTGTTTTTCATAGAGCAAAGGCACAGGAATAAGCACGAGGCTCTGCTTTATGAGCGTTTTCTCTCTACTTTTAAAATCACACTTTGTGACTACCAAAATTTTTTTATCATTGATTCCACTGAAAGTCCAGTGGATCAGACAGATGTTTTTTTTAACCGTGGGTCATAACAAGCACAACTACTTCACACCAGGGATTACTGCGTCACCAGAGGAAGCAGCTGTCCCTTCAAGTTGCGACATGTTACAATATACTCCTGTCTCTGGTATCCTCTAGAGGTGAGCATTGTTTCAACCATTCTTTCACTCTCCTTCTCTCCTACCGAGCCTCCGCCAGCACCCTCCGCTGTGACAGCATGACTGTACAATCTGTTGCCCCCCCTCGCACAGCCAGAGCTCCATTAAATTGAAAGCCAATGCAAACTGCCGGGGCTGGCCATCCTCATTAAAAGGACACCAAGCAGAGGACTGGCAGAAAATCCCAGACACTTTGGAAGCCTAATGAATTGGTACACGCCCCCACACTGTGAAAGTGGTACGCTCACGATGGATAACAGGATGAACGCTGCCAAAGAGCACTAACACTGTCTCACACTGAATATGAAGGGTTCAGAAATGATGATGAAACCACGTGTGGCATCATCATCACTTTGTGTTATGCAGCGTCTACATGAAGCTCACAGAGGACCACACAAAGAATGCTCACCCTTCAGCTTCCTCGTCTGTCTTCGCTGGTGAGAGTTGACCTGTATGGCAGTGTGAGTCATACTCTGACACATGTGGCCCACAATGAGGTGAAGACACTGATCCACGTAAGCTGGTCGTTTGACTTCACACAGAACATATGATTCTGCGTTGCAGGTGATTCAATCTACACTTCAGCTGAAGTGGAAACTGGGGTGCAGGGCCTGACCGGGCCCCAGCCAGATGCACTTATCTGAAACAAATGAGTCAGGGCTGAATCTAACAAGCACTCTCTAGAACAGTGCATCCAGCCTCTCTGCTCTACATGACGGCTCAGCTCCCCTCTGCTTGGGCAATTTATCAAAGAGCCCGATTGAAAAAAAAAAAAAATCTCCTGCGGATTACTTAACCACAAAGGATACCACAACTCTCTTTTCTGGTGTTTGAGCTGCTGTTGTTAAAAAAGTTAGAATAGAAGGCTTTTATTTTGTTTCTTGGATCAAGTTTTAAAAACGTGAACAGTTGTTTTTCCCGAGGAGCTTTCATTCTTGTTAAGACATCACGCCCTGAGGCGTTTTCTTCTTTATGGCCAGTCTAAGACATGAAGTGGGAGACAGAACACAACGATTATAGCCAATTTTAATTAACTCCCTTTGGGAGAAATGCTACTAATTGATTTTCTAACCTGTCCAAGACAGTCAATCTAACTGGAACCGCTGTGCGCCGCATTCATTTATAGCGATCGAGCTAAAGCTAACTTGCTAAGCAGAGAGGGCTCGAGGGACAACTGGTGAGACACTGTGATGAAGTGGTTATCACACAATTTAATTAGACAGCAGTAAATCTATGTTTGGAGCTGCTGGAGAAAGGTAAGATTGCTAGAAGGTAAAAATGCCAATTATGTTTAAAAGAGCTGACACTGAGGAAAGCAACAGAAAAGGCGCTCTACACTTGAAGAAAATACTTGCTGAAATTTAAAGCACTAGTAATATAGTTGTATTAGCAGCTGTCTGAACACCAAATATAAGCAAACAACACATATTAACACATGAAACTGGACTCTATCAGGTTAAAATGTACACTCAAAGAGATATCTGGAGTGACATTTATGCCGCATAAGTGGCTTCAGGAAAGTATAAGGAAGATAATTAGACATTAATTAGAAATGTGAAGTAGGCTTTACTGTTGTGTAATTGGATCTGAATCCTCCCATTCATTTTTATCCAGATAGTTCTCCTTATTATTTTATATGTTCCCCCTTCCCTTAATTAAAAAATAATACTATCTTACAGCAGGTCTCACAGACTATTTTTAGTTTCATCAGCAGCGAATGACACCAACTGGTCAAAATAATAAAAGGGAATTTGACATGATTGATCTTTCACCAATATATCTGCATAATCAGTGTTGGGCTCATTACGCAAAAAATGTAATTTATTACTCATTACTCGCACATTTTTAAAAATTAATAATATTACCTTACCTATTACTCCCTGCTAACAGTAATGTTTTAGACTACTCGTTATATCACATTTCCGTTACACCCCACAAAACTGGTAATTGGAATATTTTCCCAAGGATCTATCTGTAAGATGAAGAGTTGATTGCGGAGACATTTCATCCACCAGATATTCAGCCACAAGTGCCATTAGGTCTTTGTAACCTGCAGCTGTCCATGATTAAAATCCAGTCTTGGTTATTGAGCCACTGTGGGGTTACAGCCATCCTCTGTGGCCAAAGAAGGCTCACCATTGGTGGGTTGTATTTCTACAGGCTACATGATGTTGTGCTGTCGTGTGTAGTTGGTATTTGAGGAGGTCTGAAGTTGTGTTTTTCTAATTACCACTAACTGGAACAACCACGCTCTTGTCATGTTTCCTCAAGACAAAATGAAGCTCTAGCGAAAGTTCAGTCAGGAAGATAATACTCTTCATGCTCAGGCTGTAAGTTTTCATTCTCACCCTGCTATTCACTCCTTGCACACCTGCTCACTCACTGTCTCTAGGTGTCGTTGTCCATGGCTGTCAACTGAGTCATCATCTGTTCTTTAGCTGATTCACAATCAACCAATAGCACAGCGACACACCTCCTATGTCAGCATAATCTTTCTGCTCCTCATTTGAAATATGTTTCTTTCTCTGTCGTAGTTCTTTCTAGCACTAGTCGTGTTCACCTTCCACCTCCCCATCACCTAGTCTTTACAGATTCATCAGCCTCATCAGTCAGCAGCCTCAGAGTCATCAGTCACCACCACCACCAGTGTCTGGACTTCATGTGGGGATTTACTCTGCTGCCGCTCAGACATCCCTCAATCACAAAATATCTCCCTCTGGTGTGCAAGCATCAATGACTTGTGTTAAATTTTAATCAGCACAAATCATCTGTTAATCTTTACACTCATATTTCATATTAAATGTTATCTTTACTTCATTCTTCTGTCTCTCCTGATTAAAATGGAAATATTACC
>JAPZEB010000012.1:25676770-25691148 GCA_029783705.1 Chaetodon striatus | reverse complement strand
CAGTTGTCACCAGTGTGAAACACTGGGTCCAGACCACTTGAAAGCTGGAATGCCACATGCACAGCCACAGGCACTGAGGCACAGGAGTCATAGATCTGATAACCGAGCTTGATGCCAGGAAGCAGCTTGCTGCTGTTGTTAATCTCTTCAATGGCAAAGACCATTGCACGTGAGAAGCGCAGTCCACGGGGCACAATGCTGCACACAGACACTTGTGTCATTGTTCAAACTAACAGAAGGACAAGTCAGAATTGTAAAAGGAGATAGTCCTAGAAATGCACACTAAACAATGACTGCAGTCATGCACTGGACTTTATACAAAGGCTGCACTGCATCTGTTCACCAAATACTCATCAAGTGTTGCCTGATCACTGAATTCAAAAAACAGGTTTAAATATCAGTCTAAAATTCACATGAGCCATAATGCACAAATTCACAATAGTCAAGTAAATTTAAAATTCTTAAGTTGTTTTTATTCGCTTAAGCATTTGTTAAACAGATTTTAAACACATCCATATTTTCAGTTTAAAAGCACAGGATGCTTATTTTCAGACTCTGTGGGTGTCGTGAATACGTCACCTGCAATGTTTATGGCCAAACACTGAAGTGGCACTGATTGTGAAATAATGGTTTTTAGTTTTCAGTACCAACAATAACTTTGCAACATAATTGTCAGCTCATCATACAAATCAAAACATTTCCATCACCACACTGCTTAACATCCGCTCATCTTCCCTTTCTCCCTCTCACTCACCTCCCTGTGCACCTTAGTGGCTCAGGCATGGTGGTGTAGTTGTGCTTCACTGTGTGCATGTAATGATGTATGCCAAAAACCCCACCAATGACATAGTCACCATCCATTGAGAATGCAGGTACACGAGTGGTACCTTGAAGTGTACATTTTACAGATGAAGCCTCAGTGCTTGACCCAGCACCAGTTCTATCCTCTGTAAACCAAGCACGTTGTTTTATACCATCCCCAGAACCATTCAAAGCAAGAGCTGAGTTCAGCTCACACAAACCCAGAGACAGCATCAGGCCAATAAAGAGAGCCGAGATCTCCATCCCTCAACTGTGTGCATGTGATCACACTGTGTGTTGACATTGGTTTATATAGACTTTCAGACAAATAATTCCTTCATCCAACTTTACGTTAGCTTACAATACAGCAGAGAGAGGATGCTCATACCCATTGGTCATTGAAGAGCTCCAAGTCTTTTCTGTGTGCTGTATGTACGTACATAATTCAGTAATCTGTCCATGTCTCTTCACTCCTCTTGCAAAGTTATCATTGTGAACACCAGATGTTCTTCCTCAGATTGTTTTTCACTTATATGTTCTCTGCTTTGTTTTATCTCATTTTACAGTTAAGCCTAGGAAATGTACACCTTAAATGAGTTGTTTGTGTTGCTCAATGCTGTCTTTAATAAAGCAGTGGAAATAATAACAATGGTAGTAAAATTGAGAAAGAACCCAGCACCACAAATTTACATTGTGATTTTTGTCAGTTAATTTAATTTATATTGTCAGGACACACACACACCAATACACACTATCCAAAAAAGGCACTTAGATACAGAGGACGAGCTTCAGTTCCATTGGACTGGCTCAGCGTCAGTCTTCTAACAGATGGGTTTTTATTACACTTTCATGTGCAGCGGTGCCAAGCTCACCAAATAAACTGGCATGTGCTCCTAACCGCCCCTCCGGCGAATTCATGTGTCTTATGAACAACAAGCGCTCTCGTGTAGTGTGCCAAGCTGTAAAAAAAATCAGCTTAACAGCAGGGCAGAGAAGCGATCGGTACGGTTCCAACTTTATAGTGATGATAAAATGCAGAACAGGCACGGGGGGTGTTGACAGCCAAGCTGTTTTGTTTTGAGTCTGAAAGTTGATGGTTATGTATTTTCTCTCAGAAACTTCAAAGTCTGAACTGCTCAGCTGACAACCTTAACCACTACTCATAGACCTGTAATTTTATGCAATAGGCTACTCATGGTAAAGCATAATTATTAGCCTATATTTTGTCCGTAGCTTTCTCAGTAGTGCAGCCTGTATGTTAACACTGATCATAAGCAATTTCTATGGCCATAGATAGAGGAGATACTTCAGTAAAGCGAGGATGGATTAGTTTTTAAAGCTTGTACTGCTGTCCTCCCAGTAAGCATTCTGTTTGTTCCTTTTACCTTTACCTCAGGGCTGAAATCACCTATTGAAGAATAGGGGGACCATTTACACCTTCTGTCAGCTAATCTTTCGGAGGGAGGGGGTCTGGGCCTAGGGTTAGAGACGATTTTAGAAACTTAACAGCTAAACTGGCCATTTTCAGAGCTCATGACATTTTAATAACTTTTCATGACATACTATACTATGACTTTCTTCTGACCTTGTTTTTAATTACATACTGACACTTAACAAGCAGCCTACATAACACTCATATTACATTGTAGTTTTTCTTTTTAATCTTTTTGAAAGTAAATGTAAATATAGAGGAAGTACGGTGTTTGACATTGATTGTCTACTAACAGTAGTTGAGCAACGGCTTCTGCTTGGGTACAACAATGATACTTTGCCAAACCACACGTAGAACTGCAGTTGACTGTAGTACTTAAGCCACTAGTAATAATAAAGGTATTTGTGAAGTTTTTTTTATTTATTTTGATGTCAGACAGAGGCAGACAAAAGCAGATTTCTCATTTTCAGCAATTAATGGTCAACTTTTTGAGCTCAAATGACAACTTGTTTAAAGATTTTATTAGCTAAAGCTAGCTTATTTGATAAGCTAATGTTATGTTTTCATATGGCTAATGTTACTGGTTAAATGAAAGAGCAGTCTGGCTGATTTTCAAGGGGGTCTTGAATAGGTGCTTGATGAACCAGTGTTTGGTTTACCTTATCTGGACTACTGAATTAATATGGTGGTGCACAGTGGACTCCATGGAAGAGGACCTGCTTCCTGTGTAGATATGAAGGGCTCATTCTAAGCTAATGAAAACACAAAGGTTCTCCTACACACTGGTCCTTTATTAAATCCATTCCTTACACTTTTGCCGTTGAGATTTATATTTTGTGAAGACTGAAAAAGATCCACCACCACAAAAGTCTTGAAATGTATGTTACGAGTATGTTACTCTTAGAGCCTATACACACTGCTTCAACATGTGGAGAATTTCAAGATTGACTGCTGTTCTTAGTTATGGCTTCTAAACTATGATTGGACTATTACTGTTGTGGCGAGGGGCTTCGTGAGCTGTCAGCTCTCACTTCAGATTATAGCCTACTGTGCAAACCAGCTGGGCAGGTGAATTCTGTTGGACCGACCACACTGAGGATACTTTTGTATTGTGTTTGAGGTTTGTGTTGATGTCTGTGTGGTTAAGTGCATGTGGTGCTATTCTTCTTGAATCCCAGCTCACAGTCGTTGCCTCTTGTCAGGCTGGCAGAAAGCAACCGTACACGGGGCAATTCGTCCACATCTGGCCATCATCCCTGAGAGGAGCATGACAGTTGGCATTTCTGTGGTCCTGTAATTGCTCCTTCAGAGGTTCTTTGGGATTCGGCTCTGCTCTCCAGGATGAAAGCAGCAGACTGCTGAGTGCATTGATGGAAAAGCTTAAGCTTCATTCATACTGAGCAAGAAATCATACACATGCAGGATTACATATACGCCTTGGGGAGATATGAATTATTCATTGTGAGATGCAAGATTTGTTGGACACTCAGCTCATTTCATGCATACGCTGATCATAAAAGACCAAATGTATAAACTTTGAACTGATATTTGGCAGAACAACAATTCTTCAAGGACAAAGACAATCTTGTTCATTGTTTACCTCTGCTGCAGGCAGCGGCAAAAATACAGCTGAAAACTAATAAAGCTGTCTCTAATTAGAGCTTTGACAATGTTATTATTCCTTTGACGTTTCAGAGATGTTGTTTATCATATAACTTTAATATGAAATAAAATGCATTGTTCTGAGTCTCAATATAAAAGCACCCAAAATACGATGCTTGGTGCAATAAGTGGATAATGAAATAAAATAACCAAAGTTTTGTGGACCGTTGAGGGCTCGAACCAAGAAACTACTGAGATGATGAGATGCTGGTTTTAGGCTGTAGTCACAGTGTCAGGGTATAATGAAAATAAATGGTGCAATATGTGCTAAGTGGAACCGCTGGGACCAGACTGAGGGAGAACAGTGAGGAGGCGGTAAAACTCATAATGCATACAGAAAAATGTTTTGTTGAGATTTATCATAACTTAATCCCAAAGGGGAAAAACATACAGTGCTTTATGGTGTATAATCGCTCTTTGTTTTCATTTGCAGGTAAAGAATTCTTACCCATGGAGAGACCCCAAATGATAATTAATGTATCACGGCTGGTTTTAAACCCATTAAGAGCACTTTGAAAAGGCTCTTTATCTATATGTCTTAGTACAAAGTAAACTTTGCCCAGAGGAACTTATTAGGCTGAAAGCATAGCTCTCACCATTTTCTGACCTGGACCCTGTTTTCTCATCATCCGCCATCCTAACTGATACTGAACAACGTCTTTTTAATTGCCTCCCTGTCAGGCTATTTTCACTGGTGTATAAAGCAGTCAAGCGTTGTATAAACAGTGAAAGTTAGGTTCAGAAAGTCAGTGAAAATACACAAATGTATATACAGAGCAAGCATTAATAAATTGAAAACCATATGGGTGAAGTGTTTTGTAGTTGCTGATTCAGTGGAGTGGGACTGCTTAATGCGAACTTGTTAATTATGAGATCTGCTTATATTTTAACATGCATAATAATGTCCTAATGTTTCTAGTCAGGAGAGGGAATCAACTCTTGATAGAAAATGGAATATAAACCCACTCATATAGAACCTATAACTGCCTAAATTAATGACGGACTTTTAAAGTAGATATTTTATGAATAGTCTGAACACTTCTTTTGTATTTCAGTAACATTGTGCTACCTGCTTGTTTGTTTAAAAGTGTCAGCTGTGGCACAATGGCGGGGTTGAAATTCACAGCAGATTCGACACCTGTCTTATTTTATTTTTCTTTGAATGCAATGACTTGAGAGCATATGTACAACAGGCACTTATTAGACCTCAAAGCGTGTTTACACAAAGTACCCCTACGATTTGGTTAGGGGAAATTTAGAGATAAGAAGTGTCACTGTTTATCCAGTTATTAAGAAAGATATTCTTCACATTATGAAATCCCGGGCGGCATGGGGGTCTGGTGGTTAGCACGTTCGCCTCACAGCAAGGGGTTACTGGTTTGATCCTGGGTGAGGGAGCCCCTCTGTGCAGAGTATGCATGTTCTCCCTTTGTCAGCATGGGTTTTCACTGGGTACTCTGGCTTCCTCCCACAGTCCAAAGACATGCAGGTTAATTGGTGAGTCTAAATTGGCCGTAGGTGTGAATGTGAGTGTGAGTGGTTGTCTGTCTCTATGTGTTAGCCCTGCGATAGTCTGGCAACCTGTCCAGGGTGTACCCTGCCTCTTGCAGTTTCAGCTGGGATAGGCGCCAGCCCCTCTGTGACCCTCAAGAGGATAAGCGGTTAGAAAATGGATGGATGGATATAAAATACTAAAATAAACATGCATAAGTATTTTGAGATTTGAATAAGTTAAAAAACTGTCCCCTGCATAAATGGCACTGTTGTATCTAAAGTACCAAGTAATACCCTTACATACCCTACTGTGGATCCTTAACCTTGGCTTTATTACTAAAAGTAAAAATTTAAACAGGTAAAATATGTATGAATTTGGGGATTGAAACATTCAAAAGCAGCAGTATTTGAAAAGGTATAGAATTGAATTTGTATAATGTCAGTGTATCCTCATATAACGGTTCGTGTGATATGATACAACTTAGCATAGCAACTTAGCAACTTAACATAAAGTCAGACATGTTAGGTTTAGAAAAAGAAATATGGTGATGATGTCAAATAACTCAAAGTTGGTTTCACATGATCCCAAACACCGATCTTCTGGTGAAAAGCCTATGTTGTTTGACCGATTCACATTCCTCCTCACACTGACTTAATACTGATTCCAACTTTACCTCCGCACATTGGTAACGTCATTTCAGCCTCCCCAATTATGTGGGTTATACAGGAATAACTGGCTCCTAATGACATGGGTTAAATAAGAATTGTGGTGCATTAGTTTTTGGGTTGAGCCAAAGACTCTGATGAAATGAATATCTGGTACAGATAATGTACTTTTTATGTGTATGAGTATAATCCAAATAAAAAGTGTTGCCATTTGTCCTTGAGACTAAGTAAATTGCTCATATGAATAGTTGTGTTCAATCAAAAATGATCTAAAGCTCAATCCTGAGATTGTTCTGTAATTTTCTTAAATAAATAATAGGTATATCAACTTCTGATGGACCCATATCAATTCCAGGCTCAACATAACAACTTCTGATGAGGCCACACACACTTCTGATTTAAGTCGCACTCTCTTCTAGTTTAAATGCCATCCATTTCGAATACAGATGTGGACACAGATAATTTAGTTCATTGAACAGATAGACATAATGGCGTACTTGCTCATCCCTAGTCGGTATACGGACCAACAGTGCATGAAAACAGGCTGATAATATACAAATGGTTCAATGAGAAATAATTTGCATAGTATCCAAATGGTTATACAACAAAAAATGTTCTCATATTGATGTAGACATGTTAATAGGATACATTATGTACAGATGTATCTTGACATGTGCACTGCGAGAACAGCTATACAGGATATCCAGAAGCGTTAAATTCTGTACATTATAATCCCATCATAATGCTACATGGCTCAGCAATAACTTCCCATTTTTTCCCGCTGGAGCAAAAATCCTTTTTGCTTGAAAGATTCACTCCTGCTTTTCCTGTTCTCATGCACTTAATGTATGCCCTTTTTATGCAAGAATCTCACAGCTCCTGAATTATGGACACCTTCTCGCAGTGTTTGCGTTGGAAATGTGCTATAGGTGGCCATAAAAACGCCAGCGCTGTGACAACACCATTAGTACAGATGAACGTTGAAAGGTAAAAAAGAGGCAATCATTTCAGAGAGCCTGCTGCTCTGCCAACACTCTGATTAGCCTCAGCTTCCAGGTATGTAATGACCTGCCACCGCTACTAATCCATTGCACAGCAGTGGCAGGGCACATCCTCCTCCTCCCTGACCCCAAAGAGACCTCTGTTTAGATTAACCACAGGATCACGGCTCTTTCAAGTTCAAACAGGAGAGATATGGAGGTCACTTTTAAAGGGCAAATGACTGAATAGCTTTTTTTTAGGGAAAGTGAAACTTATCTCTTTATATTTGTTGATTATGTGATGCAAAAGCTGTAGCCTTTGCAAAGATGCACCTATGACTGAGCAGAAAAACATGCAGTTTAGATTG
This sequence comes from Chaetodon striatus, assembly GCA_029783705.1. Taxonomy (NCBI): domain Eukaryota; kingdom Metazoa; phylum Chordata; class Actinopteri; order Chaetodontiformes; family Chaetodontidae; genus Chaetodon; species Chaetodon striatus. Next base: position 25,683,745 of record JAPZEB010000012.1, on the reverse strand, counting down.
AGGTCTCTTTCATACTCACCCTCAGTATTCCTTTCAGTAAAAAGCACATTTTTTATTATATAAAAAATCCTAATAATTTTGTGACGGCCTCCTGGAAAAGATATGTAATGTGATACTAAACAGGGAAAGTAGAGACAAAGTTTAGTTAGTTTCTGTTTGAAATAACTGCTCCTGTTAAACCCAAGAAAATCAACTGTATGCTTCAGATATGTTGAATTGTTAGCTCGCCTGTTACTCTGACCTGCTGTGCATGGACTAAGAGACCGCACGTTGCACTGGCAATTAGAAATGTAGTTATTTGAAGTGTGCCATTGTCTCTTGTCTTATATCAGCCAGAATTGTTAACTTGTTACACTCTATTTCCATCTTCAGTCTGACATTTCCTCCTCTCCTACCAATTTCCAGGGTAAGGGCAATCTGAATTCCCCTTACCAATCACTAGAGTCCAACCTATCCACCTGAATCTGACGTGTTTTGCCGGGGTTCTAAACAAGTATTTCACCACTTGAAAGACAGTCTTTTGATGAAACTAGACTGTCTATGCAGCAGAAACATGCAAATGAAGCTCTCTCATGCTCACTTACCATCTCTAGGTATCACAGTCTGGGTCCATCAGCTTTTTTTCAGCTGATTCACAATCAACCAACAGCACAGTGACACACCTTCTCTGTCAGCCTATTGTCTTACTGCTCCTCATTTTAAATATGGTTCTCTCTCTGCTGTAGTTCTGTCTTGCTGCAGTCATGCGCGTCCTCCACCTCCCCATCACCACCATGGGGAGATATATCTTGCTGCCACTCAGATGTCCCTCGATCATAAAATATCTCCCTCTTGTATCCAAGTGCCAGAGACTTCCGTTAAATCTTAATCAGCATAAATAATCTGGTAATCTGTACTCTCAAATTCTGTATTAAATTATATCTTTATTTCATTCTTCTGTCTCTCCTGAAGTTGGTGCTACATGACCTGAGAAAATGGACTGTGGCATTTACTTTCACCCAAGAGGGAGAAAACCTTCAACTACCACATTGCACTGCGCCACACCAGACAAATAAACGCCCCCGCTGGTGAGTGACATTATGCAAACTCTGTGTTACACAACGGCAGTCGGCTGATAACAAATGATCTTCTATTACAGTTCAATGGTAAGCTAAAACATGTTTCTGAAAAATTTGAGCCAAGAAATGTGAAATGCAGTAACAGAATCTCAGTCTATGTTTCATCAGCGCTGTTTAGATTACTACTTCCTGTCAGTCAAAGAATCGACTTTAAAGTACTAATGCTAGTTTATAAAGCCCTGAATGGTCAAGGGCCAAAATATATAGTATCTGATATGCTCCCACGTTATGAACCAGCCAGACCTCTCAGGTCATCCGAATTGGGTCAATTTTCTCTTCCCCAGAGTCAGAACTAAACATGGTGAAGCAGCACTCAGCTATTATGCTCCACATATCTGGAATTAATTACCTGAAGACTGAAGACCTTTTTGTTTACTGTATGTTTTTAGCCTACTATTTTATTGCATTTTAGCTTTTTAAACTCCACTGCCTTTGTGTTGTTGCTTTTATTTTTTATTCTATATTATATATTATTGTTGTTTCTTGATGTTTTTATGTATTTTAATGTAAAGCACTTTGAATTACCTTGTGTTTAAATGTGCTATATAAATACAGTTGCCTTTCCTTGCCTTACCTTACTTGATCTCAGTATTTGACCTCCATTTTTTAATACAGGAAACAGTATGACACCCACTTCCTGTACACAGATTCTCGCTATTACAGCTTAACAGAGCAAGAAGGTATGAAACATTTTAGTTGGGAAATAGGCAATACAGTAATATAATCTTGGTTTAAATATGTTCAGCACTGCTTAGTTTTACTGTTTGATCTGGCTTGAGAGCCAGCGAAAGAGTTCAATGGAAGGGAAGCAGGGAGATCTACTGTATAGGCACCATGCCAGACGAATAAGTCAACTCTAGCTTAGTGGAGTGGGCCGATTTAAAGGTCTGGACCCAAATTACATGTCCTTTTAAGGAAACATCCAAGGTAAGTATTGGAAATGTACAAACGCTTAAAGTTAAGTGTTACTTTTATTCTATATTAAATGTTGATTGATCTAGATGATTGGTGCATAACCTCAGGGTTCAAAAGGATGTACAATGAATTGAAATGGTCATGAGAGGACCTGGGATGGGAGATTAGGTAAACTAAATTTGGCTACACAAATGTCTTACCACTGTGTAGTTTTATCTCCACAAGCCTCTAAAAATGATTCAAACGAAACAGTCAAGGGGTCACAATTACAAAGTGCTTTGTATTTAGGGGTTACAGGTGAAAAAGACTGGGAATCACTTCTCTCGATTAACAGTCTAATAATAACAGTGAACATCAGTAAGCTTGTCACCCTGTCAGTCTGTCGCCTGCAATCCTCTCATCCCCTCAGGCTGTTTTCCATCAGTGTTGATTTTAAACACATAAATGCAAGAGGAAGTGAAGTAACCACACATTTTGCTTTGTGATTACGTACTTGTTACAACATGTAGCACTTTATGGCTCAACATAATATATACAATAATGTTAAACAGTATGGATTTTTTTTAATTATCAGAAGTGCTATTGTAGAAAATGATAACGGACATGCTAATACAGCACCACACAAACATAAAGTATGGGCCATCAACTGGGCGAATGTTGTAAGAAAAGAAGGTGTAAAGCGTTTGTGGGAAAGGTCGGTCTGTTGAAAGTTGTAATAAAACATCACTTTAAGTGGTTTCCTCAAGGGAACGCCAGAGAACCGGGGTGAAAGTGAGGAGATAGACCAGAGGAAGAGAGGGAAAGCACTGTAGCAGATTTAGAGATAGAGCTGCAGAATAGAGATTGATGAGGTGCAGAGAGGGGAGAGGAAGGTTGAGAGAAGAGAGCAGATGCAGAGACAATGGTAACAAATGGTGGAGGAGTGCAAACATTGACAAACACACAGAATAGAGAGGAAATTGATCAAACTGTGGGGCTCGTTGAGGGATGCATCCTCAACTGAGAAAAGTGTTCTTTTGAGGGGTGTATAAGCTGCAGAGTTGCTGGTATATGGTGAGACACTAAGAGAATGTCAATGGAGCTGCAAGAGAAAACTCATAAAGTCCAATTACTGCTAGAACAAGAAGAGTCGCAAGGTGCAAGGCAGGTGTTACAAAAACATTAAGTTCCTACATAATTCATTGAAATGACATGAAGTCTTAAAATGTTTAAAAAACCATGTAACAGAACATTAATTCATTCACAATTTATGCACCGTACAGTTCCCTATAGATGCAGATCCAGATTACATATCCATAAACCCTGAGAGGTACCACCGGGTCACTGAGCAGGTAATTTTCTTTATGGATGAATTTGATATTAGCAAATTTAATTAAAAAAAAAAACTTTACTTCCCACCTCCAAATGAAAAAGTTTATAAGATGAGCAGGCTAAATTGAATGTGTGAAAATGAAACAGTAATAATAATTGTTTTGTATTAGGTGGATCTGTCGCTGTTTTCATAACTAGGGTTGATAACTGTGGGTAAAAAACAAACATATAATCCTCGGACTTAAGTTTCATTTCCTATTTTTTTCCTATAACCCCCTCATCTTGCCTTGGGTCTCTTATTTCCATGTCTCTAAAATGCTTTTTAGTCTTTTTTCTAAAACTACAAAATGTCTCACATTGCTGCAAATATCTAATAGTTATTAGAATTACTTCCATTCACCTCTTTTAAAGCACATTTACAAACCTGAGTGGAAACGCCCAAAATTTGAAAAATCTCAAATATCACAGAAAAGGTTTAGGAAGGTGGAAACGCTAGTGTATGGATAAAAGATGAATAAATGCAATGAAAACAGATTCAGCAAAAACATCATGATGTACAGTCATGACGTACTGTCATAGGCCACTGTGAGATCTGTCATCTCTGGATGGCTTAATGCACTTATTTATACACACAGGGCTGTTATCATAACTCCTCTAGGGTAATCTGTGTAATAAAGTCAAATGTACATTTATACTATTAAGTATTATAATTACACAAAATTTTACCTGACCTGCTTAGGCCTTCATGGTCAATTTGTAGAACATCTGATACTCTCCCCTTTTGTTGTTGTGCTCCATGGGAGAGGTAAGCAACATTGCTCTCGTAGTAATTTGCATGTTTTAAAGCTGTTAAGCTTTGTGTATAAGTTCATTTTATGCTAATATACTCCTGTGTCACTTAATTTCTGTAGGAGTCTCCAGTTTATATGGTTGGAATTGATGGAGGATTTTGTTTTTACCTCTTGCTGTCAGAGCAACACAATGCAGACAACACCACTGGTTGCATAAGAGCACATAGTTTTAGTATTAATTGCTCAAAGCTCTCTGTTTCCATTGTCCAGTGTGCTCTACGTTATTATTCATCAATTCTTTTTTCTTCATTTGAGGTTTCACTATTGATCTTTTAATTAATTCATCTTTTTGCACCCTCTTCTGCAGGGGTGATTCCCAATAAAAAATGATGCTATTGTACATTTCTGCAAACCACTGACACGTTACATTTGCACATTATGTAGTCGATAAGTTGAAACTTTACATTTCACCAATGCTGTGGCTAACATGTGGTTTGGTTTAAACCACTTGGTTAGGGTTAGAAAGAGGTTTTGTTTTGGCTTAAAGCACAGTCCCAGCAGGAAAAGCAGCAATGTTTTAGTAAGAATAAAATGCTTTTTGTTTCTAAAAAGCCACAGAGAACCACCACAACCACTTTTGTTGTTTGTTGGTCTCAAAGAGAAGTCTGCAGCTTGGCGAGTGTCTCATCTATATCACACCATCCACCATCCCCTCTACCTCCTGATAAAAAATTCAGCTCGTATATGATGTCCCTTTAGAAGTGTTGATATGATTCATATGAAACATGCAAATTTAATGTACAGTGCTTCTGGTGCTAGTAAACAGTAGAGGGTAGACGAGCACTTAAATTTGTACTTTTTTTTGCTGCTTTTCTAAAAATTTAGTGAGAAAAATGTTGCTACATTTGGACAGAAACCCGGCTACTGAATTAATTGTAAATTACACATTCAAGCTGAATCAAAATAAACCAATTCAACAGAAGCAATCTTGAATAACATTGGCAGCTTGTGAATTCAGACAGACCTGTCTCATTGTCTCTGACTGGCCACAGCAGGAAACAAACAGGTGTAACTAAACCACGGTTCCCTCAAATAACCCCCAAATCTTCCTGTGCTGGTTCTATTGTTGTGTGAGCACAAGGTAACATAACACAATACACAGTCTATGAGGCAAAGTCCTGATCCGCCCTAAGTATAAAGTTTCATAAATCCCTGGGGGCGACACCGCAGCGAGGTCAGGCAGGGTTGAGCTTCACCTGCCTTCAGCCACTGTGACACTTCACAGGTTTGCTTATAAAAGTGGAAAGACTCTGCATCTCCTCTCTATATAAGAAGACTGCTGTGCCTCTGCGGCCTCAGCCTCACAATGATATTTTACAGCTTTCAGAATAAAAGTTTGTATATGTATAGTAAAAATGGAGTGATTATGAACAGTCTGGTCTTGAAAGAGAGAGGATAACTTCCTGTTTTTTATCTCTCAACTGAGTTAATGAGTCCACCATTTTAGAGATGAATAACCATCGGCTTCATTTGTCATTCACATAGCTGCATCATAATTTAAAACAAAACCTGTCAGTGTCTTTTAAGTGCAGTTAAGTCATTTATTTTATTCCTCGAAATGAAAATACCTCATTAACCATGTCATTTATAATGTATTGTAGTTCACTTGATTACAGTCTGACAATCCCAGGAGCTCAAATATAGCTTGCTTACTGTGTCTCATTGTGAACAGATTTATTTTCTTGTTTTTTCAGACAATAGACACAAGGTTTACAGAGAGATACACACAGTCTCCTGTGAGGACACAGAGCATCTGCTTGTGATCCCTTTACAAAATGGATTTGCACAATTTTGCCTTGCTGCCATCAGAGGAACAACAGCCTGCAAAAGGGACTTAGCAGACAAGAAATGGATAGATAAGCAGAGAATGAAATGGACACATAGTCACTACAATGGTAGCAGTGTCAATGTAGCGATAACATACCAGGATTTGACAAGTGGGAGAAAAGGAATGAGTCAGAGTGTAATTAAAATGGAGAGTTTGTCTCTCCGTGACACAGAATACAATTCTGAGATGTTTTTTAAAAAAACCTAATCACTTGCTTGCTATGAGAAGCACATTCCTGCACAGTCGTGACCATGAACAACACGGATTAGGGGCTGAGGATCACGGTGTGATGCTTCAATTGGAATACAGTGTGTCTGTCTGCATACCAAACAGCTAATTCTGTGGCCGGGGCTCCGGTGAATTCTCTCCCATAAAGACTTCAATCACAGGTTGACCTGTAGTCATTGTAGCAGCTGCTGGTGTCAGAATGTGACTGTTAACAGGAAATGATGACACCTTTCAAGGACTGAAATGTGAGCAATATCAAACTATGCACCCACCAACCTTTTTTTTTTTTTTTTTCTTAAATCAAAAGACGTATTTTCATAAGAAACAATATGTATTAATAATTCTCATCAGAAAAATGCCTCCATTGTTTCTGTCTTTCAATTATCTCAAGCTGCTATCTGAATTACAATCAGCTTCAGCCAGCTGGATTTTTTTTTGTTTTTTTTTTTGTATTTCATTATTCATCCTCCTCTGAGCTCTTCTGCCGCAATGTTTCACCCAATAAATACTGGGGCTGATGCTGCAGAGCAGTGCCAATCACCAAAACATTGACCAGTGTCATGTCAGCTCATGAAATAAAAATGGAAAACCATGTGTACAATTAAAGGTGACAGAAAAAGACTGTTGTGTGGCACATCATTATGTAATTAGCTAAAGTGATGGGTGTGATGATTTGTTTTCTACATTAATCTACAAGAAGTGAGAACTGTATAACGCGTGGAAG
>JAPZEB010000012.1:25657495-25668630 GCA_029783705.1 Chaetodon striatus | reverse complement strand
ATCCTCCAGGACTGTAACATGCTCATGTTTAACCCAAACAATGTGTCATGTGACTGCACTTGGTTCAGATCCAGGTCAGAACAAATTCTCACCACAAACAAACCGCACCAGAATTCATTTGTAATCAGACTGAGACCACCTCTTCAAGAAGGTCTCAGTTCGGTTGTTTTGGTGCGCAACTGAGTGTGACTGCTGCGTTCACACCTGCCCAAACGAACTGCACTTAGGGAGCAAACAAACTTGGGTTCAATTGAACTGAACCAAACAGGGCAGGTGTGAAAGCATCATAAGAGTTTGACACCTCACAAGACTTGTAGTTTGACAGCGTCTGCTGCGTGCTCCGTGATGCCTCCGATGCCTCAGTTGTTGACATTGATCCCTGGAGTCTACCCCTAGCAAAGGTGTGCACTAATCCATCCTTTTCTTTCCAGATAACCAATTCCAATTCCTCAAGTCAAGGTAGCGATCAGATACCAGTGCTCTCTATTTAACAGCTTTAAAGATTTGGAAACCTCCCTGCATGTAACTCTTTGGACTCATTTTTTAAGGAAGGTTACATGAGGCCAGGGATTGCTGCGAAGGTGGCAGCCTGTTGTGACTAAATAAATGTAGCTGATAGCGGGAACACTGAATTTTTATGACATTGACAAAGAAAGTGTATTTAATATGGATGGGTCACATCTGGCCAATACCTGATCCACTTAATAAAGACGGCACTGGCCTGATACCAAATCAGTCTCGCAGATCATAAAAGACAGCGGGCTAACATTTGTCCTCTAGTCTCATCCTGGCATTAGAAACGTCTTCTATGTTGTCGTGAGAAGCTTCTCAAGCTGCAAGTATGGAAGTGATAAAGGGAGGGAGAGACAGCTCAATGCCAGGATTTGATCCACTACAGTATGTAGTCTGTGCCACCAGGGAAACCTCCATCAGCTTTAGTGGTTTTGTGCTTTGTTTCCCTCTAAACAAAGAGGCTACCACAGCAGGAAAATACCAGGACAGAGTATTTGCACTGCATATGCACTGTATCTGGTAGAAACAGTGTTGATTCTAATTCTAACTGAAGCCTGTAAACCCATAAATGTTTTAAATAAAATAAATTTTTCTAGAGGGCATCTGCCCTTTGGCTAACCACAACTGGCTGACTGGGGTTTCCTACGCATAAACACCAAGTCAGATCCTAGTTTCAGGTCTTTTCCTCGGGCATGGCTCTCAGATTCTGTTACAAGTAGCATATGTATTTACACCTGTGTGTATGTGTGTGTGTTTCTGTCTGTCCTCTTTCAGGCTACGGTATAGGCCTGCCCCAGGGCTCTCCTCTAACCCGCAATGTGTCAGAGTTCGTGAGTCGCTACAAGTCTGACGGCTTCATGGACATGCTACATGACAAATGGTATAAGGTGGTGCCCTGCGGGAAGCGAGTCTTTGCAGTCACTGAGGTAAGTCATTGGCTGTAGAGTGTGTTCATGTATTGTGTACGTGTACAGTGTGTAAAGCAAAGCCTTGTGCCGCTGTACTCCTATAAATGAGTCTCCCTTTGGGACGAAGACAGGATTGCCTGCCAGCTAAGCACACATACACTGACGGGCACACGGAGACAAACATATACGCAGAGACAAAGACATACAATCACATAAACTCAGGCCTACTTACTGACCTTAACCAGAGTTACAGGCACGTACTGTCTGAGTGTCGATACTTATTTGTGTCTTATGTGTGCTACAGCAGAGAACTCTCAGTTCTCGCCCCTCCCGTTTTTCTTTTCTCTCTTTTTAAAGAGCTGGGGATCTCTAGACAGAGCGCACTGTCTGTATCTATATCTCTTGTTTGTGAATAGAGAAGCTATTCAACTCCCTTTGGCCATCCCTTTTAAATCCCACTTCAAAGTTGAATCATATTATAGCAACAAACGCAATTACACAGTCATAGGTTTCTCCAGTGAAATGAAAACCCCAACTTCACCCTGCATCAGGAAGTTATTACTATTCATCCCAGCCGAAGCCCAGAGAGTGGGCCACTCTCAAACAATGTGGGCGATAGTGTGATCTCGCCCTCTGGATTGGGAGCAAAAGGAGGTCGGTGTTGTCGCTGATGAATTTGTCGAGTCAGCATGGGGCTAATTGCCATCGGAGGCGACGCGGGAATGAGCCGGGTGAAGGCAACATGATTAGAGAGTATTCGAAAAGCTCGCCACTGTCTCTTCCACTTCCTCCAGGCCCATGAAAGCTTCATAAGAGATAGACATTATGTCAGGGGGAATGTGGGCGAACCAAATGGGAACAAACTGCTCTTCAATTAACCGTCGTGTCTTTTTACCGTCTCCCTCCTCACTGCTGTTGCTTTCTATTACTCTCAGTTTTGCTTCCCCCTCAGCTCTTTATTCTTTTCTTTTCACCGCGTCCTTTTCTTTCCAAACATGTCTTTTACGCTGTTGCCCTCTCCTCTTTATTTCTATTCTTACGGGCTTACGAAGACAAACTAGATACACAACAGCAGAATATCAATTGCTTATTCACAAAAAGTGGCCTAAATTGTAATTATGTAAATACAAATCATCAATCTCTGTATTTTGCTCTGTGTCGGCTTAAGTCTTTACTAATCTGTGTCACTCCCCCAACCCCTCCCTCCCTGTCTCGCTTTCTGCCATCGCCCCCACAGACTCTACAGATGGGGATCCAGCATTTTTCAGGCCTGTTCGTGCTGCTGTGTATGGGGGTGGGTGGAGCCTTGCTGACCTTGGCAGGTGAACACACCTTCTATCACCTGGTTATCCCTCGCCTGCGACGCACGCACACGCTGCAGTACTGGCTGCACACCAGCCAGGTGGGTAAAAACACACCGCACGGCTCCATGCGCACACTCTCACACGCAGTCTCTCATGCACAGGAGGGAAAAAAGCAATCATCACATTACTCACATGTGTGTGAGCACACATATGAGAGCAGTCACACTCACCAGCACACTGCTGTTGGTGAGACCTCCTCGCCCCCTGGAGTTAACTCTTATCTTGCAGGTAACCTACGCCCTCTACTGTTGGACACTGATAATAACAGCCAAGAAGAGGACTGTTACAAACAACTCAAAGATAAATGCAGTGTTAAATGGTGAATGGATGGACCTGCACAGCGGCTCTTTAGTCTTCCAACCAAGTGCTTTTTATACTACCAGTCACCTCCGCCCATTCACACACTGGTGGCCAAGGCTACTGTACAAGGTGTCACCTGCTACTCAGTTTAACACACTCACACACTGATGGAACTGATCGGTTCACTATCTTGCTCCAGGATGCTTCAACATGCGGACTGCAGGAGCCAGGGATCCAACTGACTCTCTGAGCCACAGCTGCCGTGTTGTAGTTAAGACCAAGTCGTGACCAAGACAACACACATCAGACCAGTGCGCGTCCCACACTGCATGACACACACTGCATGCAAAATAGGAAACATGCAAACCATAGGCACTCCTCTAACTCCGTGGTTTCCAACCAGTGGGGCGGGACCCCCTTAGGGGGGCGCCAAAGAGCCACGGGGGGGGTCGCGAAGCTCTCTTAATTTTAAGGGATGTAATAATTAAATAATAAATAATGTGTTATGTGTCAAAAACAAATACATTTAAGGATTATATTAAAAGTGTATTCATTCTGTAATGAATAAGTAAATAAATAGTATAGAGAGTATTTTAAATAATTCATAATTGATATATTATCTGTAGCCTCATTTTTAAACAATCATACTGTTACAATATTCAGACTGGTTTAAATAAATCATTTGATTGTATTCCCGGAACTTTGCTGATTAACAGTTTTGTGCGACAGGAATTAAAGGCCTGTCCCAAATATAGGCCTGTTGATTTCAGTGATCCAAGCAAATAATAGTCCAGGCCATTAACTGATAGTTTACAGTAGATGTGTGAAGTGTTCTTTTGCCCTATATGTACAAGTGTACTTATAGAAATGTTTTAAAACAATCACAAAGCATTACAGAGGTGAATTTTATACTTTGGAATTTTCCTTTGTTTTCTATAAGCAATTACAGAGCTAAAATCAAATCAACTATCTTCAATCAACACGTCTTTTTTCACAGGCAATTTATTGATATCCCTGCAGCTGTGGTTTTGACAGCTCTTGATACAAGTCCTCTCTGTCTGAGACTTGGACAAAATCAAGTAAAATATACGGTCACGTCCGAGACGAGACCTGAGACGTTCAAAATGTGGTCTCATGACCTAAACTGATCTTGGGCGCAACACTGGGTAAATGTATTGCTAATTAACTACTAAAAAAAACTGTTGATTATCTAATTCATTACTGAATTGTGCTCTATAAAGTTACCTCAATATTTGGAATTGATTAGTTAATTAAGTAAGAGGTTATTAAACCGTTCCCATAGGCAGCACTTTATTAAATGGTTCATGACCAGCACACAATATGCATCTGTGCCTTTGTTTGTTTCGCTTTTTCTCCTCTGAGTCAGCTGATTTATCTTATTGTTCAAACTCTGTCTGCTCCGTCTATTGATTTTTACCCTGCTCAAAACAGTTTTGAAATATATTTTATTGAGCTTGCAATTCATATTTGTTATTTTGTGAAGAAGAGGATACAAAGAAAATGAATAAAAGAGATCTGTAGAAGCTTTTTTGTTCCGAAGCACTGTTAGAGAATTGGTGTGTTTATGACTACATACACCAAAGGAACCACAAATTGGGGATTTAAAGGTCATATTTTGTTTTTTATGGAAGTCTAGCCATTACCAAATGAGGTGCCTGTGGCGATATATTTGAGTGAATAATGGATATCAAGACTGCTCACATTTGTTTGCTGCATCTCTCTAAAAGGGCAACCACTCCCGGGCAGCCTTTAGCATTCATCACAAACCTCACCGTTATCTGAGAGGATGACATCTGAGTTGGTCCCTCAAGATAATCCTACCCAGAGTGAAAGTCTCCCTTTCCCTCGGATATCTTAAGACGTTTATATATCAGGAAGAATTAAAGCAAAGTCATACTTTACAACATAAGAGGCTGGTTTGGAGATTTCTTTTTGAGTCTAACTAAAGCACTTTGGTACCTAAATCAAAATGAGCTTAAGCAGCTGATACCTTAACCTCTGTTAAAATTTTAAGCGCTGTCTCTCACTGAATTTACTATCATTTAATTAAATTATTCAGAGGAGCACCACAGCAGGATTTGTGAAGAATAGCTGTCACAGATGTTCTGCACAACTGGGTAGAATAATGTCTCTTTGAAATTCCAAATCATTATTCCCCTTGATTTATTTCAGAGCTGATGAAGTGACAACAAATTTCACATTACAAAGCCAACCCTGTCTCCTAGAAATTACTTTTGTCCATCACTAAATTGGATTCATAATCACGCTGTGGTGACAACATAATCACTGCCTGGATTATGTTCAGAGACAATGTTTATTTGAGTTAACAAAACACTACATTTAGGTGTCGTGTTGGATTTGCAGGGAGGTGTTTGGGGCTGATGGCGGACATATAAAGTGGCCGTGACACCAGAATCACGGGTTCACGTCTGGACTTCTGTCATTGGTTAGGTTTATGCAACAGAGGCACTTTGTTTAAGGTTTGGGAAAGTTTGCAGTGATACAGGTGCTGCGCCGGAGCGTCATGGTGAAGAGGGAGCTGAGCCAGAAGGTGACGCTTTCGATTTAGTGGTCCGTCTACGTCCCAACCCTCGCCTATGGTCATGAGCTCTGGGTAGTGACTGAAAGAATGAGATTGCACATACTAGCAACTGAATTGAGTTTCCTCCATGGGGTGTCTGGGCTCAGCCTTAGAGATAGGGGGAGGAGCTCGGACATCTGGCGGGAGCTCGGAGTAGAGCCGCTGCTGCTTCATGTAGAAAGGGGCCAGTTGAGGTGGTTCAGGCATCTGATCAGGATCCTCCTGTTGGAGGTGTTCCAGGCATGTCCCGCTGGTACGAGGCCCCGCGGCAGACCCAGAACATGCTGGAGGGATTACACATCTCAGATGGCTTGGGAACACCTTGGGGTCCTCCAGGAGGAGCTGGAAAGTGTTGCTGGGGAGAGGGACGTCTGGAATGCTTTGCTTGGCCTGCTGCCCTCGCGACCCAGCTACGGATAAATGGTGGAAAATGGATGGATGGATGATAAAATAATAATGTTGTAGTCACTATGAATGCACTGAGTTGCAAGATTATCTATTTTTGGCAGAGAAACAATCTGTGAACATTTTGCTGATACTTTAAGTATCAACATTTTTGCAACTTGCGAGGTACGTTCATTAGCAACATCCCCTCATTACGTTAATAGAGAATTTAATTAGCTTGGTATTACATTTTCCTCATTTCCAGCATTTGCTGTGTCAAATGAGTTGAATATGAACGTAATTTCTAGGAGACAGGGCTGTACGAATCAGCACTTCTTATATTTTGTCTTTTTCTCTACTTGCAGAAAATCCACAGAGCCCTCCACACCACGTACGAGGATGTTGGGAAGGAGCTGACCGACCTCGACCAAAAGTAATGGAGTCACTAACTGGCTTCATCTGCATTCACACGCCTCAGTGTCACCTTTCATTTGAAACATCCAGGATAATCAGTTGGCAATTTAAGAGGGGAATAAGGGGGGATAATGACCAATAGGTGTCCTACGTGTTAACATGCCATCCTTCTCCTTTCTCCATCCCCTGGGTCTGGACCCAGATGTTGTCCTATCCTGACCTAGACCTGTACCAGATAAATGATTGAGAATTATTACATTTTGACACAGAGTTTTTAACCAATGCAGCATTTGTACCACTGGTAAAGTGAGCAGGAAACTCACAGATGAGTTGCATGCAGCCAGTCAGTTTTGATGAGCATCACAACTCATGTGAGTGAGATACACACCAAGAGTGAGTCAGAGAAAAGCTATTTTACATGATATGATCCAGAAAAGTAGACAATTAAAACAGGTTTTAAAGGTCCAGTGTGTAGGATTTAGGAATAAATTGGCAGAAATGGAATGTAATGTTGATAACTACGTTTTCATTAGTTTATAATCACCTGAAAATCATAGTTGTGTTTTTGTTGCTTAAGAATGAGCCGTTTATATCTACAGAAGACACAGGTTCTCTTTGAAAGAGCTGGCATGTTGTTCTACAGAAGTCCAGAATGGACAAACTGCACCCTCACCATTAAGCCCCGTTTCCACCAAGCAATATGTTCAGTTCAGTTTGGTACGCTCCTTTTTTCTGTTTCCACTGTGAAAAGTTGTGGATGGTACCAATGGAACCGCTCCGTACCGTCCCCTGTTTTGGTCCCCCCTCTGTTGGGATACCTAGCACACAGATTTGGTACTAAAAGGTGGAGTTGTGAACACCGCAGTCTGTTGATTGCTCAGTAGAGGATGGTCACTCTGATGGAGGCTGGTGTCCCTGGTTTTGTGGAACCACTGTTCATTTCGTAGCAAGTCTTACATACATTAGTAAACTAAACAATAAAGTGAAAAGATGTTTTGCTGCCTCTTGCAGCAGCTGTAGACTGAGAGAAAAATAATTTAATTCACTGGGCCGTCTGCCGGCAACTTTTAAGGTGGAACGTTAACTTATAATGTTACTCAATGCATGAATTGATGATGTGAATCAATTAACACACCTTAAATTTCACTGTGACAACTCTGACCATTACATTAGTTTTTATTGTCTGTCTTGGACAATATACATTTTTATTTATGATGGCCATCAATCCTCACTTGGAGAAAAAAAAAGCGTCACAGAAAGGTGGTCCTGTGGGCTACAGCAACACTAAACCCCGAGCTTGCCTGAGAGGGCACGAACCTGCTATTTTTAAATATCCCATAGAGAGAGACTCTTACTGCAGACTATGTTCTATTTTGTTCTGAAAATGTCAGCGTGCAACCCTGTTCTGTGGAAGATAAATGAGGCACAGACTTTCCTCTGTGTCACTAGTGATGAGGAAATACAGTATGCTGGACAGAGCAGTGAGTGACAACAATGGCGCCCACATGAAAGAGTACTGTTTGCGGTGGAAAACACTAAATGGGCCTAGTGTCTAGGTAGCATGTCTAAAATGGTACTTTCGGTTCCAAAGGTACCATACCGAAAGTGTTTGGTGGAAACATTTGGTGGATGAGGACCAGCTCCATATGTAGATATGAACAGCTTATTCTCAACTAAACGACAACATAGTTCTTCATATTATATTCAATTTCTGCTAATACTTATCCCTCTAAATCCTACACACCAGACCAAAAAAACAAATGTGACATTACGTAGCTGAGAGCTGCTTCTCTAGGCCAGTATCGCACTGGGTTTTCTACAATACATCCAGCTGCTATCTCTCAGCTGAGGTTAATTTTGTTGCTGCACATCAATTCCTGTTTTTCGATTTTTTTCTAACACAACTCGTAGCCAAAGTCGAATGTACTCACACACCCACACACACCCACTTCCATGGAAAACAAGTGGAGAGAAAGTACAATTACTGCTACACGTCTCATGAAGTGAGGGACCTCCGTGAAAGTTGGCCAGAGGCTGGTGAACTCCTGGTGGACTGGGACTGTCTGTATGACTGATGTTCAGTGGTTGGAGGAGAACAAATGATTTTCTATATTTGTAGCTGATCATAAAGCAGCATTCAGTCCCTTTAGACACAGCACTTCACTGCGGCTCGCTGGATCTGAGCAGATTGTGTAGAAGAACAGTGCGCTGACCAGAGAGGCTGTTCATCTAAATGACCTTTAAAACTGTCACGTTTTCTTTTATTGTGTAAAGTTGAGCAGCTATAGCGATGACCTTTCAACTGCTTACATAATGGGCTTAATTGTTACAGAGAAACAGTCGAATTACATTAAACCATAATAGTGAAGCCATATTCTTTGGACATTATACCCAAATTACCTGTGCCTACAGAGCAGTTAAAGCCAAATGATGGATGATGCAGCTGTGTAGCCATTGTCAGCAGCTGACATTGCCTCAGATGATGAGTGTAAAAGATGTCTTACTTTACCGAATGCGCTCAGTTCCTGCTTTCTTCAATGTCTTGCTTGTGTCTTAAGTTGGAGGAAGTAAGATGTGGTGAAAGGACGTGGGTAAAGAAAATGGGGAGACATTTAGGGAATTTTAACCTGCTGTGACCCAATTCCATAATTCTAAACAGGTTTTGTACATGTAGTGTGTTAACACTGGAAAAGAGACAAGCGAAGTATGCAGAGAAACAGCTTCAAGCCCTCAAAACTATTACTGTTTGGTAGTGGTATTATATAAAACACACTTACCTTAAAAGATATGGTACATATTGTATGCAGTTTTGATGTAGCACAGAGTTGGTAAATTAAAGATGAACTCCACCTAAATTAGGAACTCTAATGTTATTTTCATGGCCTGCGAAAGTTCAATCAGCATTTGTGAACATAAACCACTCTCTGTTGAAGGCAGAAACCATTATAGAACCATTATATCAAAATGACTTTTATTCTATTTTAATGTTTTTAGTCCTGAAACAGAAAATGTACCATATCCTCAGGACATTCTCCTGGTTGCTCTCAAGCCCAGTTCAGACCAAATATTTGTGACAAGATGAAACCGTCTTACAATGTTGCAGAGAAAAGTTGCAGTGATGTGAAATGACTGTCTGAGCTCAACTCAAGCTGGCTGATGGTGTCACCTGCAACACTGCTGGTCAAATCGCCGGCGGCCGGTTCGGTCTACAACTTCAAGCACGTCACCTGTTTCAACAGTCAGTCGACCTGTAGTGAAATCCCTGGTCAAATCAAATGACCGCAGACAGCTTGTTCACTTGCTGCAGCAGGTGCTCCATTCCCACCGTGCCCTCTGTTTCGGTCCTCATGGTGTGCTGGTGGCGGACGGTGGGTGGCTGCTGCTGCTCGCTACATGTGCTCATATCCCCTCACACACACACACACACATTCTCATTGACTAAGTAATTACTTATATTATTGTGGCATATTTATCATGAACACAGTCAGTGTGATGCTCATTTTATGTTTTTTGCCGTTTCATCACTACTACAAATGCAGCTGTAGCCAGTATCTCACTATCACTATCCTCATTCATATTCTAAGAAGCTACAAATTATATTCGGCCACATAATACGTCTGAAAGGTTTTTAGCACTTTGCAAGTGGTTGCCTGATTGCCCAACTCGTCTCATTGTGAATCTTTGGTCTGAACTGGCTCTTCAGCGTCATCTAGAACATCTTTGACAATTCACTGTCTATGGAGCAGCTCCAGACTTTATACACTGTGACATCAAAATTCTGTGTTTTAGCACTGTAGCTTTTGGATTTGGGAGAGTTGTGTATGTTTACTTATATTTTTGGACTGTCGTAGACCTTAGGAATAACATGTATGAGTTTTGAAAGTGGGTGAAGTTCCTCTTTAATCTCCAGGCTTGCTTGTACCACACCTGTCCACTAGGTGTCCTCAGTGATTTTCTTGAGTCTGTAGATCACCTGACATCCTTGTGATCCTCCTTCCTGTAGAGCTGCAGCTGCTGCTCATTTTGTTCCTGCTTCTTATTGACTGTCACCCTGATTAATGATCATTAAACAACCTATTAGCCCTGTGATGTGTCTCCTTTTGAGTCACAGTGCTCCACACCACTGTGATACATCCATTGTGTGTTTCACAGAAATACTTGTTTGAAAGTTGCTGTACTTAATTTTAGACTTTGAAACTGTGCCTAAGCTTTATCTCTAAAAGTGGATCAGCATGAATAGCCAAGTTCTAAGCTATGTGTGTTAATCTCTCCTCCCCTCCCCTCCCTTCTGTTTTCTCCTAACCGAGGTAATCATTTCTCCCAACACATCGGCCTGTCGCTGCCTCTTTACGGTCCCCTCCACTGCTGGAACCTCCCTGCCTGTGACACACTATCATTTTCCCCTCCAGCAGTTTTCAATTTAGATTGTTAAAACCAGCATGTTCTTTATAGACAGCAGGGAAGTAAATCTTAAAAGCTGCTGTGAAAGCACAGTGACAGTGTTTCCTGTAAAGCTTCTCGGTTTGACCCAAGGTCATGAGCCAGGCTGATCTGATAGAAGCCTTCATCCCATTAGTCTTGCATACTGTTTTTTTTTTTTTTTTTTTATTTTTTAAGAAAATTGTGTCATATAAGCCTCAAACAGTGCAA
>JAPZEB010000012.1:25626474-25637587 GCA_029783705.1 Chaetodon striatus | reverse complement strand
AAAGTAAAGTTTGCTGCTAATGATGCTTATGTAGCTTTACTT
Source organism: Chaetodon striatus (assembly GCA_029783705.1). NCBI lineage: Eukaryota > Metazoa > Chordata > Actinopteri > Chaetodontiformes > Chaetodontidae > Chaetodon > Chaetodon striatus. The sequence goes on along the minus strand of JAPZEB010000012.1, from coordinate 25,637,545 downwards.
AAAAAAAAAAAAAAAAAAAAAACCTTGATAAAAACTAATTAAAATTTTTTATCCATGGTATTGCAATTTATATGCTCTTACACTTTCCTTATGACAGGCAACTACACACGCTATTCATTATGTTATATTTGTCATATAGCCCACGTGAATTCCGAGTGAGTGTAAATCATTTATGTTGCTAGCCTTTATTTACTGTATATTCGTATAGTTTACTGTATAGCTGTAATTGCTTATGATAAATAATATTTAACAGTAGGAGACTTTTTTGCAAAGTTTTCAGTTTCCAAAGGTAGGGGGTGGGGATGGGTGCAGATTAGACGCCACGCCCACAGTGTTGACTCCATGGCCACGACCTTGTAGTTATGTAATGATTTTGTTTGATTTTTGAGACTTTCAATGTTTATTTTTGTCTTTATTAAAAGTTCTCCATTTAAATATCATATTATGTACTTTAGCAACACGTCTGTGCAAGTAAGACTTGTGAAGCAGAATTTTTCCTCCAGTTGTTGCATCAAATTATCATTAATTTAATCTTTTCAGCATTAAATCTGACATCAGCAACTTATTGGAAGAATACAGTATATTTAGCAAATGTTAAAAAGGTAGAAAAAAATGACAGTTAAATATAGTCAAATTTATAATGATGAGATTACCAAAAACACAAACTGCTTACTCACATTTACTTGCCCAACAAGTCATCCATATACAAGTTGAACAAGCACAGACACAGTGACCCACCCTGCTTAACCCCTACACTGACATGAAACGGCTCAGATGGAGCAGTAGCCCCTCTAACCTGTGCGGTCTACAACAATACACAGGAATCCTGTGGTCCTGACTAGATATTTAGGTTCTCCTCACCCACATTTAGCCAAACTGTTATTTGAGAAGATAAAAAATTGGACCCAGTCAACCAGTGATGTTTGCAGGGCTATAATTGATCATGATGCGATTATAAGGACAGCGCACTGAATATAAATGTGTGTTCTTTTTTTAAGGTGAATTTTGAAAAACATATCACACATTCTTCTTCTTGCAGATGTAAAGTTAAATTTACGAGCAACTATAGTCACCAGTGTTGAGTTAAGTGCACTGTCGTTTGCTGCTACAGCCTTACTTGGTCTGGTATGACCAGTTGATCGTGGCTAATGTTAGCAGACGTTAAGTAAATATTGTTGTGTAATCCTGAGTTAGCAGACTTAATGGTTCTTCTCCCCTTGTGCTACTATTACAGCAGCTCAACATTTAAGCTAAATGCTAAACATGACTTTTGCATTTACCATTATCCTACACTTGTCATCTGTAGTCATAGCGGCTGGTGTTCAGTAAATGTTACATCATCTTCATCAACAGATGACGAATGCAATTCTCAAGACATGTACATTTTTGAATATCTCTGCTCTGCAGGAGTGAATCTGTCTGTTTTTAGCATGACAGGTTCATCTTGACTCAGTGTCTGTATCTTAATAACAAGAGGGGCTTCCACAATCATCTCGCCATCTGCAGTTCTGTGAACTTTCAGTTTGGTCAATGCATGTGTTCTAGCTGTCAACACTTTTGGACTTAATGGCTAGCTCACCGATCATACCACACTACAGCCGACAAAATGTATATCTAGACTCGAAAGGGTGTTCAGAACAGTGCTCTATTAGCCCCAGCCACTCATACTTGTCACATCCTGATATGACGTGCAAGGTACCCTGGGTGCATTGGATGTTGACGTTCTGGGCCGCAGTGTCAAATTCTGCCTGTTAAATGCATTGTCGTCTTTCAAATACACTTCTGTTTTCACAGGAAATTTAACATTTACATACTGTCTCTTTCAACATAAAAGCATGTCAGTACAACAACGCAAATTGAAGTTTTTTTTCCTCACACGTGGTTGGGTGTATGCAACAAAAGCACATGACTAGGTTTAGGAAAAAAAAAACAGGGTTTGGCTTTATGATCTTACAGGACGTAAACACTGCTCTCCTGGGTGAAAGTCGATGTTTGTTGTCACTCATTTGCCCCTCTACATTTACGCCAGGGCCACGCTGCTTGCATGAGCAGCATGTGAAGGCTAACTAGCTGAACTGCTGCAGCTCGCACTCGTGTGATTTTTACACAAACAGCATTGCAGCTGCTTTCTTTCTATATTAAGTTTCTCTTTGATAATAGCCACCAATATTATACAAAAGCCTTGTGTTAACAAATGAAGGGATTCTGTCCACAGAAATGCCAGAGGGCTTTTAATTTGAAACTGGAACAAGAAGGGGTGAGTTAAAAATAAGAATTTTTTTTTTCTATAGATGTAGACATTGAAACCTTAGTGAAATGCACAATGTTGCTGGTATGTCAACAGGGCTATCAAAAGACCATTCTCAGTGTCCAGTTTGGTACGCTTGTTTTCTGTTTCCACTGTGAAGAGGAACCATTCCCATTTTTGGCCACCCTCCTGTTGGGGTACCTAGCACACAGATCTTGTACTTAAAGGTGGAGCTGTGAACACTGCAGTCTGTTGATTGGTCAATAGCAGACGGTCACTCTGCTCAGGGCTGAGTTATTGCTGGTTTTGAGGCTCATGTAACCACTGTTCAAATTGTGGAGTTTTATTAGTAGACAGTAACTTTATAATCAAAGGATGTTTTGCTGCCTCTCACAGCAGCTGTAGACTGAGAAAAAATGACTTAATTCACTGGACCGACTGCCAGGGATTTTTAAGGTGGAATGTTAACTTGTAATGTTACTCAATGCATGAGGCAGAGACATGAATCAATCAACACACCTTAAATTTCACTTTAACAACTCTGACCATCACTTTAGTTTTTATATGACATACACTTTTAGTCATGAGTGGATCTTCAAGCATTTATATATAGTAATTTCGACTGGATTATGTGAACTGCATATATTCTAATCCTCACTCGGAGGAAAAAAAAATGTTACAGAGCGTCTTTCCTGTGGGCTCCAGCAACATTAAACCCCCAAGCTTGTCTGGGAGAGACTAAATGTACAAACCTGCTATTTTGAAATATCCCATGGAGAGAGACTCTCACTGGACGCTAAACAAGGTGCAGACTTCCCTCTGTGTAACCAATGTCACCAGTAATGAGGAAATAGTGCTGGACAGAGTGAGTGACAACAATCCCACCCACATACAAGGATACTGTTTGCAGTGGAAACCCTAGGGTCTAGGTACCATGTCTGAAGGGCACTTTTGGTTCCAAATGTACCATACTGAAAGTGTTTGGTGGAAACGGGGCCTATTTTGACTAAAAAATAAATATACCTGACCCAGATAGAATAGGCAAGACTCTGAATCTCTAGATTTTGTGCAGCTGAGCCACGCCTGAGCCATGCTGCACATGCAGGCAGAGAAGCTGCTTTAACCTGTTAACATGGGCGCTGACAAAACAAAAACAAAGAAACAAGATGCGCAAGCTGTGAGGCCCAGCCATAAGACAGTAGCCTCTGCTTTGTCTTGTATATTGAACTCAAATCTGGACATTTTAAGCCTTCTCGTTGACATAAAACAGCCATTAATACAAACAAAGGACTAAACTCCAAGCCAAAAATGTTATTAAAGGTTATCCACCTAAATGCCTTTGGCAGAGATATGTCTCATTGGATTCTTTTATGAGACAGAAAAAATGTCTTAAATGCTGCCAGAAAGTTGCCACACATCTCTTATGCTTCAGGCTTACACCATAATGGGTTTTTGTTTTGTTTTGTTTTGTCGGAGCGTCCTTGTTATGGTGAAAACAATCTCACACATGAGTCACTGATGTGCATTACAGATTTAGCAGCTTTTTTCTCACTTGATCCATGTTGTTTCAAAGCTCAAATACTACCTTGCTTGTTTCACTCCTCTGCACCTTTGGTGTAGGTGAGGCCTGCATTCTTTTTCATTCTTCCCCAACTTTTCACATGCACATGCCTTTAATTTCTACCATGGTGTGGAACTTTACTCTGAAGCTCAAATCTCTGCTGTCCGACAGCTATTTGGAGAAAATTTATGTGTTAGTTTTGCCGCTACCTAACTTTGAAGAGATGCACAGAACTCAATGGGAAACTGAGAGCTGTGTGACCTTTTACTTATCACTAGCCACCACCCTCACCCCACATGCAGATACCTGTATCTCTCTCATTGCTTTCTCATGCTGTGCCAGATTTTAACACCAGGACTCAATGCACATATTTGAGTGCTAATAAATCACAACCACACAATAGCGATGGGCATGCAGGGTGAGGCCTCAACAGCCAGCCTAAACAGTCTTATTATTGAGAAGTTCGATAAACATGGATTAAGAGAGATGAAAATTTCACTGGAGCAGCAAAGATATATACATAGATAGAAATCCTGAGAAAGCCTTGTTGCTGATGTAACCTGAAGAAAAGGTCGCATCGTTACGAGCTTTGCCTGTGCTTGTCTGAAATGTCATCGGTCATGGTTGTCATAACTCAACAACTTAAGCCTGGTCAAGCCTAGATTATCTGAGGCAACTGCAAAACCTCATTCACCAAGTTAAAAGTTCATGTTACCAGATGTGTGAGATGATGGTGTGAACGATTTTGCACAGGTTCATGAACCTTGAGTAATAAATTAAAATGTGGCCAAGTGTGTCAGTAGGTGGGGCAGGTTGAGGGTCTGTAACAATGCTGCGTCCATCTGTTAATGTGTTTGCATTATTTCTCATGGGAATGCGAATTGTCTTAAAGCATTTTGTCTCATATGTAAAAAATACTCAAAGAACAGAAATTATATTCCTCGAGGTGATTGTGTTTACACACATGTATGTATATACAAATGGACAGATGTAAAAAGACAGGTAGCTCTCACACACCAGGCTGTTCTCATGCACTGTTTGTACATTTTCCTACAAAAAGTAATGCACCAAAATTCATATATATCCTACATTTTGATGAGTCAGTGATTCGTGCATAACCCATGTATGTTGGAAGGCTCCAATCACGTGGCCAATGGGCTGACGGGGGTGAATCAATCTGTTGTGTGGTTCAGGTTTGAGAGAGCATTGACCTTTTCAGTTGATTCTTGTTGTTTATTTATTGATACCGGTAAAAATGAAGTGATTGCACAATGAAAACCCAATTATAGTGTTACTGCATCCACCTTCTACAACCATTTTAAATCCGGTTTTGGCTTCCCTTTACCTGATTTGAAATCTGAAATCATATAAGCCCATAGTTTCTGTCATTACTTTTTTACTAAGAATTCAGTACAAGTGTCATTGCAGCTGCAAACCTAATGTTACAGCTGCATGAATAAACTACAATATGTTTTGCACCAAATGCAGCAAGGAATTTGGTTTCATTGAAATGCTTTTTGACTTAATTTCTTATCTCAACATAATGAACAAAACTAATTCTTGACGTAACCTCCTTGGCCTTTCCTTTAGTACCTCTGCAGTATATGTAAACTGGGTGTGTCCCTTTTACGATGTGGAAGGTGTAGTTTGGCAGGCCATGCTACATATGCAAATGAGAAGCCATGCAAAAAACTAAAATGAAAGACTGATTCAGCGAAGCAGCGAGGCTGAGTTTGCAGTTTGAATGACAGCCATGTTCACTCGGTTTGAAGAATTTGTTGTAGTAAAAGTGAACAATGAAGGTGTTGTTTTATGATCTGCAATTTCTTCGCAGCCAAAGGCCATAGACTGACAGTACATGTCAAGTGTTAAATGGCTTCCTGTCTCTGGCTTTAGGCGCTGTGCTCTCAACTTTGCTGTTTTAACAGCTTTGCCTCTGGATGCTGAAACCTGTTGAACAGCTCCAGTCTCCCATGTCTCGAGGTCATTTACTTTTCTTTCTTGTTTGTTTAAATTCAGTTGTTTAGTTAACATACTTAACATAAAACATCCTCCTTAGTTGTTAATGCAGTGCTCTGGTGACACAGGAGTGGCCAGTGATCATTATCCACTGTTGTTTCTATTGCTAATTAAAATAATGTCACTACTTCTGGTGCTACATATTTCTAACCACAAGCGCAGTAATTCATATCTATCCATCACTTTATTATTTCCTGAGAACCTAGCTTTGGAAAATGCTCTTAGGTTGTTGATCCACTCACCTTCATATCTGATGTGCATCATCTTTGGGTGGAGCACATTCTTGTCAAAATAAGCCATGGGTCGTGAAAGTCTGAAAGTCATGAATCTTTGTAAACATCATGGGACAGTGACTCTCGCTTCTGGTAACAACAGTTGAGAAAGGCCTATAAAGGCCTATAAAGGATTTGACAAGTCATAGTAAAAGTTTTCATCTTTTTAAAATGATTTGCATAATTATGAAGCCTTTAATGAGATTTTTTTTTTTTTTGCTTGAACCATTGGTTGTAAAGGCATCGTCTTCATATATACATACAGTACATTGTGTACATTCCACAGTTATGAATAATCCAACCCTGTGTCCTGGATATAATGTTTGTATATTACTATAGTGAATTGCAGTCACAATCACGTTGTGGTGACAACGTATCCCTGCCTGGACTATGTTCAGACAGCATTTCTTCAACACTACAGTTATGTACTGCACTTGATTTACAGAGAGGAGGTTGGGGTGAATGGCAGACATCCAAAGTGCAGGACTGTGACACCAGAATCCCAGGTTTGCATTCAAACTCTTGTTTTAGTTTTAGGCAACAAGAGCACTTTGGTTAAGGTTAGGGAAAGATCATAATTCTGGTTAAATGTTAGATAGTGATAGAAAAAAAAAACAAACGTGACCCAACGACACAAGTGACCCAATTTGGACCAGAGGGTGAAGCTGTGGATGAGCGAGGGGTGAATCTAAGGGCGCATTCACACCAGGATAGTCCAGGAGACTCGGTTAGATTGGGCGGAGAATGCCGAAAAATGTCACACCCTCATTTGGTTCAGTTCGCTTTCACACTGCACTTTTTTAAAGCGGACCAAACTGCCCGGACAACATCACACAGCTACAACAGCTGTTCATTTGCTCGAAACGACCGCTAACCAGGAAGAAAAAAGCATAAGGTAGAAGAAAACCTGGCTCATCGACTGCCAGGACCGAAACGGATATCTATCCCCTTCCATTCCCTATCCAGCATGTTGCTGTGTACATGAGACTGATGCAGCAGTACGGAAAAAGACGGCAGAAAGGGAGAGACTACGACGTGTGCTGTGGTTAAATAGATGCTGAGTGAGATACTGCAAGGATTTAAAAGACAAAAAAACATTTCTTGTACCAGGCTGTAAACGTCTTTATTTCTGCTGTGAGGTTGGGCATTTTAACATGGAGGGTCTATGGGGATTGACCCTGTTTTGGGACCAGCGTCAAGTGGCCATTTTAAGAAACTGCAGTTTTTGGCACTTCCTCACTGGCTTCATTTTTCAGCCCCAGAGGCTGATGCTTGGGCTAGAGCAATTAACTACTTCCTGTAATTATAAAAGAACTTTAATTATAGGTATATGATCCTTTAATCATTAATGTTATGTTAAGAATTTTGGTCAAAGCCAAGCTCAAAGTCACTGGTTAAACTGGTATTTATATTATTTATGGATGAAAGGTGTCATGTCTCTGTTACACACATGCATGGACACTTTAACTCTTCAGTGACACTGAGATTCAGATTTGGAGGAAGATCGACTTTCTTCATGTCTACCTCCAACGTCTTTGTTCAGTGTTTCGGTTCAGTATATGTTGAACATACCTTTTGTCAATGACACATCATAGCATACCTTATCCATGCTGTGCACTGACATATTCATGTGTATTGTTACTGTAATATCACAGTAGGGGGGTTACAATAGAGCATTCACTAGAGCTTCATTGCAGCAAAGTTCAGGAAATTCCGAGGGCCAGAGGTCCTGTCAGATCTGAATGAGTATAATCAAACTATTCATTGACCATATGAAGAATAATCAACAAACACAAAAGAGAAAATCTGAAGCCTTTGGACACACACCACCACACCCCTCCGTGCTTGTTTTGGCGTCCTCAGAAGGTTGTGGGTGTGTTCATTATGTGGGAGTGTTGTTGGATTGGATTTTAATCTAGGCTATACAGTTTCCCCACCTGCAAAGAGGTACACACCCTTACAACACAGCCGCAAGTCATGCATGGAAATATCTTGTGGAGGCCAAGTGAAGAGAATGTGGTTAACCTGCAATACACATGAAGAATAAAAGGTGACAAACAATGAGCATGTTATGAATGTCTCTCAGCGAATGTCTCCCTGAGCTCAGCTGCATTGCAGAGTTGCTGGTTGATTTAACACGGGGTTGTAAAGTCAACAATTTGTTGGCATTCTAACACATTTCTAAACACATCCACACCGTTGCTCAAAAATCACCTCGAGATATCACTTTACAATTCTGGACTTTAACACCTTGCTTAAAGCCTACACACATACCACCTCACTATAATTGTGGGAAGAAGTCAGGCATGGGAACTCTGGCACAAACTGCAGTCTGACTGCATGACTCATTCTTTGTCAGATCATGCAGGTTGTCTAGCCAAACAAAACCCCTAGCAACAGAATCAAACTGCTGCTTTTGTGAGTTGACATTTGACAGCGTCTGTTTTTACATGAAGTCACACACAGTCATCTTGCTGATGAAAGATTGGAAACAAAGACAGTCAGTTTCACAGACTAGCTAAAAAATTCTAGCAAAAATCTTTGCATTCATAAAACCAGCAGATTTGCTTTTTTGTCTGTTTTTTGCCAGCAGTGTGGCTCTTTGGCTGTCGGTCTTGTGTCCAGACTAAAATATCTCATAAACTGTTGTCGTTGTATGATAGTAAAATATTCAAGGTCACAAAAAGAGCCACTCAAATTAATTTTGTGATCCTCTCTTTTTTTTGATCGAGCACAGTCATCAGGTCAAAGTTTCAATTCACCAGATACTCTTGTTTATGACCTGCAAAACTAGCAACATTCATCAGCCTCAACTGTATTTTGTGTTTGGTGGTAACTGACAAATGTTTGCATGTCAAGTACGATGGTGAACCTGCTAAACATCAGCATGTTAGCTTCTGTGTTGACCAATCAAATGCACAAAAGCCCACTTTTCTGGTGGAATACTTAATAACCCAATGGCCGTTCTACAGTACTGTTTATCACCACCCAAAATCTAGTCTCTGAGTATTAACTGCTTTGGAGTGTTTTGGCATCTGACAATCCCTTAAACTTTAGGTCCTGACACACAAAGCCAGTGGTCAGCCGTTGGTCAAAGTTGGGCAGTTGGTGAACATCTGTTGCCCTCATCTTTTCCGTCGATTCAGCATGTTGAATCGCCATTGATGAAAGTGGAGCCTGTCAGCAAGTGAAATCACTCTGATTGGCAGTTCAGCTAAGCACAGGAGAAGAGAAATGAAAGTGAGGAGGGTAAACAAAGTGCCAAGGTCAAGGGGGAGTGAGACCAAAACAAACTTGTTATATGAGGGAATATATATATTTTTTTTTTTTGCCATTGAGCTTATAGCAGAAATGTTTTGTGATGTGAGTGTTGAAGATATGAGCTATAGAGATGTCTGCCTTCTCTCCAATATAATGGAACTGGAAGTCCCATTAGAAAAACTCAACAGCAAGATCTCTTTTGAAAAATCATGACCAGATTACTCAAGATAACCCACAGGCATTGTTGTTAGCAGTTTCATGTAGGAACTACAAGTGCTATTTCTACCCAACCACACTATTACCACACAGAAGGAAGCATCTACTGCTGGCTCACCTAGCACCACTGTGTTAGCTAATGCTACTGTCAGCCAAGGAGGACACCATTAATTGTTTACATCTTTTACTGTCATGAGCACGAGCTTCTCGTCCATGAGTAGACGCACACCATCCTCTGTGTGCTGATATGGTTGATGGGTGTTGTTTGGTAAAGAGAGAAGGCAGACATCTCTGCAGATGATATCTCCAACACTCGACAACTCACAACAAAACTATGTAGATTGACAAATAGCACTACAGGTAAACAGAAATATATGTGTGATATATTGATTTTGAGGTAGCCCGTCCCTTTAATATCTGTTCAAGTGGTCTACCTGGTATCACTGGTAACTTAAAGATCATGTCTGCATGACTGCTATTTTAAAGCAGGGCTGTTTTTGGACTGAATGCCTGCTTGGTCTTGAAACAAAAGTGGCATTAGAACTCCTTCTGAACACAATATTCTTTTATTTTGATCATTGTAAGTCACTCTGATTCCCATTCTTTAGTTGAGCTGTAGCTCTGGACAGTCATTACAACACACACAACTTGTCGAAGCAGGTCTGCTCCGCCTGCAGTGAATACATTCCTAGGACCCCACCCACCCAATCAGTCAGAGGCTCAGCACTATCACTGGCCCCCACAGTGACACAATACAGCATACTGAGAAAGTCTTACACTTGCCCTGGGCCTCAGCCTACATGTCCATCATAAGTTTCAGCTGAAATTAGCAGAATCTAGTGCTGTATGCTCTCGGCATACACAGAAACCTATAGAATCAAGTCGTAAAAGGGTGTGGCTGCTCAGTAAAAGCTCAGTCAACACAGTCATCAGTTGAAGGCTCCTATAGGGTGTGACACTTGTTTGGTGTTGCAACCGGACCTCTCATTCATAAGATCTGGGAACTACAGACATGACATGATTATTCGTGGCTGTTTATCAGAATTACAATGACATGTAGGTTATTAAGCCTTTACTCTTCAGTGTGTCACAGCTTTCACTGAAACAGGTGTTGTCTGACGTATTTGGAGTCTCAGAGGATTCATTTTGATGTTTGCACTCAAGCAGGCATTTTGGGGGTAAAGCAGAGTAAATGGCAAACTATCTGAGTGTCCTAAATCAGTTGAGTGTATAGAGAAAATAACTCATGAATCTATTTCCTGGTATCAGACTACATTCTTTTTCCACAATTCACAACCAGAGATGTGCAACCACCTTTTGTTGTTGTTGCTACAGCGCCTAGCAACCACTGTCTTGTCATTACATTACCTTTATAACTCCCTTTATTGTTGTTGTACTGTGTGTGTGTGTGTGTGTATGTGTGTGTGTGTGTGTGTGTGTGTGTGCTGCTGATTTTACCTGACCAAGTAGTCATTGCGTATAAGCATCAGGTGC
>JAPZEB010000012.1:25608071-25626374 GCA_029783705.1 Chaetodon striatus | reverse complement strand
ATCAGACTACATTCTTTTTCCACAATTCACAACCAGAGATGTGCAACCACCTTTTGTTGTTGTTGCTACAGTGCCTAGCAACCACTGTCTTGTAATTACATTACCTTTATAACTCCCTTTATTGTTGTTGTACTGTGTGTGTGTGTGTTGTACTGTGTGTGTGTGTGTGTGTGTGTGTGTTGTGCAAAAACATGGTTTGTATCCCTAGTATTAACTGCTACTCAATCGTTCATGTGAGAATCTGTGCAATTAAGATTTAGTTTACTTAGGTAAATATGGTGTAAATGATAGAAAAGAGAGGGGGAAAACACAATAGGGAACGGCAGCTTCTAACAGCAGACTTCTTGGCACATACCTGCATACTTGCAAGTTTGAACAGGTGAAAGAAAAGTGAGAATGTGTCAGCAAACCACCCCACCCTTCCAGCCTCCAGAACGACACTTTTGATAGTAGGGAATCATTAACTTGCGCTCATAAACCAACAGGAAGCCAGAACGTTGCTGCTGGCAAACTTATCAGCACTTAAGCTGCGATACTGTAACACTTCAAAAAGTGTTTAGACAGTTGCAGGAGGTATTTAACTTTTGAGATTTAAATAATACAGTGATTTAAAGTTGGAGATAAGAAATTACTGTGTGCAAGGTTTAGAAGAGACACCTTTGTGCTGCTTTAAAAAATAGTGTGTTATAAAAAGGGGGGACTTGAACCATGTCAAACGTCAAACCCACTGAAACCTGCTCTGAAGTTTCTCCACAAATAAAGAATTAACTCTAATGACATCAGCACTATTTTGTTGAAGATCTTTGGGTTACACATGGATTTCTTAAGGTAGGCGAGGACTCTGAGCAGCAATGGATAAATGTAAAACAAGAGAAAAGCCCTGCAAGCTTCTGCTTAGAGGGTGGATGGATGTAAAAAAAAATCAAGACCCTAGGGGTAATCGACAACATCCTGCCATCAACAGGCACCTCAGTTATATAGAATTTTAAACAAGTATTTTGTGCTTGTGCAAAAGATATAACTTCTCTGCACATTTTTAAACATACAAATTAGGCTTTGATATTACTCTCGAAAAAAGCCTCATCAAATGGAAAATCTTGTAGGGAAAAAACAGAAACTTTGATTCTATTTAAAGTATTCAAATGTTTATGCAGGAGCCAGAGTGTTCAATGGGACACACCCGAGCATTCTTCACAGTGAAAGTTATGTGTGACGGACACAGTGAAACAGAGCTTGTTTGTGCACACCCACAAGCAATTCTATCAGAGTCGGACATCGGTGATTAAGTTTTCAGGACAGCCCTACACCTCAACTGTCTCACCATGAGTGTTTTGTAGACAGATCACAAAATCAAACAAACCCTGTACACACCTTTTATGGCATGAATACCTTGGAAACTCAGTGACCATGAGTTACCCAACAATGATGATGAGTGAGTTGCTTCACACAGTCACACCACATTATAACTGTGTCATTTTGTTGTCATTTTAACACATATCTTTTGTTTAGAAAGTGTTTTCTGTTGACATAAAGTTGAAGAGAAAAGGGTGAGAAACATTTCAGACAGCAGACATGTATCCTGCTACATGCAGAACTTCTTGACAATCAAGTTTGGAAGATTCAGTTTAACCCAGAAAAAGCATTTGCACATAAACAAATTTGTATCTCTGTGATATAAGGTGAGGAATTAGAAAGAAAAAAAATTGATCTTTTGTTGTGACCAAAAGATTTTCTTTTATAATGAATTATTAGGAGAGGTCAGAAAAGGTTATGCAACTTTGCCACTGTACTGTTATCATATCTGTCAATGACTGTTGATCTAACAATTGGTGATTGGCACGCTGTTGAGATGTGATTCTAAGTAACTCTGCAAACATCTCTTGAGCTTGGATACCATCTACCATTTAGACCAACACACCCAGACACAACCCTTGGGGCAGGGCAGCTTAGCTATGTCAGATCATAACTTAGATACCTAGCTGGGACCAGACTGCTTCAGCTGACAGGTTGGTCCAGCTGTCAGGTGCCCCAAAGTTATGCAGTAATTTAACCTAAAGTACTATTCCACTCCCTTCTTCCACAGAAGCCCTGCAGGGGACCTGTCAATCAGTTTCAGTGGGAGATGACAGATGATAGTATCCTTAAAACCAACTAGCTTCTCTGACAGGTCATAGAAACCAAACAAGAAATATTTAGAATGGTTTAGAGGGGTGCAGCAGTGAAGGCGTGAGTAACATGTTGCAAACCTTTAAACCTTAAATCGTTCAAATTACTTTTGGCTAAAATAATCTGATTAACTGTCGCCGACAAATTCTCATTAGGTACAGCTCACAGGGCAGTGCCATCATACACTCAGGCAAGACATTAGGAATTATGGACAGGGAAAGGAAATGTTCCAAATTAGGCCCCTTATCCACACCACCACCACCCACCTACCATTAACTCTAATGCCAACCCCCAATTTATGCAACACCAAGACTTTTTAGGTACCCCAGTATGCAGAAATATTCAAATACCCTGCTTTAAAAAATGGCACTTTCTCCCCTGGAGCTTTATTTAGTCCATTGCTGACAAGCTAGCATGTCATGGTTGGTACCACTGGATGCCATAGATACCAATAATTTCACTATAACTTTAAAACTGAGCCCATTACAGCAGATTTTATTTGCTAGCCTGCCTGTCTCCACACCCTTGCAATGTTCTGCTTAACCTGTCATATCTGGTGCTTCTTTAATTTGGTCATTGCCTTTAATGACAGGACAGTTTGTGAAAGGGCGAGGGAGAAGGGAAGGCATGCAGCAAAGGGCCACAGGCTGGAATCGAGCCCACGGCTGCTGCAGCAAGGACGTTGCCTTTGTACACGGGGTGCCCATTCTACCTACTGAGCTACTTGGCAACCCCCTGTCTTTCTGCTCTTTTTAATTTTCTTGTTTTCCCTGCTAACCCTGTTTTTAGTGAGGCACTCTAATTCACATCAGCAGCACGTGTGTTCTGCACGTCTGACAGGTTTCACTCTCACCATTTTTACAACTGTGCACGGTGAGATGTCAGATAACAAGTTAAATTGTGTTTTAATGATAGCAATACATTTTTTTATTTTTTTAAATGCATATCATTTGTATTATCAGTCTTATAAAGCAGTAAGTAAATTGTGGTACCACCTGGGCCTTGGGCCAAGGTCATCCATCAGCTTCAACCTCCTGACAGTGAGGCTGCATCAGCCAGTACTCTAGTGACGGAATACATGGCCCCAGGTTTTCTGTTTGTCAACTACTTTGTAGTCATTTGATTGTACTCAAATTGAGTGGAGCCTCTAAGCAAGCTCAGGCAGACAGCTCAAGTTGCACTCCTGCACTCACTGGTGACATTATCCTGTGCACCTTTACAACCCGGCAGCCTCGTGAAGCTTTTAAAAATATCCAGCTCTCCTTCTGCAAATGCTGCTGCTGCTTCATTGTTCTGTATCTCCAGAAACCTTTAATCAGCCCCACTGTCATTCCTGAATCCACCTGTGTGCCCTGATTCACAGCTTTATAGAAAGACTCTAAACATTTACTCTACAGCTTAGCTGTTTGTTTTTTTCATGCTAATATACTTTCCGACTTGAATTGACTGCCTGAACTTAATGTGAGAATATGCACCAAATGAACAGAATATAACAAAACAAATTCAGGTCTTGAACCTAAATTTGACACAGAGCCCCTCTGGTACGCAGGGCCACAAGATTAAGTAGCCAGGCAGGACCTGCCTTACTTGATATGATACTCCAGTACTTTAAATACTTTGACAGATTTGCACTTTACTGATGTTGCTGTGAAACTGTTGAATAAGATGATACTTGCATGGTTTCTTTGAGAATGTTACTTAATGTTTATTACTGAGGTTGTAGTGGGTGATGGTGCTATCAACTGAATTGCCAGAAAAATGTTAGCATTGGCTCTTTCTTAAATGACAGATACATCACATTTGTGCGTTACTACATAGCAGATATGCTAAAATGCTGTTTTAACAATGCTGTTTTAACATGATTAAGTGTAGGCACGAAAACCACTTGAGTATGGTTAGAAAAAGATGGTGTTTTGACTTAAAATACCTGGTTATGAAGGTACAATCTCGACTTAAAATACATGGATGTATCGGTAAAAAGCAACTGCTTTTCGTAGCGCTTTTTCCAGTGGAAAAACAGCGTCAAGCTGCTCAACAACACACACGTTGGGGGGCTAAAAAGACACTAAAACACAACCAGTTTTGTTGCTTGGTCTCAAACAGTGATCTGCACATTGGCAGGTATCTTGCCAAGGAGTCATGACATTCACCAGTTCCTCTTTCCTTTGCGTGACAAAGTCAGGTCATGTACTGTGTCTCTTTAGAAACGCTGATATGATAAGTATGAAACATGCAAATGTTATGTATTCGTGGTTTGCAAAATCCTGCAATGCAAACGTATTATTCAGGCAGCTGGGTCGATTCTACTGTGGTGCATTATTTTGAAAGTTTGAAATATTTTGCCCACTTCATGCACAGTAAGTGGAGTAGACAAAGATGTAAACTTGCATGACTTAATGTATTTGTATGTTTATGCATTTCTACATTTGTCATTCTATGCTGTTATTCAGACATTTTTTTTTTTTACATTATATCAGATTAACTTTTACTCTCAAATGCTAAAAGTATGTGGATTTCATTTTATCTAATCGGTGCTATATGTCTGTTGTTATGTGATCCTGCAATCCTGTATATTATTATAAAATGCAATGCAGTTGTCCTGCAGCCTAGTCTGATTTCTTCAGAATGCAATAGCTGTTGTTGTTGTTGCATGCTTTGGTTTTAACACAAGAAAAGGGGCACTCCTCACCCAGGCATCCAGATAGTTAAAAGCTCTTCCTTTCTACAGATTTTGATCCTCTGTCTGTCAGCGATCTCCGCCCTGAGCCCGCAGAAGAATTCAGACCTGTTACTCGAGCCGAGAGAACATCCTTTTTCTTTTTTTCACATTTAAAAAAAAACAGTTGTCAGTCTTGTACTTTTTATATCAAGTCCTGTACAGACATATCCGGGATGTGACGAATTGACATAATGATTAAATGTATTGCTGCAGGTGTAGTCTTAGTGTAATGAGACAATTAAATCTGACAGTTTACACAACGACATCATAAAACCTTGGAGAGACATCAAAACATAGTTTAGTCATAATGTTTCTTTATTGGCATTCAGTATAAGTGAATCAGTGCAAATTTGCCTCGTCACTGTGCACAATAGGTGAATTAAATCGCCGGGTAGCCGTGCCAAAGTTTGTGTAAGACATTTTAATGTGTCTCATTGAGACAAAAGTTTGTCTCACATGAGCTCGTGGCTTGACTCATTGCTGGCTCTGGTGCTCAGTACTCACCTGTCTGATCTTCCTGTAATTACACACTGTAAGCTCGTGTGTTGTTCGTCAGGTCCTGCATTACAGATAACAAAAGCTGCCATGCCAGCCTGCTGTCATACATGAAAAATCAAAAGCACTGTCAAAATAAAGTTCCCTAAAACAGCTTTATTAACCAACTATTTAGTTTAAAGATCTCTTTTAGTATTTATGTACAGTTTGCAGATTTAAAAAAAACAGTGTTTTGATAAAGACAACCAGTATAAAGGACAAGGACTTAGCTTTAAGTGCACTGTTTCATCATTTGCCTGCAGGCAGTTGGATGAATCGCTTGATTTTCTTTTCTCATTGATGCGTTAACGTGTTTACTGTACTCTGTAATTTTAACATACTGCAATAGACAGAGACCTATTGTACAGGTGACATAACATAAAGGTAAAACTAGAACCTGTGGGTACACGACATGCTGCTAACCCCAGGTTAGGCTGAGGAATGTGAGCTGCTCATCAATCAATCACAGGTACGCCGCCAAGTTTCTTTCAGTGCTCTCATTTGACTCTTGTCACTCTTCTCAGCCTCACCTCCTACCTCGAACTTACGTATCTGGAAAATCTATTGTATTTTGTGTCAGTGTTTATTTGTTAGGGCTTATTTTCAAATTCTGCACTTGCCACTCTGACAAAGGTTTCGTTCACAGGGGTAAATTTCGAAAGGGTGCAACAGAAAACATCAAGGTGAGCCTTTGTCAGGTTTAGATCAGCCCTGTGGCCTGCAGCATGGACAACTCTGCCTGCTCCAACAAGAACAGTGCACATTATTGTAACAGGACTGCATGAAGGAGGAGTCTGTGTGATCCTGGTTCAGTGTGTCATCTGCAGAGTAGTAGTGGAGTAGTACCGTGCCTGCTAGGGGCAGATGTGGCAGCTGTTAGTGAATGAATTAATGCACAAATGAATTTGAATCAATGAGATGAGGTGGTTTGTATTAACCAGCAGACCTGCTTGCAGAAGCCCCAGCAGCTGCAATAGTATGCAGTATATCTGCTTGTGTCACTACAGAGGCTGTCAGCAGATTCCTCCGCAAGGCAAACAATCACAGGTTCAAGCCACTCAAAGGTTCAAGCCGCAATCACTCAAATGGTTAGATAAGACAAAGTTAGGAATGGTGCATGATTAAATAAGTTACATGTGAAAAGGTTAAGGTACGTTTTACCACCTCATGCCACACAATGTGTTTTTTATTTCTGCTAACCATCATCAACTTTGCAACCATGCATTTTGTAACATTTGACCAAACTATGATCACTTTATTATTACTATGCACTATTCATAAGCTGGCCGTGTATAAAATGCTCACAGTTTGATTGGGGTTGTGCAAGTTGACACAATGACACAAAATGAGTCAGGACAGCAATATGATCAACAGATATCAGGAACTGGTTTACTCTCAACAAGCCCACTGAACCTACCTGCAGAATTTTTAACCTACTTGACTTGATTATTTCAAGTTTGTTCTTATACGTTTTCTTCCGCTACTTTTATCTGATATCTGTAGTTACTTAACAGGTAAAATATTTACACTAAGAAAACACGATTAAACATGATGCACTGTAAATTTACTAGGAGGGTGTGACAAGGCTTAGAAGCAGCAGCTCCAGCATTAAAATGCTGATGCCACATGGTATTATTTTGGAGTGATTATTTTACTATTCGCAGTTTGGTGCCATTGCTGCTTTAAAGCCAGAGTTTTGATACAAAAGTGCTCACAGGTGGAGGATTAAATGAGGAAATGCCACTCTGTGGAAGCAGGGGGACACAGCTAACCTGGCTCTGTCCAAAATTCGTCTACTAGCACCTCTAAAGCTACATATTAAACATGTTATATCTTATTTGTCCTATCCATGTAAAGTGTAAAATAAAACGTTTTACAAGTGTAATGAGCTGAACTTATTGACGGACTGTATTGTATCTTCTGGAGTTGCTGGTTGCTCAGAGTACAAAGCTAAGCTAGGTAGCCTTGAGGCCCAGACACACCAAAGAGACATCAAAGAACAAAGTGGTGACAAAGGCCAAATGTTGTATCACCTTACGTCGCCTGTGTTTCGGCCAAAATATGCACTTGAACACATCGCAAAGACTACAGCCAACGGCCAACTCACACATGAGAGGAAATAACTCTCCATAGCAGCAGGCAGTAGTTTGCATTCATCATTTAACCCTCTGAAACCCAGAGCGTTGTTACTTTTCTCGTGCTGCTTTCAGACACCTTTCAAACGTATTAAACCCTTTATTTCAAAAACATGGCTACAAGCAGCATGCTGAGAAACCATAATATATATATATACATACATATATATATATATATATATATATATATATATATATATATATTTAGAAATGTATTTTTCTTAAACTGGGAAAAAGAAAAAAAAACGGGGAAAAGATAAATATTTTTATTATTATTATAATTTTTGTTTAGTTTTTTTCTCATTTTGATTTCTATTGATTTTCTAATTTTTCTAATTCCTTGTTAATTTTCTGGGGTCATTTCCTCTTTCGCTGCTCGCTGCCGTCCTCCCGTGTTTTTACTAGAAATCAGTTTCCTGTGAGGGTTTAAAGGATTAAAAAGGGAACCCGAGTGACAGACAGATGCTAGTTAGCCAGTTAGCACAATAACGACGCAACCCAACGTTGAAAGAGCGAAGGATATTTACCATGCGCAAGCGAACAATAACACAAACAATCACAAACCGTTTCTGCTAAAGAGTTTGTTTCAGTTTCACTCACTGTTGACTTTAGCAGTTTGTTTACTTTCCTCACTTCCAATTCCCGTCTTGTGCGCTGAGCTGAACTACCAAACAGACCGATTTCATTCAGTGATGCGCTCCACTACCTCTGTTGCCGATTCAACATGCGGAATCGGATCAAAAAAGTTCAACAAGGGCCGACTAGTGCCAATGGAGCGGGACACATTAGAGTCCTGCACGGGACTGTTTTTCGAAACCCTCTGCTGCCCACTCCAGCTGGATTTCTGACCATTACTGCCTGCAGCCACAGAGTGTTATCTATTCCCACCCTTTCCTAGCAAGGTGTGTGTCAGCTTTTGCCCGCACCCACAAACAGTCTGACCATACATGCCTGTAATATAGATTGATCATCAATAGATTGAGACTTCTCCTGTCCTGCAGGGAAAACATGTTACTTTAAATGTGGTTTTAAGACAGCTGTGCATACCTGTTGACAATAAGTAGCAAAATTCCATTCTACTGCATAATTACATTCATAATTACAGTTGTTCTGGTGTCTCTGGGATTCATTATGATTATTATTATCTGTAATAGTCCTGAGAAATTCCCCCAAATGTCTGACTTGCCTTGCTTTTCTCTTGTAATGTGATGCCCTGCTTTTATCCTCCTTTCCACTTCACTTGTTGACATCTCCATCTTTCATGTTAATTAATCTTGGGGAACCGCACTTTATTTTTTTTCCTCCCACTCCCACTCACAACAAAGATAAAACCACAGGACCTGTGGGATCCCTGTAGGACAGGCTGCAAAAACAAGGGCAACAGACGTTCACCGACAGCCCAACATTGGACTTGGTGTGCCACAGCCCTTATATTTAACAGACAAATTTCAGGATGTCCTATTCATTTTCAAAAAAAAAATCTAACAAACTAACGAAGCTAAGCTCTGCACACTGCAACTGTAAACACAAGCAGATGACGACATGTGCACCACATTTAGTAATAATGCGCTGCAAAGCGAGACAACCCAACCAAATAGTGAGACATGTTATCAAAACAGAAAACCCAACCACATACAGACAACACAGCCAAATACAGAAACATGTTACAAAACTGAATACAAAAATGCTCTGAGTTGCACAGAACTCAACAGACAACAACAGATGTTTCCAGGGAACACGACAATGAACACGCCCAGACACACCTAGTCTTTGCTGCTGTGGTTTGCGGCTCATGAAATTACTGATGTTAATTAAAGTTTTTTTTAGCTTTTACATTTAGACTTCATGATTCAGATATTATTGTAGATATTTGCTGTTAACCAAGTGTTGAACACTGGTTGAAACTGAATGCTTTTTGTTGATCCGCTCAGATACACAATACATACATAATATCTGAATCATGCAATCAGAAGATTTAAAATGAATTAAATGTGTTTTTCTCTAGTTCCCATTGTGCTCTGTGTGACTTGCAGCGTCTCTCTGTTTGTTTTTTTACGCTGTGATACTGCTTTTAGCTAAGCAAACAATGGGAGTCATTCTTCCAGCTCTGCTGCAAATACATGATCTAATTCCTTAAGTAAAAACAGAGTCAGTGTAAACCACCACAACTTCTCATACATGCACAGTTTCTGCTCTGAGCAGAATATTTTAAGCACAAGAAGTCAAAAGGTGGAGTTTTCATTTCAGGTCGGCTGTTACAACTATGACTGTGAACATATTTGTGTGTGCACACTTCTCTCTGTGATATCATGTTTATGCAGTTAACTAATCAAACCTTCAAACCTGAAAAAGCCCCAGTGTGGGCCTTTGTGTGCAGCCAGAGCTCTGTTAAGAGCGCTGAACGGTGGGTGGTACTGTGGGATTTGTGCAGTTCTCTATCACAAACTTCATGAGAGGTTGTATAGCCTTGGGTGCGGCACCACCTCCCACAACTCATGTTCAAACCTGTTCCTCTAGGGCTGCAAAGGCCTCTTACGTAATAATTTACTTAAAAGAGAAAAATACCTTATTCCTCAGATAAATCATGTCTTACTTCAGTACACTCACAGACTCTCACACATATTAGCTTTGGCGTGAATTGCTGGGTTGTTTTCCTCGATTCACCTCTTAGAGTATTTGAATTAGAATGAATGATGGATTTGTTTGTTTTGTATGTACTTTGTGTGAACTTTAGAAACAAACTTATTGAAAGTGAGTGATTAAAAGTGTTGGGAACGTGACATTTGCTGACATTTTATAGGAATACATGACCTTCAATTCACTTTGTTGAAAAGGAACCCCTGCAATTAGCGTGCACCTGGACAGAGGCAGGCTGCGACCCGTCAGAGAAATGTTTAGAATATTATGTAAGTTTTCTCCTCTGAACTCTTAAAATTACAACTTGTTTGCATTCATGCGTGCGTGCGTGCGTGCGTGTGTATGTATGACTTAGGCGGGGACACATTTGAGGAAAGACCAGTTCGCTGGCTTGTCAACTTTGGGATAAAAGCTGTGTTCCCAGCTGGAACAAAAGTTGAATTTTTTATTGGTCAGTGGTCAGTGGTTAGGGGTTAGGGGGTAGAGGTTAGGCCAAGCCCCTTTCACACATGCAGTCTATCGCTGAAATTTCCATGAACATTTCCTGCATGGACTCGTATAAAGGGTAACAATGATTACTAGTCAGAGAAATCTGTACAGCCAAATTCCCTCCTCAGAACCTAACATTTCAGGGGAAATGCCCACACAGCCATATTTTAAATCAAAGCCGTAACATAACAGGTACAAGCACGTAAAGGGTTACATCAATCTGATGACAGATACTTCCATGGGGAGCTATCGTGTCAATACCAAGACTCCGCTCATGATGTATTTTAATGTGTGACTTATATGCAGTTTAGTATTCACATCAGTGCTTTTGCAGCTGATTTGATAACTAACAAGTGAAAATACAAGTACACAGACATCAGATAAAAACAGCTCCTCATCTGTCGTGTTCCTGAAGAGAATCATTTTATGTTTCTGTTGAGTTTTATGCATCCATAACTGTTGCATTGCCGCCATCTGCTGGACTATCCCTTGCCATATCTATTCTGGCACTGTGTGAAAAGGCACAGCATAGAAATGTGCCTGTATGGGTAGTGCATATGTGAATAGTGAAATTCCCTAGCGGTGCTTGAAAATTACCTCAGTAATTTAGTGGGAACTGTGTGTGAAAGAGGCTTAAGTCTTTGTTAATTTACACAAATAGACCCTAAGTAAACAAATGTGTGTTTGTGTGCATGTGAGTGTTGACACACCAGATTACATAGCGAGTGCCTTCAGGATAATTACAAATGTTTTCCCAGCATACAGTCTTTCATTGTGACCTCCAATGTTTCTTTTAATATTTCTTTCCAAAGTTAAGGTCTTCATTTTCTTACTAAATGTTTAAGAAGCACCGAAAGATCACATTGTGTTTTTTTTTTTCCTGAAGTGCACTGACTTATATGGAAGTTACAGTCCAACCAAACACAACAGAACACCAGGTAAAGTACTGTTTGAAGAAGATTTATTGTTGAGCAAACAGAACTCCAGGTGTTGCCAACAGTAGCACACCAAAAAAGGTTTTCTCTGAGCAGAAGTCGTGAAGACTTTTGTGACAGGTTTTAATCTTAGTAAACTGTTTGAGTACAGCAGGTTTAGCATAAGGAGTTCAACATGGCAATGTTTCATTTTTCCCGAATTACTCCTCTCAGCAGTTTGCTTTTACACTTGATGTGACAGCAGTGCAGGACAAGATAGAACAGCAGAGGAAAACACATACAACAGTGCCACCCACTGGATAAACAAGTGTGGTGCAGTGATCACTGAACCACAGGCAGTGACTCAGACTACAGTCGACAGTAAAGAAGTTTTCAGAAACCTGAACAAAGACTTATCCATTAGTACCTCCTCTTTAAGAAAATGTGTAGGAAAGTTGCTTACACCTCTTACAGCAGAAAGGCACTTTGGTGAACGAATCATTAAAGAACTGGATAATAAAGCAGAGTAGGTGTGCTTTTTCTTTACTTCCAAGACCAAAATCATCAACATGACAAAACAAGAACAAACACATCACTCTGCAGCCTCAGGCTCAGGCTCAGCCTCCTCCTGCTCCTCCATCTTCTCCACAACAGCTTCCTCCTCCGTTGCAATCTGCTCCTCCTCCTCCTCCACCTGCTCCTCCTGCTCTTCCTGCTCCTCCTGCTCCTCCTCCTTCTCCTCCACCTTCTTCTCCTCGGTCTTGATCACCACGGTTTCTGTCTTGGTGACTGTGGTGCTCTTCACTGTTGCTCCCTCGAGATCAGCGACAACACTGCTGCTGGCCTTGACTCCACCGAAGGAGCAGCTGACGTAGGATGGAGTTCTGGAGCTCTCCAGGCCGTAGGCGTTGTAGTTCATAGCTGCACATTCAGAAGTAAAAGGTTATCATTAGTACTGGCACACAGTAGAGGGGAAAAGGGTGGAGAAAAGTTACATTTGGACGGACACATGTGTCTATAATGATCTGAATATCTTTTTGTAATGTCAAACTCTTTGGGTGAGTTACTAATTGTCTTCTTAGAACCTCAGCACATGAAACAGGAAACAGAAACAGGAGCTGACGTGGGCCTAAAGTGCCAACTGAGACATTAAATTACTGTATTACAGTATGGGACATTTCATCAGACTATAGCGCAGCAGTTCAGTGGAGCTTCCAAGCCCATCTAACCATATCATCTGTCTGTCTTTCTTAATTAAAAGTGAGATGTCTTTTAAGTGTTACATTGAAAAGTTAACAAACACAAAATCACTGCAGTCACGCAGCTGGGTTTGTTACATAAACTACTTTATAGAAGGTGTCTGACAAGTGAGACCTTTACAGTAGGTGTGTGAGGGACGACCTGATGTAAATGACAGCAGCATGCAACTGTGACGATTGCAGTGACTCTTGCAGCACCCCTCACTGCCACCTTAACTGAAAGGCTGGCTGGCCAAATTTGGCATTGAGATGGGAACTGCATTGGTATTTGTTCATTTATAAAGCTTTGATGCAGATGCTTCCACTCTATATTTCATCTCTTTTAACTCTGACCTCACATAATCTTGGTACTCGTTCACAAAACAGGTTGTTGCTTCACACTCCCTTCATCAGAGCTGAACAAGGAGGAATGTCATTCTCCTACAGCACACCTTATACAAGGAATAATCTGCAAAAGACCTTGAATGTGGACACTCTGCCACCTTTACAGCTGTTTAAATGCCTATTTTCATCTTGTTTTAATTGAGTGTAAATGCTTTTAACTATACAGCGATCATATATTGCTATTGTTGTTTGTTGTTTTGTATGATTTCATTTCTGTTCTAATTAATATGCATGATGGTTTTAATGTCTATTCATTTCCTAGTCCCTACTTCAACTCCCTCTCCCCTCTCCTCTAATGCAAACAGCTGGCCAGCACAGCAGTAGAAACGTTAGCAATGTCTAAACCCTCCAGATTAGTTTTTTTTAAGTATCTAAAAGTTAGCTAGCCATAGAAAATAGCTTTGTTAAACTGCTGTGTTTTTATTTCAAACAAGCACAGTCAGTTCACAACAGTTGTTTTTTTCTTTTTTGGAAATTATTTATTGTGTCTGACTGCATGTAGAATGTGTATTAAAAAAAACATCTCCAGGGTGCTATTATTTACCCTCCACTTGATGAAGGGGACATATGAAAACTATTAAAAAAAACATGGTTGTATCTTGTTCTATCTTGGGAATCTCTCTTCTATCTGAAAAACTAAAGCCCTTTTAAGGGTATGTGGCTGTGCTAACTTTGTCCCCAGCCCTCCCAAATTCCACCCCTGGTTGATATGTTCAGTATAAAAGAATCTGTATCACACTGTCTTCTATTTTCTAAAACAATATGGCAGGGGATGACTTCACCTGCTGCTTCAGTAGCTTCCACTTTAGTGGAAAATAAATAAAATAAATAAATAAATAAATAACTAAAATGCACATGTAATGAAAGTGAGTAGTAGGCTGACTGAATGTGGAAAAACTGAGACATACTGTTGAATTTGCACATATTTTTCGTAGGATATCGCAGGCTGTTCATCATCTGTTTTAAATGGATGAATGTTTTCAGAATTAACTCCTTTACACTAAAAAAGGGAAAAATCTGAAGGGGTTGTTAATGATAGGTTATGATGAAGTGGTTTTACTGATCCAGCCCACTGGAGGTTAAACTGGGCTGCATGTGGCCCCTGAGCTAAAATGAGTTTGCTGCTTTAATTGTTTTCACCGAGGTAGAAATTGCACTTACAAGTCTGCTTGGAAATGTTGGTCTTGATTCCAGTTGCTAACCTGTAGAGAAAAACAGAAAACACAGGAGCAAGCAGACACCATGAGATATACATGATAATATTCCTGCATACAAGGCATTTCTCATAATCTCCACAGGGTGGTGCTGTTACAGCAACATCTTACCTGTACTCCTCTCCTTCCAGCAGTTTCCTGTAGGTGGCGATCTCAATGTCCAGAGCCAGCTTCACATTCATCAGTTCCTGGTACTGGCGGACTTGAAGGGCCATATCCTGCTTGGCTCTCTGCAGAGCTTCCTCCAGGTCTCTGATGCGGAGTTTAGCGTCCTTCACAGCCAGCTCACCACGCTCCTCAGCCTCTGCGATCTGAGTTTCCAGATTGTTTCTCTGAGAGTAGAAACAAGAAAGCAGAGTAAATAAAAGTACAAACATCCTAGTCTTTTCAAGGCCACGTGCTACTAACACAGTTTTCTGAATTACTAGTGAATATTAAAGAGTAAATAAGTCATCAAATCAAATAAAGGATATTTAAGACTATTACGGTAAGATGTGTCTAAATAAACAAATCTAAAGTCTGTTTTTCTCACCTGTGCTTTAACCATGTCAATTTCAGACTGGAGCCTCATTATCCTGCGGTTCATCTCAGCAATCTCAGCCTTGGATGACTTCAGGTCATCACCATATCTTCCTGCTGACTGCTGCATCTCTGCGTACTGGTACAGACAGGAACAAGTCAGACTGACACATCGAAATGCAATGTGATAATCCAGGTATATCTTAGTTATGTTGTTAGTCTGGTGACACACCACATGTTCCTGCTGATTGTTTTGAGCCTCATTTTTTAGCATGTTTTAATTTGACATGATTACCACTGTATTCTCACCTTAGCCTTGTACCATGTCTCAGCCTCGGCTCTGCTACGGTTGGCAATGTCCTCATACTGGGCTCGCACTTCAGCGACAATGGCATCCATGTCAAGGTTGCGGCTGTTGTCCATCTCAACCACAACGGATGTGTCCTTGATCTGGCTCTGCAGCTCATGGATTTCCTACACAGGACAATACATGAACATAAGCAGAGTTGTTTAAAGGTGACGTATAGCTAAATCAGTTATTTGTCAGTGTGCAACTAAAAAAGTGAAATAAGTTTATTACTGCATCATAGATCTGCTTCAGGAACTCAATCTCATCAGAGAGCCCATCCAGTTTGGCTTCCAGCTCCACTTTGAGCATGTAGGCTGCATCAGTGTCCTGCACAGGAACAATGAGAATATTCATTGTTGCATGAAGCCACAGTCCCGATGTACAGATGGCCGGTGTGTGTGCTCAGTCTGCTCAAAGGCTAACTATAGTTTCAAGATCAATATGTTAGAAAACCTAAACACACCTTCTTCAGGAGGACAAAGCTGTTTTCACATTCATTGCGCTTGTTGATCTCATCCTCATACCTGAAAAAAGAAAAATGAAAATGTATGTATAGCATTTAAATCACAATGAATAATAACAATTTACAAAATTGTATTTAATCCTTTTTGATTTCTTCTGATCCACATGCAGGAAGTGCAAAAAATTTACATCTATTTTTACCTGCAGTAACATCATTTGTCACTTGGGGGCAGCAGTAAGAAACAAGACAACACAATATGTGATTATATCATCCCAGTCTATGATATCATCACCTATTACATTGAGATAGGGAGCATATTAGCATTCAGTTTTTTATTTACACATCCAGCAGATATGAGGCAAAATTTCAATTCATCTGGAGTTTTTGGAGTATTTTTTGTTGTTCCTTTTTGCATCACATAACTAGATAGTACCGATAGACAGGAAAGGGAGGAGAGAGATGAGAGGATGACAAACAGTAAAAAGCCACAGGTCAGAATCAAACCCCGCCGACTACTAAGAACTCAGCCTACATGTGGTGTACACCTACCAGGTAAGCAACTACGGTGCTCCTGGAGTCATATTTCTGGCCATGTGGCTGACATAAGGCCAGTTTTAACTCTCATATAAGCTCTTTTGATGGAGATATGTAGCTCTTTCGCTGCTAAATGCTCCACTGTGTTCACCAGCCGGCTTTGTCTGCTACTTGGTGCAGGGCAAGTTGTGCACAGTGAGTAGCTTTCTGCTGCAAACAGCTGCCTGCTATTGCTAAAAGTGGCACAGATGAGAACAGTGTGACTGCATCAAGTACTGATTGAATCCACAAAAAAGCTCTGTATAGGCAAGTGGAACACTTTCACTCTACATGTATTCATTTTTTCCCCATTGTTAATGTTACAGTTTTAATTAGTGGAGCTTTAAAGGATAAAATTGAATGAAATAGGTGTGATTTCCTCCACAGCAATCTGCATCTAAAGGAACAGATTGTGCTCAGTGGAAAGAAAACAAAGATTTGCATGAGTGTACAGACAGCTGTTTGTTGAAACTTTCTGCCTGCTGCGACTGAAATGAGCTGTGAGAATGAACCAAAACTGTACAGCTGAGATGAAAGACGGCAACATGATCTGTAGAGCTGAGGTGAACAGCAGAGTCTGGGAATAATGCTTTGTGGGTTTGTCGCTACGAGCAATTTATTTATTTATTGTGCAAGCAGACATTTGATCCATTGTTAATATAATTATATTGATTACAGCCAAATTAAGGAGTTAGGGTAACACTGGATACTCCACTCACTTGTTCTTGTAGTCCTCAACCAGGCCCGTCATGTTATGCAGGTCGGACTCAAGTTTGACTTTTTCATGGCCCAAGTTGTCTAGCTGCTTGCGCAAGTTGGCAATGTAGGCTTCGAACATAGCATCGATGTTGGAGCGAGACGTGGTCTGTTCCTGCACCAGTTTCCACTTGGTCTCAAGCATTTTGTTCTGCTGTTCTAGGAAGCGTACCTGCAGACGGAAAAGTATATTAATGATCAGTAAAGAAGAGGCAAATACACAGTTCTGTACCTGTGAGTCATACACAAATAAATGTGAGTGGATTAGTATAAGAATGGGAAGATGGGACTGCTTTACATACACAACTGTTTAATGTATGCAGAGGGTGGTCAGTGAGATACATGTGGTGTGGACAGAGAAAGAATGCATGTAAAGAGAAGGTGGGCGTGACTCCGAGAACATATGAACAGATTCACTTTGTTTGCTGATGGACAAAGAAGCGCATAAGGATCGCCTGAAAGAAAAATGACTAATTGAACCTCTCCCACCTCCAACACACTAAATGTCACATCAATTACCCCTCACTCATTTCTAACCCTCAGTGCCACATTTCAACACAAAGAGGCACTGTTTCCCAATTTCCCCTTTACAACTCCTCTATTGAGCGTCTTGACCCTGGGTGGGGTCCTGCTACCACCAGGCAAACATGATGAGAAACACACAGCTCCACATGTGTGTGTGCACCATATCACGATGGAATGCGAGCTTTGTTTTACAACCTGAATAATTAGCCTCAGCGTGACTGACCCCACACTGCTCTGGGGTGCCTCCTTAAACAAGAATGTTACAATGGGCGATCACTGCAGAATCGATGTCAGGTGGAGAGGAGTGCAAGCTTCTGTCTGATAAGGTAGCTGTTTCACACATGTCAGTAATCTCTGTACAATACTACTGTTAAGAAGACTGCTTTATGGACTATAATAGAGCTTCATAATGTGGGTATTGTTCAGATCACTGATGGAGTTCAGTTGACTGGTTTTTCTTTACTACAGTGATCTTCCTATAGGTGACAGCTGCCCAAGGCAACAACCGCAGAGAGGGGCGGGGCACCAAAAAAAAATCAAACATAAGAGAAATGCTGGAACAGAGTGTGTGTGGAGCGCATTAAGAAGACGACAAAATTTGCACATTGTGGTCTCTTGTTTGTGGGGGATGGAGGGGGGGGGGGTGAATGTGCTAGGTTCAGCACTG
>JAPZEB010000012.1:25576005-25599466 GCA_029783705.1 Chaetodon striatus | reverse complement strand
GTTAGGTTCATTAAAAAAAAAAAAAAAAAAAAGAACAGGGTTTGGCTTTAGAAACTTACGAGACGCAAACGCGGCTCTCTCGGGTGAGGGTCGGTGTTCGTTGGACTCAAGCACCACTCCCGCCCAACCCACGCGGATTTTCGCCACCTTAACTTTTGTCTTCTTCCTGCCCCCTTTCCCCCCCGCAGGCAACTGGCCGTGTATCATGCCAACATTAAAGGATGCCTATTTCCATTGGTTTCTGGTGCTGCAAGTCACTGCGCAAGCACCGTTTTCGAGGACTTTGGAGTGAGACTGTGCTCTCTCAGGCGGATATGTACACCACATGAAGTGCTTTGTGTTTCAGTTAAGTTCTGTTTGTATGAGAAGTGCTATACAAATAAAGTCTGATTGATTAAGTGATAGATTGATTAATCAGTCAATTTAATCATCAAGTAGCTTGAACTACTTTTCCTAAGTGGCTTTAGTGAACCAAACTAGATTTCTTCCTCGGGTAGCTTTGCTGTAGTTCAGCTTCCTCCAGTGTGAGGTAATTGGTGGCTTGCAGGGCTATGCTTTCACTCTGATACAAAAAAAAAACCATATAATTTTGAGGTAAAAGTTACATTTCTTATGATTATACATTGACCACTACATTGTTTTGTGATTGCGTTGTTTTTTTTTCCTGTGGTTCACAGAGAATCAAATAAAAAAGAGCACTAAGATATCAGAGGTAGCTCCCATGACACACCAGATAAGGCTTAAAAGATAACTGTTCTCATCAACAGAGCTGATTTGAGCAGATAATCGCCTACAGTATGATTGGTGAATGAGGGCAGCCTTTCTTTCCTTTGATTGTGTTCTGAACAATGTGCTATTGGCTTACTTTCTTTCTTTAGGCATCTCCTCTGTTCTTGGGTCTTCTGGGTGTATTCAAAGCTTGGGTGTCCTTAGGTTTCCTTTTACAGGGTGGCATATTCATTGTTCATGCCTTTCACCCTATTGTCTGTGTTGAAATGTGATGTGCTTGGTCATCAGTAAATCTGTTCAGATTTTGCTATCTTTCTGATTGCAGCTGCTTTGACACACATTTCAATGCCACATTTCAATGCCACAATGCCAATTTTGCACTGGAAGAGTATAAACCAGTAAATGGATATGGCCTCCCCTCCCCCTCTGTTTCAGCTACAGCTGAATGAATCAGTGCTGCAGCTGCAACACAGTATCTCACTGTCGGTTTAGTCTAGATAGGAAGGTAGTCAAAATCAGTTTATTTTGGAACATGTCTGACCACAAACTTAGAAACTATGCAGCAAATGGTACCATTATGCCTTTTATGGGCAAACCAAAAGAATTTGGTTCCATGCTTTACAGAATAAACCTCATTTGGAAAAGCATATTCTACCCTTTAACTTTAAGTTTTAGTTATACTCCAGCTTTCATTGTTGGAGCATGTGTGTTTCCCTGGACAGCATGTCTGTTCCTGCTTTATGTGATCTCTAGTTCAGTGAAGTAAACTGATTTGCTGTCTGTTTAAATGTGAATGCTCTTGTGTGTTTTCTCAACAGAAACATACCTCACACATTTCCTTGGAGACAGAAAATACATTGTTAAAAAAAAGGGAACATGTGGGTGAATGAGAGCACAAGAGAGCAGGGAGGGGGAGCAGGAAGGGAGGACTGGGGCGATGTTAAAGTGGGCAGGGTCTGAGAGACCAGCTGTGATTGAGGGAGAGCAGCAGGAGTATAAGTTCCCAACTTCCCCTTGCCAGCGTCACTTTCCAAGCCGGCCAGCAGTGAGTCTCCACGTCTCATTTTTCACCTCATTCTCTGCCGTGCCCAAACTTCTCCAAAATGAGCTACAGGGCTTCCCACGTCTCCACGACCCGCTCCACACCCCAGTACCGTTCTCTCAGCATTCATGGTGGTCCTGGTGCACTGGACCGCACCCGCATTGCCTCTATCCCTCAACCTCTCCTGCGGTCCGGTGCTTCGATGATCTCTGCCACTTCTGCTTCAAGGGTGAGCAGTGGTATGGGTAGTGGTATGGGCTCAGGTTTTGGTGGTGCTGGTGCATCCATGGCGACTGGTGGTGGTACTGGTGCTGGGATCATGGGCAACGAGAGGGGAGCCATGCAGAACCTGAACGACCGCCTGGCCAACTACCTGGAGACAGTGAGGAACCTGGAGCGGGCCAACAAGGAGCTGGAGATGAAGATCAAAGAGGCTCTGGAGAAGGGGGGGCCTGACATGAGAGACTACAGCAAGTATGAGCCTATCATAGAAGATCTACGCAGACAGGTAAGCCTGACAATTAATAATGATCATTAAAATGAAAAGGGAGAAGTTGAGTATGAAACATTGAAATTTGGGAAGCTGAGATTGTTGGTTGTTTGATACTGTGAAGTGAGACACAATGAGAGAAGTGAGGTATTTAAATGCTTCAGAAGTGCTTGATGGGGCCTCTACTGTAAGAATCAATGAGTGCATGTGATGGCACTCATCAATACAGACATAGATGTAATTTATCAAATGCCCAACATTTCCCAACATTGTGAATTAAAATGAAGAATGCCTTTGCTGAGTTTAGCCGCATTTCCTTTGTAGGTTATCAAATTTCACTCAAGAGAATGAAGGGTGTGGTTGCTAAGCTCTGCCCTTCCCCATAAAACTAGTTTGTGCCACAAACTGTTGGGAACTTCCTCTGATGAATCACAAGCACGCGGGCATCATCATGAGAGACAGACTGAAAAGCTCTCAGACAAGCATTTCCAAATGGTCCTGCTTGCAAATGATTCTACAAGCAGTCTCTGGTGTAGGAGGGCCTCAATGTGAAACAGATGTGTGGTAATTACACACACACACAAAGGATTTCGGACTGCCAGCGTGAGTCTGTGTGCACACACACAGATGCGTGTGAGCGCACTGGTTGGATAACAATCAGCTCCAGTCCGCAGAGTCAAATGTCACATTCTTCTACAGACTCCAGATCTTCAGTGTCACAGAATGACACATTGATGGTGGCACTTTGTCTCTCTCGACACATAAAGGCACAAGTATTTCCCTTTTTCCTCTGAGGCAGTTTACACACAAGAGAGTATAAACTCGCCAACACACTCACGCACAAGGAATTTTTTGCAGCCTCTGCACAAATAAGCACATACACTGATATATACAAAGACAATGACAGAGGGAGACAGTGCAGCTGGGTGAAAATTAGAGAGGGAAAAATCTCTCTGTATGAGTTATTCAGACAGGAAGTCCATTTTTCCAACAACGCTAAAACAAACCACATTTTGTTTTGGCACGGGCACATCCTCTTTTCCTGTCCTTCAGTTTGTGGTTCCTCTTTTCACTGAATGTTACTATGGATTCAATCATGTTGTGGCCCTGGTGTGTAATCTGACACTGGGGGTTTCTTTTGTTACATAAGGGAAGTAGTGATTCAAATCATATGTTTAAATCTGTAGCTGTGTGAAATGTTACTATCTCATAGCCCGTAATGATTGAAGAAAGAGGCTTATGGTTAAACAACTGTGTTCTTTCTAACCAGCAAAAACTTTTTGTGTGCAGATCTTCGACAAGATTGTGGACAACGCTCGTTTTGTGCTCCAGATCGACAATGCCCGTCTTGCTGCTGATGACTTCAAAGTGAAGTATGTTGTTCATAACTGAATCCCAAAGTCATTTATGTTGTTTTATATATTAAGCTCAAACATCATGTTCAAAGCATGCTTTGGTGTAAAAAATTATAGACTTTGCCAATGGAAGCCCGTGTAGAGTTTGTAAAGTGTGTGTGGTCTAAAATCTGGAATATCTGATAGAATAGGATTTCAGCAACAGCTGGTTTGCATCTGAAACACTTCTTTGAATCCTCAGTCATGCCAGTGCAGGGATGAATTATGGCCTAAATGGCCTTTTGGAGCACAGGCTCTGGCCCCCACTCCCCACTTCCTACCCCTGTCCTTCACCTACAATATGTTACTCAAATTAACATGTACCAACCAGGAAAAGATTCAAAATGACCACAAAAAGATGCAAAGGAACTGCAAGAGATACAAAATAACTACAAAAATGGGCAAAACAGTCACATAGTGCCATAAATTGGCAAAAAGGAGACAAATAATAAACACATAAAGACACAGAACTACAAAAAGATGCATAACGACTACAAAGAGAAGCAAAACATAAACAAAAAAACTGGCAAACCCAACCCAAAGTCTGAGTGTCTGAGTAGGAGAGGTGGTGGGGCCTTTCGCATATCTGCGCCCAGGGGCCCATTGTCTCATGATCCGCCCATGATGCCGTACTGTAACGTTATACTACACAGCACTGTGTGAATACAAGCCAATTGTCTCTGCAATAGAGTTTCTGTCTGTTCACTCCCACAGGTTTGACAATGAGTTGGCAATCCGTCAGTCTGTGGAGGCCGACATTGCTGGGCTGAAGAAAGTCATAGACGACACCAACATGACCAGGATGAACATCGAGAGTGAGATCGAAGCTGTGAAGGAGGAGCTGGCCTTCCTAAAGAGGAACCATGAGAATGTGAGTTTGCAGTGCATCCAGTTGAACCATCACACTTTGCTATTGGAGCAGTGACTCACAAGTCACACATCCTGAATGTGTTTGCTCATTTTTCTTTCCGTTGGTCCAATAGGAGGTGATGGAGCTCAGGAATCAGATCTCCCAGTCAGGCGTGCAAGTGGATGTTGACGCCCCTAAAGGTCAGGACCTGGCCCAGATCATGGAGGACATGAGGGGTAACTATGAGAAGATTGCCATGAAGAATGCAGAGGACCTCAAACGGTGGCATGAAAATCAGGTGATGCAGTGTTAAAAGGGTAATCATTTATAAATACACTTACAGCAATTATCCTGTTTGCTGACTAACTAACACCCTTTCCACCTCTCCATGTCAGATTGCGGATGTGCAGGTGGAGGTATCACAGAACACAGAAGCTCTCCAGGGAGCCCAAATGGAGAAGGGTGACTTAGCCAGACAGATACAGACCCTGGAAATTGAACTCGCATCCCAACAGAGCTTAGTAAGCATGCATTTTACAAACACGTGTTTCATATTCTGTCTTAAATAATCACATCATTAGCTTCTAAATGCTTGCAATATTTTACATTCTTTAAAATACCATGATCTTAACATGACAACCACTCAGAATTTTTGCCATACCATTTGATAAAGCAGCAAATATTTCCCAAGTAATCTTTTTCACAAAGGTCGGAACTTTCCCATGTTTTCCTAAATTAGAAAAAAAACCATCTTGGGCACACTCTTGACTCCTCCTTTTCCATCCCTTATCAGAAAGCCTCCTTGGAGGACACATTACGCAACACAGAGCACCGAAACAACATGGAAATGGAGAAGTACAATGCAATTATTATCCGTCTGGAGGAGGAGCTGACCAACTTGCGCGCTAACATCCAGCAACAGACCCATGAGTATGAGGCGCTGCTCAACATGAAGATGAAACTGGAGGCTGAGATCGCCACTTACAAGAGTCTGCTGGATGGTGGAGACTTCAAGTAAGGTTTAGGTGGAGGAGAAAAAAACAGATCCAAGCAAGGTGTTGATGGTGGTGGAGGTGAATACTTCAATCACTTGTTATCACGGTTTGCATGGTCAAGTACATCTACATCATGAAGTCAGGCAGTAGCTACAGTTCACATGACGAGTTCAACATGGATATCTTGAAAGTCAAACTGTTTCGTTTGTGTTTTGTACAGGCTCCAGGATGCACTGGATGAGCTGGCGGCCGCAAGCTAATTTGGAACAAAGAATCTGGGACCAGCCCAACAATGAAAACAGAAAAACCCACAACTATCCATTATGGAAAAAAATCCATGCTGGTCCAATTAACTAAAGCCAATTTGAACCAAGATCACATACTGTGTAACCATAAATGATTTAAGCAATATTGAATAAAGGCATTCGGCCACACCGCAGAAACACAGGCAGAGCTATTTGAAAAGAAACAACTGCCTGACCTGAAAGCAAAATAAAACCACTTGTTGACCCACATTCATGACTGTTGTGCATTTGTTATCATTACACAATGGAAGAGTTTGCATGTTATGTGATAAGCTGTTGTTGTATTAAATGCTTTGCAGTAGCCCTTGTTGATTCAAAAACATAAAGGAATTACATGTTTTTAATCAATAGATGGATCAATAGATCATTTTTGTTGTCAAAATAACCATAACCCAAAAAACAAATGTCTGTCAAATTACATATTTTCTTTGCTGGCTTGATTATGAAAAAAAAAGTTAGTTGGCTTTCAATGTTTGCTGAGTCTGCCATGCACACCTTCAGGATGCTTAAAGCTGTTTTGATTGATGTTTGGCCACTGGAGGGCAGAAGATCAAAACAGGCCTGGAGACACTCAAGAACTATTAGTATGGTATGTTGTTCACTACAAACACATCTAGTTAACATATGGTAATATTGTCTTTCCATTAGAGTCATGTTCCTGGTCAAGAGAAAAATGTACAATATTACCTGACCTTTCAGCTCTGGTCTCAATCAACTCCTCTTGTTTGAAGGTTTATTAGACTGGTTTATAATATGGTGAACGTTATTTGACATAAATTGCAAAGCCACATTTTTGTTAACCTCCTTCTAACTCAATATTTGAAAGTATTAATTTAATCTTGCTCTTATACAGTTATTAAAAGAGAAACAAAACACTAATATGCATCAGTGGAAAGTAACTACTACTGTTAAACTTTTCAGATACTTGTACTTTGGTTGAGTGTAAAGTAATGCTACTCAAACTTACATCTCAAGACTTTTTATTCCACTGCATTCATTTGACAGCTGTAGTTACTTGTTTCCAGATTGAAATTTTACATTAAAACCATAAGATAAACTCGTAAAATATGATGCATTGTTGTAGATTAACTATGCAACAGTATATAAAATTGGAGAGTAAGCATCACTTTCAGCAGTTGTAACAATAAAATGCTGCTCACACATAAATGCATTAGTCTAATGATGATAAAACAGTGTGAAAAGGTGTCCGAGGATTCGTGTATGAGTATGCATTTATATGCACATACCAAGGTCTGGGCTTAACCTGTTTCAAATCACACTATTCACAGTTTCACCACTCTTTTTTAAGTTAACTAACTATGAACATTTAAGGCTGCATAGAGATTTATTTATAGTCTTCTATGAATGTGAAGTAAATGAGAAACATTGGGAGTTATAGTCAACATTAGTTCATTCACAAACATGGCAGAAAAGGAAAAGGACGTGTCAGTTTCAGCTGAGCAGATGTGGAGGCTAACAAGGGAGGAGACAGGCCCGTGAACGGCGATGCGCGCTCCCGATAATAAACCTCTGACGCCTTCATCCGGGAACTACTACGAACTCGTTCTCCAACATGGCGGCGTCAGGTGAGGTTTATGAGGGTGAACGATCTGGGTCGGCTGGGGGGAATTTCAGCGGATTATACCATGATACAGTTTGACATATGAAGGTTTGGGATTGTTAATGCCTCGTCTTGTTGATTGGCGTCGGTGTCCCGCGTGTAAAAATCGTTTCGTCGGTTGTTTTGGCCCGGTAAAGACGTAACTGCTGGAGGAAGGCGAATGAACGAAGCAACGACTTGCACAAACTGAAAATTTAAACCTAGATTTAATGCGGTGTTGTCTCGTGAAATTCGTTACTGTGGTGTTTGGGTTGTCCGCTTTCGGGTTAACACGGTATTTCGTGTGTTGGACAGTGTGTGACATGTTGAGAAAGGCTGCTAACTGCGTGCAGAGCTGGCACATTGTATGCCCGTAGCGGAGCTCGCCGTGGCGCTCAGAGCAGATAAGCATCGGGCGCAAGCGCGTTTCATGGAGGAGGGGTTGGGCCGAGAAGTCCGGGCTGCCCGAGGAGTCTCCCCACGTGTGCAGCCTGACTCCCTGGTGTCGGTGTTTGATGAAACGGGGCAGCTGGGCCTGTTG
Source organism: Chaetodon striatus (assembly GCA_029783705.1). NCBI lineage: Eukaryota > Metazoa > Chordata > Actinopteri > Chaetodontiformes > Chaetodontidae > Chaetodon > Chaetodon striatus. The sequence goes on along the minus strand of JAPZEB010000012.1, from coordinate 25,591,520 downwards.
GGTCGCATCCTAAACACTTCTCTGGCAGCTTCACAACTTTGAGCCGTCCCATCCGGCCGGCCAAGTCTTGCTCCGATGATGGCGCACTTAGATCCTGGCGCTGCGACGTGCACTGCCACTAGGCCCTAAAACCGAGCTAGCTAAGCAGGGATACTTCCCCCGTCAGCACTCCTTTGCTGACTAAGCCCGCATAAGACAAAAGCGATCTGCGTAGATGGCAAACAACCTGCGTGTTTACCCTAACAGCGTTGGCCCTTGTAGCTGTGTCGCTATTGTAGCTTTAGCAGAAGTCAGTGCTGCCAAAAGTTGACGTTACGCAGCTCCTAGCTTGCTAATGTCACATTACTGCGGAGCGCTAAGAAAGCTATAAATCACTTGATATATTATTTTTTTTGTTTTAGAGAGTACAAGCAGTCGAAGGCTGTTATTGGTAAACAATGACTTCGCATTATGCACAGGGGAAGAGTTGTAGCGTCTGTGTTGCTCTCTGTATGTGTGCAGGGTTTGTAACGATGTGTGTAAAGAATGTCCTGACAGCTGGGATTTTCACAATAAAGCTCACAGCCAGCTTTGTGGCTCCCCTTTTTCTGCTTCAGACCAAAACAAACCAGACCTGCTCTATGAGTTGAGCTGTGTGAAGCCCCCATGGACAACTGGCAACTGTTTGCCATTCAGATAGACACTATGAGGAATGTTCTGCAATGGATACATGGCTCATTGGTTCATATTCCCAAGTGCTTCCTCGAAAATGCAGCAAACATGTGGTCTGGTGGTTTGAACATGTCACAGTTGTTGCACCTTGCAGTGCCTTGTTGGAGCTGAACAAATAGAGGCACGGCTTTTCTGACCTGTTGGACAGGCAGACAGCTCCTTGTGTGTTTACTTTCCAGCAGGAAAATAAGTTAGTGTTTTTGTTTGTTATCACTCACACATTGCAGCCCTCTCACACCACAAATAAGTGTTTGTCTGTGCAGGGATGCAGCTGTCCACATGAGTGGGGAGACACAGGCTCAAACCCAGACTGTTGTTGTGTTGGCGCTAGAAGAGTGAATGTCTCAGTGGTTCAGCATTTCACTGCATTAATATTTTGTAATATTTCACTGAGTTGTTCAAAATAACTGTTAAATCTAATGAAAGCTAATGATGCAAATTTACCGTTTTGACACTGTGATTATTAGAAATGTACAAGCCATCTGTAACATCTGCCACTATCCCCAAACTCAGTGCCTCTGTTTTTCTTAGCCAGCTGTGATTTTCCAAACAGACAGGTTAAATTAAGAAAACAGTCGGGTGTGGATATATGTTTTAAAGCCTTCCTTGACAGACATCCATGTAGACATCGAACCCATGGCCTAGCGTCTTTTTTTTCCATTGCTGACTGTGTACTCTTCATCTCCCTTTTAGCTAAGAAGAAGAATAAGAAGGGGAAGACCCTCACCTTGACTGACTTCCTAGCAGAGGACAGTGGAGGCAGCAACGCACCGCCCAGCTACCCAGCCAAGTCCACTAGCTGGGCCGATGAGACTGATGACCTGGATGGAGATGGTGAGCACAAACTGAATTACACACATAAAGTCTTTATCTTGCGTACTTTACATCTGTCTTGCAGTTTTCCATCTTACGATAGTAAGATCAATATCATCACTCTATCGCTCAGGCTGTCTCTTAGTTAAGTGGGAAGAAATGAAAATAAGAATGAAGAATGTGGTCACTGACTGTAAACTGGACAGCTGTTCTTGTTTTATGTGTGAATATGTTGTGGCAAAGCAGTACTGGTCTACACATTTTTATGAAGGTGTACAGAAGTAAGAAAAGCTCTGGGAAATTAGTGAACCCTGTAAAGACATTTGGTTTTTATCTTCAGATACACAGAGTCTGCTGATACGACAGAAATACTCATGTATACTAGGCCCTTTAAATGTGTGTTGCCTAAGACAGCTGTCTATAACAGTAATACAGTGTTAAATAAATAATATGTCTATATAACAACATAAACTCAGTTTTGCAAAACTACTGCAGGTTAAACTTTTTTTCAGTCTACAAAAGTTTTCCTAATGATGTCGAAAATGTTAGCTACTGTTTGGAAAGGAATCCACGTGCTTGTACAGATTGGGAAGGGTCGTTTTGGATATTGAATTGTGGTTGGACAGTGTGCACTGAGGCCTTAAATGTTAAATACATCATAAAAACGCCATATCAACTATGCAATAGAGTTGGTCAAATAAATTCATTGATTATTCTATTAGCTGTTAACTACTGTTCTCTGGATGGAGCCTCTCATGCACTCTTGCTCACGTACCTTTGTGGATTGTACAACTTTGTTCAAGTTCCTTCCCATATGTGTTTCTGTCAGATTTGTGATGCTGAACCTCACTATTCAGGTTCTGTCACTACAAATAATGCACATTTTTACTGTTTGGTCTTCACCAGAGCAACATATCAATCTACACATTGTGTGATCACATGTTGTGATGGGATGTGTAGCTACTTATCTTCACAGAAGATCATCCAAAATGTTGCCACACATGTATTTGCATGACATCTCCTGGTAGTTTCAGTTGTGATACTTAATATCCATTTATTTTATTTTAATATATCTGATATTATTATTATATTTTGGCTAGCATACTAATAATGGATTCTGTCAATATCTTACTAGATATTACTTACTTAGCAGAATACTAAGAAGATACACATCATAATAAATACACTTGTCTCAAAGCACTTTAGTATCTGCTAAACTAAAAGGGCATGTGACATGAAAAGGGTTGACATTCAGCAGTAACTATTTGTCACACTGAGTCATTTTTTGAATGGAAGTTTGCCATTTGCTGTAGTGTCTCTCATAGGGTTGGGTGATAGCAACTGACTTGGTATGTGATGAGTGAAACACTGCGATAGATGACGACGATGTCGTCAATCCACCGCCCATCTCACAAAAATGCGTTTATCAACCTGAGGACCGAGACAGGGACATAGCACTGCTGCATGTGTGTTTGAGAGAGAGACAGAGACAGGGAAAGAGAAGTTGCATAATTGCACACAGTGTTTCTGGAAGTTACTAATAACTTCTGGTGCTTTTTTAAAAAAAATTGTCAGCCCTAGTCTCTTGTATATAATTTGATGTTGATATGTGTCTAATTTCCATCTGTATTCATTGTCGTGAAATATGCTGTTCTATGTGTCAGAATAGAAGAAATCCAGAAATCGAAGGACCAGGTATCAAAGAGAAAATACTCTGTTGTTGTCGTTCAGTAAACTGAAAGGCAGTTTTAGGTTATTATTTATTTTAAATTGTCTCCCTTGTCATCCCTCCAGTCTCGACTTCGTGGCACACGGAGGAGGATTCATACCGGGCACCGCCCATTGATCGGTCCATCCTGCCCACAGCGCCTCGCTCAGCTCGTGAACCCAATATCGACCGGTCCCGGCTGCCCCGCAGCCCGCCTTACACGGCTTTCCTGGGCAACCTTCCCTATGATGTCACTGAAGACTCTATCAAAGACTTCTTCCGCGGCTTGGCAGTAGGTGTAACAAGCACACACACATACACAGTGCAGGGCATATAACACACAGCACCTGGGAGTTACAGCTACAGCAGCTCTTTGTTGTGTAAGGAAACACACATGGTGAAACTGACAGTGACAGTTTCAGTTGCTGTCTTAGTTGCTCTTTACAGGAGCTGTAAACACTTAATTTGACAAGTCAGTCTCACCTATTTTCACTTACATCTGTAACTTCAATATTTATTTCAAATGTAGTCTAGTCCACACTGACACATTGCCCTTGGGACTGCTGTTGTTGACACACTGCAGGAGCAGTGGATTTGTTTAGTAATAAAAAACAGGACACACAGGTCAACCTTGTTTCTTTTTCTCCCACACGTATCCATGTAAAGAAGTTTGTCACACTGGGGAGGGAGGAGGCATCAAAGGAATACTGCAGGTTTTATGTTAGTTTCCTCATCTAACCAGGAATGTTGGAGGAAAGAATGAACAAGGTTTCACAGATAACAGAGCTTCCAAAGCCAAGCCAGTCAGTCCTGTTTCAGTAACAGCAAAACCGTTTCAGAGTCGTAAAACTCAGCTGAAACCCTTTGGACTACTTAGCCAGCACAGTGGTGTATCTGAAACACATGCATATGTTTTTGGTAACAAAGTCCTCTGATGTCTGCCTCTAAAGTTTTCAGTCATAGCAGAGTGTGACATGTTACTTAAAATGGTCACAACATTGGAAGTCAGTTAATATTAGCGAGATAACTTAGTGGATCAGTCCTGACATGTACATTTGTTATTTAGGGTTAGACAATTTGAGACAACACAGCTGAGATTGAATGTAAGTTGGCAATATGTCCACGTACTCTAACGTTAGCTAGCAGACCTCAGGGTTTGCACAAAGTGCTTTGAGTGCTTGAATTTTGAAAAAAAAAAAATGAAGTACTGGAATAACTCGAAGATGGTCCTTTTTTAACAGAGTGCTCAAGTACTTGAAATTAAAATGAACCACATAATGCTGTCTTCAATGTTTACAAAAGTTTTGTTCATGAAATCACAATTAAATATCTCAGTCAGAAATCTCTGCTTTGTTTTTTTTTTTTTTTTTAATTTATTTGTTTTTAAATTTTGATGCATCACCATCTCTTCTTCTCCACGGCACACTCTCCTCTCTTCCTTGCCTTGATGATGTTCTGCCTGACAGCTTAGTTTATTTCCATGGCACTCAACTCCTACAAGCCCTGGCAAAACCAAAAGGCCCCTGCTGAAGTGGCAAAACTTCACATGACTTCACTTAACTTAGTGAACCAGCTTTTCACCATGATTTGTTTTCCTTTCTCTTAAGCAGTGCGCTCATGTAATAGCTTTGCTGAAAACATTCTTTTATTAAGAAAATATAAACAAGGCTGATACTGTCATAACCATGATGTAATTAAACGACTTGATTTGGATTTGATTTGGAAAATGAGACTGATTGGTTAGACAAAGGTGTAGACATTTAGCTAACACACACACTCCCCTTTGCCTTCACCTTTTAAACCACTGATTAGTTTGTATGGGTGAACTTTACAGTGCTGGGCCCAGATCAATACATTCTCTGTTTTATATGTTATTCTTATCACCAGATCAGTGCAGTGCGTCTCCCTCGAGAGCCCAGTAACCCAGAGAGGCTCAAGGGCTTTGGCTACGCTGAATTTGATGATGTGGAGTCTCTCCTGAGGGCCCTGAGTCTCAATGAGGAGGTGAGAGGATGCAACAAAAACTTGGTTTTGTGTTACTACATTTTTATCTTAACCCCTGGATCTGAGCTAGCATGAGCGTACAACTTTCCTCGTAGTTGTATTGCACAATAAAATCTAGGGTTAAGATTTATTTATGGTCCTCACTGTACAAAATGACAACAATCATTAGTTACAGTCGGTTTCTTTGTCTCATAAAAATGTATATGAGAGAGTGACTGTTTGTCTTGTCTGATTGTTCTTGCCAACAGAACCTGGGAAACCGAAGGATCCGTGTGGATATTGCAGACCAGTCTAATGATAAAGGTACATTGCTTGCTTTTTGTGGCTGTGACGTATTCTGGCCACTGTGACTACATTTTTATAGTCATTTAGCAAATGGAAATATAGCCCTCAACTTTTACATTCTACACTTCAGTTAAATATCTCCCTTCCTTTTTCTTCACACCTCAGAGAGAGATAATGGACCTATGGGAGGCAGAGACAGGGGCGGACGGATGTCGGACATGGGTCCTGACAAGACAGACAGTGACTGGAGGGCTCTGCCCAGTGCAGATATGGACGATGGACCTCCCAAGAGAGATGATGCCTTTGGAGAGAGTGAGTCAGAGTGGGCTTTGTTTGTGCTTCGGCATTTATACTAATTCACACTTGATGCGAAGATAATTGTGTTGGCAGTTTTTGACAGAAGGAACCTATTTCTAAGTATCACTGGTGTCCATCCTAATCTAACTTGAAAAATAAATGAAACTACAGTTATGACCAGAGAGAATCATGCTTGAAACACTTTGGGGAAACATTTTGCAAAGGGAATAAACCTGGACACTTTTAAATAGTTAGCTTAGTTTAACAGTTTTATATGATATGAGCTTTCAGGTTTCCCACAGTCATGATATTCCTGGAAAAATTACAAAATTAAAAAAGAGGACTGTTTTCCAGGCCTGGAAATGGTTGGAATTAACAGAATGTTTTGGAAAAGTTTTGAAGGTACATTGTTTTGGCTGTTGTTTCAAACATGTTCCCCAAAAACCCAAAACATGTGTAATGTTACATGAAATACATTCCTTTAATTTAAAATCCCCTGCTGTGCCGTGTGACTGTTGAAACCTCACTCATGTCACCTGCTACACATAGACCAGACCCACATTGTGTGATTGCCAAGGCTGCACTCCCTTTTTAGGGAAAAGAGAGAAAGTGGGAGCATGCAGGATAGCACCATCGGACTGTTGTCTCCAACTAAATATCTGCCTGTCATTGAACCATTTGGACGGGGGAAGCCTGAAGGAACATGACAGTGATCAAAGCTATTGCGAATGCTCAGATTGAGCCAAGGTCACAAAACAATTATTAGAAATGTCCATAAAACAAAAGTTTGTTCAACAAGAAATAAATGCATATCCAAACACGTGTCAAATTACTTTAAAATCTATCTTTAGGATCTTTGACTTTCTATTGACGTTTTGTGAAGTACCCATATATGCCCGTCTGGTCTATTGGCATACGCAGCTAGTTGGCAGCAAAAATGTCTAATGAGCAAGTAAAGTTAGCAATGCTAGCAGCTTGCTTATCCACAAATGCCTGAGAAGTGCATGTTTAATAGGGTATGGCTTTATCGATATGTAGGCCTACCATTTTAAACCGCTTGAATACAGTAATGGAAATGGGGTAAAGGATCATCAGTGAGAAGTCAGTCAGACAAACAGTTTGTTTTGGAGGAATTCTTGTCCTTATTCTGTTGCAATTCCTGCAGGATCACGGGACCGCTATGAGTCGGATCGTTACAGAGATGGCCCACGGCGGGACAATGACCGCTATGATGGAGGAAGAGACCGCTACCGGGAACGCTATGACGACAGGGATCGCAGAGACTACGATAGAGGTGTGTTGTTGTACTTGTTTTGATCCTGTGTTGGTATTCACATCCATGTGGCTGTATCAGCAGATCTTTGCTGCCTGATCACAAAATCCCCAAAGTATTCCTTAACATGTTTGTCCTAATCAAATCATCAGCTGTCATGACTCTAGTGCTACCTCCTAAAAGTCGGAGATTCGAATTATCCGTCATAGACCCATAGAGATTTTTTCAAGTCGAGCAGTTTGTGGGGTTTTTTTCTCTGTGCTAGTCAGTGTGTTGTGCGATGTACTTCTGGGGACAGCACGCTTCAGTTTTTACACTGCTCTTTGGTACAGGCAGCTGTAGACGCGATGCAGCAGCACGAAGGAGAGATGACATCAGCCTCTTTCTTCTGCTTAGAGTGGTGAAGTTACATCTCACTGCAGCTAAATACGATACACACTCTGACTTTTGTTTGATATCTAGAGTGAGCTATTATTGCACGTCTCATCCGTTGTTAGCGCAGTTGGCTTGGTAACTGTAATACATGAGTGTCCCTGTTGCACTGAACATCCTACTGAACCCTATTTAAACTAGTTTATATGGGGGAAAAAAGAAATCATTAAATATCTGTATTGATCAGCCAAATCTGATTCGACTGACATTGTGAGTCAAGTTACCCCTACATGACTCCCTGATTGCTCTGCTGCAACCTCGATTTAACTTACACACTTGTTTATGAACTTCCATTTTCATCTCTAACCAGTTGTCTTTCCTGCCCTCCTTCTAGGTTATGACTCTCGTAGTGGGGGAGGAGGTCGTCGTGCCTTTGGCAGTGGCTTCCGCCGAGATTATGATGACAGTCGGGGTAGCGGTGATCGTTACGGGGACCGGGATCGTTATGGCGACCGTGAGGACCGGTACGAAAGACGGGATGACAGGCGCGAGGAGAGAGGTGAGAGTTCAATACACAACGCATATTAAAAAGGGTTATTTGAGTGTTGGTGTTTGCATGAGTTACATTTAAGGGTGATTTTTGGCAATTACGCTTGTTGTTTTTACAATTTGACTGTGCTAACAACATCTTTTCTTTTGTTTTTTTTCTCACACCAGCTCCGCAGCAGAGACCCAAGTTGAACCTTAAGCCCCGTAGTGTGCCCAAGGAGGACGATGGTAGCAGCGGCAACACTGGTGGTACTTCCCCAGCAGCAGCAGCTCCGAGCTCAGGAAGCAGGGCCTCATCCATCTTTGGTGCGGCCAAGCCGGTTGACACAGCAGCCAAGGAGAGGGAGGTGGAGGAGAGGCTGAAGAAACAGGAAGAGAGGCTGCAGAGGCAGCTGGAGGAGGACAAAGGCCGGGGACACGACCGAAAGATGCGAGACAGGTCAGTGGATGACATGTAAGGACCCTGCATAACTTTTCATGAGATGGTGCATTCTTTTATAAAGTACAGTTTTCAGATATTTCTTGTTTTAGTTATAGTTTAGTTCAGGAAGATTGTTTTGTAAAGCAGCTGCAAACACAGAAAAAGCAGTTATTTACACCTATGAGTTTTGTCAGAAAAATCACCTGCACGAACATCATATGGCAACAAGAATGTGATTATGTGTATAGTGAAATAAGTGAGGGTGTAATCCTTCTATAACTACTTCAGCTGTACTTCGCCAAAGAGTCCAGAACTGTAACCTCTTTGACCCCACTAGAGTTTGCATGTCTGTGTAAGCTTTTTCTATTGTTTTCAGGGACCCAAGCTGGCGCAATGAAGAGTCTCATACTGAGCGATCTCGCACAGGAAGTGAGTCTTCACAGCAAGGAAGTACTTCTGGAAGAAGTAAGATACCTTGACACTAAATTCTTTTGCCTTCAGGAATCTGGTTTTTCCTCATGTAGCAGCATTATTGTGCTCCTGGGTGTTCATGTAACTTATTTTTGTGTCTGTCTTTCCACATAAAACTTTCAGTCAATGCTCAATTTTCATTATAGGACCCGTACACTTTATCAGTCACAACACAGTTCAGTCTGTAGTCTTTTAGATGACACAGAAATTTAAACGTTTTAATTTTAAGTACCTTTTAGAGTTTTATTGTCTCAAAAATTCTGCCTTCATCTGTACTGGGAGGAAGTTAGAATATTTTCAGCATACTTTAAGGTCCAAACATACACCCACCAAGCGCCAGTCACAGGTAGAATTACTGTTTGGCAAGTAAATCTCTTAAGACTATCTGCTACAGTGACAGGTAAATGTTTGCACCAAAATAGTCATGTAATAAAAACATATGCCCAGAGTCTGTGCTGCGTCTTGGTACCTTTTTAGAAGCGCACTGCTCTATTGTTCCTCTGCTCTCAGTGTCTCACACTGCAGAAGTAACGATGATGCAAAACTGACCTTCTCAAGCATTCCTAGTTTTGGAGCACTGTTTACTGTGGGGTAAATCAGATTATCCACTTAACTATCACTTGCTGCCAGTCTGTTGTGAGCTACCGCTGGCGGCATCCATACTTATGGAGGTAATAAAATAATAACACAGAAGCTCCCAGGCCTGCAGCAAGATGGCAAACTCTTTATTGCCTCCCACATTGTCAACGGCAGCGCATTACAGCTCCACTCCCTTTAATCTAACCTTTCACAATAAAAGCCCTCAACATACTGTATACACTGCATCAGTTATTCACATACTGAGGCTGTGGTGATGAATTGTTTAATATATTAAATTATAAAACAGTTAGTTCCAACCAAGCAGTTTGATCGGACCGGAAGCATCCCATGAGTGTTGATACACAGTGTAGCAGCACTGGGACTTTTAACTATGCATGTATCACTCTGCTTTACAGGTGTTTTGAGTTGTTAATTATGTCAGCTGTAAATTAGCCTACATTAAGGGTCATCATAATGACCTTTGCACTGCAACAAGTAACATATTTCCACAAATAACAGAATTAAGTAATGATTGGTCAGAAAAAGATGAAGGGAAAGTAGCCTGGATACTTCACTTATAAATCTCCAGGTGTGCTCATATGACATCAGAAGATGACACAGCATATTGATTAAGATGTTAACTCATCGGCATCAGACGTATGCCACCAAAGCGACTGTCAACATACTCTAATTTCATTGGTTGCTACAGTATAGGCGACAGTATACAAAGTAGCAGGGCTGTGGTGAAGTGTACACCTACACAAAATAGCAAGCTAGTTTGCAGAAATGGTTTGGTCAGATGCAGAACTATTTGTGTTGGCAGGGTTAAATATATCATTAAATAAACAAATAAATCGCAACCTGTTGCAGCTTTTTACTGTTAGTAAATGGCACTTGTGGATCTGTCGTATAAAAGCAATATCACACTCGAGGCCGTGCTGTTGTACTAAATATCAGCATAGCTAACCAAATCACATCTGTGCTGATAATCAGTACAACAGCGCCGCCACTCATGTGATATTGCTAAAATAATTTGGCTTCAGATTTTGCTGTGGCCTCTATAAGTTTGTATTTAACCTTATACCTTTTTTCTCTCAATGAAATGTACTGAAACAAATGTATGTGTGACACAAAAGGGACTTTATTATTTTGGCTGGTAAAAAAAAAATATGCCTGGTGGCTGGATTTTTTTATCTACCAGTCCCCATGGTCAGTGAGTCAGAAAGTTAGTTTTGGATACTGGCATACTTTAAAGATAGCAACCAAGACAAACTTAAAATGGTGGACATCTCATTCAGTTGTAAAAGCATTGCAAAGTAATCTTCACTGAGGTAAAACAGTAAGCATGAACGTGTTGCTCTTTTCATCCACCAGGCTCTCGGTGTCGAGACAGCGAGCGCTCTGGAGAAAATGAGGTTTTCAGTGGCAGAGAAGGTGAGCCCTCCTCCCCTGGGGCCTCCCCCCTCCCCCCCTCCAGCGGCTCCTCCAAGGAGCCACTGAAGGTGATGCCTGCACCTCCTCCAAAGGAGAACGCCTGGGCCAAGAGAAGTGCAGCCAGCACAGGCTCTAGCGATGGTGATGGACGACCTCCGATCTCTCCTGTCTCCCCAAGTGGTTCAACTCCTCCCAAGCTCAGGTGAGAACTCAAGCGAGGCACACTGCATGTGAGGAAGCCTTTCATGAACACACTGCTTAGAAACAGCCATTTTATAACATTTCACACTGTGAATTAGCTTTTACAAGCTTGTAGAAAAGCCTGTGTAGAAAAAAACCTTTGCTGTGAGTGTCAGTGTCGTATACTCTTCCCTGACTGTTCTTTCTTTCTCTTTGGTTTACCAAGTTCTGCAGATGAAAGAGGATCTGATAAAGGTAAGGCCTGCTGATGAGTGGGGATTTTACCCAAACCAAACCTCAGAGAAGACCATGAATAAAACTGAACTATAGCAACCATAGAAGGACTCAGCCAAGTACAAAGAAATGCAAAGGAACAAAAACACTTGCATACATCTGCAATAATACGTGAATATTGAGACTTTAACAGGCTCATTAGCTGACCTGTGAGACTATAAAGGTCGATACACACAAAATTAAAAAATGGTGGATAGACTAAAATAAGACAGCTGTGCTGTTCTTAGATCCCTACTACTAGTGAGGCAAAAATGCAGAGTTTGGGACCAATGGAAAGGCCTTGATGTTGTCTTATTCAAACATATTATTCTCTGTACGGTGGCCATTTTAGGACATCTCAGACTCTTCTAATCAAGCTCGGCTCAGCTTTCTGCAACTGAGGCTGCTTTTTGGCTCATCTGTGCTTTGAGCTAAACGTGTGGTATGGTGCCATTGTAAAGCTAGCACTGACCTAAAACAACTGATGGGAAATCCATCATTGGCTGTAGAGACGTACTCAAGTTTTGACCTCTTATTTGGCACTCCATCCAATAGCGTTTGAGATTTTTAGCTCTAGACCACAGTTGTTTGACTCACAGACCAACTGGCACTACCATCTCTCGAGCTTCCATGCTGGCCTGGCTAAAAAAGTGAAAGTGTCATTTCTAAACAGATGACAGTTGTCCCATAAAATTGCATTTTGTGCTGTGGTCCTCTTTCAGCAGTGTTTTTGTTGATTGTGGGCTAGCTTGACAGCTTCAGTTAAGTTTGGCTAAACCGGCAGAAAATTGCTCTCCAAGGCCAGATGCAGAGTTTTCCGTTTTTCTTTTTGTGATCGTTGATGCTGAAAAGAAAATGGTTTCAAACTCTTGTGTGGTCCAGAAAGGCAACTTCATTAAAAACTGCAATCTGAGGTTTTCATCTAACTCAGTTAAGTCCATAAAAGGTCAAACTTGACTATACAGACATGGAGTCAATTCTTTATTGTACATATGCCGTTTTTTTACATGAGTTACATCAGAGAGTTCCAGTGTTTTTCATTAAGACTGGTTCATTAACATGATGAGGTAAAAGAACAGCTGTATCCTCACATATCACACTACTTCATAGCTGTATCATAATGGACATATTTGGCAAAGTGAGAACGTTTAAGAGAAGCAGGTCATAAACTCAGAGTGAATTCATTACAAGGGGAGCACTGAAATATGTCTCACATTATTAATCTGCATTATTGTACAAATAATCAGAGTGACTTATATTGTGCAGAATAATATCCACACGCACAACAATTCTGACTTCTAATATCAGCCTCAGAAGAAATCTGGCCAAATGTGAAAACCACCTACATGATTTGCAGTGCTGTACCAGAACAGGACTTGTTTTTTTTTTTTTTTATTATTAATATTATTCTTTTGGAAACATTTGGAACAATCGTCAAGCCAATATTAAATTGAAATGAGTTATGGACTGTACAAGTTGAGCTTGCATTCAGTCAGTTGTGCACCTCTCATTTGGCCCTACATCAGTGACTAACACTTCTTGAATCCAACCCAGTGGCTTCTCATGCTGCAGTGTGTTGTGAGTGTAGTCTACTGTATGACGTCCAACAACCTCCCTTCACTCAACTGTCTGGCTTCTCCTTTAAGATGAGAACAAGGCTGATGGTGTGCGTCGGGACCGGGGGCCCCCACGGGCACGAGGGGGGCCTGCAGGGCCTGGAGCAGGGCGGGGTCGAGGAGAGGGGCCCAACAGAGACCGAAGAAAGGAGGCAGACAGGTCAGCCATGCAAAGCTAGTGACTCCAGAGTTCTCAATGAGACAGGGAGGACATTGACTGGGCATCTGTAAAGAATGGCCTATGCTCAGTTACACAACTGATGATGCATTCATTGTTGGTAGTGTTGTGGACACCAGGATTTCCAGTGTTCACTTTTAATGCTTTACCTTTTCTACTCCAAATAGTCACAGTCCCCAAACATCAACAGTACAACATTAAGTGGACCTGAAATTCTTGACATTTCTGAATTTTATTTGAGGCTTCTGAGAACTGAGCGCAGTGTGAACTGGGTGCCAAGCAGCTTGTAGATGTAAATTTTTAGATGATCGCTTATGTTTTCTTCTTGTGTGAGGGAGCTGTGTGACATCTGCTTTTTAAATTCCGTCTCAGAGGACAGCAGAAAGTTAAAATATTTTAACTATGGACGCTAAATCCGCCTACCATTGCCGTTGCCATTATTTTCTGCTGGCCTCGCCTAGTCTACTATCCTGCTCTCATCTACTAAAATTATATCCCGTTTGCTGTTTTCCATCTCCCTGATTCCATGTGAAAGCAGCATAATAGTAAAATTACCCTGCACCCACGACATTATTGTTGTTCCTGAAAGACATGAGAGATCCCAGTCCTGCTGCAGCCCTCTATTTTGACTTGAACCCACCGTTCCAGTTGACTAAAACAGTCTGTCTGCTGCTATTTGTTTGCACTTTGTCAAATTGGCCATTAAATCTTAGAAAAGTACACATTGAGTGTTATTAAATAATTATCAGGGGAATGAATTCTAATTGCTGGTTGTGTTTTTGTCATTTTAAAAACTTTCTGACTGCAACTTCTGCCCGATGGCAATTAAGACATTGAGTTTTGCCAGTTGATTGTTTAGTCAGTGCTAGAACATTTAGAGTTTTACTATTTCTGTCTGTTTCTCACCCGGCGATAAGCCCGTTATCGTCGCCTCTCTGTGACCGGCCTCTTCTCCTCGCCGTGTGCGGGGTTTGTGCAACCAATCAGATCGGGTGCCACCAGTCTGCGTTGGAGTTGAGTAAGGTGAACATGTTGGTAGCCACTTCACACTACCAAGCAAATAGTAGAACAGGATGTTTATTTCATCATAGGAGCTAGATATCTAGGGTTGAAAATGATTAATCAATCTCCCACCGTGTCCTGGCTGGCAATTTGTGAGTGAGCCAGATCAAGCCAGCACCAACAATTATCAGAGGCAGTGGCTCGATTCCCATGACAAGAGGCAGTAGCACCTTGTCTGTATGTAGCTGACAACCCCCTATCAGGTCTTATTAACGTATTGGCAAGACAAAAGAAAGGAGACCTGTTCCTGCCATATGATTTCCTCTTTTGGTTTATGTTTTCTTTCCTTGACTCTTCCTTGTTAGTGCTGGTAAACTATGGAGTCGATAGTTATTATCAGTGCTTAATCATAAAACATAGTTTTATAGAATCGTCTCAGTCATTTTTAAGTGCAATTATTATCAGCAATAAAATGAATTTTGTTTTTGTTAGAGTTAAATATTTTATTATTATTAATATTTCAAATGAGTCACTTCCCTCTAAGTGTGCAGAGTTCATGCAAACATTCTGGCTCTGACTCTCTGTGCTAAGTGGATATGGAATATCACACCATGATATACTGTAACTTTCAGCCCCAAATTAGTGCTGTAAATGAAAAAAACGGATGCAATTAAAATTATTAGAAGTCACCATCAAAGGGAAGTTGGAGGAAGTAAGCAAGCAGGCTTGGGCAGTATCCATTTTTCCTCATTTCCATCCTTACATTTCATCAGGGTACACAGAATGTAACGGCACTTGTGTGTGACGCTCACTGCGCCCACGCCACCCCCCCACTACATCCTACTACCACGTTTCACAAGCTCTCTTACCTTTTTTCAGCATTTATAGATAAAAATATAAACTCACAAAATGTCTACAAAGGAATTTTTCTACACCGATTTTCCTACTAAACAGTAAAATAACCGTACACCTTCTGAATTCAAGTTTCTCTCTTTCACTGAACTAATGCCGTGTTCACACCACATTATATCAGCCTGAATATAGCACAACACAGCGTTGCACGGTGTCGGCTTGGAATGTTGACGACAAAGTGTCGTACGCGATAATCCAGTTACATCTCGTGTAGTGTGTCATAGTAGAGGACAACCGACGCCACGTCTGGGACGCCTCACAATGTTCCGACATAAAGTCTAGCATGTTTGATTTTCTTTTTGTCTTCCATGACTTCTCCCGTCACAGCCGTCACTTTGACCAATAGAAACAGAGCGATCGGCTGCTGTACGACAGCTGTAGGACAACAACAGCCCAGCCTTTCAGATATTTCCTGTAGGGACGTTAGCACACAGAGT
>JAPZEB010000012.1:25500845-25530314 GCA_029783705.1 Chaetodon striatus | reverse complement strand
GGATGAGGTCCCACCGAGATTTGAACTCGGATCGCTGGATTCAAAGTCCAGAGTGCTAACCATTACACCATGGGACCAGCTCCGCCAGAGAAGGCATCAGAACTGTACTTGTACTCATAGCATGTCCTACCTTTCCTGTTCATATATTTTTTTTTCTGACATATGTCTCAGCAAACGGTTAAAATCTTAATCCGAGAGCCAACTACCCCCTGTTTCGCTATTGCTAGTTAGCTAACGAAGGCTAGGTTAACCTAGCTAACTCTGATAAGCTAGCAGAACTCGCTGTGTGTGGTTAGAGACAGCAGCAAGCAGCGGAGTGTAAAATAAGATGCAGCTTGTTATGAACATACGCATCCACCTACAGGTGCAGACAGTCCACCACGTTTGTCTACCCGAGCCTGTCGATATGTGTTATTAAATACATCATGAAAGGTTTGAGGGTCACGTCAATTACTTCCAATAATGTCTGCTAGCTAGCTGCTCCTTATCCGATTTCGGCTCCTCAAAATAAAAGCTGTGTTTTCAAAATAAAAGATAAGATTATATAACTGCTAAAATGTGTCAAACTAGTTATAGTTTTATTTTTATACGTTTATACAGTAACGTATTGTGCAGTTAAATTTTAACAGCAGCTTTGTTTTCATGGAAGCATCATGCAAACATGTCTGACTGCATTAACATCTGGAAAGAAAACTTTAATCCTTTAAAATAAGAGCCTCAGGAAATGGAGGAATAGTGGAGGGATAAAGGCGTCAACAACTGCTACCTAGGTGCTTTAAAGGAAGGGACTGTTCGTTATTTTTGAGTGGGGAGGTGGTGGTGCAAAAAAGGGGAGGCATGTCAAATATTTTTTAAAGCACTGGGGAGGGACTTGTTTTTTTTTAATTTGGCTTAAGGAAGGGGCATATACATTTAAATGGTTGTATATTTTGTATTTATTTTATCGCAGAGTTTAAAAGAGAACATGCCTTCCAAGCCTGCAGGTTTGAGCTTAAAACAGTGAAATTTCATCAAAATTACTTTATTCTTCATGTCTTATTTAAAATCTGGACACAAACTGAGCACAAATGTGGGCACAAACTAACTAGCCTACATAATAAATGTGAAAAAAGGATTTCGTCTTCAACTTTTAACTTTCAATATTTAAAAGGGTAAGTTTTAAAAATATGATACTCATTTATGCTGGAGGGAGGGTCAAGCATTTTCCGTCAGTTACTCAGGGAGTGTAAGAGCCACTTAAGCACATATTAATATTTGATAAGAATTTCAGTGTTTATATGACATATCATACGATATTTAAGTTTACACAACACTTTCTGTATATTTTGAATAGTGTATGATAGTGGCCATATTGAAGTTATGTTTATATTGATTTTATTTATGTGTTAGAATAGAAAGTTATTTACATCATATATGGTGCTGTAAGGCAGTTTAATGTGCATGACAGGAAGAGAGTCTGGACAACGTCGTTCAGAAAGGACGACGTGAAGTTTTGTCGATTTGGATCGTAATAAGTTTTTACAGATATAGGACACTGAGTCAGTAGAGGACCATACAGGATGTAATTTTGGAAGGACTTGACTTGCGATTTTGTTTCTTTTTTGGATTGTCAATAAACCTTGCTAAACGTTTTCCATGCTTCATGTGAGTACTGTGGATCTCCAGAAAAGGAACAGAAACACTAGTCAAAACTGAGACACCTCACAAACTAAGTGGCTGAGGAACTTTGGTATATTGAAACGGCCACTACAGGGAGGCTAAAGGAAAAATATTTCTGGATAGAGAGTCAAAATAAATAATAATAATAATAATAAATACATTTTTAAAAGTCACACCCCAGCCACCCCCCTCATATGATACCTCTGATAGTAAAGAACAGTCCCTAACTCCTGCTGCTCTGTGACCAAGAGTAAGATTTGTGCTGGCATGAATGGGGTTGGTTTGTGTATTGTACACAACCAAGACACAACAACTATTATTAGGTGTTCCAAAGCACCTAATAATTAACCAGATACAGCATGTCTGTTTTTCAAGCCCATCTGTTGTGCACGTTTTTCATCCAACTCAGCTCTCAACACTTGATTCAGTTGACTGGGTTGGGAGACAAGGGTAATCACTTATGTAATAAACTATAATATAACATCTTGATGCTTATTTTGTCCTGTGTTGCTGAGGAACAATAAAGGCTCCACTTTGGTGTGATTGCCTGGAACTAGCTCAACCGGTTGCACAGCAGCACATTGGCAGACACTCAGGGATTCATGGCTGACTTCCTCTGTGCCATTTCAAAAAATGTAACACTGTAAGAGTTAACACTGAAGTGTTGCTATAGCCCAGGGACCCATGTGTGATAGCACAGCATAGTAATGGTGGCTATGCCGTCCCTCATCCTCCCACAAGAGGGAACTAGAGGGAATTTAATAGGCTGCACTAATCCTCTTGTGTTGTCAGATCTCCATATTGCAGCTCCCGGCGAGCCTCTTGAGGAAAACAGTAGTACCAGGGTATGAGGTTTCAGGTTTTTCTTGTGAATGACAGATCACAGCCAGTCTCCCTGCATTGCTAAATTTGAGAGCTGGATCATGTATCGACTGTAATACCTGTTTTCAATAAGCACTGTTATTTCTGTGCTTTATGAAGTCTACGAGCTGTAGGAGTCCAGGAACAGCCTCCATCCCCTCTCAGCTTTCTTCTGAGGAATTATTAAAAAAGAAAAATAACCTTTGGTCCCATAGGTCAATATTTGAAGAGGAAAAAAAAGGAATTCCAACAATGCTCAGTGTTTGCTGGAATACAAAAGGCTGAAGACAAGCAATCTGTTTGTTTGAGGAAAAACATTCACTCACACAATAGGAATACTAAACCTTAAGTCACACATTAAAACAACTTCTGTAAGTATGTTTCATTCACTTTTACCACTCTAAGAATTGTACCGCTAATTACAAACCTAATTCCCTCTATTTAATTTGTATTGGTTTATTATTAATGCTGAGAGAAGAAAAGCATATTATAATACAGTTTATTACATCTCTGATTATTTATTGATTTTATATTATGTAGTCTTACATCAAAAGTGAAAATTAAGTACATTCATTCAAGTTCTTTGCTTAAGTACAGCTTTGAGATACTATATTTTGTGAATCTTATAGTTTTACTCCACTACTTTTAACTGTTGCAAAATAAATTACAATGTAATTATTGCAATAATTAAATTGTAATATATTACAATAAAATGAAATTTGACTTAATGAAATTGTACCTTCCACAATACATGGCAGAGGAAGAAAGTACAAGTTTGTAGCCTATTACAAACTACTGAACAATCAAAAACAGTACATAAAGAAAAAAAGAGAGAGAAATATATGATAGTACAAAACAGTACCCTGGAGGCAGGCTGTGAGTGAGTGATATTTGGTTATAAATGTAATGGTCTGATGGCATGAAGGACAACGCTGTCCTGAACCTGTTGGCTCTGGAAACAATCCCCTGGTAATGTTTTCCAGAAGGAACAAGACTGCATAGTTTGCGGCTAAGGATGAGTGTGGTCTCGAATGATTCTGCGGGCCTCCTTTAAGCGTCTCCTGTGGTAAATGTCCTGGAGGGTTGGTCGTTTATTGCCTGTGAGAAACTATGCTGTTTACATCACCTGCTGTACAGCTTTACTGTCCAGGGCGGTGCAGCGTGGACACCACACAGTGATGCAGCTGCTACAGATACTCTAAACGTAGCACATGTAGAAGGTAGTGAGGATCTACGGAGCCAAGCTGAATTTACACGTCAACATCGCGCAGTATTGCTGATCTAAAGGAACTTGAAACTGCTGACTGTCTCCACTTAGGGCATATTGATGAGAACGAGTTTACAATTATCTCCTTCACCTTGTTGTCCTGGCACCATATTTAAGAGTCTCACCTCTGCCTTGCAAGCAGTCAGTGTCAGATACTATGTTAAATGCACACACAAACCAGGTTACTGGGAGGCATCACAAGATATAAAATAATTGGTTTACATACCCTCCATTCATCTGACTACTCTTAAACCTTTGTTTACAAGTGGCTAACTTGACAGCAGATTTGCCCCATACCCTTACCATACTTCTAACCAAGACTGACATTTTTTAAATGTATTCAGAATGTTATACTGTATAAGAAACCATATTAGTAGTTATTCCTTCCATATGTCTAAAATACAAATTACAAACATCCTACTGTTTAGTAGTTGATGTTTCAGAAATCCAGCCATTGTCAGACTTTCTTTCCTCTTTCATTAAAACACAAAGTGTCTATACCGATGGCTGTGGTGTCATTCTCAAACCGATGAAAGTGCGGTGGTGCCGTGCCTCACAGTTATGTGTGATCAGGGAGTAATGGCGTGAGCTTAACACGCAGCCCTGGGTGTCCGCAGTGCTGAGAATGAGTGGAGGAAGTGCCAATCTCCACCAGCAGTGCTCTGCGTTTCAGAAAGTCCAAGATTCGGTTGTACATGATGGTGCTCAGATGTGGTCCCTGAGGATAAAGAGAATTATATTGAAGGCTGTAATCAACAGTATTCTTATAGGCTTTTCATGTCCAAATGTGACAGAGCAGCATTGGGTGCTCTGTGCTATAACTGCAGACTGTATAGACTGCCCAGGGGAAGCGAGTCAGTGTGGGTTTTGAGCAGCAGCCCCTGGCATCCCATGATGACAGACGAAAGTGCAACAGGGTGTTAGTCCCTGAGGCAGGATATCCTTGGTTCTATAGGGACAACATAAACACATGCTGTATCGCACTGACACATTATAAACTGGAGCAAAGGGCAAAGACTGAGTGTATCCACTAGAACATCTGCCAGCTGATCAGCACATGTTTCAGAATCTGACCGGAGATACTCTCAGGTGCTTTAGGGGAGTTAGTACACCTGGGGCTCCGCTCACAGTGAGTGCTCTTAGACGTAATGTGTTGTCCATACTATAATTCTCCGAACATGTTAAGGATGTGTTCAGCTTGTTTCAGAGGGAGGCAGATACATGTGACACACAGCTGGGGCACCCTTTGTGGCTAACGGAGGATTGACAAAGAAAAGAAAGATTTTAGACACATGCTATTTGATCAGTGGCGCCCCCAGAATTTTTTTTTAATGGTGGCCAGATGGGGCCACTGAAAATCTTGGGATGGCACATCAAAACCAAAAGCTGTACCCAAATATCAGGAATTCTACTATGCTGTTATAGTCAGGCTGTTCTCATGCACTGGGGAAGGTTTTGGGGTACCCAAAGAACCCGTTTTCATTCAGACATCTTGAGGTGAGAGTTCAAAGGACCCCTCTGAAAATGGCCATGCCAGTTTAGCCCTTGCCAGAATTTAGCCTACATTTGGAACCTTGTCTATCCCCCTTCCCCACAAGCTAGCATGATGGTCGGTACCAACGGACCTCTTAGGTTGTCTCACAAAAAATAAGTGTGCCACAGCCTCTTAAAGATGGTAAAGTTGGCCTTCGGGGGAGTGCCCCAAGAATAAGACCTAAAACACAGAAATGAGTTAGCATTTTTCCATTTGCAGTTTCCTGATGTTGTTAATAAATGGGGTTTTTTTTTGTTTTTTTTTTTGTTAATTTGATTTTCTGGTTAGTTGCCTGAAATACGGTCTGTGGTGAACACAAGCTTAAGAGACTTTCACATTTTGTTCTACTACATAAAATATACCTGTAAATACCCCATCCATAAATTTTGAAGCTTTTTTGGGTCTTATAAAGGTGGTTGTTAACAAGTGGCTAATTGAGACTGCAGAATTTCATCATACAAATCATGACTTTACAGCCTCGACGTGGTGGCGCTGTTGAAGTCATGCGATCGTGATTTAGTTCATTAGTAGCCTAATGTTAGGTTTTTTCTTCTGGCGATTTCATTCAGGCTTAAAAACTCATAAAAGTGGTGTTAATATGTGAAGGTTATCTTGTTGAACAAGAGAGTGTATCATACACTTTTGTTTGCTGGAGAGTTTATTTCCTGCAATAATCCAAAATCCAACGGAAATATCCCATAGGCTTTTTGACGAGGGAACCAGGGCGACACTAATTTCCGTGTCGGCCTACAGGAAAAGTTATCCCTGGAGCACTCTATTAATTTTGCCAGAGGGGGCAAATGGAGTGGGCAGCATTTGTTCCAGGGGAACCATTGTGTTTTAATGTATTTACTGGAGATTTAAAAAAAAAGCTTGCTGTTGTATTTCTCATCTTGTCTCATGAGCCTTTATATGTGTGTGTGTGTGTGTGTGTGTGCATGTATATTTTAGTTTTCCTCTGACTTAAAAGTCTTGTGAAATATGATTTTAAGTTGTGCTACAGTTTTGTTCCCTAACTATTTTCACTCGTATGACTTGTTTCATGAACAGTACTTTTGCACATTACTCACACCTGCAGTCCTGTGTAACTTCACTCTGCACAGTCTGCCACTGCAGAAAATTATTGTCTGTATGTTTAATGTTTAATTCATCTTATTTTTGTAGGGATAATGTCATAATGCACCAAAATGGAGCAATGCTCCACTTTATCATTAATGCATCTCCTCTAAATCTGCAGCCAAATTTCTGCCTGGATGTGCACACTATACAAATACGTGTGTTGAACTAATGTTTACTTGTCCTGTACTGTCCCTTTGCACCATAGAATAACCTAAAGTCAACTCTGTCCGTTCTTAAGGCATGTACCCGTATATACTCTGCCACTATGCAAGTTATTTATGTCTCTGCACCAGTGCCACGAATACTAATTTCCATAGTTTTAGTGGGTCAAGTGTTTCTGATTTATGATTTCCACCCTCCTGATTTCCAAGCAGCATGCCAGCTTACTCTGAAGGGCCGGAGCATGTGAGGACACAAAATGGCTGGGCCAGGACATGTCTGACATGGGTGTTGTGGAGCCAAATAAATCCCCGTTAGCAGAACGGCTTGATCCAGTGCTGGTGCCAGACTTGGAGTGCACCCAAGCCGCAGGACAAGGATCAACTCTCCATGAGCATGAACCTAACACCCACACACTTTACTACCAGTCACTGTACATGAATCAACAGTCAACAAGCTTATGACACATGTCGAAGGTGCTTGAGGGCTTGGGATCATGCTAATTCCGGGGTTAAGAGAGAACACTAAACTCAGCACAGGTCTGTAGCTGACATTGAACTTTGCACATGCATGCTTGGGTTTTATGGAGTGGATGTAATTGTTGAGTGGTCTGTACTTTTTGGCCACACAGCAGGTACAAAATATATACTGTGAAGCGGAAAATTTAGGCAATGTCCTGATTTTTTTTTCTTGTCGTTTTGGAGGCAAGGCAGTTCTGGCAGGGGATTTAGAAAGCAGAAAAGAAGTGTACGACACACTGAAGCTCTAGCACGGTGCTGATTGTTAAATCAATGCAGGGGATAAATGGAGGGCTTGTGCAAGTGCAAAAAACCTGATACACATTTGATGAACACAACTGAGGCGATTTAGCGGCTTGTTCATACACTGTGTAATTTGCAAGAGGGGTAGGTGTGATAAGCTATAGTTTCAGCCTGCACCTTTTCGGTTATTGCTATAATCTCTTTTTTGACACTGACTCATCAGGCGTATCTGCCTAACCACTTGGCTGCAGTGCTGTGTTTAGTATTTAATTATTTCTTCAAAATTAAAGACCAAAAAAAGAGATAACTGCAAAATAGCACAGATGATGATGGGGTAGTAATAGTCCTGTAAAACTCTTTGTATTTCAAAGTGCAAAATTGTGTTTGTAAAATACATTTGGATAAGCCTCATAAAAGTCTGAAATGAATGCCTGCTGCTTTAAAAGCAGCTTGTGTTACGTCTTCAGAGATTTCCAGTAATTTGCAACGCTGATTTCTTTTTGCAATCTGCACAGATCTATTTTTTGTTTTCAGGCTGCAGCAGGAGAAAAGACCGATTAGTTGGAAGAGGATATATGGAACCGGATGGGGCCCTCCTCTCTCTTTCCCCTCTCCCTTTCGTATCTGTCGCCTTTACTGTGTTTACATTATAGACACACCCCTGACCTTCACCCAGGCCCCCTTCGCTGGCCCCACTACACACACATACACACACACCGTTTACACCACATACCAGAGCTCCTATGTGCACACAACCGTGAATGAACAAATGTCATCTAAATAAATTGGCTCAAAAAATGACTTTAACTTGAAGAACGGAAAATATTTGCCCAGTGTTATCCTATAGTGGAGTTGTTTAATCGTCTATTTTTAGCACAGCCACCTCTCATGCATTGCAAATGTATGGCAAGATCGCCATGCAGCTTTCCAGCCTACCACTGTACTGCAGAGTAGACACACCCCTCCAATACACACGCCTCACTGCACACATTTGCAAAGTGTCAAAGAAATAATGGAGGAAAAGGCATAAAACGGAAGATTTAGCACCAGGCAGAGCTCGTGTTGTTATTTTATCTGCGTGATATCGATGGTGATGCTGTTGTGGCTTATTTAAATTTCAAATATAGGACTCAGAGCATGTAGCAGCAAAACAAAGACACTCGGTGCAAGAGATAAACAGGACCTCAACGGGATAATTTCCGCCTATTGAGACACTACGCCGTATCTAATGTTGACGCGGTAATCCCCCGCACCGGGTGTCCATTGATTCAGAGATCAGAAGCATAACGATGTTGCTTTAAACCTCACGCGGTCAAAGTTGTTTACCTCTCCGTTACCTCTGACGTCACGACACACCCCTGTTTGAGGGGGCGGCTCTTCTGGTTACGGGCACCGCAGCCGACCAATCAAAGCCGAGCTGGGCCGAAATGTCACCAATCACAGCACGGGAGAGACGCCGAGCCCACCTTTGATTGGTTACCGGAGGGGCTGGGGGGGAAATCCCTCTTTTCCCGTAGAGGTCCTGAAGAGGGGGCGGTGCATAACAAAAAGTAATGGCCATCTATTTGGGTCCTGAAGAAGGAGGGGTATTTCTCGTCGGACTACCGTAGGTGTGATTGAGTTTTCTTCATGTAAGTGCGTACGTTAGCCTGTCAGTTAAACCCAGTTGCGTCTCGAGCGTTTTGTCGTTGGATGTCCGTCGGCCGCCGCCGCAGAACGGTTAATAAGCTGGCTGAACTTGGCGCCGCGTTTTAGGGTTAAAGCAGCCAGCTAGCCACGCTAACGTTAGCTACTACCAGCGCTGCTGCTGCTGCTGCTGTGTGTGTATGTGTGTGTGTGTGTGTGTGAGAGAGAGCCAACGTCTGGAAGGGCGGACGAGTTTGACGTTTTCTCCTCAAGTCTCCTCACATTTTTTGAGTTTAGTTAGTACAACGCGGTCCTCTCTCTTTCCTCAAAGCTAACCCACCCAGTCAACATGGAGGGGACACACTTTGCAAGAGCATGAGCACGACGGCGAACGGCGACTAAAGAGGATTAAAAGCAACTCGGTCTTGACGGGGGAAAAGTTGAGCTGAGGTATGAAACTCGCATGCACAGGAGGAATGCTAAAGTCGAGACTTGAGTTATTGTAATCTCTGTTGCTCAAGACCACACGAGAAACAGGTTTAGCACAATTTAAAGCTTTTGTTGTATCAGTGTTTTAGCTTACGTCCCTGCCTTAGTGCTGTTTTGATGATTACAAATGAGTGTGTACGTTGCCGTTGAAAGTAATTCAGTGTTACATAAACAGAGCAACTGCAGGTCAGGTACGAGGGTAACGTTATAGGCCCACTCAGTGACTTGCGACATGCCATTTTGCTTTTGTATTGAACAGGATTAACAACTTGGGATAAACTGAAGAAAGGTTTCAAGTCTTACCTATTGTACAAGGGCATGCTAATACCTCAGGTAAGACATTTTTCTTTCACTTTTACTTGGTGTATATAGAGCAGTCTTATGAAAACATTCACGTTTATTAACATGTAATTAACCCTTAACTTGTGTTGCTTTTAAGTTATACATTATTTGCACAGAATTTGTTGTGATACATCTACACTCATCATTCACATGAGATCCCTGACGAAAAAGGTAGCAAGAAATATATGAACCATAACCAACATATTCATTAATAATGCTGTAATATCAGTGTATCGAATGGATTTAAAATGTCAGTACTTTTAAGACTATGTTTAATTTAATATGATCTCTCCATTTGTGACCTAAATCAGTGACCCTCCTCAAATCAAAGACCTGACTTAAAGGGCTGTGTAATGAAATCTGCACAACTGAAAAGTCAATACAGTCCATTTAAGTACAGGGTGTTTTTGTATCCACATGAGGACTTAATATATCATACAGCTACAGAGTGGAAATTTCCCCCTTATATTATTAATATTAACTACCAGCTAGTTAGTTGCCCTTAAATAACAGTGCAATATCAGCTCACATTTTTATTGTGTTGATATCACATGATAAAAAGTGATAAGCTGCAGGTATCTGAACTAATCAGTGCCGATTTCAGCCCTCTTGTCATTTAACATACAGTACGTCCATGTGCAGCAATTTATCTGAGCAGGGAAGACGTACTCTGTCACTTTCACAAACACACTCAGCTGCTTGTTGGAATTATTTATATATCTAGTTTTATTTTTACACCTTAACCACTCACTTCACAGTCATGGATAACTGAGCCACTGGCTGGTAATGACATCATTAATTACTACGAGCGTCTTGTCTTTCTTGCATCTGAAATTTAAACAGCCTCCAGCTCCTCTCTCTCCGCTGCTCATCACTTCAAAGTAAATCTGAAGGGGGCCAAGCGCAGCTAACAGCAAGGGGTACACATATATTTTCCTACCTATTTTCCAAGCGGGCTTGGCACTATAATTCTCACACCTATCCTTTTCTGTTTATGAAACAGTTTGACACTTGAAAAGTAGCAGGTAGGATGTTGTTTTTATGTCAGCTGCTTCTTCGCCTGGTTTTAGAAGAATGAATGTGGCGTCTCTTCTCAGGCACTGGGTGCACTTGAGATCAACGGTCACACATGTTCTGAATTTATATGATGTGGAAATTTACGAGATAGCCTGTGTTATTTGGGACAGAACGGGAGACTCAACACAAACGAGGACCATGTATGCTTCAGCTTCTAAATCCCTTTTCTGTTCATGTGTCATGTGATGAGAAGCTACGGCATGGGCTCGGTTTGTGTCTTTATTGACTTTAACTGTAGCAGGTTGTTCATGGAGCTGCATGCTGTGGTGATGGTACAGTCCATTAGGTCTCCTGTACAGTGAAATACCCCACCCACACCCCCATTTCGTGACTACAGTAATTGGTCGCTTCCTCTCACATGTAACCCTATAGAAAGAAAGAGGCTCCTGTACTTAACTGTAAAGACCCACTTGTATGTATGTACCTCTGTACATACGTGCTGTTTGCCACATATGTTCAGTCGCCTTCAAGACTAATGAAGTGTTAAGTTCTCCCTAATGTCTTTACGTCCTCAATTACCTTCTGTGGTTAATGGTTTCTAGGCCAAACACATCACACAGGTAGTATTTGTTGTATATGGAGCACTAGTCATGCAGAAAAATATCTCTACGTCACTGTTTGATATCTACGGCAGTGGATGTAATTTATCCAGATTTCTTTTTTTTAACACATTTCAGTGTATGACAGGATCACAAATGAAATTTTAAGATTTTTTTTTCACCTTTTAAAAGTTGACTTTTCATCAAAAATACTAATGACAGTTGTTTTTTAAAAATACACTTTTAAAGAGAAGTATTTCCCGTAAGAGAGACAGCATTTTATGGAGGTTATATAACTTTGACTTGTGGGCTAAGTGCATTTGCACCCACCTCACCCACATGTCTGTTGCCTGTCCAGTTCTGTCCAGTTGGCTCTCTGCGTGCACGGCTCTGTGTGCTTGAGAATGTGCATTCTCTGTCAAATTCGGCATAGACATAAACAGGACTTTTTCGGTGTGTGTTTGAGTGGGCCTCTCCCTGCCTCGTCTCTTTCCCCTCTCCAGAGTCCAGCAAGGGGCCCAGCATAAGGGGGCAGGCTGCCGTCACTGCCTCTCTCTCCCCTTGCAGGCCAGCGCTGGGGCCTGGGCAGGGGGGGAGTGGTGCATAGACCATAGGGTTGGACACGGGACATGTGACCCCCCACCCCTTCCACCCCAGTTTAGCCCATCCTGTGTGGGGCACAGGTCACCTTGTCATGTGCTATTACTGCTGCTGTAACATGCTGCCTGTGATCGTAGGAAAAGAGCATGAGATAGACCCGTGGAGGCTGCGGGAGGGAGAACGAGAACGAGAGAGGGAAGCAAAGGGACAGGACTTGACTAGTCTGCTCAGCCAGTTGTTTAGCTGCATTACAGACTCAGCTCGTCTACTTTGTTGTTGTTAGGTCCACATTGTCTCTTTTTGTCCATTGTTCTCTTTCCCCTATCTGTTCTCACCACGTATTGTTTTTTTTTCTTAGGCAATTTCTAAACACCAAGCTGAACTGAATTTAACTTTCCTTCTTACAAATTCCAGATCATGCTTTCTTTAATGGCACTTGTTTTCTTTATCTTCACCTCCTTCCTCCTCTAAATTTCCATTTTCACCCTCTTCTCTGCCATTACCGTGGGCTTAGATGTACTTCTATGTGTGAAACACAAGCCCATGTATTTCCATTGTAGCCCAGCTCTCTCTGCAGCCCGGGTCATTCCAGATCTGATTTGTTTTATGTCTCTTCTGTACTCGTAGTGACCCAGCCCGAGGTATGCAGTAAAACACATCGCCTTATGCTTTCTCCCTTCTCCCTCCAACCCTCTCCACAAGTTCTCCCTGTCTTCTCCCTCTCTCTCTTTCCTCCTTTAAATCTTTCTCCCACTCTCTTGCTCTCTTTTTTTTTTTCCCCTTTAAGAGAAACTTTTGGCAGCATGGAACAATTTCAGAACCATTTGTGGGATTGCGTCATGTGATGTAGACGGAGGATGCTCATTGGACTGTCAGACAGGGCCTCCTTCTCCCACTCAGGCGTTCCACAGCAATCCCTCTCTTTCCTCCAGTGCTGTTATAGGTCTGGATGTGATTCCGACTCTGACTCTTATGTGTTGGGATGTGGTCTGTAAGCTCATTGCTGACATTCTTGGGACGTGATGCCAGAGGTTTTTTATTTCCCGCTTTCTCCTTTTCTCTTCTGCACGTCTGTGTGCAGTTAAAATGATCTCTCCTTGAAATGCATGTCTGGATCCTCCTCTTTACCTACTTTGTTATATCTTGCCCCGTCCTCAATCACATTTCATTTCAACGCCCAGGCACTAATGGCACCACTTAATTAGTTTTGTTAGATGGTGGGCGTTGGTGGAGGGTGGGTTTTATAATCACTTAATATTGACTTTGATGAAAGTTAATCTAACATCTGGGCTGCGGTCCAAATCTCTTTTTACAGTTGAGGTCTCGCTTATGTCTTTTCTGTAAGTAGCAGGGCACCTGACAAAGAAAACCAATGGCCACTTTCCTGTTTGGTAATCACATACTTGGACAATGGTGCAGCCTGAAATGAAATGGCGAATAGAACAGAAAGAAATAAGCTACCTTATGAGTGGCACTGGACTCCTGCCATGGTCCACCTTGGCACTTACCCCTGTATGAATATCTCACAGCAGCTCAAGCTGCAGCAGTAATATTACAGATTTGCAAATTACCATATTTTAAGAACCACGCTCATTGTGCAACATCATCGGCACAGAGTGTTACTATTTCTCATATTAGCACTTAACGTCTCTACTCTCTGTCCCTCAGGTTCACACCATCTGTAGTCAAGACTTAACTTTGCACTGATTGGCATCTAATGTCAATTAATTAGAAGGTGCAAGATAGACATATGCATTTGGGACACTGGGATGCAAGTGGTGCAAACAATTTGATGATAGATGTGACACAGGTAGTGTGGTTTTATGCAAACTTTGGTTCCTTCAACTCCACCAAAGTAAAAATTGGCCAGGTGTTGAGTAATAAATATTTAATCACTCAACTTGTGTGTGTAGAGAAGGTTAAGCTTGGGTTATTAAAGATATTCCGTTATGATGAGTGGTTTTTCAAACATGTTGATCTTAATTAAATCCAGACCACAAAGAGAACTCGACCATTAATCTTCAGAGTTGATGACCTATCAAATGTTCAGCATTAAGGCTCCTGCAGACAGTGTCCTGTCTTTAAATCCAACCTGGGACCAGTTCTAACGTCAGTCCCTGGATTATGAGACACATGCGTGTCATTTCAGCCATGATGTGAATAAATCAAAGGAGGAAAAGATGAGTCACTGCTCCACTGCATGCTAAGTAGCACTTGTTCTCCCTCCGCTAGTTTGTTGGGTAAAAAGAAAAGGAAACTCCCTGTCCTCTCCTCCAACTACACCACCAAAATTAGGGTAATGTCTTCATTTTGCAGCTTTCACCACCCAGTTAAAATGACAAGCTAGAGTCAGTTTGCGGTACCGCGCATAATTACAGCAGGCCTCATCTCTTGCTCATCGACCACTGCCGCTGTGTCACTCAGACTCCCAAACCCCAGGCTTACAGTACACTCGCTTTTCCTTCTTTTTATCTCTCGATTTAACTGATAGAGTCCAGAAGTCAATTACATGTATGGGTTATTCCGTTGTGGAGCAGAAGGTGCTTATTTTACACTACGTGATCAATTCATATAGCAAAGTTTATCTGTGAAGAATTATCATATTCTCAATGTGTTTACTAGAGCTGAAATGATAGTTAATTATGTCAGTAGACAAAAAATAATTTATTTCAGTATTGAATGATCTAATTCAAACATGCTCAAATATATACTTATTAAAATTTTTACAAGTTCTTTATGATTTTAATAAAAAAATTCTGAGGGCTTAGACTTTTGTTTGGGCAAAACTACACATTAAAGTTTCAGGAAATAATATTTTTTCCCATTTCCTGACATTTTAAGGTTCAAATAAAGAAGTAATCACAAGATCAATCCAACATCCCGTTAAAACCCCCAAAACCAAATAATTGTCCTGGTTATAATTGTCATAAAGTGCTGTATGGATGACATGTTTTTGTTTTTGTCTCGGTAGGTTAACATGGAATTTAGCATCACCCTGGTTCCCTCAGTAAAAAGCCATTAGGATTTTTCCATTGTATTGTGGATTATTGTAGAAAATAAACTCTGTGGCCAACAAATGTTTATGATACTTACACGTTTTGTTCATCAAGATAATCTTTACAAATGAACAACACTTCATGGTAAGTTCAATAAGCAAAGGTAATTTACTTTTCAAAGTGTCGTGCACTAAAAGGTGCCCAGCCTGCATGGGCTTACAAGACACTACCAACATAACAAAATCAACAGCAAAAGAACAAATATGACACACCTCCATGCATGTCAAACAAGATGAAACGTTGTCAGAGCAGATAGTTCTGCTCTTTAGACATTACTGCTACACAACATAACGCAGGCTCATCTGATGCACAGACTGTTCCTTTAACAGACCATACATGATTTTTAAAGTGTCACCATCACACCACAGTTGCATGACTTCAACGTCAGCACCACTAAGCTTAACTACAATTGGGAAAATACAATAAATCAATAAATATACAAGTTGTAAAGTTTGAATTAGAAAAGTTTAAAAGAGCATGAGTATACGACAATGCTATAAAGGTGGAGTAGTGAGTAGATGAGTTTCCATGTTTGGTGTGATGACATTTAATGTCTCTGACAACTTCTGTGGTCTCATTAAGCAGCTTGATAGAAACCGCCCTTTTTAAGATGCGCATAGGCTTCAAAATTCACAAGTGAGGTATTAACAGATATGTTTTTTGTCATAGAACAAAATGTGAAAGTCTCCTCAGCTTGTTCTAACTACAGACTTTATTTCAGGCATCTAACCAAAGACCCATTCAAAAAAAACATTGACTCTGAGATGAGGGAATCAGAAATGCAAAAATGCTAACTCATTTCCGTGTTTTATGACTCACTCCTGCAGCACTCAGTTACCCATTGGATGAGCAGGGGGGTGTGGTGGTTGTCACATGTGGTAATATCTGATCCATCCGTATTCTTGAACCTACAAGTCTTGAGGGATAAAAGAGACTTGCATTAAAATTAAATGCCAGTCTTCAGTCTTTGTCATACATACAATTCAGCTGGCCAGCCAACAGTTTTTTCATTGTCACATGGACAAGTGTGCACCCACGCACAAAAAAATCTGCTCCTAGGTTTTAAAAATGGGAGTACAGCAACACCAACAGAGATAAATCATACTATTCATGAATAGCAAATAGCCTTTTCTCCTGATACTTCTCAAGATGAGACGCTGTCAGAGATGAGACGTTTATTTATATTTAGCTAGTAATTGAAGTGGCTTATGACTGCGTATTTTTAGCCACCTTTTTAGATAACAAAATCGGGCTGTTTATGTGTTGATTGTTTCTGTGTGGGCCGCTGCTCCCCGTACTATTTCTCTCTCACATCCACAACAGCCAGCAGGGTATGCCTTGTGACACAGAAAGTCACTGTGACAAAGAGGTCACCCCTCCCCTACTCGCTGTATCTATGTATATATCTCTATCTGTTTTTACTCCCATCTCTCTCCAGCGTGCCCTCCACCCCACCCTTCTCTGGCCTGCTTCTCCCGGCATCCCTCTCACCTCCTACAGTACTGTCACTGCTTTCTGCTGCAGGCTGGCACTTCCTCCGCCTCTGACTGCAAGCGGCCATGCAGAGGGCAATAGAGGAGAGGTCATCTGAGCTATATGCATTATTGGGATGGGATGATATATGATTTTATGGCAGATTGTGGTGAAAAACACTCACAATAAGTTGATCTTGGTGAATTTCCATTATTGGGATAATCCTGAATATCATGTCCTGCGGCAAAAAGAGTCAGAGCTTGACAGTAATTTTGCCTGGACCAAGTCTGTGTTCAGGCTAGTGGAATCTCTCATGCAGTTGTCAGATCAGACAGGTGAAAAATAGGTGACGGCTAATAAACCATTGCATACTGTCAGCTGAAGCGGAGCTTTCCCAGCGTAGCTGTGAGCGCAGGTCTGTCTAACCACCAAGCCTTGAACGCAAGTGATGAGAAAAATCTGACATACTGGGCACTAGAAGTTAACTCTAGGGTCTTGATGTCATAAACAACATAACATCACTAATTTGAAATATCTCGAACTCTGCATGTGAGAGACTTGCTTTGTTTTATCCAGAAGCTAACGTTAGCCATCGTGCTGCTCTAATGAGGGCTCCGGTGTGATTGTATCCTTTTCAGAAGTTTTGTAAACCAGCCTTGAACTGCTTAAACTAATAATTAAAGAGACTTTGCAAAAACAGGCTACATATGCTCAAAATATGCAAAAGCTCCTAATCAAGCATTGGCATATATCATATTGAAAGATATGATGCCATTTCAAACAGCTGAAAAGCCTGGCTTATTAAGGATTGTTCTTCACTAAAAGGGATGTTCTCTGAAAGAAACTTGTGTGTCCTATCTTTGTTGCAATAAAATATTTGTTTTTAAGATAAAGGAATTCCAGTGTGTTTTAGTGCCATTTTAAGGGTTTAAGCATGTGTTGATGATTATAGAGATAATTTTACCAAGGATAATCATGACATGAAATTTTCATAATGTCCCATGTCACGTGGTGGGGTGTAACAGACCCATAAGCAGAGTGAAAACATGCCTATCATGTGACACACTCAGTGACATGGTAAGAAGATTCCAGAGGAAGTTGTGCTGCAGCAAAAACAGTAGCTTTACATTTGGGAGACATTCAATGTGAACAAAACTCAGTGGTACCACGTTTAACCAGCATTTTTGTACTAAGTATGCAGTGGTTGAACACTGCCACTGCTAAATGTTACCACACATTCATAAACACTCCAGCGCAGCAGCCATAACGCTTTGGTAGAAGTTCTTGTTCAAGAGATTTGTCTCCTTCAGCTGGTGTAAGCTCATTCCTACTCATACTAGTCATGTGGCTGAGATGAGCTACCTTAATTACCCTGAGTGGCTCTCCACTTCACATGAAATACGTGCAACTGTCACATCACATTATTCACAGACTATGATTGTTCATGTTTTATCCTCCTTGTCCATTTATACACTTTGACACAGATAAATGTCACAATCAATAACAACAGCTATAAACCTGTAATGGCTTATATTAAAAACACACACACACAACTAAAGGACATACAAGAGGTAAAATGTAAACATACAAAATCACCAGTGCAATTTATATAGTAGTGTTAAAAAGTTTGACAGAAGTGTAGAAGAATAGTTAAAAATTAGAATAAAATGTGTCAAAACAAGAATAATTGCCATATTTACAACAAACAACAGTTTCTAAGAGTGATAATTTTCTCCAAATTAAATGTTTTAGACAGCAGGGCATTTCTGAGTCTCTTTGTGTTCGTAGACAATAACACAGAGGAATCCATTCAATGTGTATTTTCATTTCAAAAGATAACAAAATTTAATAGAAAACTGACCATGGGGAAGACCACGGGGAAGATGAGTCTAGTTGCGTAGTTATGTAATTGTAAATTATTATCAAAATGATGTCTAAAAATTATAAGGTACATTTGTACTCTTGTATTTCACTTTAAAGACAAATGTCCA
Organism: Chaetodon striatus; assembly: GCA_029783705.1. Lineage (NCBI taxonomy): Eukaryota > Metazoa > Chordata > Actinopteri > Chaetodontiformes > Chaetodontidae > Chaetodon > Chaetodon striatus. The sequence continues at coordinate 25,511,761 of JAPZEB010000012.1, read as the reverse complement.
AGTTTGAGAAATATCAGTGTCAAAAATAGTCAACAGCTGCACTTAAAAAAAAGAGTGTTAAATCTGGTACAGCGACTTTGTAAAAAGTTGCTAACTCAATAAACTTTTTTTTGCAGCAGCAATATTTTGTACAGATAATTGGAAATGTACTTGCCCATACAATAATACAAATTAAGTGTAAATTAAGCTATGAAATAAAGGAAAGAAACATGTATTATGTACAAAATGTCCTTTTTTTCTCACAATCTCAGGAGATGTTGTGACTTTTTGGCAGACCAAACCAACCTCTTCTCTCCAAGAGAGTTTATCATTTATCAAAATATCTAAAAGAAACAAGTCAATGAAACTATTTCTTCATTATAAATACATGGAGTTAAATCAGTCATATTTTCTATATCCTGCAGATAACATGAAATTAGACTTTCTAAAAGTGAATTTGATATCCCAAGATTTCGATCATGATGTGCATTAGAAAATAATTACCATTGCTTGAAATGGTTTTAGTGGAACTAAAACACAAATGAATAGACAAGAAAAAAGTAATAATCATGTGATAGATATAATATATATGTAATGACAACCAAAAATCCAACTTTAGAAGTAGTCTAAAAATGCATAAAGTAAATCCAGAAACTTAAGTCATAGATCTATTTTTAATATTCCTTGATTCTAAAGTGTGAACCTCATCAGACAGATGAAGGATTAAAAAGATTACTGCTTTGTTTGAGATGCTGAGACAACAACAGAGTCATCAGTTGTTTCTTTGTAAACAACTGTTGTGCCGCTATTTCACTGTTGATTAGATGCTGGAACAGAAACATGTCTGTGTGCAAAAAGGGACTTAGAAAGAAGGGCTAGATGTCCATCTCCAAAGCAGCAAAAACAGCCACAGCTACTTTTTTTTATGGTTATTTTTGTTTGTTTGCTTGTTTGTTTAGTGCGTAACCACATTGAAATATCTAGCAAATAGAGAAAAGTTCAAATCAATCTATTAAATATAGCAAACGTCTACACAAACAGTTACGAACCAGTGCATGGTTTAAAGGTCATATGATACCAAAATGACTTTTGCCTTGTTTCCCTAGTTTTAGTGAGTTTATTATTAATCAGGTTCATTTTTTTTCCACTGTTAAGTCTCAGCCAATGCTCTGTTTCATGGCAAACAGCTGAAAAATGAGATCCTAAAGCCATTAAACAGGACCTTTTTAAAATGCAATTATGTTTTATTCCCAGCACTTAGGTTTTCTTATGCTTACATTGAGTCATGGCGTACTCCCATATTTCAGAGTACGTATTTTAAAGCCGTAATTTGATTGCTGTAATTGCTGATATTACAAGTTACCTTCCTCTTTTGATAAACTTACTAAAGCTGGCGGACATTTCTTGCTTTCTTGGTTAACATGTTGGATTGACAGGGGTGTAATGGAGAGAAGAGACATCCTAGTAACTTCTTAACATGTGAGCAGTTGGTTTGAAGGAGTAAATGTTGAAAAAGTAAATACGATGATTCAGAATAGTAAAACATCTACAGAATATTTTTGAATAGCGATGGGAATCAAAAACCAGTTCCAAATTTTCTGATCAAGTAGAATTCAGTCACGCAAAACTGTGACGTCAAACTCATGTGTCTATGTGCCGGAAAATTGCAACAAGAACGAGTCATGGCGGAGGGGAAGAAATGGTCAAAAGAGTGGCTTAATTGCAGGAAGAAAGATGACAACACTGCTGCTTCTAAAGTCTGTAAAATTATAATTTAAAGTAATATGGTGAATTACCTGCCCTGTCAACCTTGGCTTAAATTCCTGGAATGCCATGTATATGACACTCTGTGCACATGTGCCATTGCTTCCCAACCGAGCAGCACATCCGTTTCCAAGGATAAATATCTTATGGTTCAGTAACATTAATGTCATGCAGGCAGACGTAGCAGATGTTTTCTTAGACTAAGAAAACCTAAAGAAAACAAACGCAGTATGAACATATTTTCTCGTTTCATCAATGTTAGATACCATGCATGCCTTTTTTTTTTTTACTCAGTTTCTACACTGTTCAGACTCAAGAGATATAAAAACAGTAGCGCTGATGCTGAAAACCTGTGTAGGCCAGTTTTTTCACACAAGAAATGAATCAGGAATCAATAAGGGAATCGATTAAAAAAAACAGACGAATAAGCAGAATCGATAATGGCATTGGAATAAATAAAATCTTATGAATTCCCATCCGTAGTCTCAAACCTCCTCTGCGGCATAGCACATGTCTCAGTGTGTCTCTGTATGCCCAGTGTGTTCTTCACATCATATTTCTGGCAAAAAATATGCTGCTGCTGTTTGCAGGGAGCAACAAATCTGTTTACCACCTGAGACATTTGTACTTCCAACTGATCGGAGTTTAGCAGTTGCTCCAAAAGTTGTTGAACCCCAAGTTATCAAACTAATACAGTCAGTCTGTATTAGTGTCCCTCGTGCTGCTATGCATTGTTGAAAACCCACGGCAGCGATTCTCTAATTGGTAAAAAGTCAAGTTACAATCTCCAAGCACTTTAATTATACCTGACGGTAAAGAATCCATACTTGGTTGCCCGTCACGGAGCAGGACTCAACCCTGTACGCTAATCAGATATCACAGAGTTACTGTTTTATCTTCATGGCTTCATGCCAGTGTAACACATGAGACATGAGTAATATCTCACATTATTACCGCAATGGCAGATTTGATTGATGCTGCCGAACGACAACGTACACACAATATGTAGTGTATATCATTTAAGAGTGAGACGTTCAGTAGAAGCCTCAAGCTCAAAACCTGTTCCCTGGCTTTGCGTGCCCGAGACTGGAATGAGTACAGATCTGGTCTAATAACCTCGTGCATTATTTAGCACTCTCTCAATACTACTGTGCATTTAGTGTAATGGCCTGTCAAGGCTGGATGCAATCACAGAGGACTGACTTCACTGATCAGTTGATGATATGGTAAGGTAAATGGGTGTTTTCCCTGTTGGTTTGCAGTGAGTGATGAGTGTGAATGCCTGCTGGGATTAGATTGCCTACATGCTGTAGAACAGACTTTATGCCTTGCAGAGGACTGTGCCATTTATACTGGTCAGTATTGTGTAACATTACATTACATGATAGCAATAATGATTTTGTTGCAGTGCCGAAAGACTTATTATATTTACACCAGCCGTAGATGCTGTACTTCTTCTTTGGGGTCATAGATGTACTTTGTATGTTGATGTCACCTCTCTAAATGTCTCCAAAGGACTACCAGACTTTTTTTTTTTTTGTCGTGGGGACCTCTCACATTACCTGACCGTGGTTTCTGTGTTTATGGGCAAGCTTGTACAACTACTCACGCTACAAAGCCACCAAAGTAATCATGTTTTTACAGACATCCCAGATGAGGTTGGGAGCACAGATTGCAACAACTCAAGGGGGCTGTAAGACTAAATGTAGGGCTTGACAGAAATGGCTGCCAAGTTGCCATGGGCAACTGTTTTGAGAAATTGGCAACCAGTTCTTGGCCTTTGATTGCTATCAGTAGCAACAATGTTTTAACATGAAAAACAGGGACAGCAAACAGAAAAACATGCATTCCAAAGTAAATAGATTTTTAATATTTGTTGCATTTGTGATATTTAAATACTGATTTTTCAGTCAGAGCCGGAACAAGGGCTGCACAGGTAATTAAAATAAAGTAAAATAAAGCAAAGTGCTATACTTACATTGCAAGAGCTGCTATTTTTGATAAAGCAACGCAGCTCTACAGAGACCATACTGATTATATTCCATGACTGAAGTTTGTTTGTCACAGACCCCATCAAAAATCACATCTTTATCACTTTGTGCATTTTCATTCAAAAAAATACCATTCCCATTTAAATTGTAAATCATTCTGCAATGGCAATGTCTGTCAAAAATATCACAATACATTTTTTAAGCAGGTTAGGGCTGCATATTGCACAACCCTCACCTGACCCAGACAATGCTGCAAGTGACAACGCTGCACATGTTTTGGTGTGTTTACTTGCATGTGCGCAGACCTGTGTTTAAAAGACAACGGCGAGGCAAATTTAGTTGCATCAACTACAAAGAATTTTGTTCGGTTACCGTAAAGCTTTTAAACATTTTTCCAAGTCACTTTTTGTTATTAAGCTGACATATAACATGCATCATGTCCTAATTACTTAAATATAAGGTGATTAGAAATGGCAGATTTAGGTATTCAGCAACCAAAGGTGGATGCATGGTTGCAGTGCTGAGCCCTTCAGTGTCCTTGCTGTTTCTGAAAACTCGTTTTTTTAACAGACATATTGGCAGTTGTGTCACTTAGTGAGTGAGTGGCCTTAAATAGAATTTGTTTTCTCCCATGAAATTATTTTTCATTTAAGAACATTGACAGTCCTACACAGGAAGTTTGATTAAAACCAAATCGCAGAAAACAATGTTTTCATATGACTACTTGGAAATATCATGTTCAAGGTTTAGGCGTTTAATTTTCAGTTCTTTCTTACAAACTCAAAGAGCCTGAGAGTCTCAGCCATAGGGGTGTAACAGTACATCAATCTTGATTGATATATCGATTCAGTGATAAATGATCCAATGTCATCAGTGCGAAGCGGAAATATCAATACATATCGTCATCTTTCAGGTACTTTGTTTTGAAATGTTCATGGCACATATGTCACTATTTCCATCCAAGCACACCTCCTTTCGGCGAAGCACCAGGCAGACAACTGCAAGCAGCCAAGAATAAAACAATAAGGATATTTACTGATGTCATCTCATATCGATTGCAGGACCCCCTGAAGTGAATTGTAAGTTTGGCAGACTTTTTTAAAACAGCAAATATTGTGTCTAAAAAAATTGATATTATATCGCATCATGGTGAAACTTGTGATTTACACCTCTACTTGGCCAGCAGGGTTACTCACATTATGTAGGCTACATGGAGTGTGAATGCTTGAAATGTAAAACTTGTGCCCATTTATATTACAATGGATGGCGATGTTGACGTGTCCATGGATACACCCTGTTGTTTCGTGAAGACAACACATTTGTGTAATGTGATTATTGATTACAGCAGCCTTCGTAGCCTTGTATGTAGTTCTGAAGGACCTTTGACTCAACATGTGTACCTTACCTCTGCACAGTGTGAGTCGGTGGGTGGCAGAAAGAAACACGTGTCGTGCACTGAGACAACTGGAGAAAACCGAGTTTAGGATACAGCCTATCCTACTTTGTCACTGGAGACCAGTCAGTTATCATAACAAAGCAAAAGTGTTGTGACAGTAAATGTTCCACTGAGAGCAATGTTATATTTGTCAGGCAGTGTAGATTTAACCCTCTACATATGTTTTCTTTTTTGTCTGTACAGTGTGAGAAAGCACTGCTCTGCTTTGAGTTTTCTTCACGTCACCTGGTTAGAGCTCAGTGTTTCAGGAGCCCAGTGACGACACTAATAATCTGATGTGATTTCCCATCAACCTCTGTGGTCTGCTGTTTGTCAGAGTTCAGTTTAACCTGTTTGCTGAATTCCTTCCACAAATATTTGCTGTCAGTTATTGCCCCTTCCAGTCGTGTGTATATTTACTGTTTCACTGTACCGCAGCAGTCGTCGTGTCAGATGTTCCTGGTCGAAGCATGTGCTGCTGAGATACAAGACGTCAACATACTGTAGAGGCTTGAGTCACTGCTGTCCACGATGCCCTGAGCAGCGAGGAATTGAAAAGATCCTCTGTTTCCTTCCTACTTGTGACCTTTTGTTTTTAATAAGGACTACATGTCCTGTTGGCCGGGGACATAAATTGTTTTAAAGGCATACTGTCCATATTCACAGTTGTGCTAAACAGAAAAACAACATACATGAGAATACAGTTGTTGCATTTACAGAAGTATATGAGACTTTTCGCAGGACCCGTGGTTTTTAATTAGATATGAGTGATGGAGTGATGTGTCAAAACATTTTAAATTATTCAGCTGGGCCCTTACCTCATTGGCTGTTGATTTGTGAGTTTGTTGAGGTTTGTATCGGTTTAGTTACCCTCCCCTCCCCTCCCTCGGCCCTCCATCTCCTTCCATCATTTGCTTCGCTTTCACTCTGCAGTGGAAGCAAAGAAGAGAATAAGAAAGGAGCTTTGTGAAAAGGACAGTGATTGTTTGTTTATGAGGATGCTAGCCTTGCGGTGACATGCCTTTTTTTTTTTTTTTTTCCCTCCCTCTCACGAGGCCGTTAAGTGAAATAGATACTCGCAGCACTATGTAATCAAATGTAACCCAGATCCAGCGTTTTGGAGTGGAACAAGAGTTTTTCCATTTGATTCATATGGCTCCAGTTCCTTACCCCTGGACAAAAACACTGGAGTTCACTTCCAATAGGGAGACTGGGGACATGAATGTGTCCTGAAGGAAGGGACACTGTTTGGTTGACATGGAGACAAGGTGAAAAGAGACGTGTCTCATTTGGTGTAGAGTTTTTACAGCAACTTTGTAAGAAAAAAACAGATGATGGTTGAAATAGTATCACCTAATCAAAAATATTGTGATAGGAGTTCTTTTTAAATGACTTTTATTATTCTCTTCTCATATATCTTGTGAAGTGCAACACTGAACAGATTATAATTTAAGAAAATATCCTTAAATTTATTTCAGATGTTAGAAGTTGGCAGCCCAATTCATGTTTTTTTTTTTTTTCTTCTTTTCTTTCTTGTTTCGTCCTGATTGGTGGCAAAGTTATTGAGCAAGTGAACAGTTCGTATAACAGGGAGCTGATTTCATTCGTCTTTTTCCTCACTTTAATTTGTCTTTCTCTATTTAACCCCTCTTTGTTTAGTGATGGAGTCCACAGTTGTGAGTACGTCCACTCTGGCCCCTGATGAGTTCGATAGGAACGTGCCGCGGATCTGTGGCGTGTGTGGTGACAAAGCCACCGGCTTCCACTTCAACGCCATGACCTGTGAGGGCTGCAAGGGGTTTTTCAGGTACACAAATGCATATGTAATGTAACAGTTCCTCTGTAAAGTAGACACAAATTGACATATTCAATGCAGGCACATACACACACACACACACACAGGCCTTGTGTAGCAGCACAGTTGCTCATATCACCCTGCTGAAAAACACAGCGTTGCATATTGACTGAAAAGTTATTGACACATGTACACATTAGCATACAAACACAGGTCTGAACTTGCATATATAATGGCCACCCACACATGCACACACACACATTAAATGTAATTACCACCCACAGTTACATAAGAACACACACAAAACCACTGACAACATCCGAGTTCGCACTAATGCCCAGCAGCGAACAGAGAATACAAATGAGCCCGGTCCTACAGTTAATGCCTCGGCTGCTGTCGGCTCATTAGCCCCTTTTAAACAGAAATTCCGCAATCATGCCGCATAGAATATCTGACATTGCGCCGGCTTTGCTTTTTTTACTGAACCAAACGGCGCCAGTATAATGCCGCCAGTGTATGATTTAAGAGTGCATGCTCCACCTCCACCCATATTCTGTGTTCATACCAGAACGATTAATCAACTAGTTGTTCACTGTTAAAATAACCGCCTACTATTTTGATAATTGATAAAACAGTTAGAGTAATGTTTTTGAGGGGGGAAAAAATATCCGTTTCCAGCCTCTTAAATGTGAGTGTTTCCTGGTTTCATCGCTCCTCTGTGACAGTAAACTAAGTATCTTTAGGTTGAGGACAAAACACAACATTTGAGGACGTCATCTTGGGCTTCGGAAAACTCTAATCATAATTTTTCACCCTTTTCACCATTTAATCGACGATATTAATAACATTTAGTTGCAGCCATATTTAGAACATTTAGTGCAGCAAGGCGGAATAACGGCACAACATTCCCACCCTGAACAGGCTGTGTAAAGACAGCTATTGATACACACATGAGTTTCCAATTTGACTAAAGACAAAACTAGAGCAAGTCATGATTGTGCGAGCTTGTTTGTATTTGATGTATCCGCCCATTTACGTCTGTTCCTTTAGGCAGTGTTGGTGTTTAAAGGGAGAGGATGAAAAAGACGGATGTTTAATAATCTTCTTCCTCGTTTCTCAGCTGGCCCATGTTTGAACTCTCCCCAAGCATGCTTCACTGTGTGTTTTTGCTCACATCTGTGTATAAATGATCATACATACTGTCCCTCATTGACTAAATCACTACGCTTTGCGTCACTGTTTGGCAAGACTCATCTTTCACCCCTGGATTCCTTGGCACTCATCCATATTTATGCTGTTCACTCCAGTCCCAGGCTTGAAGCACAAAAATATTTATCCAGTTCTACCGTGATTATTATTTGTGCACGGCACTGTCGGAGGTGCCACGGTGCCTTTTTTTTTTTTTTTTTATAATTCAGATTGTTTGCACAGAGCTCACATATCAACATAGTGACAAATATGTTAAGACACACACACACACACACAGTGTCGTTTCTTAATAACTTCAGTGATTTATTTTTGAATCATGCTTTCGTGTGTTTATAAGCTGCTACATGTGTGTGTGTATTTTAACAGACTGTAAAATGTATACAATTTATTTAGGCGCAGTATGAAGCGCAAGGCCACCTTCACGTGTCCCTTTAACGGCAGTTGCACCATCACCAAGGACAACAGGCGCCACTGCCAGGCATGCCGGCTCAAACGCTGTGTGGACATTGGCATGATGAAAGAGTGTAAGTATGACAGGTGACCCATATGTCTTCAGGGCAACACTCTTAACATTACACCTGATTTACTGCATGTGTTTAAACATGAGGTAACTCTTTTGGGTTAAATGCGTGGTACTTACAATAAATGATCATGTTGGATAATACAAAGCTTTATATTATGTAAGTTTTGGGCAGTTTTTGTGGTTGCCCAGCACTGTTGAACGTGGATCAAAACTATGTCCTGGACTCATCCAGCACCACCCTCCTACTTGGACAAATTAGACAGTAATATACTGTATATAAATTACATTAAGTCCACTGTTCTTGTTTCTTTTTTTGGATGGATAGTAAAATTTACACAACTGCCGTTTGTAGGTTTTGGGGGCCTACTGTCCCCTCTTGTATATATTATGTAATATTTGGACTGAGGTCAAGTATCTCTGGGTCTTTGCCCCCATTAGCATGTTGACATGTTCTGTTTGAACTAGTGGAGCCTCCGCACATTGTATGGAGTAAGTATACTCCATCTGAAGTTTAAACACCTGCTGTTATGTACAATCTAGCGAGGCCTCTTCTTTCCACACAGTCTTGTTTATTTTCATGGTCTGTAAATAGCAGGTACTTTTTTTTTCTTGTTTTCTCCTGATATATCCGGATATTGTCCCCAGGCCTCTTTTAAGCAAAGGCCTCTCACTTCCAGCTGAATGTTCTTTCCCCTCAGTGTTTCTGGGAACACCACAAGAGTGGTGGCACCGACACTGCGATTTACTGTACGCGGAGAGCAGCCAGTGGCGTTGCTGTTGCAAAAACAGCAGCATGTTGTTGAGACCCAGCTTTCTCTCTCCGGCTCTCGCTCTCTCTCTCTGTCTCTGTCTCTGTGAGCTAATTCAGTGGTTAGAACAACAAGGAGCGAACAGAACAAAGACAATGCATTCACTTGTTCATTGCAGCAGGGGTCTCCATATGGACCGTCCCCTCCCATTCTCTTCCTCCAGAGAATAACAACCCCCCCCCACAACCACCACCCAACACCACATTGACATAGCTGTCATCACACTGTAAAACACAAGTACACCACCTGTCTTTTGCTTATGTGAAAACTGTGTTCTCCACGCATGTTTTTTCTAAAGTTGTATTTACTCGTGTGTGTGTGTGTGTGTGTGTGTGTGTTTATAGTTCTAACACCCTCTCTCCCTCTTTGTCTCTTTATAATTGCACCCTCAGTAATTCTGACAGATGAGGAAGTGCAGAGGAAGAAGGACCTGATTCAAAGGAGGAAGGATGAGGAAGCGCAGCGTGAAGCAGAGAAGGAGGCGCGGCGGCCCCGGCTCAGTGAGGAACAGAGTCAGGTCATCGCCACGCTGGTGGAGGCGCACCACAAAACATATGACGACTCCTACTCTGACTTCTGCCGCTTCAGGGTTTGTGTCTTTATTTAGTTAACCTCGTCATCATTCCAGCATTTTGCAGTCACATTTATTTCTATTCACAAATTTCATGGGACTTAAAACAGAGCAGAATTTCAGCTGATATTGTTGTGATACAGTTCCAGCTCTGTTAGACTTGTATCAGCAATTATACTGCTTGAGGCCAATCCCAACAGATTCCTTGCCACTACCACTTAGCCCTTACTCCTCGGTTCTGTGCGTACACATTTAGGGGTAGGGTGTCCAGATCCTTATTGGAAAGGGTTCAGTTGATGTATAAGGGATTCATGGCCCTATAATGGAGGTTTTTCAGAGGCATACTTTAGTGTTGTGAGAAATCAATGGCAAGATGGCTGTAAGAGCAACAAGAGACATCCAAATATGTATTTACTTCATTAATAAAGATTTTAAAGTGATGATAAGCATTGTATTATCTCAGTCTAATGATGTTTCAATGTATCACGGTGCCTTTATTTATAACAAAAGAAGTTGCTATTATGCGGATGCCTTGATAGCTAACTAGCCAGCTAGCTAACATTATATTGTTCATGCAGATTTGTGTGGGATGGTCCCATATTTTGTAATTTTTCTATGTGGCATCCCTCCCCCTTGATGGCATTTGACAACCGAAATTTAACTTAAGTCCAGCAGCCAAGTTGGTACACTTTTTACCGCTCTCTTAATTAAGGATGTGCGCCAGCCACTAGTGGGTGCTACAGAGCCGTCAGACAGAAGTCCTCCTCCCCACGGTAATGCTCGAGTAGACTGGAGTTTTAAAACAGCACGGTGGGAAATAAGAGAACTTAAACTTAAAGT